>LR738711.1:378669216-378816436 GCA_902687465.1 Secale cereale
GGAACTAGAACGTACGTGGCTTCCTTCGCTCCTATGCCATCATGCTCCCTTCTTTCCTTGTGTCCAACAAGCTTTGTCTTGGACCGGAGCAGGGTAGTAGCGTGGTGGGAAGGGAGCGAGCGAAGGGCCTGACCCTCCTATTACTATTCCCGCCAAGGATGCGAATACAGTTATGGGGCGGGGAAGGAACGGCAAGGCTTGTTGCCAGGGTGCGTTGCTTATCTTAAGATAACAATGATCCGTTCATTGGTGTGGCTCTTGCCCGCGCAGAAGCAAACCCGGCAAACACCCTTCTTTTCATAAATACGTTGTAAACAAGTACAATTCGTATGAAATGCATACATAAGCAAGGGAGTTACATGATTTAAATCTTACAAAGGCCCGTAGGCTTAAAAACTAAAAAGAGATAAGATGCCCGTGATCCCTTTCTTGTGCCTCTCCTCAGGAAATGGAACAAGATGGCGGAGGGCAAAAGAAGAGCCTAGGCAAAGCGCAAGTAGCAGAAAGCACCAAGAGAACATCCTGTCAGCCATCCGAAAGGAGGCTGACGATGATGGCGCCGGGAGAACAGCCGAAAGATGGAGCAGCGGGTCGGCGATGCGCAGGTTGACGCCTACGTACTCCGACATGACGACCACCACCCACCTTCTTTGCCTTCTCCGGCCTCCCAACACCAGCCGCCCATGGAGGCGACCCCGAGAAGTTCGAGGGGCTGGCGGTGCAGATGATGGTGCTGCCAGCACCGCCCAGGGACGGCGTATCCGCCGCCTAGTCGGACCTGTCGTCCTCCTGCCCGCCGCCCTCGTTGTCGCTGCCGCTGTCCTCCCCATCGCTCTCACTCGAGGAGGAGTTTCCGTCGTCGGTTGAGCTCTCCACATAGCACCCTAGCCTGTGTCCCGAGCGCCCGGAGACTTTGACGGATAGCAGATCGCTCTATGATATCCTGAAGTAGAGGACGTGCCCCTTCACCAAGCAGTGGGCGCGCGCGAAGGTCTTCCACCCTCGGCGAAGAAGCATCATGTGAGGGGTGGGAAACCTGGTGTTCACCCACATGGCGCCACGGAAACATCCCTCCATGTGAAGCCTCAGCCTTGGTAGCTGATCGACCTCCAACGCCCTCACGAACGCTCCAGGAAGGCGGAGGCTACTACGCGGCGGCTCGCGCCGCTGTACGATGAACTCCAACGTCGTGTCCTTGACATGGCCGCGTGGGGAGGCAGGAGGAGACGACGAAGGAGATGAAGGTGGAGACGACGATGGCGCGGGTGTCCCCTGACCCCGTCTGCCTCTGCCTCGATCGCCTCGCCAGCCGCGGCCCTGGCCAGTGCTTCTGCCTCCAGCATGCCCTCCATCTGAGGCATCCGGCTGCTCTTTTACCACTGCCGCCCTCTGACGGGAAGACGACCGGGTCGCTTCCACAGAGGAACGGCCACGACCGCGCCCTCTCGGCATACCTTGGGGAGGGAAGGAATCAAATAGCAAGAAGACGTGTGGAGAGGTGAGAAGTACCGCTCCTCTCCTCCCCTCTTTATAGAAGGGCGACCACCCGAATCAACCAGTCCAAACGCCGAAGGAATGAGGGAACAGGACCGACCCACTGCTCCAATCAGCGGCGTCCGCCCCCCTCCTCAGCATTAATGACCACGCCCTCTGCATCCGCCGCTTGCCCTCCCCGATGCATGAGTAATACGTGGCGAGTGGATTGGGAGTTGGGTGACGCGTGGTATGGCTGTTTTGCACCCCCGTGATCGTGGGGTGACTCGAGTCCACTTAGTAAATGGGCCGCGCCCCCACGACTTCCTCTATTCTTTATGAAGAAGGCGCGAACCGCCTCTTTACTATTTTTGGAACCACAAGATGACACAAGCACTCTGCGGTCATCCCACACACAACCCCCACGTCAGCGCAGATTGTGGGGAAGCGCAACCATCGAAGGAGTTACTGCCGTAAAGGGAATCGAACTTCACTGCCCGCACACCGTTCTACACCTAGCCCAATAACTCGTTGCACTTATGAATGGCCCAGGCCTGGGGGCTCTTGTCGGTGTACAAAAGTAGGGGTGCTCTTTTTTTACCCCTTAATTGTGCACGGACAGTCAGAGCCACGCCTGTGGCCGAACATAACAGGGCAGAAGGAGGAAGCCAGGAAAGCAGAGTTACCAGAACAAACGCCAAGACATACAGCATGAGAAGACCAAGCAAAGAGACAGGCTCCCCAGCAAGGACTCTTGCCGGGGCGGCCTGCGCACCACCCGGCAAGGGCTCTTGCCGGGGCGATCCACTCAGACGCCTCCGTCACAGCCACCCTTGAAGCTGATGGGCTCCAATGACACCAACAACATTAGAGCCAAGGCCCGGGAAGTGCACACGTGATGGCATGCAGATCTTTGTGAAGACAAAGATCTATGAATCCCAAGGTAAGATCCAGAAGACATGGCGATCGCGAGGTCTCTTGCCCAGGACGCCCGCGAGGCCCGGCAAGGCTCCTTGCCGAAGACACCCCAAAGCCCCGGCAGGCCTCTTACCGCAGGGCACTCATGGAGGCCCCGACAAGACCCTTGCCGAGAATAGAAGGAAGTCTGCGGCAAGCTCTTGCTACACCGTCGCCGCTCCAGCTCGGCGGCTGACCCACTGGCCCAGGCAGGCACCCAGGTGGCGATACGTGGTTCCTGGGCCAGCCAGCCAAGCACCTACATGGTGGCATGCAGATCTTTGTGAAGACCCTACCACGACGCCACCTCAGTTGCCTGTCTCACTGGCCTGGACGCGTGTCGCGACCAGATAGAGCGGCCATGGATGGGACGGGCTTCTTTCCCGTCCCCGATAAAGTAAATAGACACCTAGGCAGCGCATTGAATGCGCCTTGTCCCGTAATGGCATGGGATAAGCCCATACACTATACACCTTCCCACCTCCTATGTGCCATTGTGGCAGCCCCTTTAGGCTATAAAAGGAGGCCCGTGGCGTACTGGAGGGGGATTCGGATCCTGAAAAGCTGGATAGGCAACGTAGCTAGCTGAAGAGCTCAAGAACACTCAAATATACATCAAAGCAGGACTAGGGTATTACGCATCCTCGTGGCCCGAACCTGGGTAAACGATCGTTGTGCTGACTCTTAGACCTGCTCTTTGCACAACTTCGCGCCCGGCAACCGTAGAAGGGATTACAGTGATCCCATAGGTGTCGTTTTGTACCAACATTGTTCAACTTCAGTATTATTTTTCTTTGTAATTCTCTTCTTCTTCTTTTGCTTTGATGGATCAATATGGCCATTAACAAGATCATTGTAGCTAGTCACCTTGGCTTGATGACCCAGGCATATTTTTTGAACTATTTCATCGAGTATCGAATGAAATCCAAGTCTCCTGTGTCATTGTAGCTAGTCACCTTGGCTTGATGATCAGCATAGTTAAGGCTTTGTTGATATCCACATAGGATTCTTCAAGCTACTTGATGAAAAATTGGATGTTGTAGCTTTCATTCTATTGTCCAACTCTTGCAACTGTGCAGTGAGGTCATTTATCTTAACATATTCTTCTTTTTAGTATGGGCAACAACTTCAGAAGGTATGGGCAAAGATGTCACTTCTCCATCAAACAGGTCTTCGACAAACTTGTCAAGCTGCTCCATGATAAAAGCATGATCATAATAGTGTGGTGTAGTCGAAACATTTTGAGGTTGGACACCAGGAGCAGTATGTGCAATGACATTCTCGGTTTGAGGCAAAGATGCCACGGGTTGAGTGAGCTTCGAAGCGAATTTGGCAGCTTTTTCTTTCACTGTGTTAGTTGTGTTAACTAGAGCATCAACTACCAAATTCTCCAAATTTATTACATCAGGTTGAGGAGTAGGGTTTACTTGCTCAACCATTTTGACTGTAGTAGAAGGAGTATTTCTCTCCAGGATGATTTTTTCAGAGGAGCAGTCTGGATAGTAGTTGCTCGAAGAGCAGGTAGAGCAGTGGATGTAGGGACATTCACTTGTTCGGAGAGAGTTGCTGCAACTTCATCTCTAGAGAGTGGATGATCATCTTGAACAGAAGAATTACTTCCAGGTTTAGAAGGCTTAACAAGCCTTTTCTTTGATGCACTCTTTTTCTTCAATGCAGTAGATTTTGGATCATGTCTGCTCTTTGAATGAATTTCAGATTTTCCTTCAGACTTTTCCTTCTCAACATATAATTTTAAGATATGGCGATTTTCTTCTTCTCATGCTTGATCGTTTTTAGCTTTCTTGCCTCTCTTTTCAGCATTCTTGATGTGCTTGGCCTTTTCAGCAGGATAATGTCTGGGGTCCGAAGAGATGACTCATGTGCATCAGGAGGTGGTGAAGGCCTTTACTGAGGACCACTGCTCGAATGAGGCCTATCTCGCGACAGTCACCCCACGAAGGATGAAAAGCAAAATTCTTGGCAAACTGAGGATGAACCATCTTGTAATGAAGCCATTTTCGAACCCAATGGCGTCGAATCAATTGCATACGACCTCTCCTATGGGCGGAATCTTCTGTTGGAATAGAGTTGTAATTGTCATGAGACACGAGCTCAGCTATATTGGTGATTGGTTGCCTGCCTCCTTTCCTTCTCTTTGTAGCATCTGCTTCTTGATCATTTGCTTTTGGATCAGCTCTCTTTCTTTTGCTGGAAGATGGGCCTACTGTTGGGCCCATTGCATTGGGAGCTTTGGATTCACCGACTGTGCCCAAAAATGCATCTTCTTCATTAGCCATACTGTGAGGTCTTAAAGAATCTTCAACGGACTGCATGCCTTTCAGAGAGAAAATAGATACGAGAACAAGAAAACAGAGTCACAAACGCTCACAGCAAACAAATTTTCCGAACGAAAACATTTTGAGGAGAAAATAGATGCAGACTTTGAGAAATGCTTCGAATGAAGGAAATTCATTGAACGATATAGTAGTTTCGAATACTACACTAACAACGTGCTAGGAATTCCATTCGAGCGACCCATAACACAAACCGTAGATCTGACACATTCAGATGCGAGGCAAAAGCTACAGACCACATCCATACTAGAAGAGGTAAACACCTAGATCTGAGAGATGCGGTAAAATAGGATATAAATAACCGCAAATGAACTTGACTCGAAGAGGAGGGAGACCCGAGTTCAAACCACACGTACCTGCTACCTCTCGAGCTTGCGTTGTTTTCCCCCGAAGAGGAAAGGGTGATGCAGCATAGTAGCGTAAGTATTTCCCCTCAGTTTTTGAGAACCAAGGTATCAATCCAGTAGGAGACCATGCACGAGTGCCTCGTACCTACACAAAGAAATAAGAACCTTGCAACCAATACAATAAAGGGGTTGTTAATCCCTTCTCGGCCACGTGCAAAAAGTGAGATCTGATAGAGATGATAAGATAATATTTTTTTGTATTTTTGTTTTATGGATTGAAAGTAAAGATTGCAAAACAAAAGTAATGTAAAGATAAATAGTAGATGGAAATTTATATGATGTAAAATAGACCTGGGGCCCATAGGTTTCACTAGTGGCTTCTCTCATGATAGCAGATTTCTACGGTGGGTGAACAAATTACTATCGAGCAATTGATAGAAAAGCACATAGTTATGAGAATATCTAAGGATGATCATTTTATATTGGCATCACGTCCGTGACAAGTAGACCGAAATGATTCTGCATCTACTACTATTACTCCACACATCGACTGCTATCCAGCATGCATCTAGAGTATTAAGTTCATAAGAACAGAGTAACGCCTTAAGCAAGATGACATGATGTAGAGGGATAAACTCATGCAATATGATATAAACCCGATCTTTTATCCTCGATGGCAACAATACAATACGTGCCTTGCTGCCCCTGCTGTCACTGGGAAAGGACACCGCAAGATTGAACCCAA
The DNA here is from genome assembly GCA_902687465.1 of Secale cereale. Classification (NCBI taxonomy): domain Eukaryota; kingdom Viridiplantae; phylum Streptophyta; class Magnoliopsida; order Poales; family Poaceae; genus Secale; species Secale cereale. Next base: position 378,675,093 of record LR738711.1, read on the forward strand.
AGCTAAACACTTCTCCCATTGCAAGAAAGATCAATTTGTAGGCCAAACCAAACTGATAATTCAAAGAGACTTGCAAAGATATTTAAATCATACATAAAAGATTTCAGAAAAGAATAAAATATTGTTCATAGATAATCTTGATCATAAACCAACAATTCATCGGATCTCGACAAACACACCGCAAATAGAATTACATCGAATAGATCTCCGAGAAGATCGAGGAGAACTTTGTATTGAGATCCAAAGACGGAGAAGAAGCCATCTAGCTAATAACTATGGACCCGACGGTCTGTGGTAAACTACTCACAACTCATCGGAGATGCTATGGTGTTGATGTAGAACCCTCCGTGATCGATTCCCCCTCCAGTGGAGCTCCGGAACAGGCCCCAAGATGGGATCTCACGGGTACAGAAGGTTGCGGCGGTGGAATTAGGGTTTCATCGTGCTCTTGGATGTTTTCAGGGTACGTAGGTATATATAGGAGGAAGAGGCACGTCAGGGGAGCCACGAGGGGCCCACGAGGGTGGGGGGCGCGCCCGTGCCCTCGTGGCCGCCTCGTTCCTTCCCTGGCGTGTACTCCAAGTCTTCTGTGTTGTACTTGTTCCAAAAATGACTCTCCGGAAGGTTTCATTCCGTTTGGACTCCGTTTGATATTCCTTTTCTACGAACCACTGAAATAGGCAAAAAATGGCAATTTGCACTAGGCCTTTTGTTAATAGGTTAGTCCCAAAAATAATATAATAGTGTATAATAAATCCCATTAAACATCCAAAACAAATAATATAATAGCATGGAACAATAAAAAATTATAGATACGTTGGAGACGTATCAAGCATCCCCAAGCTTAATTCCCGCTCGTCCTCGAGTAGGTAAATGATAAAACAGAATTTTTGATGTGGAATGCTACCCAACATAATTCTCAATGTAATTTTATTTATTGTGGCATGAATGTTCAGATCCAAAAGTTTCAAGACAAAAGTCTATATTGACATAATAATAATAATACTTCAAGCATACTAACAAAGCAATTATGTCTTCTCAAAATAACATGGCCAAAGAAAGTTCATCCCTACAAAATCATATAGTTTGGTTATGCTCCATCTTCATCACAGAAAATACTCAAATCATGCACAAACCCGGTTTCAGCCAAGCAATTGTTGCATACTTAAATTTTTTCAAACCTTTTCAACTTTCACGCAATACATGAGCGTGAGCCATGGATATAGCACTATAGGTGGAATAGAGTGGTGGTTGTGGAGAAGACAAAAGAGGAAGATGATCTCACATCAACTAGCTGTATCAATGGGCTATAGAGATTCCCATCAATAGATATCAATGTGAGTGAGTAGGGATTGCATGCAATGGATGCACTAGAGCTATAAATGAATGAAAGCTCAACAAAACAAACTAAGTGGGTGTGCATCCAACTTGCTTGCTCACAAAGACCTAGGGCATTTGAGGAACCCATCATTGGAATATACAAGCCAAGTTCTATAATGAAAATTCCCACTAGTATATGAAAGTGAAAAAACAAGAGACTCTCTATCATGAAGATCATGATGCTACTTTGAAGCACAAGTGTGGAAAAATATAGTAGCATTGTCCCTTTTTTCTTTTCTTTTTGTTTTTCTTCTTTTTTTCTTTTTTTGGGCCTTTTTTTTCTTTGGTCGTTCTTCTTTTTCTTTTCTTTGGTACAATGCTCTAATAATGATGATCATCACACTTTTATTTACTTACAACTCGATACTAGAACAAAGTGTGACTCTATATGAATGCCTTCGGCGGTGTACCGGGATGTGCAAGGAATCAAGAGTGACATGTACGGAAAATTATGCATGGTGGCCTAGCCACAAATACGATGTCAACTACATGATCATGCATGGCAATATGACAATGATGAAGCGTGTCGTATGAACGGGACGGTGGGAAGTTGCATGGAAATATATCTCGGAATGGCTATGGAAATGCCATGATAGGTAGGTATGGTGGTTGTTTTGAGGAAGGTATATGGTGGGTGTATGGTACCAGCGAAAGTTGCGCGGTACAAGAGAGGCTAGCAATGGTGGAAGGGTGAGAGTGTGTATAATCTATGGACTCAACATTCGTCATAAAGAACTCACATACTTATTGCAAAAATCTACAAGTCATCAAAACAAAGTACTACACGCATGCTCCTAGGGGAAGGGTTGGTAGGAGTTAACCATCGCGCGATCCCGACCTCCACACAAAGGATGACACTCAATGAAATACTGCATGCTTCAAATTTGTCACACAACGGTTACCGTAGGTGCTTGCTACAGGACTTGCAAACCTCAACACAAGTATTTCTCAAATTCACAACTACTCTACTAGCATGACTCTAATATCACCATCCTCATCTCTCAAAACAATCATCAAGTATCAAACTTCTCATAATATTCAATGCACTTTATATGAAAGTTTTCATTATACTCATCTTGGATGCCTATCTTATTAGGACTAATTTTATAACCAAAGCAAATTACCATGTTGTTCTTAGAGACTCTCAAAATAATATAAGTGAAGCATGAGAGATCAATAATTTCTATAAAATAAAACCACCACCATGCTCTAAAAAGATATAAGTGAAGCACTAGAGCAAAACTATCTAGCTCAAAAGATATAAGTGAAGCACATAGAGTATTCTAATAAATTCCGATTCATGTGTATCTCTCTCAAAAGGTGTGTCCAGGAAGGATGATTGTGGTAAAATAAAAAGCAAAGACTCAAATCATACATGACGCTCCAAGTAAAACACATATCATGTGGTGAATAAAAATACAGTCTCAAGTAAAGTTACCAATAGACGAAGACGAAAGGGGGGATGCCTTCCCGGGGCATCCGCAAGCTTAGGCTTTTGGTTGTCCTTGAATTTTACCTTGGGGTGCCTTGGGCATCCCCAAGCTTAGGCTCTTGCCACTCTTTGTTCCATAGTCCATCAAATCCTTACCCAAAAACTTGAAAACTTCACAACACAAAACTTCGTGCGAGAATGCTGCACATGATTGTGTGCAATTTTGATGACACTCTCAGTGTCACAGTACATAGGAATAAGCTTGACTTGATGATGTAATCCTTCAATGTTTGCTTCATCCATAATAACTGAGTGCAACAAGAGCCAGGTGCAATATATTTGGCCTTAGCCGTAGATAAAGATACGCAGTTCTGCTTCCTTGAAGACCAAAAGACCAAAGATTTACCGAGGAAATGACATGTCCCCGAAGTAGATTTCCTATCAACCAAGTCGCCAGCCCAGTCAGAGTCGGAATATCTGACGAGATCAAATTTTGCTCCCTTAGGATACCATAAACGTAAGGTGGGGGTGTGAGCCAAATATCTCAGAATGCGCTTGACCGCTTGGTGATGCGATTCTTTCGGTGCAGCTTGATAGCGGGCACACATGGAAACACTCAACACAATGTCAGGTCTGGATGCACATAGATAAAGTAGAGATCTCGAAAAATAAGCTTTATAATCGAAATCCTTGCCATACACGTCAGCATCCAGCTTACCATTCATGGGCATATGTGCTTTATAGCCCTTCATTTTGGAATATTGCATTTTGAACTTCTATAGGCAATCCTTGAGATATTTCTCCTGAGAAATGAAAATTCCATTTGCTTGTTTATGAATTTGCAATCCAAGGAAGAATGTGAGCTCACCCATCGTTGACATTTTATACTTCTCGGACATCATTTTCCCGAATTTTAAGCTGCAAGCATTGTTAGTACATCCGAAAATAATATCATCCACATAGATTTGACATAAGAAAAGATCGTTGTCAACAACATGAGTGAAAAGAGTGGGATCAGTGGATCCTGGCTTGAATCCCTTATCAATCATGAACTTCTTCAAGGTTTCATACCAAGCCTGAGGGGCTTTTTGTAACCCATATAAAGTTTTCTTCAACCTGAAATCTTTGTTAGGAAACTCAGGGTGTTCAAAGCCAGGTTTCCATCTAACATAAACTTCCTCATCAATTTTACCATTGAGGAAAGCACTTTTCACATCCATTTGATAAAGCAAGATATTAGAAGTATGCGAATTGCCTCAAGGCATGCAACAGGAGCATAGGTTTCACCAAAATCAATACCTTCCACCTGTGTCTACCCTTGAGCAGCAAGACGTGCCTTGTTCCTCACAACAATGCCATTTCCATCTTGCTTATTTCGAAAGATCCATTTAGTGCCGATGATATTGTGCTTCTTTGGATTCGGTTTTTCTACCAATTCCCATACATCATTCAGTTCGAATAGCACCAACTCCTCTTGCATGGCATTCATCCAATCTGGATCAATCATAGCTTCTTCATACTTGGTAGGTTCTGCCAATGAAACATAAGAGAAACTGCCACAATAGTTAGCCAAATGAGTGTGTGATCGAGTTGTGGGTCGCTAACCTGGATTTCTGATCTCATCGAGATCACACAGCTTGCCCACAAACATAAGATTGAATCCAAGAGACTGAACAAGAAAAACATCATCACTGGACTTGTCCTTGGAGATAGCAATTTTACCCAGCCCAATTACCTTTCCTTTGTTGTTGTCGCCGAAAGTGATATACTTCAAGGAAGAAGCAGTTAAGTTGGGGTCGACAAACAACGACTTGTGTCCGGACATATGACTAGTGCATCCACTATCCATTATCCATTCTGTACACCAGGAGATTCTTTTCTTTCAAAGATGTCGGGGGAAACTGTCCACCACGAGCACCTATGGGACCGGAGCCCCTTGTTCGTGCGGCAAGGGAGCGGAGGGAACACGAAGAGCAGATCGTGGAGAGCACGCGGGCAGTTTACCCAGGTTCGGGCCGCGACGGACGCGTAAAACCCTACTCCTGCTTAGTTTGTTATTGAGTGTTGGAGCTCGGGAGCTGGAAGAACTAGCTACACCGAGCGAATGAACGATCTAGGTTCCGAACCCTTTCTACGTTGTGCATGGGCCTGCTTTTATAGCTCAAGGGGTCACCGACAGGTGTCAACGTAGGAGAAAAGGGTAAAAATGTAATAGTGGTGGTAGTTGTAACAGTGCGGGAATAGTGGAGCAACAGTGGATGAACAGTGGTCACCACCTACTTAGACAGTGGGGGACAAGAGCATTTAATGCCCGTCGCCGTCGACCCCAAAAGCGCCCGCCCTTGCATCTCCGTTTGCCACGGCGATGGCTTTATCACCGTGGAGCGCCACCGTGTCCCCCAGGCTGCACAGCCATCCGCCACGCGTCCCTGGAGTGGCCCCAGGGCGACGCGTGGTTCGATGAGCTGGAGCGCGGGCACACAGCATGACTCTACCCGGCAAGCACCTTGCGGGGCCTTGACCTTGCCGGACCCGGAAGCTTGTCGGGCTCTGAAGCTTGTCACTCCCCGGGCCCTGCCGGGGCGCATGCCGCGCCGAGGCATGTCTTCTGAAATGTGATCTTCTAGTCTTCCTGGCAAGGTACTCTTGCCATGGTCTTGTGCTAATGAGGTAATCTTGAGCCTGGGACGACCTTCCCGGCAAACTACACTTGCCGGGGCCTCGATCTTCTGTCTTGTATACTTTGTTTTTGAATGGCTTTATATGGAGCAGAAAAGGTCTCCGGCGAGCACGTGGTAGGCCCTGCCGCGGGAAGCTGCTACTGCCCGTGCACAAGTTGGGGTACTGAGGTACCCCTACCTTAGTACACCGACAGGAGCCCCCGGGCATGGGCCACACACGGTGCCGAGCGTTGTTGGGCCAGGCCCAAAACAGTGCACGGGCACGCGTGGCCCACGGCATGCCGAATCCCCTTCCGCATCCGCCGCGTCCCTCCGTAATGGCACGCGTCGATTGCGGCGTCGTGGGAGGGAACGTGGCCACGTTCTTTAATGGGAACCGCGGAGCGTCCCCCACTTCCCCCTTAAAAGCAGAGGAAGCAGGGGACGTTACCTTACTTCGTCTTCATTGCTTCTTCTATCTCCAGAAATTCCCCTTTGCGCTCCGACTCCACACCTCCTCCGCCGTCTTCCGCATCTGCGGCGCCGCCGGACTCTTCGCTCTCCCCTCCTTGCCGCCTCCGCCATGGCCCCGAAGACCGAGAAGGCGAAGGCGGAGAAGACCAAGAAAGAGAAATCCAAGCAGGCGGCGAGGCTTGCCCTTCTGCGGAAGAGGAATGTCGTCTTCGCGCCAAGGCTCGGCGCGCGGGAGCTCTGGAACAAGTATTACTTGTTCTGGGCCAAGGAGACCAAGGCGCATCCTCGGACCAGAGCTTATCCCGCCGCCGCCAAGGACATGTACCCCGGCGGGTACTTCTTCTTCGCTGTTTTCTTCCACTGCGGCCTTTGTCCCCCCTTTTCTGAATTTTTCTGCGATATCATGAACACCTACAACCTCCACCTTCTAGAATTCACCCCCAACGCCATCCTCACGATGGCGGTTTTCGCACATCTGTGCGAAAACTATATTGGGATCTATCCGAATGTAGCACTTTTTAGGCACTTCTTTACGCCTAGAGTAGAGGCCGGCGCCCCCCTCTCCGGGGGGATTTCTTGGGTCTTCCGCTTGAACAAGAAGGAGTCCTATCTGCGAGGGGAGCTCCGCGGCAAGTGGGAGGAGTGGCGCGCGGACTGGTGCTGGATAGTAGAGGACGAGCCGCAGCCCTTCACCGCGCCGCGCACAACCGCCATAGTGCGCGGCAGGGACTGGAGTGAGCTGGACTCGGACGACATCAAGCTCAACGTCGCCCTTGTCAGAATTCTTCGTCTCCGGGCAGCCAAGTTGTCCATGGGAGAAGTAGGAGCAGACTTCCTCCGCCGCCGCATTGCCCCTCTACAGGATAGGAAGAGGCCAGCGTGGGAGTACGGCAACGCGGCGGACATAATGAGACTGCGCCCAGGGCTAAACTTCAACTTCACGTTGCTGGAGCTGAAGGCGATGGTCCGGGAACTTTTTAAGCACGACCCGGCCCACCCAGAGTGGTTCAAAGCTCCCCGGGGAGTGGTGCCCCTATGCAACAGCACGGTCCGGGATCCCCTACGCGCAATGATGCCCGCATGTGACTCGCATGGCGTCGACCGCACATGGATACCGCCCAAGCCAGATGCCATCATGAGCTTCTTCGACAACCTGGTGGAGGTGCCGAAGAACAAGGAGGAGATCAAGGGGCTCACCCGGGACACCACTGACCAGGAGATTGCTTATATAGCTTCTCGGGTAGAAGAGGCCGCTGCAGCCGCAGCGGCAGGAGAGTTTGGCTTCACAGTTGAAGAGGCAGAGGCTGCGGATGCGTCCTGCCAAGCAGAGAAGGCGGAGATCCGCAGGCTGCTGCAGCTTCCTCCCGACGAGCTCGCCGGGGTCCCTTCTTTGAGGCACGCCGGGATCCCCGGAGTTGTGACCGAGGCCGCGGCGAGAGGCGAGGTTGCCGGAGGAAACAGAGGTGCCGGAGGGAGCACGGCCGCAGGGCAGGGCGCCGGGCCCAGCGAGCCGACCGAGGAGGAGGAGGAGGACGCCGGGGCCGGCGAGGACTCCGATGGATCTCTGGGGCTCTACAACGACGACGTCTCTTCGTCATCGGAGACCTCCCCGCCTCGGGCAAGTCCCAGGCGATCTCCGCTGAAGCGTCTCCGCAAGGAGACGACGGCGACGAGGGCGCAGGCGCCCCGGCAACAACCAACTCGCCGGGCGGCGCGAGCTACCCGGGGGAGCCAAGCTGCGACGGGGGCGCCCGGCGCATCGACCACGGCGGGGGCGACCCGCACACAGGCCACGGCGGAGGCGCCCCGCACGTCAGCGCCAAGTGGAGGAGGGTCTTCTCAGAGCGGAGCGGCTGCTCCGCCCGCTCCCCGGGCCTCGGCGTCCACAGGGGCCGGGTCTTTGCAGCCTCCAGCCCCGGGGACCGCCAAGCGCCCGAGGGAGTCTTCGCCTCCTGCTCCTCGCGCGGACGCGCCTCAGGTGGCGTTCGACTTTCCGCCCTGAGCGACGACGACGGCGACGAGGAACAGGAGTAAGGACTTGAAGTTTTGTATCTCCTTTACTTTGTCTCGATTCTTTCCTTGATGATTCTGATCTTGCTTCTTGCTTTGATTTCAGGACCCTGGCCCAGCGAGTGGCGAAAAAGGCCAAGGTTCCCGTGGTCGAGGTCGAGGACGACTCGCCCGTCGTGGCGACGGGAGACGCGCCGGCGACGAGCCTGCGGGACCCGAGCGCTGCTCCGAGGAGCAGCCCCCAGCGCAGCCCCCAGCGTAAGTCTGGGCTTGATCTTTCCACTCGTCGGGCGCGCTTGAGGATCTTGTTTATACTAACATCTTGTTGTTCTTGATTGTCTTGTGCAGAGGTGGAGCCGCAGTCACAGGAGCACCCGGAGATCACTCCCGAGGAGCTGCAGGCCCCGCCGTCCCCGCCAAGGACGAACTCTCCGGCGAGGGAGAGCGCTCCGCCAAGGGCGGGTACTCCGCCAAGGGCGAGTACCCCGCCAAGGGCGAGCAGCCCGGCGAGGGTGGCCACCCCGCCAAGGGAGAGCTACCCGGCGAGGGAGCCTGCCGTCGACGAAGTCCGCCAAGGTAGGTCTTGTAACTCCGTCTTCTCGGATTTGTCTTTTTTTTGGATATTTGCTTGAACTTCTTCTTTTTCTTCTTCTTCTAGATCCCCCTCCCCCAGAGCAGATGGAGACGGAGATCGTCGTCGAGGAGGAGGGTGCGCAGGGCGACGGCGGCAACGCCCCTGTCGTTGAAGACATGGCGGGAGCCGCCGAGCCCGCCGCGGAGGAGACTGCTCCGACCGCAGACGCAGCGGCCGGGGAGGGGGACGGCGACCGCACTGCCGGCCCGGAGGCGGCAGGAGCATCGAGTGCTGCACCGGCCGCCGACCCCTCCGCCGGAAAGGAGCAGTTGGGCTTCTACCTCGAGGCTCCCAACGGCGTCTTCATCCAAGTGCCGTGGGGATCCTCGTCGTGAGCCCCCGCGGAGGGAGAGGCCTATGATAGAGAGGTCCTCGCCTCCGCGGGTCTGAAGATTGTCGAGGCGCCTGGCGGGAGTGACGAGCCCGAGGAGGAGAAGTTGCTCCACCGGCTCCTGGCCCTTTACCGGGCCAGGCAGGCGAAGCTCGAATCTCGAGAAGCCCTCACCGCCAAGGCCGCAGCTGACATGGAGAAACGCGCGGCGGAGCTCCGCGCCGCCAACCAAGCGGCCCTCCGCGACATGGCGGAGGAGCGTGAGAGGCTCGCCGGAGAGTACCAGGAGTGGCTTCTGGAGAAAGCTGAGGCCGAGGAGCAGCAGCGACTCGCCGGAGAAGCGCTGTCTCGGCGAGAAGGAGAGCTCACCCAACGGAAGGTCAACCTCGACGCTCACGAGGAAGACCTTACCGCCCGGGAGCAGGCCCTTGGCGGGGAGCTGAAGGAGGCGAAGGCCGCCGCGGCCACCGTGGAGACCGCCAAGAAGGAGCTCGAGGCCAAGGTGGCGCAGCTGGAGGAGTACCTAAAGGCGAGCACAGATAGGGTCACCGCGCTCAACATAGAGCGCGAGAAGGATGCCCATACTAACTCCGAACTCCAGGTGCGCCTTTCCAAGCAAGGCGACGAGCTGAAGGCCGCCAAGGACTCGATTGCAGATCTGGAGCTGAAGGTTTCCACGCTGAAGGACTCGCTCGACGCCGTCCGGGACCGGGAAACCAAGCTGAAGGACGAGCTCCGCAAGGAGTGAGGCCTGGTGGAGAGCGCCGCCACTTCAGCTGAGAACTTCCGCCGGACCGTCGAGGTATGGACCGAAGACTTGGTGGCTTCCGCCGCTGCCATCGACAAGGAGCTGATGGCGCTGAGGGTTGAGCATCTCATATACTCTCCGGATCCAAACCTCCCCCACAGCGCCAAGCTCAGCCTTTTCTTCAGAGGGGTCGCGCTGGCCCTTGCAAATCTTCAGAAGAAGCTTCCCGCGCAACTGGCCGAGGAGTCGCGCCAGCTCTGCGCGGGAACCTTGGAGCGCGTCCTGACGAAGATAGTGTACCGCAATCCGGGCATAAATCTCGTCAACGTTCTCCGTAGCTTGCCGGCCGATGCGGATATGGAGGCGCTGAAGGCGCAGGTCGCCCATATTATCGCCAAGGTGAACAAGATCTCCAGGGTTGAAGGCGACCGCGTAGATTAGGCCTCTTCCTTTTTATTTCCTTTGTTACTGCAAAGTGTGCCATGGGCACGAACTTATTAGTGATTGCGACAAGTTATCCCTTGTAAGATATTATCTTGTTTTGATCAATCAGTGCAATGTTATCTCCCTTGTCTTGGTCCTTTACTTCGTATGCTTTTCACCCTACGCTTCCAGGGGGCTTGCCGGCAACGGGTCCTTGCCGCGAGCGCTGAGTGCTGGACTCTGAGCAGCCTGCTGGCCAAGGTCCTACCGGCAAGCAACCTTGCCGCAGCTAGTCGCAACGCACTTAGCTTGCTGAGTAAACTCGGAAACGAAGCAAGGGCGCGACACTTGTCGCAGCTCACTTAAGTCGTTGAGCGTACTCGAAAACAAGATAAGGGTGCGGCTAGCCACCGGTAGGTTCCTCCGTGCACAGGTTTTCCATACAAAGTGTGGTTGTTCAAGGAAGATAACTAAAAATTTAAAAATTTGAACTGCTCAAATTCTGGCAACTTAGCTTTCATATATTGCTTGTTTCTCCGGCAAGGTTTCCCTTTCTTGAACAGCACTTGGTTCCTCTTCCATTTCCTTCCCCCCCGGCAAACTTGTGCGCGAGGAACATTCCTTCTGCTTGAGAGGAAAAGAGAAAGAAGAGGGAAACAAGTATATGGCCTTTCGGCGTGATAATGCTTACCGGATATGTGTGTTGCACAAGATGCCAAATAATGCACGCAAATAACAAAGAAGAGCATGGAAGAGGCAAATAGCGCAAAACACAAAAGCTTTACTGATGCACGGGATCTGCGCCCGGCTTTGTACAAAGGGTTACATGCAACAGCGGCAAGGCTTGTACAAAAGGTGGTTGCCGGAGCGGGTCACGGCAACCGCGCCTTATGGGTGAAACTTGCGAAGATGCTCTATGTTCCAGGAGTTGCTCACCGGTAAGCCTTCTTCAGTCTCAAGGTGGACAGCTCCGGGCCTTGTGACTTGTCTCACCCGATAAGGGCCTTCCCACTTCGGCGTCAACTTGTTGGAATTCTTGGTGGAATGAACACGCCGAAGAACAAGGTCGCCTTCCTCGAGACTCCTGGCCTTAACCTTGCGGCTATGATAGCGGCGCAAGGCTTGCTGGTACCGAGCAGCTCGTACAGCAGCCTGGAGACGTTCCTCCTCGAGGAGCAATGCATCATCTTGTCGCAGTTGCTCTTGCTCGAGCTCATCATAAGCGAGCACTCGAGGAGATCCGTATACGAGTTCCGTGGGGAGAACTGCTTCTGCTCCATAGACTAGAGCAAAGGGTGTCTGCCCGGTGGCTCGACTTGGTGTCGTTCTGATTGACCAAAGAGCCGCCGGTAGCTCCTCTATCCAGTTTTTTCCGCACTTGCGCAGCCTGTCAAAAGTCCTTGTCTTGAGTCCGCGCAGCACTTCAGCATTGGCCCTCTCCGCTTGACCATTGCTCCTCGGGTGAGCAACAGAAGCGAAACAGACCTTGGCGCCAAGGTCTTGGATGTACTGCATGAAGGTGCGACTAGTGAATTGCGTACCGTTGTCGGTGATGATCCTGTTAGGGATCCCGAAACGGCAAACAATTGACCTGAAGAACCTGACTGCTGACTGTGCTGTCACCTTTCTCACCGGTTCCACTTCTGGCCACTTTGTGAACTTGTCGATTGCGACGTACAAGTACTCAAAGCCCCCGACAGCTTGGGGGAAGGGGCCGAGGATATCGAGCCCCCAGACCGAGAAGGGCCAGGACAAAGGGATCGTCTAGAGAGCTTGAGCTGGCTGATGAATTTGTTTGGCATGGAACTGGCACGCTTCACACTTGGTTACTACTGCAGTTGCATCTTGCAGGGCTTCTTGCCAAAAGAACCCTTGCCGGAAAGCTTTCCCGACAAGTGCCCTTGCGCCAATGTGGTGGCCGCATATGCCTCCATGTATTTCTGCCAACAGCTTCTGTCCATCTTCTCTGGAGATGCATTTCAACCTGACACCATTGAGCCTTCTTCTGTACAGTTCATTGTCCACGAACTGGTACATACTTGACTGCCTGGTTATTTTCTCTATCTTTGCTGGGTCATCGGGAAGTTCTCCAGTTTGCAGAAAACGGACGATCTGCTGCGCCCATGCCGGAGCCCGAGGCTCAACGGCAGGGACTAAAGGCATGAGGGCCGCTGCGGGAACCCCAGCTTCTACGGCAAGGACCTCTGGTTCTGCCGGAGCTGATGGTCCCCTGGCAAGCTCGCCGGGGCGAGGCTTGTCGGGAACGCTTGCTTCAACTGTACTGATCCGAGGATCTGCAGGAGCAATCTGTTCCTCAGCGTTCTGATCGTTGATCTTGGGGACCTTGGCGGCGGTTTCAGGAAGATCCGCCGGCAAGTAGTCGCCGGAGACCAACTTTCTCTTCTTGGACTGCCCAATTGATGGTGTAACGGATGGTTGAGTCAGCTTGAGCAAAAAGGTCCCTGGTTCCACAGGTAACTTCATCGCAGCACACTTTGAAAGGCCATCTGCAATGTCATTCTGAGCTCTTGGAACGTGCTCCATTTGCAGACCTTCAAAGTGTTCTTCAAGTTTCCTCACTTCATCTACATAAGCTTCCATCAAAGGGCTCTGGTAACTCTTGTTAACTTGTCGGACCACCAACTGAGAATCTCCCCGCACAATCAGCTTCCTGATCCCAAGTTCGGCCGCAATCCTGAAGCGGGCAAGCAAGCCTTCATACTCAGTAGTGTTGTTTGTCGCTTGCTCCCTGGGAAAGTGCATCTGGATAACATACTTGAGGTGCTCTCCGGTGGGCGCGATGAGTACCACGCCGGCACCGGCGCCTTGAAGCGAGAAGGCACCATCAAAGTACATCACCCATTCACTTGTCGCTTCTTGTACGGGTACACTTGTCTCTGGAACTTATTCATCGGGCGTCGGGGTCCATTCAGCTATGAATTCTGCCAAAGCTCGGCTCTGTATGGTTGAAGTACTTTCAAACTTGAGTCCAAAGCTCGATAGTTCCAGTGCCCACTCAACGATCCTGCCTGTTGCTTCCGGATTGTGCAATACCCTCTTCAGCGGAAAGCGAGTGACCACTGTTATCTCATGTGCCTGGAAGTAATGGCGCAGCTTTCTCGAGGCCATGAGGAGGCCGAAAAGCAACTTTTGCACCCCAGAGTATCTTGATCTAGCCCCCTGCAAGAGGGAACTCACGAAATAGACCGGGCGCTGCACCATCTTCTTCCGCACTTCTCCTTGTTCCTGCGCAGAGTTGTCCTTGTCGGGGCCAGAGCTTGTCGGGGGAGCCCCCTGCTTGTCGCTGGATTCGCTTGCCGGTGGTGCTGACTCCTCGTCGGCCTCCCTCTCCGCTACTAACGCAGCACTAACCACCTAGTTGGTTGCCGCTAGGTACAGCAGCAACTTCTCCTGTGGCCTAGGTGCGACAAGTATTGGAGTGGAGGATAGGTACCGTTTCAAATCCTGCAGCGCTGCCTCCGCTTCCGGAGTCCATTTCATTGGACCTGCCTTCTTCAAGATTTTGAAGAAAGGAAGGGCGCGTTCTGCAGACTTTGAAATGAACCTACTGAGGGCAGCCACACAACCTGCAAGTCTTCTGACATCCTTGACGCGCTTCGGGGCTTCGATCTGCTCGATGGCTTTTATCTTGTCGGGGTTGGCTTCAATCCCCCTCTGTGACACAAAGAACCCGAGAAGCTTGCCGGAGGGGACTTCGAAGACGCACTTCTCGGGGTTCAACTTTAGCTGGATCTTGCGCAAATTCTCAAATGTCTCTTCCAAATCTTGGATCAGTGTATCCCTGCTCTTGCTCTTCACCACGATATCATCCATGTAAGCCTCTACATTTCTGTGGATCTGTGGCTCAAAAGCAGTGTGCACTACCCTTGCAAATGTTGAGCCTGCATTCTTCTATCCGAAGGGCATGCGTATGAAGCAATATGTGCCACATGGAGTGATAAATGCAGTCTTCTCTTCATCTTCCTTGGCCATGAAAATCTGGTGGTAGCCGGAATATGCATCAAGAAAAGAGAGCAGCTCGCATCCGGCGGTGGAGTCAACAATCTGGTCAATGCGCGGCAAGGGAAATGGATCCTTGGGACATGCTTTATTCACATCGGTGAAGTCTATACACAGTCTCCATTTCCCGTTGGCCTTACGCACGACAACTGGATTTGCCAACCACGTGGGATGGATCACGCCTCTAACCAGGCCTGCTGCTTCTAGCTTCTTGATCTCTTCGGCAATGAATTCTTGGCGCTCCACGGCTTGCTTTCTGACCTTCTGCTTGACGGGCCGCGCATGAGGACAAACAGCAAGCTTGTGCTCAATTACCTTCCTGGGAACACCGGGGATGTCAGATGGTTGCCATGCAAACACATCGACACTCGCCCGCAGGAAGGCAACGAGCGCGCTTTCCTATTTGCTGTCAAGCGTAGCACTGATGGTGAAGGTACCACCAGTGCCGTCCTCATTGGCGGACACCTTTTTGGTCGCTGGAGGAGCGGCCATCCCTTTCTTGCACTTGCCGGTGGAGCTCGATGGAACGTCCTCGACGGCAGCGCAGCACTCCGAAGAGGTGCGGTTGCCGGAGTGGGCCCCAGAGCACTTGCCGGACTTGGTCTTGGTCTTCTTCCCCCCGGGAGCTTCAGCGGCAAGTGTACTGCTCTCCGCCACGGCTGCTGCGTCCCGGTATATCTTGTCAGCGCAGATAAGCGCGTCCTTCTTGTCGCCATGGACAGAGATGACGCTTATCGGCCCCGGCATCTTGAGTACGTTGTAGGCGTAGTGGGAAGCTGCCATGAACTTGGCGAGGGCGGGACGGCCGAGTATTCCATTATATGGCAATGGTATATCGGCGACGTCGAATGTGATGCGCTCAGTTCTGAAGTTGAGCTCCCCGCCAAAGGTCACTGGCAAAGTTATCTTCCCCTTGGGCTTGCTCCTCCCCGGGTTTATTCCTTGGAACGGACCGGTCTCCTCGAGCTCGCCATCTGGGATTTGGAGTTTCTTGATCACAGCAGAGGAGATCAAGTTCAGGCCGGCCCCGCCGTCAACCAACATTTTGGTGACCTTGAGGTTGCGGATGGTTGGTGAGACCAACATCGGCAAGCACCCGACCGCTGTGGTGCGGTCAGGGTGATCCTCAAGATCAAAAATGATGGGCGTGCTGGACCATTTGAGGAGCCTGCGCGACTCCACGGGCGGCTCTGCTGCATTTACTTCCCGCACCCACTGCTTGAGTTGGCGGTGGGAAGTATGCAGAGAGGCGCCACCGTCGACGCACAGGACTTCCGTGGCCTTCTGGAACTCCTGCTCGCTGTTATCTTCATCCTCCATGTCATCGTCGTCGTCTTCTTCATCCTTGTCGCGGCCCCGGGGAGGTCGGTCACCTTGCCGCTGCTTGGCCTTGCCGCGGCGTCCTCCCCGGCCATTAAATGGCCGCTTCTTGTTGGGTTCTCCTCCGCCACCTTGGGCCTTCTCCTTGTCGCGCCGCTTGTACTTAGCCTTCTGCTGCTCGACGAGGTACTCGACGCGTTTGCAGTTGGAGAGGTCATGGCCCTTGGTGCGCTGGATCTTGCAGTATTGCTTGTCGGAGCCGTCCTGCTTGTCGGCTGCCGCCACAGGGGCAGGCTCCTTGCCGGAGCCGCCAGCCTGTGCTTGCTTGGCGGGAGCCTCCTTGCCGGACTTCTCGACGGCAAGCACTTCCTTCTTGTTCTTTCTTCTGTTGTTCCGCCGCCGGCTCTTCTTTGCCGGGGCGGCGTCGTCGCTGTCGCTTCCTCTTGCGCCAGCATCCTCCCCGGGGAGTTTCCTTCCCTCCTCGGCGCGCGCGCACTTATCAGCTAGAGCATAGAGCTCGCTGACATCCCGTATCTTGGTCATGGCCATCTCCTCACGCATGCGGCGGTTACGTACGTTCTGGTGAAACGCACTGATAACCACAGCAGGGTGGACGTCGGGGATGTTGTGATGTACGCGGCTGAAGCGCTGGATGTACTTGCGCAGGGGTTCTCCTTCCTTCTGGGCCAAGATGTGGAGATCGCTCTCCTGGCCGTGGGGTTTGTGGCCGCCCGTGAAGGCGCCAACAAACTGGTGGCAAAGATCTGCCCAAGAAGAAATGGAGCCTTCCGGCAAGTGCATAAGCCAAGAACGAACGTTCGGCTTAAGCACCAGCGGGAAGTAGTTCGCCAGTATCTTCTTGTCGCGCCCCCCGGCGGCTTGCACCGCGATGGTGTAAATGCTGAGGAATTCCGAGGGGTGCGTCTTGCCGTCGTACTTCTCCGGTACGTCGGGCTTGAAGTTCTTCATGCTGGGCCACTGGACGCGCCGCAGCTCACGGGTAAACGCAGGGCAACCTGCCGCGTACGGCAAGTCGCCTGGATCACCGGGCGCGTGCGTATCGACAGCGTTCCCAGCTCGTTGATCTGATTGTCGCCGAGCTTCCCGGCGGCGCTCGATCGTCGTTCGAGCGTCTTCTTGTCGCCGGTCGTCAAGGACCTGGCGCTGGTCCCGACGAGCCCGCGGATCCGACGACGCCGTGGAGTCGTCGTCGACGTTGATCCGACGGGGCGGCGTCTTCTGCTTTCGCGGCGGGGAGTGCACCGTAGATGCACCCCCGGCGGTCTTGTCGCCGTCGGCCTTCGTCTTCTCGACTTGCCGTGGCCGCGAGGTCGCCGGCTGCTGCGGCGTGTCGTTGTTGGCGAAGGCGATCAGGCTCTGGATGGTTGCCCTCCAGTCTTCGGCTTTGTCTGCCGCTGGAGGGAAATCGAGAAGCAGTTGCGCTCTTGCGAGCGCTTCTGCTGGAGAGGAGGGGAGCGGTGGCGAGCGGTGCGAGGAGCGGGATATGCTCGGACTCCTAACAGGGTTAGAAGGAGCAGGGTCCCGCCCCGGCGACCGCGCCTTACTCGTGCCAGGACGATGAACCGGCGCATCCCGCGAGCCTCCGGTTTGCCCTTGGCCCAGCAGACGGATGCCACCTCCTGTGCCATGTCGCTGCTGGGTCGTTGTTTGCTGAGATGGACGTGGCGCATCCACGGAGACCGAGGCTCGGTCATCCGTCTTGTCCTTGGATTTGGTGGCGCCGCGAGTCTCCTCGCCGGCGACCACCCTTCCGACGGCGTCTCCTCCACCCACCGTTGGCTCAGGTGGAGGTGGAACAGACGCGGACGGGCCTCCGACCTCCGAAGTCTTCTTCTTCGGGGCCATGCTGATGTTGCTGATGAAGTTGATGTAGCTGGAGAGGTTGATGAAGAATGCGCCCGCGTGAACGCCGGATCAGGTTCGCACAACCTCGACGCCCCCAACCTGGCGCACCAAAGATGTCGGGGGAAACTGTCCAACACGAGCACCTATGGGACCGGAGGCCCTTGTTCGTGCGGCAAGGGAGCAGAGGGAGCACGAAGAGCAGATCGTGGAGAGCACGCGGGCAGTTTACCCAGGTTCGGGCCACGACGGACGCGTAAAACCCTACTCCTGCTTAGTTTGTTATTGAGTGTTGGAGCTCGGGAGCTGGAAGAACTAGCTACACCGAGCGAATGAACGATCTAGGTTCCGAACCATTTCTACGTTGTGCATGGGCCTCCTTTTATAGCTCAAGGGGTCACCGACAGGTGTCAACGTAGGAGAAAAGGGTAAAAATGTAATAGTGGTGGTAGTTGTAACAGTGCGGGAATAGTGGAGCAACAGTGGATGAACAGTGGTCACCACCTACTTAGACAGTGGGGGGCAAGAGCATTTAATGCCCGTCGCCGTCGACCCCAAAAGCGCCCGCCCTTGCGTCTCAGTTTGCCACGGCGATGGCTTTATCACCGTGGAGCGCCACCGTGTCCCCCAGGCTGCACAGCCATCCGCCACGCGTCCCTGGAGTGGCCCCAGGGCGACGCGTGGTTCGATGAGCTGGAGCGTGGGCACACAGCGTGACTCTCCCCGGCAAGCACCTTGCCGGGGCCTTGACCTTGCCGGACCCGGAAGCTTGTCGGGCTCTGAAGCTTGTCGCTCCCCGGGCCCTGCCGGGGTGCATGCCGCGCCGAGGCATGTCTTCTGAAATGTGATCTTCTAGTCTTCCTGGCAAGCTCCTCTTGCCAGGGTCTTGTGCTAATGAGGTAATCTTGAGCTTGGGACGGCCTTCCCGGCAAACTCCACTTGCCGGGGCCTCGATCTTCTGTCTTGTATACTTTGTTTTTGAATGGCTTTATATGGAGCAGAAAAGGTCTCCGGCGAGCACGTGGTAGGCCCTGCCGCGGGAAGCTGCTACTGCCCGTGCACAAGTTGGGGTACTGAGGTACCCCTACCTTAGTACACCGACAAAAGATTTGGCCATGAAGCAATAGGCAGGAGATTCATTGTCACTTGAGGTCTTATCGAGGAACTTTGAAGCTGTCGTGGAAGCATAGGCTATACCAGCCATGCCAGAGTTAGAATCCTCATCGGAGTTCTCATCTTCTTCAGGTTCAGATGATTTTTCTTCATATGAATCCATTTCCTTGCCAATGTATGCCTTGGCCTTGCGAGAAGTGTTCTTGCGGTTGGTGAGGACTTGGAATGATTCTTTGATGAAGATCTTGACGAAGATTTTGACATTGAATTGTCCTTCTACTTGAAGAATTTATTTGTTTTCTTTTCTTCATCTGAGTCGTAGTTCTTGCTCTTGCTTTTGCTTTGATAGTTTCTCGAGTCAAATCTCCTACTAGCACAAATTTCTGCTTCCCAGATAGGGTAGTCAGAAATGAAGTGTCCAGGCTTTTTTCACTTCAAACAGGTGTATTATCCAGTAGGTTTTGATGGGGATTTTGAACCCCCGGAGTTGCTTGAACTTCTTTTCTGAAACTGGCTCTTTTTGTTGATACGCTGAAATCTTTACCGAGTCTTTGTGGGTCATCAGAATCTTCTTCGACATTACCATCAGAAGAAGAATCTGCCACTGCCTTGAGGGCATGACTCTTGTGTAGGTTGGAGCCGTAGAGATCTCTCTTTTCTTCTTCTTTCTCTTCGTGAGTGCTTGACCTTTCCATGATATACGAGAGTTAAGGGACTTGAAGTCAGGGCACTCACGAATCATTAGGACAAAGGTGTCGAAGGAATTGTCAAGAGATCAAAGCAATTTCTTCACAACTTCATGATCAGTGATGTCTTTTGCGCCGAGACCTTGAAACTCATTAGCTATGTCACTGAGATGATCAAAGGTTTGCTGATGATCAAAGTATCGATTCGAGCTTCTTTTTGAGTTGATACTCCTTCATTGATCTTCTTGAGAACGTCCCACAATTACTTCATAGATTCGCATTGGCGATATCGAAGAAATTGAGCTCGAGAGAGATGTCCACTAATTTCATCTTTAGCTCGAGCATCTAGTTGAATGAGTTTCTTCTCTTCAGCATATGGGGCTTGAGGAACAGCTCGATAGCTCGGAGACGAATCTTCATCTTTTATTTCAAGAAAGGGTAATCCATCCCATCGAAGATAGGGATCTTGAGATGCGACTTGTAATTCACTGAAGACATACTTAAACGCCAAAGTCATTAGACTAAAATGAGTAGAGTCAAGGAGTACCTTGATTTGATACCAATTGTAGGATCAAAGTATATCTACCAGAGGGGGGTGAATGGGAGTTTTGAACGCAACAGCGGAGCGAATGAAAACTAAATGGTAGCGAGGTTAAACCAAGTACTGAATGAAAACTACACTAAGCATCGTAATAGATCCCAAGAGACAAAAGCATCGAAAGTAAACATGCTGAAGGAAATGACCAGTGGAGCTCAATGGCGACAAGGTATTTGTTCGACAAGTTCTTCCTTCTGCACAAGGACTACACCTGGTTGGAGGGGTTGTGACTTAACATGGAAGATAAACTCCATTCGCCTTATTCTCCTCGACAATCAATTCATCAACCGATGTTGATCACTCGTGGTAGATAATTGAAGGCTATCTTCGAACCTTAACAGACTTCTTCGAGAACCACAAAGACTCTTGGTCTCTAAAGAAATTGACACCAAACCGTCTAGAGAGTTTGCAGCTCTCAGAAGTAATAGGCGGAGCGTACTAATCTTAGATTCCAGTGATGTTGAACCACTATCTAATTCTTCGGCTCTAGGGGTTTTCTCTTGATGGATTTTAAACTCAATTCGCTCAGAGAGTGGGTTTCTCAACAATCTTCTCCGAATCAAAACTGAGCAGCCACCGGACAAAGCCGATGCGGGGTGGCTAGTTACAGCCACATCCTTCCGAGAAGGGAAATGACCATTTTGGACACGGGGTCCAGCCAATGGCCAACCGCCACGTTCACAACGGTCGGATTTTTGGAGCAACAGTAACATTACTAGAGGAAAAAGTAATGCTAACTCCTCGGTCTGAAGCAAATCTCTCGCAGTGAAGAAGATCACAATCTCTTGCTGACAAGTATTTATTTGGAGCACAAAGAGATTTATCTCACAACTTAAATAGGTTTGGGTTTAGCATCAGAGAATCAAAGCTTTGAACGCAACACCCCTCTTAATAGTAGTGTGGTCCTATGACTCAGTGAAAGAAGAAGAACAACCAAACAAATGCTACATCTTCACTTCGTCTTCATTCTTCTTCGAGCACACTCATCTTCTTCGGACATGCACCGAACCAATTGCTTTAGATTTCATCAATTTTTAGGGGTCACCCTTGTTAGCTTTATCTTCGGTGATAATCTTCACTAACACGCAAAGAGATTATCTTCATCATTTTCAACAAACTCCTTGAATCTTTAGGGCCCTGTTACTCTGTGTGCACTAGCAAACACATAAGTCCCATACTATTTATGTCAACAAACTCCAAAAAATAAGGGGCCTATCATTCCACCAACAGTGGCGACTCCTAATAATTGGAATCAGAGGGATTAAGAGGTTTCCTAATAATTCCGGCTCATGGAAGATAAGAAGTTGGACTATGTGGCACCTCATTGCGTCGTTTACGAGAAGATGGTTTATGAGATAAGCCGGCAAGCACCTCACCAGAGCCGCTCCGGGTTTGGCGCCTTGACTTATGTTGTGTTTTCTTCAAAATAAAGTTTGGGTCTAAGTGAGCATTTGGATGAGAAAATCTTACTTTCCGGACAACCCGACTTGTTTCCTTTGAAGACAAATATTCTGAACTGGAAGAGATGGAAATTACCTCAGCATCCTCAGCCCAGCTTGTGGCAGCATCACCAGTAGAGTAAGAAGTGTCGGCGAATCAATAAAAAGACGGCCAAGGGAGTCAAGTTCTACCTATGACTGATTGTTAGCCTCCGGTGACTTGCCCACTCTTGCCGGCTCAATCATAGCAGGACGTTTATTCCTTTTCCGAGCTGGCGTAGTCTCAGGTTTGGCTACTTGAGTTTTCCTTTTCTTGTTCTAGAAAGGAGAGTCGGTCTACAAAATTGAGAAAGATTAGAAAGTGAAGCACCAAGAAAGTAAGGATTTATAAGCCAGATAGAAAAGTATACTTACTGGAGGGGATGGGTAAACTTGGAAAATGGTAGCAGCCCTGTCTTAGTGCAGTTCTCCTGAGGCTCCCCAAGAAGACTCTTTACAACTTTATTGATTTTATCAGTTGTTAAGTCCTTAGAGCTGTACCTAGGAACAACAGCGGAACTGGCTGTTGATTTCTTCGATGGTTCTATGGAAAATATAGTACACCTAGATGCAAAACCAATATTGAAGCTAGTATCGCAACATTTTTATGATCTTCTCAGGGCAAAACAAGATCTAAACAAGATGGGGCAGAGAACGTGCATATGAACACCGACGAACTCTAGATGAACTTCGACCACCTTAATGTGCATCTAAGGAGGAGGCAGTGAAGTACTTGGTTGCGGTAGCCGCCGGCGGAGATGCATCGCTACAGTTCGGCAACGGTGGGCAGCGTTGCGGTCCCGGACGAGGTGACCAGTGAAGGTGAATGTGTGTGGTGGCGCTCCAGTCACGAGAAGCTTTGAGAAGCGACAGGAAGAAGTAGAAGCGAATGAACAAGGTAAAAGTTAGACCAAGCCCCCCCCCCCTCTGGTGTATTTATAAGGGAAAACGACAATGGTAAATGGCAGGTGCAAAAATTGAGGGGCC
The DNA here is from genome assembly GCA_902687465.1 of Secale cereale. Taxonomy (NCBI): domain Eukaryota; kingdom Viridiplantae; phylum Streptophyta; class Magnoliopsida; order Poales; family Poaceae; genus Secale; species Secale cereale. Next base: position 378,697,250 of record LR738711.1, read on the forward strand.
GCAATAACTTTTGGAGCAAAAGACGCCTCGGTTTTGGGGATAAGAGAATATGCATGAGATCGTTATGTCGTCTAGGGATTCACTAAAATTTTGAAGATGGCGTCGTCACTTCATATTTCGGGTTATAATGGTTTTTCACACTGAGATTTTGAGATCCATAGATAAAACTTGTGATATCTACTACGCAACTTTATTCTTGTAGACTCGTGTTGGGCCACCAAGCGCACCGTTTTGTAGGACAGTAGCAATTTTCCCTCAAGTGGATGACCTAAGGTTTATCAATCCGTGGGAGGTGTAGGATGAAGATGGTATCTATCAAACAACCCAGCAACCAAATAATAAAAAATCTCTTGTGTCCCCAACACACCCAATACAATGGCAAATTGTATAGGTGCACTAGTTCGGCGAAGAGATGGTGATACAAGTGTAATATGATGGTAGATATATGTTTTGTGCTAGGAATAATAAAAACAGCAAGGTATCAATTGATAAAACAGAGCACGGACGGTATTGCAATGCTTGAAAACAAGGCCTAGGGTCCGTACTTTCGCTAGTGCAATCTCTCAAGAATGCTAATATAGTTGGATCATATTATTATCCCTCAAAGTGCAATAAAGAATCACTTCTGAGCTCCTATTAGCGGAGAACAAAAGACATTAATTCTTTGTAGGCGAAACCACCTCAAAGCTATTGTTTTCGATTAATCTATCCTAGAGTTCGTACTAAAGTAACACAAAGCTATTCTTTCCGATAAATCTAACCAAGAGTTCGTACTATAATAACACCATATGACACACATCAACCAACTCTAATGTCACCTAAATATTCCAATGTCACCACAAATATCCATGAGTTGATTCTACGATATGCATGCAACAACTTCATGATCGTAACATTCAATCCACACAAAGAACTACAAGAAGACCCCAAAGTTTCTATCGGAGAAAAGATAATAAAAACATGCATCAACCCCTATGCATGGATTACCCCAACGTCACCACGAGAATCCGCAAGTTGAGTGCCATAACATACATCAAGTGAAACAATATGATATCTCATTGTCACCACGAGTGTTCAATTGCAAGACATATATCAAGTGTTCTCAAATCTGAACATTCAATCCGACATGACAAAACTTCAAAGGCTAAACATTCAATTCATCACAACAAGAGTAGAGACGGGAGAAACATCATATGATCCATCTATGTTAACAAAGCCCATGATATATCAAGATTATGACATCTCGAGATCACGCGTGAGAGAGAGACTAAACACATAGCTACTGGTACAAACCCTCAGCCCTGAGGGCGGACTACTCCCTCCTCACCATGGTGGCTGTCAGGATGATGAAGATGGCCATCGGTGATGATTTCCCCCTCCGGTGGAGTGCCTGAAAGGGCTCTAGATTGGATCTCATGGACTACAAAGCCTTGCAGCGGCGTAACTTTTGATCTAGGTTCACCCCGAGGGTTTCGAAATATTTGAGAATTTATAGGGTAAAGAGGGGGTGCGGGAGGCAATCGAGGTGGGCACAACCCACCTGGGCGCGCTAGAGGGGGCTGGCGCGCTGTTGACACCAGATTTTGGCACGGTCAAGAACTTAATTAAGACGGCCTCAAATGGAAAAGTTCTCAAAGTGAGAAAGTTTCGTATCATAAAAAGAATAAACTTCGATGTTCGGGCCATCGCCATCCAATCTCATCTCAAAGGCCGAAGTTGTGTTCAAAATACTGAGATTTTGTATTCAGAACACTAATCGGCTGATTACGCCCCTAGACCGACTCATATGGAAAAACTTTCTACATAATTTGTCTTCTTCTCGTCAAAATGGTCGATTTTGATATAAAAATCGTCCCAATCTGAGTTTGTATGCGAAAGTTAGAGCTATCGGAGTGCAGCCCTGCCATGAGGCAAGATGTGGCGCGCCCCACCAGACCTATGTCTGATGGGTAGCGCGAGCGAACAGGTGTTTCGCGTGACTGTTTTGGCCTAGAAGATGACTTCGAATCGAAATACTTCCAACATGAAAATTGTTCGTCTCGTCGAAGCGGTCAAGAATGCTTTTGGGCTTTTTTCCATCCGAGGTCGTTTACCACATCAAAAACTACCTGCAAGGTGCAGCCTGTTTAAACCGAACAGTTTTGGAAAGTTCGGACAAAACCAATCTGAATTTGGCTAGGGTTTTGGACGTGAATACAAGCCTTTTCCTTGCACGGGAAGTCCAGCCGCCTCTTATATACCTAAGGGGTGACGGCCGATTGAACAACACACAATTGAACAAATCATCAACCACTTTTACCTTTACTTTTATCTTCTCCCTTTGTTCTTCTTGTTCCTCGTTCTTCATCTGTTCTTCTTGTTGCAGGGCGGCGAACCTCGAGGCTCTAGGGGCGATCAGGTCGACCTAGGGCAGCCCATAGCCGCCGCGCGCCCTGACGGGGTCCCTCCCGAGCGTGTGGGGTTTCGGGTCCTGAAAAGCGCCCGCCGGATTGCTTGCGTACCGCGCTTCCAGACGGGTCTCCTTCGACGTGAGCTGCGGTGCATCACCCCGGCGTCGAGGGTACACGGTGATGTGTTCGTGTGCGAACACAGTTTTTGACGATTTCGCTGGGGACGAAGCTTTGAACGGTCTTCGACCCATTCTTGCTACAAAGAGATCGTCATCTAGGGTTTGCAATCTACAAAGGTAATATGAATACCCAATTCACTTATGTAGATGCAAATAATGCATATGTTGTTGCTAGATCGTCTATCGAGCATATTGTATCGGCTAACCCTAGTTTTATCAATCATGCAACTAATTGTGTGCAATAGCCGATTCAGAATAATCTTCATGCTTCCACTTCATATAATTTTAGCAACATGCAACATATGTATCCCAACTCCCATGCATGGGCAACCCCACAAATCTATATGCCGATGAACAACATGGTGAGTTCGGTTACTCAAGTTGAAACACCCCATGTAGGAACTTTCAATGGCATGCAACATAGTGTTTCATCTTTTTATTCATCGGTAACTAATTTGCAACATGTTAATCCTAACATGCTGGAGGATAGGGGAATTGGCCATAGTACTACTAGTTATTCGGCCAATTACCCTCAAACATCGTATGCTACAACTCATGCTACTAATTTTTCGGCACCATACGCAATTGTAGATGTTCATAATTCGGCTCCGCACCTTCATGATCATGGCCTAATAAGTGATAATTCTACCAGGGCGCATGGTTCTTTACCTAGTAACGTAGCATATCATGTTGCCCCTGCACAGTTACAAAATTTCGGCATCACACCAGTGCCGAAAGCGTCTCAAAGTATTGGGGGGCAATCTGATGAAGATTGGGCTGAAATTGGTCGAAAAAAGCTTAAAGATAGCCTAGTTGCAATGTTTGTTGAATTTAGACAAGAACAAGCAACCTTGCGAATCAAAGAAAGAAAGAGTGGTGATTCGGATAACAAAGTTAATTCGGTTATTAAAAAAGCCGAATCAAATAGTATGTGGACCGAATTTATTGAAGAAAAAGAGGACGCCAAGGCATTGGAGAGTCATTTAAAAATGAGGCAAAGTATTATTCAAGTAACACAACCATCATTCTCTCCCAGCGTGTATGAAGAGGTATGTCTAGCAAGTGATTTGCCTATTTTCAGATTTGGTCACAACTTTATTATTGATGCATCTATTAGGAAAAATCTCGTAAGTAATTTTGAAAGACCAAATGTTGAAGGATAATTTATTTGTTAACAATGAAATTGTTACAAAGCATATCAGTCAATACATTGTACCATTCAAAGAGACTGATAGCAATAAAATTGTTACAAAGCATATCGGTCAATACATTGTACCATTCGTAGAGACCGATAGTGACTTATTATTGCAGCCAAATCTTCTCCCATTGCTTTATTTAAAGTTCATATCTAATTGGGTAGCTTTGCTTGCTTCATACTTGGCTTACGCATGGTCTCAATTGAAACATGTGTGTTTTAACTATTTTCGTTTCAGAAATATAAAGCCAAGGTTAAATTCTTTTGAGAAATCTGATGCTAATATTATATCTTATCCGAAGACATCGGAGATAGCGTGCAAAACACAATGCATAACCGAATGGGGAGATTCTAAGTCTGAACCATTCGTTTTCTTACCTCCAAAGCCGTTCGCACACCAAGATCGATTAGAAAACAAAACATATACCTTCGATTCAAACATGTGTGATCAAATCTTTGATTTGTTGTTGAAAAATAATTACATTAGAATTTTTGATCACCATGTCTAGCCATCTATCCAAGGACAAATTTATTGTAAGTTCCATGATTCGTTCAAGCATAGTATTGAGGATTGCAACATGTTTCGTCAAATAGTTAAATTGGCCATTGATAAAGGACGATTGAGATTTGTTGAAACACCAAAGGATGACCAGTCTATTCCGATTGGTCCTGATGGCAAAAAGTTTTTGTATCGGCTTCTTCTAGCTGATTCATTAAATGATGAAAAGGAAAACATAGTGGATGATGGGATCAAGTTTTCAAGTAAAGAAGTTGTTCAAGAGTACAATGAAGATATTCTTGAAGGCGGGAATTCCATCAAGGTTGAACAGAAGACGCCAAGTACTGGGGGGCAACAAGAAAATTCAAAGATCGGTGCAAGCACAACTGAAGAAAGAAAAGGCCGAGGTAAGCACAAAGGTAAAGAGCCGAAAGTCACTTTCGCGCAGCTATTGGAAAAATACCAAAATATAAGTGATGAGAACAATGTTTATCGGCCAAGTAATTCAAGAGAATCAAGACCAAGCCCTAGGAGCAAACCCGAAGATAGGCATTGGAAAAATGAGAATTCTCATGCAGTATATTCGTATCCTTATTTTGAGCTGCCAATGCCAATGTCGTGGATACCTCCATATGCTCATGTAGATCCATATCCATCATGGGACAAGTATGATACAAGGGCACATTCTCCATCTTATTTTAGATCGTCTCACCAATATAATGCTGCTCCAAGAATATCAATATTTGAACAATCACATGTTAAAGACCGTTTCAATCATAAGGAATTGGTCTAGAGCTCAAGGAAGAGGAAAGAGGTGGTCAAGCAAGTCTACCGTGTTAAAAAAGATGGACGTATGAGTGTAGCTTCAGATTTGATCTCAAATGAAAAGGAGACAATTAAAGTATTGACATTGGCTACTAAAGGCAGCGAGGCAAGTCAATCAAATGTCAAATCTGAAGAGAAGAAGTTGAGTGTGCACAAGGTAGAACAAGAATTGCCATTGCTTCAAACAAAATCGCAGCCAGGGTGCCCACTGGCCTTATCTTATTGGCAAAATAAGAAATTACAAAAACTTAGTGCACAAGAACTTAAAGAAAGGAACATGGCATGGGTTCCCAAAGGGAGTACTCAAAATAAGAATTATGTGCAAGCTTCCATTACAAGAAGTGCGGCAAAGGTGAAGAAGGAAAAGAATGGAAATTATAAAGGACCAAGCCGAAGGTTTCAACATCTTCGGTCTACACATTATCCATATTCTTCAACTATGCCTTCAGTGCCTATGCCATTGAATTCTTCGTCAGGTATGATTGGTTACCCGAAATGGTCTTATTTCAATGCATGCACGCAATATACCTTCTGACATCATCAAGGGTTTTACCACATCATCATTCATTTGATTAGCTGCATTTTGTTGTTGATCCATATGACCGATATATAATTACCGCCCTAAGCATAAACATGGCCGATATAGAAATTATTGCCCTAAGCACATAAAATGGCTGATGGAGTGTTGACATCATCCTTAGAAAAACATGGTGCAAGTTATTTTTCGGCACACAAGTTTGCCGAAAAATAGGGGGCATGTGTTGACACAAGATTTTGGCACGGTCAAGAACTTAATTAAGACGGCCTCAAATGGAAAAGTTCTCAAAGTAAGAAAGTTTTGTATCATCAAAAGGATAAACTTTGATGTTTGGGCCATCGCCATCCAATCTCATCTCGAAGGCCGAAGTTGTGTTCGAAATACTGAGATTTTGTATTCAGAACATGAATCGGCTGATTACACCCCCAAGACCGTCTCATATGGAAAAACTTTCTACATGATTTGTCTTCGTGTCGTCGAAACGGTCGATTTTGATATAAAAATCGTGCCAATACGAGTTTGTATGCAAAAGTTAGAGCTATCGGAGTGCAGCTCTGTCATGAGGCAAGATGTGGCGTGCCCCACCAGACCTATGTCTGATGGGTAGCGCGAGCGAACATGTGTTTTGCGTGATCGTTTTGGCCTAGAAGATGACTTTGAATCGAAAAACGTTCAACACGAAAGTTGTTCTTCTTGTCGAAGAGGTCAAGATTGCTTTTGGGCTTTTTTCCATCCGAGGTCGTTTACCACATCAAAAATTACCCGTAAGGTGCAGCCAGTTTAAACCGAACAGTTTTGGAAAATTCGGACAAAATCAATCCGAATTTGACTAGGGTTTTGGACGTGAATCCAAGCCTTTATCTTGCACGGGAAGTCCAGCCGCCTCTTATATACCTAAGGGGTGACGGCCGATTGAACAACACACAATCGAACAAATCATCTACCACTTTTACCTTTACTTTTATCTTCTCCCTTTGTTCTTCTTCTTCCTCGTTCTTCGTCTGTTCTTCTTGTTGCAGGGCGGCAAACCTCGAGGCCCTAGGGACGATCTGGTCGACCTATGGCAGCCCATAGCCGCCGCGAGCCCTGACGGGGTCCATCCCGGGCGTGTGGGGTTTCGGGTCCTCAAAAGCGCCCACCGGATTGCTTGCGTACCGCGCTTCCGGACGGGTCTCCTTTGACGTGAGCTGCGGTGCATCACCCCCAGCGTCGAGGGTACACGGTGACGTGTTCGTGTGCGAATACGCACCCTGGTGGGTTGTGCCCCGCGAGGTGCAGCTCTCGCCCATCCTGGGTGTTGTGGCCCATAAAAAATCTCCGAAAAGTTTCGTGGTGTTTGCACTCCGTTTGATATTGATTTCCTGCAATGTAAAAAAACAAGCAAAAAACAACAATTGGCACTAGGCACTGGGTCAATAGGTTAGTCCAAAAAATGATATAAAGTTGCTATAAAATGATTGTAAAACATCCAAGAATGATAATAAAATAGCATGAATACTTCATAAATTATAGATACGTTGGAAACGTATCAGCATCGCGAAGCTTAATTCCTACTCGTCCTCGAGTAGGTAAATGATAAAAGAAATAATTTATTAAGTTTGAATGCTAGAAAAGCGTACAAGTTTGATCAATGAAAATTTCAATCACTTTTCCTAGCATCATAACATCAATTCTTTCCTATAAAACTTCTCATGTTAGAGTAGCAACCAGTTCACTTGTTAAGGTTCAAACAATGAATTCTCTTGAAACTCAACAACTGATGGCTTCTCGCGCCTCGTTGGTTAACCCAAGTGGAAGGTTGAGATGTAGCGTAGCAGCAAATTTACCTTGGCAAAGATACCAAGGATCGAATCCCATGAGACTTCGAGGGTCGACAAGTAGGTGTCAACGGCGCCAGAAACTTAGCGGTTGACGGGACCTGCACACAGATACAGATAACTTTGCTCCCAACGAGTACAGAGAGGTTGTCAATCCCTCTGGCCTTGTTGTTTACAAAGGATCAAACACAAGAGATAGTAATGATAGCTATGACTGCAACTAGGAAATAAAAACAGGAAGTAAATAGAAGGTGTGATCAGCGGTGGTAATATGGACCTGGGTCCCATGATGTTCACTAGTGATGTCTCTCTCCCAAAAGACGATAAAACAACAAAGCGAGGTAAACAAATTACATCTGGGCAATTGACAGGATTATGTGCACAAACCAATGCTAACTATGCTGCAAAGAAAGGTAGAGGCTCAAAAGCAAGGGCGGTACGCCAAGGCAAGTAGACTGAAATCCATCTGCATCTACTACTAATCATCCACCTTGAGATATCTATCTAGAACATCTCGCTGGTATTAAGTTGCAAATCCCACCCAAAGTGTAAACTCAAAGCAACAGACAACTGCATTAAAAGAACTTTGCGTAAAGTAAACAATCCTTGCACCCGCAAGTACAAGCACCGTTGTTTTCTCCCTTGTGGCAACAGCACATCCCCTAGACTCATGTTTCTGTCACTCAAGCTAGTCACCAGGGGGCATGAACCAACAATCAAGCATAACGGTCCCTCTTGGAGTTACTACCTACTACTTGGCCAAAGCAATAAACAGCAACGGAGAACATGCAAGAATTACTCAAGAACAAAGATATAAAAGAGGTGAATCAAATATATTACTCAAACACAATCTGAACATAGTCTCATAATCCATCAGATCCCAGCAAATTCAGCAAAGCAACAGCAGAAAGATTACATATGTGCCTCGATCATGTAGGGCAGCTCACGAGGTCTAAACCATGAAGAGAAAAGAGGGGAGGAGAACATTACATAGCTACTGATCATGGACCCATGGTCCAAGGTGTACTACTCACGACTCATCCGGGAAGCGTCCATGGTGGTGGAGAAGCTCCCGGTGGTGGTTCTCCCCTCCGGCAGGGTGCCGGGAAGAGTTCTCCTGATGCTCCCGATCTTGGAAGCGCTGCGGCGGCGGAACAGAGGCGAGATCGCGAAAAAGGGTTCTGTCCTCGAGGGTTTCGGGACGAGAGGGATATATATGCGAAGGGGGGCAGCCAGAGGCGGAGCAGGGGCCCAGGAGCCCCCCTGGCGTGGCCAGGGGTGGGGCCGCGCCAGGTGGCCGCCTGGGCCTCCCGTGGCTCCCCTCTGGCCCATCTTTGGTTCTTCGCGAAGCTTCCTGTACGCTGATTTTTCCTATATTTTTCCTGGAATTTTTGGAGCACTTTTAATATGGGGGAAACCTGAAATAGAAAAACAGCAGAAAACAGGAACTGGCACTGTGGTGCGCTGAGTTAATAGGTTAGTCCAAATATGATCAAAAGTGCATGGAAGTGCATCAATATCATAGCAATATCACACAAAAGAAGCATGGAGCAAGCAGAAATTATAGATACGTTTTGGACGTATCAACATCCCCAAGCTTAATTCCTGCTCGTCCTCGAGTAGGTAAATGATAACAAGCATAATTTCTGTGGTGACATGCTATCAACCATATAAGAACTTTTAAGTAAAGCAATCAAGGCATGTAATTCAATTCAAGTCATAACAAGCAAGAGTCTATATTAGCATTGTAACAAGCAACATAAGAACATAAAGGTGCAAGAGCTCTCGCTGTCCGTGACTCGAATGTCTCCAAATGGTGTTTGCGTGCAAGAAAGGGGATAGGGATATACGAGAGAGTAAAACATAGTTTTTGTATTGTTGAGAACTTAATCTACTAAAGTTTCACACTTGGTCTTCTTTGGAATCTTATCTTGACTCATCCCCAGACCACTAGCCAGGTACAAGTGAAAATGATCCACTCCCTTTCGATATTTTGAGCACTCATGCAATGGATGAGCGTAAGCAAGAAAGTTGACACTTAGGATGGCAAAGAGAGAAAAATGATGAAGGGGGGAGACAAAAAAGGTGTGAAAGGCTCACATCAATGAGGACAATCATAGGCGAGAGAAAGCCAAATGATAGATATGATGTGAGGAGTAGGGATTGCCATGCAACGGATGCACATATGAGCTAAGGTAAGCTCTCCAATGGAACTAGTGGGGGTGCATCCAACTTGCTCGCTCAAGAAGACCTAGAGCTCTTTTGAGGAGGCTCATCATTGGAATATACAAGCCAAGTTCTATAGTGTGAAGGTCCCCACATAGCTATATGCATGAATGATAATCTCTATGGAGTACAAGGTATAAGATGGAGTACGAGTGTCGATCTCTCAAAAGGAATAGTAGTGTGCCCCCTTCTCTCTTTTTATTTCTTTTTCTCTTTTTTCTATATTTTTTATTTTTTGTGTGGCCTCAATGGCTCTTTCTATTTAACTCTCATTTGTCCTCTTTGGGATCTTTTGATTTGTGCTCTTTGGGATCTTTTCCTCACTTTAGGGGCAACACTCTATAAATTACAAGAAGTATAGAAGATCTTTCACACTTTACAAAAGTACTCAACATAAAGAAAATGAAACTATCATGATGTATGCAAATGTATGCCTCTGCCAGTGTAGCAGGATATGCAATGATACTAGCGCGTCATGTAGCAATGATTAGGGCAAGGCCCAACTAGCATGCGGCTCATCGATCAAGCAAAAAGCATGTATGACATGAAGATCAAGTCATGAGAAGATGGATGTTGCATGGCAATGTATCTCGGAAAGGCTATGGAAATGCCTTGATAGGTAGGTATGGTGGCTGTTTTGAGGAAGGATATAATGAGGCTTATGATGACAGAGCGTATCGTGCCAAGGATTTGGATGCACTGGCGAAGTATGCGCCAACTCTCGAGGTGAGAAAGGGCAATGCACGGTACCGAAGAGGCTAGAAAAATATGGCTAGGTGGAAGTGTCAACTTTCGAATACTCACATTAGTCCGAAGAACTCATGCACTTATTATCGGTAACTCTCAATCTAATTAGGAGGTTCACAAAGAGACAAGTACCCCGAGGAGGAGTGTATGGGGGTTTGGTTATCCTTGAGCATCGTCGACTCATGGTACGTGAGTGTACTCTAATATTCGATCCCTCCAAAGATTAGTGATCCATCTTGTAGCTAAAGTTCTCAACTATTTTTTAGGTCTTCGAAAATAAACACGGATTGCCCAAAATATGACATCTATCACTAATAGGCTAAAGCTCTTGACACCAAAAGTTCAGACATTACTCATGGCAATACCTCAAAACTATTGCAAGTTACTACTAAATTTAAATAGCAACCTCATTTACCTACTTTAAGTTAAGACACACAACTCAGTGCAACAGGCAAACTCTCTTAACAAGATAAACATGAAAACTCAAGAGAGTTCAGCAACCAACTAAACAAAAGCTCTTTAAAAAGAAAAGCATGAAAACTAAGAGCTAAACATGACAGCAGCTATGGAAAGACAAAGAACACACACAGCAAAGATAAGCATGAAAATCCTATGTTGTGTTCTAGGTTGAAGTGGAGCGTGTTTCTCTCCCACACAAAGAAAGCTGGGTTCTCACTTGTTTTGAACAGCAAGCAAAGCTAAAAAAAACTAAAAAAGGAAACTAAGAGCGAGACACTCCAAGCATAGCACATAACGCATGAAGTGATAAGAATATAGTGGAACGAAAGACGAACTGATAATTGTTGATGGATAAGGGGATGCATGGGGGCATCCCCAAGATTAGACGCTTGAGTCTTCTTGAATAATTCTTGGGGGTGCATGGGGGCATCCCCAAGCTTGAGCGTTTGACCCTCCTGAATCTTATTTTATCATCTTCCCTCGCACACTTGAAAACTCCCTTCATACATAACTCATCATAATCTGATTAGTGAGGTTAGTACCCACAATAAAATAATTTTTCCCTACTGGAAATAAAAATAATCTTGAAGAGCTACTGTTTCTCAAGATTGCCAAAAGGTTTTTGCAAAGAAAAAGAAAGCTCAAGGTTTGGAAAACGAAGAAAAGGCAAAACAGGACAGAATATGTGAAAAACAGACCAGCAGGTAGTAAATAAGTTTTTCGGGGCACTTCTGCAACTCAAATCAAAAAACTCAGAACAGACGCTCGAAAGCCAATTGTATAGAGCACGCTGTCAAAAAAATTCAGATCAAAAGATGATCTGGTGATTTTATTCGAATTTTTTTGTCCAAGCACAGAATCTGTTTTCTGGACAGCACGCCACAACTTCTGAACTTTCTTGCAATCGGAGGCTAAACTTGGCACAAAGCTGAAAAGAAAAGATACAATGATGATGCTACTGTAGTAAAAAACATCAAGACACAACGAAAGCAAAATAAAACCTAATTCGTTGTGGGCTGCCTCCCAAAAGCGCTTTCGTTTATGCCTTTAAGCTAGGCATGATGCAAAAAGGAGGAATCAAAAGTCATCATAATAATCGGAGTTATAAATTGCTTCAAATGGTTCCTCAACAAGTCCATCCTTATTCCTTCTAGGAAAGGGGTACATACCTTTTGCCTTCCCGCGTAGGCGGATTTGTCCCTTACTGTCGGTGTACTAAGATAGGGGTACCTTAGTACCCCAACTTGTGCACGGGCAGTAGCAGCTCCCCGCGGCAGGGCTCACCACGTGCTCGCCGGAAACCTTTTCGGTCCTTATGAAGCCATTCAAAAACAAAGTATACAAGTCAGAAGATCAAGGCCCCGGCAAGTGGAGCTTGCCGGGAGGGCCGTGCCAGACTTAAGATTATCACATTAACACAAGACCCTGGCAAGAGGAGCTTGCCAGGAAGACCAGAAGACTGCATCTCAGAAGACATGCCTTGGCGCACCCTGCGCCCCGGCAGGACCCGGGGAGCGACAAGCTTCCGGGCCCGGCAAGATCAAGACCCCGGCAAGGTGCTTGCCGGGGGAAGCCTGCGCTGTGTGCCCGCGCTCCAGCCCATCGGCCCACGCGTCGCCCTGGGGCCCTTCCAGGGACGCGTGGCGGATGGTTGTGCAGCCTGGGGGACACGGTGGCACGCTACGGTGACGAGGCTATCGCCGTGGCGAAAGGAGAAGCATGGACGGGCGCTTTTGGGGTCGACGGTGACGGGCATTTAATGCCCTTGTCCCCCACTGTCAAGGTTAGGTGAAGACCACTGTTCATGCACTGTTCCCGCACTGTTACAACTACCACCAAAGTTACATTTTTACCCTCCTCTACGTTGACACCTGTCGGTGACCCCTTGGGCTATAAAAGGAGGCCCATGCACAACATAGAAAGGGTTCGGAACCTAGACAGCTCTCTTGCTCGGTGTAGCTAGCTCTTCAAGCTCCCGAGCTCAAGAACTCAATACAATCCAAGCAGGAGTAGGGTTTTACGCGTCCGCGCGGCCCGAACCTGGGTAAACTGCCCGCGTGCGTTCCTCGATCTGCTCTTCGCGCTCCCTCCGCTCCCTTACCGCAACGTACAAGGGGCTCCGGTCCCATAGGTGCTCGTGGGAGGACAGTTTCCCCCAACATCTTTGGCGCGCCAGGTAGGGGGGCGTCGAGGTTGTGCGAACCTGATCCGGCGCTCACGTGGGCGCATTCTTCATCAACCTCTCCAGCTTCATCAACTTCATCAGCAGCACCAACATGGCTCCGAAGAAGAAGACTTCGGAGGTCGCAGGCCCGTCTGCGTCGATCCCACCACCACCAGAATCAACGGTTGGTGGAGGAGACGCCGGCGGAAGGGTGGTCGCCGGTGAGGAAACTCACGGCGCCACCAAGTCCAAGGACAAGACGGACGACCGGGCAAACTCCAAGGCCTCGGTGTCTGTAGATGCACCGCGTCTTTCTCAGCAGACGCCAGGCCAGCAGCGCCGTGGTACAGGAGGTACCATTCGCTTGCTGGGCCAAGGACAAACCGGAGGATCGCGGGACGCTCAAGGCCATCGTCCTGGCACGAGCAAGGCGCGGTCGCCGGGGCGAGAGACTGCTCCTTCTAACCCAGTTAGAAGTCCGAGCATATCTCGTTCCTCGCACCGCTCGCCGCTGCTCCACTCCTCTCCAGCAGAAGCTCTAGCAAGAGCGCAACTGCTTCTCGACTTCCCTCCAGCGGCAAACAAGGCCGAGGACTGGAGGGCGACGATCCAGAGTCTCATCGCCTTCGCCAACAACGACACGCCGCAGCAGCCGGCGACATCGCGGCCGCGGAAAGTCGACCAGACGAAGGCCGATGGCGACAAGACCGCCGGGGGTGCGACCACCGTGCACTCCCCGCCGCGGAAGCAGAAGACGCCACCCCGCCGGATCGACGTCGACGACGACTCCACGGCGTCGTCGGATCCGCGGGCTCGTCTGGACCAGCGCCAAGTCCTCGACGACCGGCGGCAAGAAGACGCTCGAACGCGCATCGAGCGCCGACGAGAAGCCCGGCGACAATCAGACCAGCGCGATGGGACCGCTGTCGACACGTACGCGCCCGGTGAACCAGGTGACTTGCCGTACGCGGCAGGTTGCCCTGCGTTCACCCGTGAGCTGCGGCGAGTCCAGTGGCCCAGCATGAAAAACTTCAAGCCCGACGTACCCGAGAAGTACGACGGCAAGACGCACCCCTCGGAGTTCCTCAGCATCTACACCATCGCGGTGCAGGCTGCCGGGGGACGCGACGAGAAGATACTGGCTAACTACTTCCCGCTGGTGCTTAAGCCAAACGTCCGTTCTTGGCTTATGCACTTGCCGGAAGGCTCCATTTCTTCGTGGGCAGATCTGTGCCACCAATTTGTCGGCGCCTTCACTGGCGGCCACAAACCCCATGGCCAGGAGAGTGATCTCCACATCTTGGCCCAGAAGGAAGGAGAATCCCTGCGCAAGTACATTCAACGATTCAGCCGCGTACAGCACAACATTCCCGACGTCCACCCCGCCGCGGTTATCAGCGCGTTCCACCAGAACGTGCGTAACCGCCGCATGAGGGAAGAGATGGCCATGACCAAGATTCGGGATGTCAGCGAGCTCTACGCTCTGGCTGACAAGTGCGCGCGCGCCGAAGAGGGGAGGAGACTCCCCGGAGAGGATGTTGGCGCAGGAGGAAGCGACAGTGAGGATGCCGCCCCGGCAAAGAAGAGCCGGCGGCGAAACAACAGAAGAAAGAAGAGCAAGGAAGTACTGGTCGTCGAGCAGTCCGGCAAGGAGGCCCCCGCCAAGGCAGCACAGGCTGGCGGTTCCGGCAAGGAACCTGCCCCTGTAGCGGCAGCCGACAAGCAGGACGGCTCCGACAAGCAATATTGCAAGATCCACCGCACCAAGGGCCACGACCTTTCGAACTGCAAGCGAGTCGAGTACCTCGTTGAACAGCAGAAGGCTGAATACGAGCGTCGCGACAAGGAGAAGGCCCAAGGTGGCGGAGGAGAGCCAAGCAAGAAGCGGCCATTCAATGGCTGGGGAGGACGCCGCGGCAAGGCCAAGCAGCGGCAAGGTGATCGACCTCCCCGGGGCCGCGACAAGGATGAGGAAGAAGACGACGATGACGACATGGAGGAAGGAGATAACAGCGAGCAGGAGTTCCAGAAGGCCATAGAAGTTCTGTGTGTCGATGGAGGCGCCTCTCTGCATACTTCCCATCGCCAACTCAAGCAGTGGGTGCGGGAAGTAAACGCAGCAAAGACGCCCGTCGAGTCACGCAGGCTCCTGAAGTGGTCCAGCACGCCCATCATTTTTGATCTTGAGGATCACCCTGACCGCACAACGGCGGTCGGGTGCTTGCCGATGTTGGTCTCACCAACCATCCGCAACCTCAAGGTCACCAAAATGTTGGTTGACGGCGGGGCCGGCCTGAACTTGATCTCCTCAGCTGTGATCAAGAAACTCCAGATCCCAGACGGCGAGCTCGAAGAAACCGGGTCATTCCAAGGAATAAACCCGGGAAGGAGCAAGCCGAAGGGCAAGATTACTCTACCGGTGACCTTTGGCGGGGAGCTCAACTTCAGGACGGAGAGGATAACCTTCGACGTGGCCGATATCCCATTGCCATACAATGGGATACTTGGACGTCCTGCCCTTGCCAAGTTCATGGCAGCTTCCCACTACGCCTACAACGTACTCAAGATGCCGGGGCCGATAAGCGTCATCTCTGTCCCTGGCGACAAGAAGGACGCGCTTATCTGCGCCGACAAGATATACCGGGATTTAGCAGCCGCAGCAGAAAGCAACACACTTGCCGCTGAAGCTCCCGGGGGGAAGACCAAGACCAAGTCCGGCAAGAGCTCTGGGGCCCACTCCGGCAAACGCACCTCTTCGGAGTGCTGCGCTGCCGTCGAGGACGTTCCATCGAGCTCCACCGGCAAGTGCAAGAAAGGGATGGCCGCTCCACCGGCAACCAAGAAGGTGTCCGCCAAGGAGGACGGCACTGGTGGTACCTTCACCATCAGTGCTACACTTGATAACAAATAGGAAAGCGCGCTCGTTGCCTTCCTGCGGGCGAATGTCGATGTGTTTGCGTGGCAACCATCTGACATCCCCGGCGTTCCCAGGAAGGTAATTGAGCACAAGCTTGCTGTTTGTCCTCATGCGCGGCCCGTCAAGCAGAAGGTCAGGAAGCGAGCCGTGGAGCGCCAAGAATTCATTGCCGAAGAAATCAAGAAGTTGGAAGCAGCAGGCCTGGTTAGAGGCGTGATCCACCCCACGTGGTTAGCAAATCCAGTTGTCGTGCATAAGGCCAACGGGAAGTGGAGACTCTGTATAGACTTCACTGATGTGAATAAAGCATGTCCCAAGGATCCATTTCCCTTGCCGCGCATTGACCAGATTGTCGACTCCACTGCTGGATGTGAGCTGCTTTCCTTACTTGATGCATACTCAGGTTATCACCAGATTTTCATGGCCAAGGAAGACGAAGAGAAGACTGCATTCATTACTCCATGTGGCACATATTGCTTCATACGCATGCCCTTTGGATTGAAGAATGCAGGCTCAACATTTGCAAGGGTGGTGCACACTGCTTTTGAGCCACAGATCCACAGAAATGTAGAAGCTTACATGGATGACATTGTGGTCAAGAGTAAGAGCAAAGATACCCTGATCCAAGACTTGGAAGAAACATTTGCAAATCTGCGCAAGATCCAGCTTAAGTTGAACCCCGAGAAGTGCGTCTTCGGAGTCCCCTCCGGCAAGCTTCTCGGGTTCTTTGTGTCCCAGAGGGGGATTGAAGCCAATCCCGACAAGATAAAAGCCATCGAGTAGATTGAAGCCCCAAAGCGCGTCAAGGACGTAAGGAGACTTGCTGGTTGTGTGGCTGCCCTCAGCAGGTTCATTTCAAAATCCGCAGAACGCGCCTTGCCTTTCTTTAAAATTTTGAAGAAGGCAGGTCCTATGAAATGGACTCCGAAACCGGAGGCAGCGCTGCAGGATTTGAAAGGATACCTATCCTCCACTCCAATACTTGTCGCACCTAAACCACAAGAGAAGTTGCTGCTGTACTTAGCGGCAACTAATCAAGTGGTTAGTGCTGCGTTGGTAGCGGAAAGGGAGGCAGAGGAAGAGCCCACACCTCCGGCAAGCGAATCCAGCGACAAGCAGGGGGCTCCACCGGCAAGCTCTGGCCCCGACAAGGACATGTCTGCACAGGAACAAGGAGAAGTGCGAAAGAAGATGGTGCAGCGCCCAGTGTATTTTGTAAGTTCCCTCTTGCAGGGGGCTAGATCGAGATACTCTGGGGTGCAGAAGTTGCTTTTCGGCCTCCTCATGGCCTCGAGAAAGCTGCGCCATTACTTCCAAGCACACGAGATAACAGTGGTCACTCGCTTTCCGTTGAAGAGGATATTGCAGAATCCAGAAGCAACAGGCAGGATCGTCGAGTGGGCACTGGAGCTGTCAAGCTTTGGTCTCAAATTTGAGAGTACTTCAACCATACAGAGCAGAGCTTTGGCAGAATTCATAGCTGAATGGACCCCAACGCCGGATGAAGAAATCCTAGAGACAAGCATCCCCGTACAAGAAGCGACCAACGAATGGGTAATGTACTTTGATGGTGCTTTCTCGCTGCAACGCGCTGGTGCCGGCGTGGTACTCATAGCACCCACTGGAGAGCACCTCAAGTACGTTGTCCAGATGCACTTTTCCAAGGAACAAGCGACAAACAATACTGCAGAGTATGAAGGCTTGCTTGCCGGCCTCCAGATTGCGGCCGAGCTTGGGATCAAGAAGTTGATTGTGCGGGGAGACTCTCAGTTGGTGGTCCGACAAGTAAATAAGAGTTACCAGAGCCCTTTGATGGAAGCTTATGTAGATGAAGTGAGGAAGCTTGAAGAGCACTTTGAAGGTCTGCAGATGGAGCACGTCCCGAGAGCTCAGAATGATATTGCAGATGGCCTCTCAAAGTGTGCTGCAATGAAGTTACCTGTGGAACCAGGGACCTTCCTGCTCAAGTTAACTCAACCATCCGTTACACCATCAGTTGGGCAGAACAAGAAGAGAAATTTGGTCTCCGGCGACTACTTGCCGGCGGATCTTCCCGAAGCCGCCGCCAAGGTCCCCAAGATCAACAATCCAGATGCTGAGGAACAGTTTTCTCCTGCAGACCCAAGGGTCTGTACAGTTGAAGCAAGCGTTCCCGACAAGTCTTGCCCCGGCAGGCTTGCCGGGGGACCATAAGCTCCGGCGGAACCGGAGGTTCTTGCCGTAGAAGCTGGGGATCCCGCAGCGGCCCTCATGCCTTTAGTCCTTACCGTCGAGCCTCGGGCTCCGGCATGGGCGCACCAGATCGTCCGTTTTCTGCAAACTGGAGAACTTCCCGACGGCCCAGAAGAGATAGAGAAAATAACCAGGCAGTCAAGTATGTACCAGTTCGTTGACAACGAACTGTACAGAAGAAGGCTCAATGGTGTCAGGTTGAAGTGCATTTCCAGAGAAGATGGACAGAAGCTGTTGGCAGAAGTACATGGAGGCATATGTGGCCACCACATTGGTGCAAGGGCACTTGCCGGGAAGGCATTCCGGCAAGGGTTCTTTTGGCAAGAAGCCCTCCAAGATGCAACTGCACAAGTAACCAAGTGTGAAGCGTGCTAGTTCCATGCCAAGCAAGTTCATCAGCCAGCTCAAGCTCTCCAGACGATCCCTTTGTCCTGGCCCTTCTCGGTCTGGGGGCTCGATATCCTCGGCCCCTTCCCCCGTGCTGTCGGGGGCTTTGAGTACTTGTACGTTGCGATCGACAAGTTCACAAAGTGGCCAGAAGTGGAACCAGTGAGAAAGGTGACAGCACAGTCAGCAGTCAGGTTCTTCAGGTCAATTGTTTGCCGTTTTGGTATCCCTAATAGGATCATCACCGACAACGGCACACAGTTTACTAGTCGCACCTTCATGCAGTACGTCCAAGACCTTGGCGCCAAGGTCTGTTTCGCTTCTGTTGCTCACCCGAGGAGCAATGGTCAAGCGGAGAGGGCCAATGCTGAAGTGCTGCGCGGACTCAAGACAAGAACCTTCGACAGGCTGCGCAAGTGCGGAAAAAACTGGATAGAGGAGTTACCGGCGGCTCATTGGTCAATCAGAACGACACCAAGTCGAGCCACCGGACAGACACCCTTTGCCCTTGTCTATGGGGCAGAGGCAGTTCTCCCCACGGAACTCGTATACGGATCTCCTCGAGTGCTCGCTTATGATGAGCTCGAGCAAGAGAAACTGCGACAAGATGATGCATTGCTCCTTGAGGAGGAACGTCTCCAGGCTGCTGTGCGAGCTGCTCGATACCAGCAAGCCTTGCGCCGCTATCATAGCCGCAAGGTTAAGGCCAGGAGTCTCGAGGAAGGCGACCTTGTTCTTCGGCGTGTTCAGTCCGCCAAGAATTCTAACAAGTTGACGCCGAAGTGGGAAGGCCCTTATCGGGTGAGACAAGTCACAAGGCCCGGAGCTGTCCGCCTTGAGACCGAAGAAGGCTTACCGGTGAGCAATTCCTGGAACATAGAGCATCTTCGCAAGTTTCACCCATAAGGCGCGGTTGCCGTGATCCGCTCCGGCAACCACCTTTTGTACGAGTCTTGCCGCTGTTTCATGTAAACCTTTGTACAAAGCCGGGCGCAGATCCCGTGCATCAGTAAAGCTTTTGTGTTTCGCACTATTCGCCATTTCCATGCCCTTTTCTTATTTGCATGCATTGTTTGGCATCTTGTGCAACACGCATACCCGGTAAGCATTAGCAGGCCAAGAGGCCATATACTTGTTTTCCCTCCTCTTTTTCTTTCCCTCTTAAGCAGAAGGAACGTTCCTCGTGCACAAGTTTGCCGGGGGGAAGGAGGTGGAGGATGAACCAAGTGCTGTTCAAGAAAGAGGAGCCTTGCCGGGAACAAACAATCCAGGAAAGCTAAGCTAAGTTACCGAAGTTTGAGTAATTCAAATTTTTTAATTTTAGTTGTCTTCCTTGAACAACCACACTTTGTATGGAAAACCTGTGCGCGAAGGAACCTACCCGTGGCTAGCCGCACCCTTACTTTGTTTTCGAGCACGCTCAACGACTTAAGAGAGCTGCGACAAGTGTCGCGCCCTTACTTCGTTTTCGAGTTCGCTCAGCAAGCTAAGTGTGTTGCGACTAGCTGCGGCAAGGTTGCTTGCCGACAAGGCCTATGCCAGCAGGCTGCTCAGAGTCCAGCACTCAGCGCTCGCGGCAAGGGCCCCTTGCCGGCAAGTTCCCTAAAAGCGTAGGGTAAAAAGCATACAAAGTAAAGGACCAAAGCAAGGGAGATAACACTGCACTGATTGATCAAAATAAGACTGTATATTACAAGGATAACTTGCCGCAATAACTAATTGATTCATGCCCATAACATACTTTGCAGCGGCGAAGGAAACAGAAATAAAGGGGGCCTAATCCACGCGGTCGCCTTCACGCCTTGAGATTTTGTTTACCTTGGCGACGATGTGGGCGACCTGCGCCTTCAACGCCTCCTGATCTGCATCGTCCGGCAAGCTGCGGAGGACGTTCACAAGATTGATGCCAGGGTTGCGGTAGACTATCTTCGTCAAGACGCGCTCCAAGGTGCCCGCGCAGAGCTGACGCGACTCGTCGGCCAGCTGCGCGGGGAGCTTCTCCTGCAGCCGTGCAAGCGCCGGCGCGATTCCCCTGAAGAAGAGACTTAACTTGGCGCTGTGGGGGAGGTTCTCGTCCGGAGAGTACACAAGTTGCTCCACCCTCAGCGCCATCAGCTCCTTGTCAATGTTGGCAGCGGAAGCGACCAGATCGTCAGTCCACTGCTCCACCGCCCGGCTGAAGTTGTTCGCTGAGACGGCGGCGCTCTCCACCAGGCCTCGTTCCTTGCGGAGCTCATCCTTCAGTTTCGTCTCACGATCCCGGGCGGCGTCCAGCGAATCGGTCAAAGTGGAGACCTTCAACTCCAAGTCAGCGATTGAATCTTTGGCGGCAGTGAGCTTGTCGCCCTTCTTGGAGAGTCGTACCTGCAAGTCGGAGTTTGTGTGGGCATCCTTCTCCCGCTCTACGTTGAGCGCGGTGACTCTGTCCTCACTTGCCTTCAGGTACCGCTCCAGCTGATCAACCTTAAGCTCCAGGTCCCTCTTGGCGGTCTCCGCGGAAGCTGCGGCTTCCTTCGCCTCCTTCAGGGCCCCGCCAAGGGTCTGCTCCCGGGCGGTGAGTTCGTCGTCATGGGCGTCGAGCTCGACCTTCCGTTGATTGAGCGCCCCCTCCCGCCGAGACAGCTCCTCGGCGGCAAGCCGCTGCCGCTCTTCTGCCTCAGCCTTCTCAAGGAGAAACTCTTGCTCCTCCTCAGCAAGCCTTTCGCGCTCCTCCGCCAAGTTGCAGAGGGCCGCCTGGTTGGCGGCGCGGAGCTCCGCGGTGCGCTTCTCCATGTCTGCTCCAGCCTTGGCGGTGAGGGCTTCCTGGGACTCCAGTTTCGCCTGCCTAGCCCGGTACAGGGCCAGGAGTTGGCGAAGAAGCTTCTCCTCTTCGGGCTCGTCGCTCCCGCCAAGCACTTCAACGACCTTCAACCCCGCGGAGGCGAGGACCTCTCCGTCGTAGGTCTCTCCCTCCACGGGGGCTCGCAACAAAGACCCCCACGGGACTTGTATGAAGACTCCGTTGGGGGCCTCAAGATAGATGCCTGGCTGCTCCGTGGCGGCGGAGGGGTCGGTGGCCGGTGCAGCGCTTGACGCTCCTGCTGCCTCCGGGCCAGCAGTGTGGTCGCCGCCCCCTCCCCCAGCCGCGGCGTCTGCGGTCGGGGCGGTCTCCTCAGCCGCAGGCTCGTCGGCTCCGGCCCTGCCCTCAGCGGCTGTGGCGTTGCCGCCGTCGCCTTGCGCGCCCTCCTCGCCGGCGGTCTCTGTCTCCATCCGCTCCGGGGCAGGAGGATCTAGCAGAAGAAGAAGAAAAGAAAAGATCAAGCAAATATCCAAAAAGAAGAGTTCAAGAAGGAGAAGCTACAAGACGTACCTTCGAGGACTTCTTCGACGACAGGCTCCCTCGCCGGGGAGTCCTCCCTTGGCGGTGGAGCGGTGGCCCCTGCTAGCGGAGGGCCGCCCGCGCCCTCCCTTGGCGGGGTGGCCACCCTTGTCGGGATGCTCACCCTTGGCGGGGTGCCCGCCCTCGGCGGGGTGCCTGTCCTTGGCAGAGCGCTCTCCCTCGCCGGGGAGTTCACCCTCGGTGGGGAGGGTGGAACCTGTGGCTCGTCGGGGGCAGTCTCCGGGCGCTCCTGCGGCTGCGGCTCCACTTTTGTCACAAGACAAACAAGACAAACAAGGTAACAAGATATTAGTACAAGCAAAAACCTCAAGCGTGCCCGGCGAACAGAAAGCTCAAGACCAGACTTACGCTAGGGGCTGCGCTGGGGGCAGCTCCTCGGAGCAGCGGGTTGATCCGGCAAGTTCGTCGCCGGCGCGTCCCCTGTCGCCGCGACGGGCGAGTCGTCATCGACCTCAACCATGGGGATCTTGGCCCTCTTTGCCATCCGCTGGGCCAGGGTCCTGAAAGCAAAGCAAGAACACGATCAGAATCATCAAGAAAGACCAAGTCAAAATCAATGAAGTTACCAGTTGCAAGTACTTACTCCTCTTCCTCGTCGTCGTCGGAGCTAAGGGCGGAGAAGTCGAACTCCACCTGAGATGCTCCCGCGCGAGGAGCAGGAGGAGAAGGCTCCCTCGGGCGCTTGGCGGTCTCCGGGGCTGGGGGCTGCGAAGACCCAGCCTCCGTTGACGCCGAGGCCCGAGGAGCAGGCGGAGCGGCCGCTTCGCTCCGGGAGGATCCCCCTCCGCTTGGCGCTGATGCGCAGGGCGCCTCCGTCGCGGCTTGGCTCGCCCTGGTAGCGCGCGTCGCCCGGCGAGCAGGCTGCTGTCGAGGCGCCTGCGTCCTCGTCGCTGTAGCCGCCTTGCGGAGGCGCTTCCTCGGTGTTTGCGCAGGACTTGCTGGAGGCGGGGAGTTCTCTGAGGATGAGGAGGCATCGTCGTCGAGTCCCAGAGATCTGCCGGTGTCTTCATCGGCCTCGACGTCCTCCTCCTCCTGCCCGGCAGGTTCGCTGGGCCCAGCGCCACGCCCAGCGGCTTCGCTCCCTCCGGCGGTCCCGCTCCCTCCGGCGGCTCCGCTCTCTCCGGCAACCTCGCTCCCTGCGGCGGCCTCGCTCACAACCCCGGGTATCCCGGAAAGCCTCATGGAGGGGACCCCGGCAAACTCCTCGGGTGGAAGCTTGAACAGCCTGCGGATTTCTGCCTCCTCCGCTTGGCACGCCACGTTCGCGG
Source organism: Secale cereale (assembly GCA_902687465.1). Taxonomy (NCBI): domain Eukaryota; kingdom Viridiplantae; phylum Streptophyta; class Magnoliopsida; order Poales; family Poaceae; genus Secale; species Secale cereale. The sequence continues at coordinate 378,720,472 of LR738711.1, forward strand.
CCTCTGCGTCATCCACCGTGCATCCAAAATCCTCCGCCGCTGCGGCTGCGGCGGCCTCTTCCATCCGGGAAGCAATATAAGCTATATCCCGGGCCGTAGTGGCCCGGGTAAGGCCCCTGTTCTCCTCGGGGTTCTTGGGCACCTCAACCAGATTATCGAAGAAGCTCATCACTGTATCCGGCGGCGGCTCGATCCAAGTGGGGACGATGCCATGGGAGTCGCACTCCGGCATCATTGCGCGCAAGGAATCACAGGCGGTGCTGTTGCACAATGGCACCACTCCCTTGGAGGGTCTGAACCACTCCGGATGAGCCGGGTCATGCTTGAAGAGCTCTCGGACCATTCCTTTCAGCTCCAAAGCGGTGAAATTGAAGTTTAATCCTGGGCGCAGCCTCATGATATCCGTCGCATTGCCAAATTCCCATGCGGCCCTCTTCCTCTCTTGTAGAGGGGCGATGCGGCGGCGGAGGAAATCTGCCCCAACCTCTCTGATGGTCAGATTAGCTACCCGGAGACAGATGATCCTGATGAGGGCAATACTGAGCTTGTTGTCCTCCGGGGCTAATTCGCTCCAGTTCCTGCCGCGCACTATGGCTGTGGTGCGCAGCGCAGTGAAAGGCTCCTACTTGTCCTCCACTACCCAACACCAATCTGCGCGCCATTCTTCCCACTTGCCGCGGAGTTCTCCCTTCAGGTATGAATCCTTTTTGTTCAACCGGAAGATCCAGGAGATGCCGCCGGAGAGGGGAGCGCCAGCCTCTACTCTAGGCATAAAGAAATAGCGAAAGAGTGCTACGTTTGGATGGATCCCAACATAGTTTTCGCACAGATGTGCGAAAACAGCCATCGTAAGGATGGTGTTGGGGGTAAAGTCTAGGAGGTGGAGGCCATATGTGTTCATAATGTCATAGAAAAACTCCGAGTACGGAGGGCACAATCCATAGTGAAAGAAAGCAGCGAAGAAGAAATACCCGCCGGGGAACAAATCTCTGGCGACGGCAGGGAAGGCTCTGGTGCGGGGATGAGCTTTGGTCTCCCCGGACCAAAAGAGATAGTACCTGTTCCGCAGCTCCTTCGCGCTGAGCCTCGGCGCGAAGACCACGTTCCTCTTCCGCAGGGCGGCAAGCTTCGCCGCCTGCTCGGATTTCTCCTTCTTGGCCTTGTCCGCTTTCGCCTTCTCCGCTTTCGCCTTCGGAGCCATGGCGGAGGCGGCGCGGGAAGAGGCGAGGAGCTCGACGGCGCCGCAGATGCGGAAGACGGCGGAGGAGGGGTGGAGGCAAAGAGCAGCGGAGGATTTCTGGAGGATGAAGACGCAACGAAGACGAAGGAGGGAAACTGCCCCTGCTTCCTCTGCTTTTAAGGGGGAAGTGGGGGACGCTCTGCATTTCCCATTAAAGAACGAGGCCACGATCTCTCCCACGACGCCGCAATCGACGCGTGCCGTTAGGGAGGGGCGCGGCGGATACGGAAGGAGATACGGCGCGCCGTGGGCTGCGTGTGCTCGTGCACTGTTTTGGGCCTGGCCCAACAGCGCTCGGCACCGTGTGTGGCCCAGGCCCGGGGGCTCCTGTCGGTGTACTAAGATAGGGGTACCTTAGTACCCCAACTTGTGCACGGGCAGTAGCAGCTCCCCGCGGCAGGGCTCACCACGTGCTCGCCGGAAACCTTTTCGGTCCTTATAAAGCCATTCAAAAACAAAGTATACAAGTCAGAAGATCAAGGCCCCGGCAAGTGGAGCTTGCCGGGAGGGCCGTGCCAGACTTAAGATTATCACATTAACACAAGACCCTGGCAAGAGGAGCTTGCCAGGAAGACCAGAAGACTGCATCTCAGAAGACATGCCTTGGCGCACCCTGCGCCCCGGCAGGACCCGGGGAGCGACAAGCTTCCGGGCCCGGCAAGATCAAGACCCCGGCAAGGTGCTTGCCGGGGGAAGCCTGCGTTGTGTGCCCGCGCTCCAGCCCATCGGCCCACGCGTCGCCCTGAGGCCCTTCCAGGGACGCGTGGCGGATGGTTGTGCAGCCTGGGGGACACGGTGGGACGCCACGGTGACGAGGCTATCGCCGTGGCGAAAGGAGAAGCATGGACGGGCGCTTTTGGGATCGACGGTGACGGGCATTTAATGCCCTTGTCCCCCACTGTCAAGGTTAGGTGAAGACCACTGTTCATGCACTGTTCCCGCACTGTTACAACTACCACCAAAGTTACATTTTTACCCTCCTCTACATTGACACCTGTCGGTGACCCCTTGGGCTATAAAAGGAGGCCCATGCACAATGTAGAAAGGGTTCGGAACCTAGACAGCTCTCTTGCTCGGTGTAGCTAGCTCTTCAAGCTCCCGAGCTCAAGAACTCAATACAATCCAAGCAGGAGTAGGGTTTTACGCGTCCGCGCGGCCCGAACCTGGGTAAACTGCCCGCGTGCGTTCCTCGATCTGCTCTTCGCGCTCCCTCCGCTCCCTTACCGCAACGTACAAGGGGCTCCGGTCCCATAGGTGCTCGTGGGAGGACAGTTTCCCCCGACACTTACCTATATCGATGAAGCCTTTTACGGCTCGGAGGAAGTCCCTTCCAAGCACTATATTTCCTTGGTTTGGCTTCATGATGAAGAAATCAACCATTGCAATCCCTTTAAGGAATGTAACTGGTACGTCTTTTATTCTTCCTTGGATCTCAGAAATATCTCCATTAGCATGTTCATGATAGGATGATAATTTGTCCATGTTAAATTTTAAAGAATCATGAACAATTTTTGGCATAGTAGAACCCATAGATCCAATATCACAATAAGCAAGGAAGTCTTGATTAGAGATGATAATCCTAACAAAAGGCTCCCAATCATTGTCTATTTCCAAAATATCTCTCTTATTGGGTTTGATTTTCTCTACCTTCATCAAGTCTAGAGCATCCATTCTCTTCTCAATAGTAGCAAGTCTATCTATGACAGTATCTAAACTATGATCATAAACAAAGTAACTAGATAGACCATGTATAATTTCAAGAGCTCTAGCTTCATCACACTCTAGGAAATCTCCTTCAGCTATAATATCAAGAGAGTGTTTACACCATTTAAAAAGACCATGGTAAAAATTTCTAAGCACAATTTTTATAGGTATCCAAGGCATAATTCTCCTATGTGCATCAGAAATTCTGTCCCATGCCTTCTTCATAGTTTCTCCATCCCTTTGATGGAAATCTAGAACTTCTGATTCCCTCAAAGCACCAAGTCCTAACATGCTTGACTAGACAGAAAGGACTACTAACAGAAAAGCAAATAATTTTTTTTTGTGATTTTTGATAAAGAACACTAAAGCAAAAACTGAAAGGTAAACTAACAAGACTAAAAAGCAAAGATAAAAGATAGTGTGCAACTCCCCTATCTTGAAGAGTGGAGTCCCCGGCGACGGCGCCAGAAACTTACTTGATGGCTTCCCGCCCCTCGTTGGTTACCCCAAGTGGAAGGTTGAGATGTAGCATAGCGGCAAATTTCCCTTGGCAAAGATACCAAGGATCGAATCCCGTGAGACTCCGAGGGTCGACAAGTAGGTGTCAACGGCGCCAGAAACTTAGCGGTTGACGGGACCTGCACACAGATACAGATAACTTTGCTCCCAACGAGTACAGAGAGGTTGTCAATCCCTCCGGCCTTGTTGTTTACAAAGGATCAAACACAAGAGATAATAATGATAGCTATGACTACAACTAGGAAATAAAAACAGGAAGTAAATAGAAGGTGTGATCAGCGGTGGTAATATGGACCGGGGTCCCATGATGTTCACTAGTGATGTCTCTCTCCCAAAAGACGATAAAATAGCAAAGCGAGGTAAACAAATTACAGCTGGGCAATTGACAGGATTATGTGCGCAAACCAATGCTAACTATGCTGCAAAGAAAGGTAGAGGCTCAAAAGCATGGGCAGTACGCCAAGGCAAGTAGACCGAAATCCATTTGCATCTACTACTAATCATCCACCTTGAGATATCTATCCAGAACATCTCGCTGGTATTAAGTTGCGAATCCCACCCAAAGTGTAAACTCAAAGCAACAGACAACTGCATAAAAAGAACTTTGCGTAAAGTAAACAATCCGTGAACCCGCAAGTACAAGCACCGTTGTTTTCTCCCTTGTGGCAACAGCACATCCCCTAGACTCATGTTTGTGTCACTCAAGCTAGTCATCAGGGGGCATGAACCCACAATCAAGCATAACGCTCCCTCTTGGAGTTACTACCTACTACTTGGCCAAAGCAATAAACAGCAACGGAGAACATGCAAGAATTACTCAAGAACAAAGATATAAAAGAGGTGAATCAAATATATTACTCAAACACAATCTGAACATAGTCTCATAATCCATCAGATCCCAGCAAACTCAGCAAAGCAACAGCAGAAAGATTACATATGTGCCTCGAGCATGTAGGGCAGCTCACGAGGTCTAAACCATGAAGAGCAAAGAGGGGAGGAGAACATCACATAGCTACTGATCATGGACCCATGGTCCAAGGTGGACTACTCACGACTCATCCGGAAAGCGTCCATGGTGGTTCTCCCCTCTGGCTGGGTGCCGGGAAGAATTCTCCTGATGCTCCCGATCTTGGAAGCGCTGCCGCGGCGGAACAGAGGCGAGATCGCGAAAAAGGGTTCTGTCCTCGAGGGTTTCGGGACGAGAGGGATATATATATGCGAAGGGGGGCAGCCAGAGGCGGAGCAGGGGCCCCAGGCACCCCCCTGGCGCGGCCAGGGGTGGGGCCGCGCCAGGTGGCCGCCTGGGCCTCCCCTGGCTCCCCTCTGGCCCATCTTTGGTTCTTCGCGAAGCTTCCTGTATGCTGATTTTTCCTATATTTTTCCTGGAATTTTTGGAGCACTTTTAATATGGGGGAAACCTGAAATAGAAAAACAGCAGAAAACAGGAACTGGCACTGTGGTGCACTGAGTTAATAGGTTAGTCCAAATATGATCAAAAGTGCATGGAAGTGCATCAATATCATAGCAATATCACACAAAAGAAGCATGGAGCAAGCAGAAATTATAGATATGTTTTGGACGTATCAACAACCTATGTTCTCAGTCACCAAGCAATTGTAATTCAACTTATTCAACAGAGTTCAAGTAAGAGCTCCTCATACTCAAGCATCTTATAGTCTTCTATGATTGCTAACACTCACCGCATACACATGAGCAAAACATTTCAACTGGACACATAGAAAGATAGGGGCTTGTAATTTTGCCTCCCAACGTATTCACCTTTGGGTGATGTCAACAATAATAACTCATGCTACCCATATTTAGATGGACATATGTGTCTAGATCTTTCCTCAGCACATAATGCTTGCCAAAGGAGAAAAATAAAAAGGAATAGAAAGAAAAACTTTGACTCTTTGCAAAAAAGTAAATACTGAAAAGTAAAAGATAGGCCCTTCGCAGAGGGAAGCAGAGATTGCCATGTGCTTATTTGTTTGTATGCTCATACCCTTCATGCGAAGGAACGTCACATTATATTGCCCCTTATGATAACAACCTTTATTATGCAGTCTGTCGCTTTTATTACTTTTGCCATCACAAGTTCGTACAACGCTCAATGTTCCCCTATACTCAATAAGCTAACACTTTTAGAAGCAATTTTTATTGCCTTTCTTCACCGATGACAACTTACTTGAAGGATCTTACTCAATCCTTAGGTAGGTATGGTGGACTCTTGAAGATAAGATTTGGGTTTAAGGGTTTTTGGATGCACAAGTAGTATCTCTACTTGGTGTGGAATTTTTGGCTAGCAACGATAGGGGCAAGCACCACATGTTGAAGGATCTATGACAATATAACTTCTATGTGAATATGAACAAATATAAACCATTACGTTGTCTTGCTTGTCCAACCTCAACAATTCTAGCATATAATATTTTAACGGGGGCTCACAATCACAAAAGATTTCCAAGATAGTGTATTTGCATGTGAAAGTCCCCTTCCATATACTAATTATTCGTGAATTGCTTGTAGGACCAATATTGTGATTGTCAAGCCTCAAAACATTTCCCTTTCTCAACCCAATGTGAAGCTACCACTAGGCATGATATGGTTTCAACTTCATGACATTCAATTTATTCAAGAATTTACTCATAGGATATAAGTGAAGCACAAGAGTAAATGACAAGCAACTCGAAAAAGATATAAATGAAGATCATGAGAATAATATTTCTTTCTCTCAAATTAATTTATGTGAATCAAGAGAGAATTTCTTCAAAAAAACTAAAGCACACCGTGCTCAAAGAGATATAAGTGAAGCACTAGAGCAACGACGCTAGAAAAGAGCTTCGTTGACGGGATGTGAATGTCGCATACCTAACCTCCCTAGCAACTATTTGGGGGCTCTATTTTATTTAAAAACTTTCATATATAAGTATTTTAATAAAACAACAAGCAAACAAAATAAAATGACATTTCAAGAATAGCACATCTCATGTCAAGAAGCAAAAACTTAGGATCAAGCCATATTAACCGATAATTGTTGATGAAGAAAGGTGGAATGCCTATCGGGTCATCCCCAAGCTTAGATGCTTGAGACTTCTTGAAATATTATCTTGGGGTGCCTTGGGCATCACCAAGTTTGAGCATTTGTGTCTCCTTAATTCTTCTCATATCACGGTTTTCCTAAATCTCAAAACCTTCATCCACACAAAACTCAACAAGAACTCGTGAGATAGGTTAGTATAGACCAATAAAAAACCTTATCATTCTCTACTGTAGAAAATCACTAAAGTTATAATTTAACATTGCATACTAAATGCCTCTGCATATTTAATACAACTATCCTCAAATAGAATCATTTATGCAAACATAACATCAATCTGTCAAAATAGTACAGTCTGTAAAGAAAGCAAGAGTATCCATACTACCCTAACTCAATTTTTGTTTTGAAAATGTAACACGCGGTAGGAAATTTATCATAGCTTGTTGTGCAAAAAAAATCAACCTTTTATCGCATTCTGACTTTTGTCGAGAATTTTTACAACAACGACAAACTTTCTGTTTTCAAACAGCAACATATAGACTTGCCAAATAAGCATGAGAAAGACTATCCTTGACATTTTTATTGAAATAAAAGATGCAAAACATTATTCTAAATACCAGCAAGCAAATACTAACAAAGTAAAATGACGCTCCAAGCAAAACTCATATCATGTGACGAATAAAAATATAGCTTCAAATGAGGTTACCGATAATGTTCGAGATGAAAGAGGGGATGCCTTCTGGGGCATCCCCAAGCTTAGTTGCTTGGTTGTTCCTTGAATATTACCTTGGGGTGCCTTGGGCATCCCCAAGCTTAGTGTCTTGCCGCTCCTTATTCTCCTCATATTGATATCTCACCCAAAACTTGAAAACTTCAATCACACAAAACCTAACGGAACTTCGTGGGATGGGTTAGTATGATAAAACAAATCATTCACTTTGGGTACTGTCAAAGACAAGATTCATAATTGTTCTCACACAATGTCTACTGTAGCATATCATTTCTCCAATTTATATTGATCAATATAAGCCATAGTAACTAGAAAACAAGCAAACTATGCATTGAAAACCGAATCTGTCAAAACAGAACAGTCTTTAATGATCTAAACCTTCACCATACTCCTGCAACTCTAAAAATTCTGAAAAATAGGGCCACGTGAACAATTTGTATATTGATCTTCTGCAAAAAGAATCAACTCAAAATCACTCTTCTGTTAAAAATGAGAATTTGTTTCGTGAGCACAAAAGTTTCTGTTTTTGAGCAAGATCAAATCTACTATCACCCAACATGATCCTGAGGCTTTGTTTGGCACTTTATTGAAACAAAAGATATAAAACATTATTACTACAGTAGCATAATCATGTGAACACACAAAAACAGTAGGTATAAGCGTTGGGTTGTCTCCCAACAAACGCTTTTCTTTACTGCCTTTTAGCTAGGCATGATGATTTCAATGATGCTCGCATAAAAGATAAGAATTGAAACATGAAAGAGAGCATCATGAATCACATGGCAAGCACATTTAAGCCTAACCCACTTCCTATGTATAGGGATTTTGTGAGCAAACAATTTATGGGAACAAAAATCAACTAGCATAGGAAGGAAAACAAGCAAAACTTCAAAACTTTCAACACATAGAGAGGAAACTTGATATTATTGCAATACCTACAAGCTTATGCTACTCTCTCATGGTACTTTTCAGTAGCTTCATGAATGAATTCAACAATATAGCCATCACATAAATCATTTTTTCATGATGCAAAATCATACAAATTTTGTGTCACGCCCAAGATGCGATTCTATCCCGATCACATTATAACCTCGTGACTGGGGCACAACCGCATTTCGGGCGCTTAGAAAGATGGATATCATTACATCATACCATTACATAAATAGATGGGGATACATGATACGTCTCCAACGTATCTACTTTTCCAAACACTTTTGCCCTTGTTTTGGACTATAACTTGCATGATTTGAATGGAACTAACCCGGACTAACATTGTTTTCAGCAAAACTGCCATGGTGTTATTTTTGTGCAGAAATAAAAGTTCTCGGAATGACCTAAAAAGCAACGGAGATTTATTTTGGAATATATAAAAAATACCTACGGAAAGAACCAGACAAGGGGGCCCACACCCTGTCCACGAGGGTGGGGGCGCCCCCCCCCCCCACCCGGGTGCGCCCCCCTGCCTCGTGGCCCCCCTGAGGCTCCACCGACCTCAGCTCCGACTCCATATATTCACTTTCTAAGAATGAAAAATCGTAGAGAAGGATTCATCGCGTTTTACGATACGGAGCCGCTACCAAGCCCTAATCTCTCTCGGGAGGGCTGTCAATTCGGGGCTCCGGAGAGTGGAGGTCGTCGCCGTCGTCATCATCAACCTTCCTCCATCACCAATTCCATGATGCTCACCACCGTGCGTGAGTAATCCCATCGTAGGCTTGCTGTACGGTGATGGGTTGGATGAGATTTACCATGTAATCGAGTTAGTTTTGTTAGGGTTTGATCCCTAGTATCCACTATGTTCTAAGTTCATGTTGTTATGGCTTTGCAATGCTTAATGCTTGTCACTAGGGCCCGAGTGCCATTATTTCAGATCTGAACCTATTATGTTTTCATGAATATATGTGTGTTCTTGATCCTATCTTGCAAATCAATAGTCATCTACAATGTGTTATGATCCGGCAACCCCGAAGTGCCAATAATCGAGACCACTCCGAGTGATGACCGTAGTTTGAGGAGTTCATGTGTTCACTATGTGTTAATGCTTTGGTCCGGTACTCTGTTAAAAGGAGGCCTTAATATCCCTTAGTTTATAATAGGACCCCGCTGCCACGGGAGGGTAGGACAAAAGATGCCATGCAACTTCTTTTCCATAAGCACGTATGACTATATTCGGAATACATGCCTACATTACATTGATGAACTGGAGCTAGTTCTGCGTCACCCAATGTTATAACTATTACATGAGGAATTGCATCTGACATAATTATCCATCACCGATCCAATGCATACGAACTTTTCACATATTTCTTGTTGCTTATTTACTTTTCCGCCACCACTGTTACAATCACTACAAAACTACTACTATTACTTTTGCCACCGTTACCGTTACTTCCATATTACTTTGCTACTAAATAGTGCAGATACTAAGTCTTCTAGGTGTGGTTTAATTGACAACTCAACTGCTAATACTTGAGAGTATTCTTTGGCTCCCCTTATGTCGAATCAATAAATTTGGGTTGAATACTCTACCCTCGAAAACTGTTGCTAGCCACTACACTTGTGGGTTATCAAGACTATTTTCTGGCGCCGTTGCCGGGGAGCAAAGCTATATTCTTTAAGTCACTTGGGATTTATTTCTGTTGATCACTATGAAGAACTTGAAAGACTCAAAAACCAAGATCTTTCCCTCAACTACGGGGGGAGGTAAGGAACTGCCATCTAGCTCTACACTTGATTCACCCTCTGTTATGAGTAAATTTGCGACACCTACTCCTGCTATTGAATCTGATATGTCGCATGTTCTTGATGATGTTACTTCTGCTATGTATGATGAAACTACTTCTATGCTTGATAATACTGTGCCACTAGGTGAATTTCTTGATGAACAAATTTCTAAGGTTAGAGAGAATGAAATTATTGAAACTGATAATATTGATGAAAGTGATGATGAGGTTCTCCCCCTAAATATGAATTGTCTGTTGTTCCTGAGGGTTATGTTATGGATGAAGAAACTGCTAGATACTTTGTTGCTTGCAGTGATAGATATGATCTTAAGAAATTATTAGCTAAGCTGAAAGGAAAGTCTTTGAATGCTAGAATGAAATATGACCCTGCTTTTGCTACTTCACCTATCTGTGTTCCTGATAAGGATTATGATTTCTCTGTCAATCCTGAGTTAATTACTTTGGTTGAATTTGATCCTTTCCATGGCTATGAATCTGAAACTGTTGTGGCACATCTTACTAAGTTGAATGATATAGCCACCCTATTCATCAACGAGGAAAAAACCGTTACTACTATATCCTTAAGTTATTTATGTTCTCGTTGAAGGGTGATGCTAAGATATGGTTTAATTCTCTTGATCCTGGTTGTATGCGTAGTCCCCAGGATATGATTTGTTACTTCTCTACTAAATATTTTCCCGCTCATAAGAAACAAGCTGCGTTACAGGAAATATATAATTTTGTGCAAATTGAAGAAGAGAGTCTCCCACAAGCTTGGGGGAGGCTTCTCCGATTACTTAATGCTTTGCTTGATCATCCTCTCAAGAAAAATGAAATACTTGATATCTTTTATAATGGACTAATCGATGCTTCCAGAGATCACTTGGATAGTCGTGCTGGTTGTGTTTTCAGGGAAAGAAATGTCGATCAAGCTGAATTGCTATTGAATAATATGTTGACCAATGAAAACAATTGGACACTTCCTGAACCAACTCCTAAGCCAACTGCGAAGAAAAGGGGTGTTCTATTTCTCAATCCTGAAGATATGCAAGAGGCAAAGAAATCTATGAAAGAAAGGGGTATTAAAGCTGAAGATATTAAGAATTTACCACCTATTGAAGAAATACATGGTCTTGATAATCCAACACAGGTAATAAAGGTAAACTCTCTTTATTGATTTGATGAAGGTGATATTCCTCGTTATAAGTCTGCTAGCCAATGTTTAGATGAGTTTGACAACTTCATCGTTAAACAAGAAAACTTCAATGCTTATGTTGGTAGACAATTGCAACGTAATGCTTATATGAGTGAATGCTTGAGTGATTATATGTCTAGAGTTAAAGGTGAATTGAAACTCATTAGTAAACATGCTTCTGTGGTTACCACTCAAGTAGAACAAGTACTTAAAGCACAAAATGATTTGCTCAATGAATTAAATAGGAAGAAAAACGATAATGTTATTAGAGTTGTGACTAGAGGTGGAAGAATGACTCAGGAACCTTTGTATCCTGAGGGCCACCCTAAGAGAATTGAGCAAGATTTTCAGAGAGCTATTATAGATGCACCTAGTTCTTCTAAGAAGAAGAAAAAAATGATAGGACTTTGCATGCTTCTAGTGAACCTGTTGCTGACACACCTGAGAATCTCAATGATATCTCTATCTCTGATACTGAAACACAATCTGGTAATGAACATGAACCTAGTGATAATGTTAATAATGATGTTCATGATGATGCTCAACCTAGCAATGACAATTATGTAGAGATTGAACCTGCTATTTATCTTGATAACCCACAATCAATGAATCAACGTTATGATAAGAGAGACTTTGTTGCTAGGAAGCACAATAAGGAAAGAGAACCATGGGTTCAGAAACCCATGCCTTTTCGTCTTAAACCATCCTAGAAAAAGGATGATGAGGATTTTGTACGCTTTGCTGAAATGATTAGACCTATCTTTTTGCGTATGCGTTTGCCTGATATTCTCAAAACAAATCCGTATACTAAGTATATGAAAGACATTATCACAAATAAAAGAAAAATACCTGAAGTTGAAATTTCCACCATGCTTGCCAATTATACTTTTAAAGGTGGAATACCAAAGAAACTAGGAGACCCGGGAGTACCAAATATACCCTACTCCATTAAAAGAAACTATGTTAAAACTGCTTTATGTGATCTTGGAGCCGGTATTAGTGTTATGCCTCTCTCTTTATATCGTAGACTTGATTTGAGTAAGTTGACACCTACTGAAACATCTTTGCAAATGGCCAATAAATCAACTGCTATACCTGTCGGTATTTGTGAGGATGTGCCTGTTGTGGTTGCAAATGTTACTATTCTAACGGACATTTTTATCCTTGATATTCCCGAGGACGATAGTATGTCTATTATCCATGGTAGACCCTTTCTGAATACTGCATGGGCTGTTATTGATTGCAACAAAGGCAATGTCGGTTTTCATTTCAATGGTAATGAGCATACGGTACATTTCCCGAGGAAACAACCTCAGGTCCACAATATCAATTCTATTGGAAAAATTTCAATGATTACTATTGGAGGTTTTGCATTTCCTCTTCCTACTGTTAAGAAGAAATATGATATGTTTATTGTTGGGGATATACATATCCCCATGAGGTAACCTAGTGTCATTCGAAAATTCTCTGGTTTCATGTTATTCGGAAATAGTTTATTAACAAGACCTGATCTACCTTGTTAGTGGATTCCTTTTGATGAGAATGAGATGGTTGAATTTAGATAGCACAACCTTTTGTACCTTCCTTTTACTTTCTGTTAATTAGATTAAATAAAGCAAAAAAATTATTTTCTGTCTGTTTCAGAGTTATCCGTGCAATAAATAATACCCCGAAAATAAAAATTCTCCAAATGCCCCGAAAATGAAATATGATTTTTTTCCAGAATATTTAAGTATTTGGGACTGAGAACACAGCAGGGGGAGCCAGCACATGGCCACGTGGATACATGGTGCACCCACCCCCTGGGCGCGCCCCCTGCCTTGTGGGCCCCATGTGGCCCCCATCCACTTACTCCAGCACCCACACACTTCTTCTTCCTCCCAAAAAAATCACCAACCAGCTCAAGCACGAGTTCTAGCTCACCTTGCTGCCATTTTCGATCTCCTTGCTCAAAGCCTCATTCACAAAACTGTTTGGGGAGATTGTTCTTCGGTATGTGACTCCTCCAATGGTCCAATTACTTTTTGTTCTAGTGCTTTATTTATTGCAAATTTTTTCTGCTTAGGTGACCCTCTTCTTGAGCTTGCATGCCAAATTTATGTGGTTCCAAGTAGTTCTAATGCATGATATAGTCTCTAGGCACTTGTGGGAGTAGTGGGTATCAATCTTGTTGAGTTTGGTTCAATTTTATTTTGAGTCACTAAAAATTTCAGAAATTTTCAAAGGAAGAAAATGATGAGGACATTGTTGAGAGGCTCTTCTAGTCAAAGCTCAAAGGATAAGCAGAAGGAGGAGAATAAGAAGCCCAAATACAATCTTCCTCGCACCACGGAAGTTCGGCCGTGTGAATGGCCTTGCAATGAGTTCTTGGAAGCCGCCGGGATTTATAAAGACTTTTATTATTTGGTGGAGAATGCAGGCCTCACCGACTTCCTCCATGACCAGCGTGAACAGTATCTCTTGCTCACTAATATTTTCACGCAAAACTTTCATTTTCATGCTAAGAAATCACCACATTCAGTGGAGTTTCATTTATATGATGAGGTTAAGGAGATGTCGTTCTATGAATTTTGTCAAGTATGTAAGATACCCTTTGTCGGTAGTCTTCAGGAACCACATCATAAGGATGTTGAGGGGTTTATCGATATGATAGTTGTAGAGGAAACGAGGCAAGTTTCAGGGGCAGGAATTACCAATATACATTTTCCTGTTCTACGCTACTTTGCGATATTTGCTAGTAGATGCTTAATTGGTCGCGAGAACAGTGGGAATCTTAGTGCCCCTGATATAGTTATTTTGCGCCATGCTTTGTTTCGAGATACAACTTTTAGCTTGGATGTTGTTGTTGCTAAACAATTAAGTCTGAACCGTACAAAGGGTCCCATCTTCGAAGGCATCATTGCTTCACGCCTTACTGAACACTTTAGAATACCTATTAGGCATCATGAGAAGGAAGAAAAGTTGCTGGCCCCGGCTTTTCTAAATTATACGAGTGTAACGCCCCGGACACACCCGCCGGTGGTCGTTACTCCTAGCGGGATCTAAACTGCCCCCACATATCAATACTAGTCGTTTGTGCGCACTTTATCCTCACTCGTGCGCACCCGGGAGCAACTTCCCGTTTGGTCACCCATCCTGAAATTACTCCAAGCTGAGCACGCTTAACTTTGGAGTTCTGTCCGAATGGGCTCCCGGAAAAAGAAGGAATTCCTATTGATATGAGTAGTCTAACATCCCTAATAAGCCAGGGTATCACATACACCTCCACTCAGAGGAACCGACGTCCTCGTCGTGTCACAAGAACGTTCCCTCTTGGAACATACGTCTGTGCATCCAGTCCGGCACATGTGTCATGCTGTGTGCCACGATGGGTCACAAACGTCATGAATAACATGACCGCGCACCTGTCCGCAAACATCCATGTATGTCGGCGTCCTGGGAACCAGGGTACCCAGACTTGCCTGTCTGTGGGCCGCGACGCGCTCCTTCAAGCGGGCCTGGTATGGCCCGACTGATCGACCAACTGCTCAAGACCCTCGCGAGGGGCCAAGCCTCGTGAGGAGAACGACGTCAAGACCCCCTCGGGAGCAGCCTCGATGAAGTGCTCTGGAGGGGCGGAGAATCCAAGGCCAAGCCCCCCATGGAGGAGGCAGTGATGTCAGCAGTGATGCGCCGCGCCAGCGAGTGCCAGCGTACGCCAGCGGCACAGTTGCCATTTCGGTGCAAAGGAGATGGCACAGCCGTTGGTTCCCAAGGAGTGGGGCAAAGGTTTCCTCTTTGGTGCAAGAAGACCGAAGACCGCAAGGACGATAAGGAGGATGTCACCATCGAGCCCACCATCGTGTCACCGCCTGATCCTTTTGCAGGCAAAGACCGCTTTTGTCAGGGTAGGAACGTCCTTGTGTTCCCGCTAAAGAAGGCCATTGTGCAATCCCTTCCGGCCTAAACATTTTGGGGGAAGAGGACCGTGGCCGCCTATATAAGTATCTAGAACCTCCACTACAAGGAGGGGGATCGACTCACACACATAACCACCGCACAAGGAGCAAGAACACTAGCCTCCTGACCCTCCTGAGCTCGCCTCCTGAGCTCAGGAACCCTTGTACCAGTTCATACTCTAGCTCACCCGGAGCCTATCCACCAAAGCAGGAAGTATGGTCTTACACCTCGCTGTGGCCCGAACCTGGATAAACTCTTGTGTGATTGTTCGTTGTTTTAATGAATCCTTCCACCGAGACGAGAGCGAGGCGCTAGGTAGACGTGAGTGGGAGAGATCTTCGTTCACGCCCATGTGTTCAAACTTAACGGGTTTTGCGGAGCCCTGAATCCGACATTTGGCGCGCCAGGTAGGGGGCGTGTCGAAATCTCACCTCTCCGACGACCTCGTCACGTTCTCGTCGACGACCCTGCACCATAGCCATGGTGGACACACTCCGAGCTCGCGCCGCCCACCGCACTGCGAACGTCGCTCAGACGGCGCCCGCGGGCAACGGCACACCGCTCCGCCCCAACTCGTCGGTCGCCAACGCCACCACCGACCCGGCTGTCCACGAGAAGCAGGACTCCTCACTGCCGCTGTCCGTGCGGCGGGATGGCCGCACGGCGACACCTTCACCCTCGTCGGCCGCAGCATCGTCCTCGCTGGTCCACCGCGGGCCGGTCTACCAGCAGCCCGCGCTACTGATGGCGCGGGAGCTCTTGCGCTACCGCCCAGCCGATGATCTCTACGACGAGTGGCTCCACCGCATCACCGAGCTCGTCAACGCAGCTGGGGAAGCGCCTACACCAACACACTCTTCGCGTCCTGTGTCGCCACCGGCGGTGAACGAGGGCCGTGGGGTCCCGGCTCCGCCTCACCCTCACCCCGCCGGCCAGGAGGGCCGGCGCGAGGCCCCTCAACGTGAACAACCCCGCAGAGCCCACACTCACGGCGAGGAGAGTTGCCAGGTGATGCTGCACCCACATGCAGGGGCTCAGGGCCCCCCTGGCCCACAACGCCCAGACCGCGCGCCACAGCAGGTGGCGGCGCCAGCACCTCAAGAACCAGCGTCACAGGTGCAGGGGGCGCCTGTGATCATACGCGCTACGACGGCACCACCGACCACACGGAGTTCCTTCAACTCTACGAGCTGAGCATCGAGGCGGCCAACGGCACTAAGCAGGTCATGGCGAATTGGTTCCCCATGGCTCTGAAGGATGGCGTGCGCTCTTGGCTCCTGAACCTCCCGGTGGGATCCATCTCCTCTTGGGGAGAGCTTCGCGAGCGTTTCGTCGCCAACTTCCAAGGCACCCGCGACCGAGCCCCGGCAGCTGCTGACCTTCGTCGTGTGAAGCAGCAGTCGGGAGAAACCCTGCAAAAGTACATCCAACGCTTCAACACCATGCGCCTCTATATCCCCAGGGTCTCAGACGAGGCCATCATCTCTGCGTTCTCCGATGGCGTCCGCGACGTCAGGATGAGGGAAGAGCTCGCCATCCATGAAGACATGTGCATGGCCCTCGAGATGTTCAAGCTCGCGGTAAACTGCGCCAGGGCGGAGGAAGGCCGCCTCTCCCTTTAGGAGTTGCCTGAGGTGGAGGCAGACGACAAGAAGACCAAGGCCAAGGAGTCGAAGTGCAAGGGACCCGCCGTGGTGGCTGCTAAGCCAGAAGTGAAGCGTGGCTGCGGCTACGATGACCTCCCCAGAGACAACCGACTGTACTGCGTCTTCTACAACGTCCATAGCCACAACACCAACAACTGTCAGGAGCTCAGGGCAATGCGCGGCAGGCGCATCGGGCAGCGCCCTGAGCGTGACAACCGCGGCTACGGTCGTGGAGGAGGCCGAGGAGGAGGACGTTGGGAAGGCAGGAACTCGCGCCAAGGGTGGCGTGAGCAACCTCGTGAAGACCACTGGCAGGAGCAGCCTCGTGACACCCCCTGGCGCGACCAGCCTCGTGAGGGTCATCCTCAGGGCCATGGAGGCCTGCCTCCGCTATCACCACCACCAAGAAGGAACGATGACGACCGCCAGGGAGACGGGGCAGGGGGCTTCTAGGAACCGCGTGCAGTCGCGTGCATTCTGGGAGGAGCTCATTACCCCGGCTTCTCACCGCATCTTCAAGCAGTTCGCCCGTGAGGTGAACGCGGCGCTTCCCAGGCCTGACACCGCGCGCAACCTCAGGTGGACCAAGCAAGTCATCGCTTTCGACCCCAAAGACCTGCTCAAGTGCACTGCTGCCCCAGGCGCACTCCCGATGCTCTGCACCCCAACCATCAGCAATGTCCTCGTGACCAAGAGCCTCATCGACGGCGGGGCAGGGCTCAATGTCCTCTCCATCCAGACCTTCGAGACACTCCAGGTTCCCTACGATCAGCTCCACCCCACCAAGCCATTCTAGAGAGTCACAGATGGCTCCACGCTCCCGATGGGGCAAGTCCGCCTCCCCGTCACCTTTGAAGACCGCGACAACTACCACACCGAGCTCATCGACTTCGACGTCGCCAACATCCACCTCTTGTACAACGCCATCCTGGGGTATCCTGCCCTTCCAAGTTCATGGCGGCGACCCATTTCGGTTACAACGTCCTCAAGATGCCCGGAAGCGGCGGAGTCATCACGATCGCCTCCGACGAAAAGGAAGCGGTGCGTTCATTGGAGCGTGCCTACCAGGCCGCGGTGGTTGAATACCCCGATGAGGATGAAGCCGTCCTCGCCCTGCATACCTCCCCCAAGAAGAAGAAGAACCTACCCGTCAACAGACCTCAGGACGCAGGGGCTCCCGACGACCTAGCCTCAGGACTCGTGCCTGCTGACGAGGCGCCTTCCACCCTTGCATAGGGAGGCGTGCTCGACGCCCCTCTCATGACGGGCCCGGGGGCTCTCT
Source organism: Secale cereale (assembly GCA_902687465.1). NCBI lineage: Eukaryota > Viridiplantae > Streptophyta > Magnoliopsida > Poales > Poaceae > Secale > Secale cereale. Next base: position 378,738,490 of record LR738711.1, read on the forward strand.
TCTGGAGTGTCCCTGATCTGACCTGTACGCCAAGGGAGGTGTTCGAGCACCACCTGCAAGCGTATCTTGATGCACGTTTTTGTGAGCCCAGCATGAGCCGTCTAGCGCTAGGGGCTCAGGACTTCATCGACCAAGTTACGGAGGAACTTCAGTACGCAAGACTCATCCGTGGTGGGCGTAACCGCACAACCCCAAGTCTACCTGCTCGCAGCCCGAGCGACTGCTTCCGCGTCTGCGTCAACATCGCGGGTCTCAACCGAGCCGCTTCTCAGGAGCCCTTCCGGCCGACGGCCGTCGGCCGAAGGAGGCCCTTCCCCTGCAGCTCTGGGGCTTCCGCAACGCAGCCGCCTCGTTCCAGCTTCTCGCGCAGCAGGCCTTGGGGGCTTGGGAGGCTCAGTGGCAGGCGGTCCGGACGGGGTGGGAACCGGACCCGCGCGACCACTGAGAGCCTCAGGAGCCCCTGGCCTCAGGATCCCGACGATCCTCGGGAGCGACCCGCACAGCTCACGCCTTCAGCTACCTCAACTCTCCTTCGACAAGTATCTGGTGACACTTCAGGTATCTAAACGAGGGCGCCTCTCGGGCTGCATCATCCTCGGGGCGCTGGGGGCTTTTCCCCCGCGGCTGTCTCCCTTTTTGCATGATCAAGGCCAGAGATTTCTTTCCATTCGCATTATCTATATGCTTGGCGTCCTCACCTCCACTAAGGTAATGAGCCCTTGTGAGCCCACTCGCGACCGCCCCATGACTAAGGACTGGCACGACGTCTGTGCTCGGGTCCGTCCCTGCAGCGTCGATAAATCCAAGGGCTGAGCTCTACCTATCGAGGCATTTCCGTGACAGCACCTCCCATGGTCCTTGGTGCCTTGTTCTCGCATGGGCTAATCGTGGATGGGTAAGTAGGGGCCCGTGGCAGGTGCCTCGCTCATGCGGGAACCGCGTGCCGGCTATTTTTCCTATGGATCATGGCATGAGAAGACTGGCCACGGCGTCTGTGCTCGGGTCCGTCCCTGCAGCACCGATAAATCCAGCGGCTGAGCTCTGTCTTACGGGCCGGTCCCGCTAACGTCACCTCCTAGGGTGGCTGGTGCTGCGGCCTTCTCATGCAATATCCCCTGGAGGTGCACTCGGCGCAGGTCAACACAACACCTCTCTTTTCACATTTTGCGGAAGAAGACTCAGGCGCAACCCGCCTCAGGGTAGGGTCTCGTGAGTGATGCGTAAGCTCACGAGAACTTCCTCAGAGTCGTTCAGCTCGTCCTGAGAAGGGCCCATATACACCTTGGTTGTCCTACCATGGAAGCCACACGTCAGGACGGGGCTGTACGCGCTCCAGAGTCTCTCCCGGTGGGAGATTCCCTCCCACGGTCCAGTGGAAGTACCAAGCTGTGCGCTGGCAGATCCAACCGAGGAGCGGTTATGCCCACGAACCAGTGGAAGCACCAAGCTCCGAGCTGGCCGATACGACCGAGGCGCGTTTATGCCCACACTCCGCGCAAATATGGTAGCTCCATGCTCTGCGCTAGTTATAAACAACTGAGGGTGGCCCCCAGTGGTCGCACCAACCTCAGGGAGCTTTTCAGCTCACAACGCGCACAGCTTCTCCTTCGATGGGTGTCGCGAGGGGGCTAGGCAAGGGGGCTATGCTCAGGTCACGCCTGGTAGACGCCACCCTACCAGGTGCCCAGACACCTGGCCTTCTCGTGCCACCATCCCAGGCGAAGGCTCGTGGGCAAGGTATGGTGCTTGTTCTCCTTCAAGAAGAGTCGTTCGTACGTCAAGGGGGACCCCTGGGCATCACGACCCAGGGGCCTAACTGGCCACGTAGGCCCTCATCCCTTGAGCCTAGTTATGACGATAACCCCGGTTCTCCGGAGGGCTCAATGGCAATCGAGGTATGCGTGGGGTTGGGCCCTGCCGACGCAGAACGAAAACGGGATCGCTTGAACGTCAAGGGGGGCCCTTTGGGCATCGCGACCCAAGGGCCTCACTGGCCACGTAGCCCCTCACCCCTTGAGTCTAGTTACTACGGTAACCCTGGTGTCCGGAAGGCTCAACAACAAGTGTAGTTACTACGGTAACCCCGGTGCCCAGAGGGCTCAGTGGCGGTCGAGGTATGCGCGGGGTTGGGCCCTGCCGACGCAGAGCACCTAAAGCAAACATGAAAGGAAGCAAGCATGGAATCATCTAGCTATTACAATAACGTCATGTTTTTTCAAATTCAACCAAAGTTCTTATGCCTCCCCGAGGCACTCGCACTCCTCTCACTAAACATGACTGATCAAGCATCGCCGGTCGCAGCAATACCGGTCGTCTCCCCTTCGGCCGCATAACGGTAGACTGGAGGAACACATCCACCAGCGACGTGACCTTCGCCCTGAGGGCCTCGGCAGCCGAGTTCTCCATGACTGTGGTCACGGGCTCGGACAGCGAGGCCAGGTCAAGGGTGGGTTCGCGAAGGCTTAGGTGGCCGCACACCTGCATCAGGACCAAGGTAAGCAGCGTACGGCCTACATCATCCGTTAACTGGCCAATCGCGGCTATAACACCATGCAGGCACTCCACGAGCGCAACAAGGAGCCCGGCGGGGCCTCCCTCGGGGGCAGCCAACGGCTCCTTGAACCTTTCCCCGTAGGCGGCATGCAGCGCCTTGCGGGCCTCAAGGTCAAATGCGGCAAGGTCCTGAGGACTCACCGTCGCCAAGGCCGCGAGAGCTTCCTCCTGGGCACGAGCGGCTTGGGCTGCCCTGGCCTGCTCGACTTCAACCTTAAGCTTCTCCAGGGCGGCACGGTCGGCAAGCTGCTCCTGCTGCAGCCGGGATGTCGCGGCCTTCTCCGCCTCGAGCTCCTTCTCCGCCTCGAGCTCCTTCTCCAACCCTTTGAGCTCCAGGGCACTCCTAGAGTCTTCCTCGCGGAGGGCCCCCAGCTCGCCCTCTGCCTTGAGGCAGCGCTTCTCGAAGGACGCGGCGTCAGCTCGTGCGGCATCGCGAGCCAGCGCTGCCGCCGCGGCTTCCTCATGACCTTTGGCAGCAGCTGCCAAGGCCTGATTCCAAGAGGCCCGTGCAGACTCGTCTGCCAGGAGCCACCCGTGGATCAGCCCCAGGCGCCCTTCTGTCAAGCGGCTGTCGTTGTTTTGTAGGTCAGCGTGAAGACGACCCAGCGCAGCAGAGGCAGCATCCAAAGCTTCAGGACCAGACTACGCCGGCTGGCGCACGGGCACCGACAAGACTAGCTGCTCGGCCAGGGGCTCGGGGCTCCGGCCCCCCTCGCCGGAGCAGCCGGAGCAGAAGACAACTCCGCAACCTCGCCAGAGACAGGGACGTCCTCGGGTGGCGCCGTCACCACACTCACGGTGGCCCGGCCAACCGAGGCGCCCAGCGCCGCGGCATCCTTCCCTGAGGTTGCACCAGCAGCCAAAGGAGCAGGGCACCGCGGCAGGACCTCCCCCTTCACCCTCTTCATCACACCTCCCTGACTGCAGCATCAAAGGAGAGCGCATCAGGGGCATGGCAAATAAGAATGAGTGAGAAAGTGCACACTTACTTGTCGGAGCCGAGGCGCGCCCTTCTCTTCACCAGCGAGTCGACGGCAGCCCCTGGCACACTGGGCGTGCCGATAGCCCAGGCCTGGGCAAGACGCGAGGCCACAGTCCTGGGGGCGAGCGCGGTCGCCAGGTTCGCCGGCGTGGTGCCCTTCGTGGAGGTCGCCACCTTGCTTCCCCCGGACGCAGTGCGCCTAGACCGACGCGGAGTGGTCGCTTGGGACCGCCCGGCGGCACGTGCGTCCACTGCCACGGCGAGCACTTCTAAGGAGTCCCCATTGTCGTCCAGGGTATCCTCCGAGCCCTCGTCGTCACCCCCGTCGTCGCCCTCGTCGTCATCACCAGAAGACACATCGAACATGGGCGGAGCGCCCACGGGCGCACCAAGGTCCGGCATGGCCTTCAATAGCTCAGCCTTGTCAGGGCCGCTGTACAACGGTAGGTAGGCCCCAGCAAGATCCTCCGGAACCATCCCCAGGAGGGACCTCGAGGCGAAGTCCAGATCGACTTTAGCCAGCATCCCTGGGTGCAGCTGGAGCCGGTCACCGTCACTCGTCAGCTCCCACATGGGGCGTGAGTGAGCGTGCACCGGAGCCAGACGCTGCCTCAAGAACTCCTTCACGATCTGGCCTCCTTCGAGCCTCGAGCTCATGCCGGCCTCAATCTTCGCCTACACCGGCCCGCCGAGAGGGTCGGTGAGCTTCGCGTGGCGCCAGCTGTCAAGTTTCTCTGGATGGGCAGTATGCAGCGCTAACAAAGGATGGGTGCGCTGGGCATCCAGATGGACCCACCTCTTCCGATGGGACTCCACCTTCTTCCTGGCCGTCATCAGGCGACAGCCCTGGCGCTGGAAGATAAAGGAAACGCAACCCGAGCATGGGCCCTCGTCGTATTGACGCATGGAGAAGAAGTGGCAGAAGAGGGCGGCCGTCGGCCTCACCCCCACAAACGCCTCACAGTAGAAGGCGAAGATCGACAAGACGAAGATGGAACGCGGTTGGATATGAAGAGCATGCACCTGGTAATGTTCCAGGATGGCATAGAAGAACTCGGAGAAAGGGGGCATGAGCCCCACGGAGATGCTGCGGAGGAAGAAGTGGTAGCACGACTTTGGCAGGGTCCGCGCCATGGCGGATCCAGCCAAGATCAATGTCGGGCCGTAATCATTGTGAGAGCTCGACAGGAACGGCTGGACCTCTGAGTAGTCCTCCTCCCTGATGATGGAGGACTCCTCAAGCGCTGCGTCAAGAGAAGATGCAGATCTAGGCACCGCCACGGTGCCCTTGTTCTTCTTCGCCATGGTCAAGGAGGGCTGAAGGACGTAGAGAGGCAAGAGGCGCAAAGGGATGGAATCCAAGCAGGAAGGAAGGAGGGCGATAACTCCCCCAGCGGAGAAGGCCCCTTTTGTCAAGACACACGGTTACTGAGACGGCATGGGGAGCGGAGTCGCTCGTGTCCCATCCAACTATCGCGTGCCAGCCTGGCCTGCAACCTTTTTGGGGCCCGCGACGCTCCGTCCTCGACTAAGGCTTCGCCCCGAAGCCAACTCCGCGCGTGCCTTGGGCCCGGGGGCTACTGTCGGTGTCCTAGGAACCAGGGTACCCAGACTTGCCTGTCTGCGGGCCGCGACACGCTCCTTCAAGCGGGCCTGGTACGTCCCGGCTGATCGACCAGCTTCTCAAGACCCTCGCGAGGGGCCAAGCCTTGCGAGGAGAACGACATCAAGACCCCCTCGGGAGCAGCCTCAATGAGGTGCTCCGGAGGGGCGGAGAATCCAAGGCCAAGCCTGCCTCAAGAGGTGGCAGTGATGTCAGCAGTGATGCACCGCGCCAACGAGTGCCAGCGTTCGCCAGCGGCACAGTTGCCATTTCAGTGCAAAGGAGACAGCGCAACCGTTGGTTCCCAAGGAGCGGGGCAAAGGATTCCTCTTTGGTGCAACAAGACTGAAGACCGCAAGGACAATAAGGAGGATGTCACCATCGAGCCCACCACCGTGTCACCGCCTGATCCTTTTGCAGGCGAAGACCGTTTTTGTCAGGGTAGGAACGTCCTTGTGTTCCTGCTAAAAAATGGTCGTTGTGGAATCCCTTCCCGCCTAAACATTTCGGGGGAAGAGGACCGTGGCCGCCTATATAAGTAGCTAGAACCTCCACTTCAAGGAGGGGCATTGACTCACACACTTGACCAGTGCACAAGGAGCAAGAACACTAGCCTCCTGACCCTCCTAAGCTCGCCTCCTGAGCTCAGGAACCCATGTACCAGTTCATACTCTAGCTCACCCAGAGCCAATCCACCAAAGCAGGAAGTAGGGTCTTACACCTCGCGGTGGCACGAACCTGGATAAACTCTTGTGTGTTTGTTTGTTGTTTTCTTGAATCCTTCCACCAAGACGAGAGCGAGGCGCTAGGTAGACGTAAGTGGGTGAGATCTTCGTTCACGCCCCTGTGTTCGAACTTAACGAGTTTTGCGGAGCCCTGAATCTGACAGTATAACCATGAGGGTCGGCTCTGATACCAACTTGTAATGCCCCGGACACACCCGCGAGTGGTCGTTACTCCTAGCGGGATCTAGACCGGCCCCACACATCAATACTAGTCTTTTTTGCGCACTTTGTCCTCACTCGTGTGCACCCGGGAGCAACTTCCCGGTCGGTCACCCATCCTGAAATTACTCCAAGCTGAGCACGCTTAACTTTGGAGTTTTGTCTGAATGGGCTCGCGGAAAAGAAGGAGTTCCTTATTGATATGAGTAGTCTAACATCCCTAATAAGCCCGAGTTCTTTCAGTCCTAGATCTCGGGACGAGGTCTTTTCGTAGTGGAGGAGAGTTTGTAACGCCCTAGATGTAACAATTCCATTTATGGCAATATATGCATCGTTGACTTAATCAATTCCATTCTGGGCTCCTCCTTCATTTCGGGTTTCTGCGTTTTTGCTTTAAGCATGTGTTGCATATCGTTATGTCATTTCCATCATGTGCGTTGCATTGGCATAGTCTCACTTGCATCCGTGTGTAGTTGCATCGTCTCCGTCCTCTCCATTGTTCGTTTCGGTTTCCGACGCTCTCACACGGCACCTGTCGCACCTCTCTAGCTTTGTTTCATGAGTGTGATAAAAACATCCTAGGAATGGGCTGAGAGTTGTCGAGTGGTCTTGGTATATCACCGGTAGACCTCCTGTCAAGTTTCATCTTGTTTGGAGGTCATTTGATACTCCAACGGTTAACCGCGTAACTCGCCGGAAGCCTTATCTCTTTTGTCCCAGCACCCCTCCACAACAGCCCACTAGCCCATCCTAACCACCTCCATGCTCTCGGTCGTTGGATCAGGATCGTGTCGGCGAAAACCGCACCTTATTTGGACTCTCCTAGCTCCCTCTACCTAGAAAAAGGCACCTCCCCCCCTCCATTTTTGGGTAAAACCCTAGATCCGCCATCTCCGTACGCGCCGGACACGTCCGCCGACGGCCGGACGCGTCCAGCTGCCGCCCCGGCGAATCAGTCGCTGCCACGTCAGCGACCGCGCCCACATCGCCGCTGGCACCCCGGGCCCAGATCCGGCCCGCCCCGAGCCGAACCGGGTCGCGCCGGGCCCGCATCCGCCGCCTCGCGCCCGTCCTCCGCGCTTCCGCCTTCGCGCCACGCCGCCGGCCTCGCTCACCGCCGCCGGCAACTCGCCGCCCTCCGCCTCCAACGCCGGCCGCTGCCCTCACCGCCGCCTTCATCTCCGCCAAGCCGCGCCGCAGCTCCTACTCCGCCGCCGGCATCGCCCGCCGCCTAGCGTAGCCGCGCCTCGCCTCGGCCGGCCACCGGCGCCTCGTCGCCGACGTCTCTCCACCACCACCAGGCCCCGTGTGGGGACCCCGACTTAGAAGTCGAGATCACCGAATGCACGTGTACAGTGATCCCAGAGATCAATGCTCACTGAACACACAGAAGCGGAATAACAAGAGTCTTACATCCATACATACCGTCTTACACAAATTAAGGCCATTATGGCCAAGTCTTACATAGATAAAGCCTCAAGGGCTGAATAGCAATAACTCAAATAGCGGAAGTCTTCGATGATAGGTAGAACCCATGCCATCTGCCTTAACCCTACAGGCATTCTGACTGGGATAGCGTCCTAGTTCGCATGTTCGTCTCCAAAGAACTCTTCTTCATATTCCTGTTCCTCCATGCCTGGCCAATTAAATAACCAGTGGCAAGCCAATGAGTACTTTGAATGTACTCGCAAGCAACCCATGATTTGGTTCAAAGTAACAATGCAATTTAACAACAATGAGCAATCTAGCAACGAGCTAGAAGAAATATTCTACCATCAAGTGTATGCATCAATAAACTCACGTAACCTCGAAGACAGGTTACCGATATCAACAGGAATATGATTCAACTCAACGAGTCAAGTCACCACCTTAACTCAACATACACCCATACGAGGTTTCGCAAACATTGGACGTAGCCCAAGAGCGGTTACCCAACTGTCCTTGACCGTGGACACGGCTATTCGAATAGTTTTACACTCTGCAGAGGTTGCGCACTTTACCCACAAGATCCGGGAAGCTTTCGTGTCACCCATGATCCCGCAGTACCTCAAGTAATCGGGGAAAGCACCCGGTCATTATCTTTCCTTAGACGATACTAACATAGAGTCCACTCGTTGGTACACGGCCCTCGAGTACAAACAATAGATCACGGGACTTGCCCTAATTTCAATGTCACGCGTACCCGAAGGGACCAACAGTGTGTCCGGTGCCCTATGAAAACAGTCATGGTCGTCTATCCAAGCACGACCCCTTCCCGGGAAAAGACCTCAACTCTTCCCGTCACTAGTAATGCGGGCACCATGCTAGTATCGGCCTAAGAAATCAATAAAGCCCCGTCCCATAAGGGGTAGAGTAGTTGCACATGTATGGTTGGAATAACGGTCGCGACTTAAACCAATCCGTTTGAAAAACATTACACACACTTGTCTCAGTACACTACTTCGTCATCAAGTGGTTACCCATCTCACCATCTCCCTCGGGCATGAATGGCACCCGACGGGGTTTTCAAAAATAATGCAACCACGAAGGTATCATGGCACACATGCATCTCTAGGCATCACTACCAACCATATGCATTGCATCTAGCACCTAGCAAGATCAAGGGTAAAGCATGCATCATGTGGTGATTTTTAAACTAGGTCACCACCATAACTCTCATCATCATGCAATCGGAAACATCAGGTTCCGAAGAACACAAGTGTATCATGGTCAAAGGGCAGCTTGCCTGGATTGGCTTGGCCTTCAAAGTCTTCAAATCCTTCTCCTTCTCCTTCTTCAGCAACTTCGTCAAATACCGGATCTAATCGTCGCAATATAACAACGAGAAAATAAGACCATAATGGAAACAGAAAAATCAAAGTACTCAGAAAAATGTCAACTTATTTTTGTTAATTACTAGAGGGAAAACTAAGATGGCAAAAATTCTTAGTTTGAGTTTTGGAGTTACAGAATGGAATCTAAGGATTTTTGAACAGGAGTTTTATTGCTCAAATTTGAATTTAAATTTGAACTGAGCAGAAAAGTTTCATGGACATGTGTGAAAGTGACACCATTAAATAGGTTGGAATATTACAAGATTTTAGGAGTTGGAATTACTACATTTGGACAAATATTCATTTCTGTAAAATTATTTGAAGTATTTACAGAAAAGAATAAAAAGAAATAGCCCTGTGCCACTGGGCCAAAATGGCCACAGTGCACGGCCCAGGGCGAAGAGCCCAGCCGCTCGGGAGCCAGCGCGCGCACGTCAGGATTTTAAACCTGACGGGCGGGGCCTGGCTGTCAGCGACTGTGAGGGGAGAGAGAGGGCGGTGAGGATGACAGGCCGGGCCCGCCTGTCATCTTCAACCTTGCGGCCACGGCGACGGCGAGCTCACCGGCGACGATTCCGGGCACGGCGGGGCAAACGGAGGGTAGGGATGGACTCAGCAACGAGTCGCGGATGTAGAGGTGGTGGTGCGACCCGCCGGGGAGGCCTGGTTCGTCGGCGCCGAGGTGGGACGGTGGAGGGTCGTCGGGAAGTTGCTGGCTAGCTCGATTTCGGCAGCTGCAGACAGGGGGAAGAGAGGGGAAAGCATCAGTGAGGTACAACGGTGCTAGATCGAGCAAAAGGAGGAGCTGAGAGGGCTCGTACTGCGAGATCGCCGGTTGCCCGACACGGCGGAGCTCCGGTCGATCCCGAGCACTGAGGCTCTTCGGGGATGAACGAGTGGTGCTGGCGTGTTGCTGTGAGTGTGTTGAGGCTGTTGGTGCAGAGTGGAGAGGCTCGAGGGCCCTATTTATAGGGGAGCGGCGAGGTCCCGTGGACCTGTGCGCCGGCGAGCTTCTGCTCAACGCCACAGTGCACGGGAGGCGACGGGAGTGTGTCTGTGGCGTTGCTGGACGATCTCCAGGGCGGAGGGAAGAAAGAGGGGGAGCGGGGGACGCTCCAGACAGCGTGCGCGTGTGAGGCCGACGAGTGGAGGCTGCGTGCGACCAGCGCGCGTGTGAAGGCGGCCACTGGAGGGCGGAGGAGGAGGGGGACAGCGCCGGGGAGGGTCGCACACGTCGAGGCGCGTTGGTAGGCGCGAGGGGAGAGCTCGAGGTGGTCGGGGGAAGGCGATTGGGCAAAGCTACAGTGCGAGTGCGCACTGTAGCGCGCTCTGGAGCGGCCTTATCGCATGCCATGGCATGCCATTGGCCCTCTGGGCACGTCCGCCGTGTCTGGGGGGGTCCAAGGTGATGCAAGCAACTCGGATGAGGCCTTGGATGCTCTGGAGGTGCAGTGAGAGAGGAGAGAAGCTGGTAACTTGGTGAATTTTGGCTGTCCAGCAAGGTGAACTAGAGTTTTCACCCCTCAATCATGGAGTTGTGGACATGAGGGAGTTACTGTAGGTAGATAGTAACTAGATGAAGCTGTGGTAGAACGTTGAGGCAAAGGTAAATAGTAAAAGGGGTCAAGATGGTAGTTTTGGTAAAATAGCAGAAGGTGTTTGATCAAGTTTTGGTCAAGCAAATGGTTTCCACTTGCCATGACACTTAACAAGATTGAATGTTATGTGAAAATAGGGTGTTTCACCAAATTTGAGCTTATTTGAAGAAACTAGCCAATGTAACTTTGGTGAACCCTATATATCAACAGAAATGGCTTCATCTTGTATAAGTCAAGCTAATCCTCTCCCCTTGATGCACCACTTGGTGTAGTTTCATCATTTGGGGTTATGATCATGCCCACAAAGTTTGAAGCTCCAGGTAAAAAGTTGGTAATGCAAAGTTGTTCAAATTTGCATTTGAACGGTAATGGTTTTGGGGTAATCTGATCAAGTTTCCCTACTCAAAATCTTGTGCCATTTGGTCTAGATGCCTTATTAGTCATTTCTAGCATGTGCACCAAGTTTGAGGGCATTTGGATAAGTTTGGCAATGTAAAGTTGCTCAAACTTCAATTATGGACAGAATGGTTATGAAGGGTTTTGAGGATGTTATCTTGCTTCCCAAGGCATGGGACTTGGCAAGATCATCAAATATGTCATATATGACACGATAGAATTTCCCTGGAATTTTTGGAGAATATTGCCTTTGTAAATATTTCAAAAGCTTGAAATATCCAGAAAGGGTTTTGGTGGGATTAGCCCATTATTTTGAACATGACCAAGTGTTGAAACTCTTATATATGGACAATATATGTCCTATGAGTCTCCCTGAATTTTGGCAAATATTTTTAAAATACTTAAATAATTTTTTCCTATTAAAGACCATTTCTGGACTTAAGAAAAAGCTTTTAAATAAAATAGGAAAATAACTTTTAAAATTATACTTTTGTGGTTTCTGGGAGTCCTATGACTACTAGGTCTCAAATATACTTTTTGAAATAATTTTCTCACCCTAAATCAAGCACTTGCAGTGCAAACCTCAATTCAGGGGTTTTTGGAATGCTAAATTTATAAAATACATTTTGGCCAAATTATTTTTATAAGAAAATACTATACTGCTATAAACACTTGGTATGATCATTGGGCATAAGTTTTGGGTATGGAGATGAATTCTACAAGAGGTAATAGTTGACTTTAATGAGCACATGAAAAGCACACGAAGAAAAACTCAATTCCAAATAAAAGCCAAATGATGCCAAAAAAATTTGCTGGTCCAAATTTTCATGCTACATTGATGCAAATAACATGTTACAAAATGCAGGGTGTGACAGACCTACCCCGCTTACAAGAATCTCGTCCCCGAGATTCCTAAAATAGATCTTAAAAGAGATTGGGAAACTCAGATCTAAGATAGTCTTCACGTTCCCAGGTTGCTTCTGCTTCCGTGTGGTTGCTCCACTGGACTTTGAAGTACTTGATTGTGCGGCTTCGTGTCCGTCGTTCTGCTTCGTCCAGAATGCGAATGGGCTTCTCGCGGTAGGTCAAATCAGGCTGGAGATCAATGGCTTGGTGATCAACATCCTTGTAGAGATTAGGCTTGTCCAAAACTTGGAGACATTTCTGGAGTTGTGACACGTGGAATACGTTGTGCACATCGGATAGCTCAGGTGGTAGTTCCAACTGATTATCCACTTCTCCTCGTCGATCGGTGATCTTGAAAGGGCCAATAAATCTTGGCGCAAGTTTCCCCTTAACGTAGAAACGCTTGGTTCCCTTTAGGGGGGTTACCCGCAGGTACACATGATCTTCGACACGGAAACTCATGTCTCGGCGTCGAGTGTCAGCATAACTCTTCTGCCTTGACTTGGCTGCCTTCAAACGTTCTCTGACTAGTTGGACTTGCTCTTCTGCTTCGCGGACAATATCCGGTCCAAAGACTAGCCCTTCTCTAGTCTCTGACCAGTTGAGGGGTGTGCGACATCTGCGTCCGTACAACACCTCAAATGGTGCCATCTGAAGGCTCGACTGATAATTGTTGTTATAGGAGAACTCGGCAAAAGGGAGACAATCTTCCCACTTGGCTCCATATGCCAAGACACATGCTCGGAGCATGTCTTCGAGAATTTGATTGACTCGTTTTGTCTGACCTCCGGTCTGTGGGTGGAAAGCTGTGCTGAAAGACAACTTGGTCCCCAGGGCTTCTTGGAATCTTCTCAAGAACCTTGAAGTAAATTGGGTTCCTCGATCTGACACAATCTCCTTGGGAACGCCGTGGAGGCTCACGATTCGGTTGATATAGAGAGTTGCCAGCTGGTTGCCGGAATAGGTAGTCTTGACAGGAATGAAATGGGCCACCTAGGTCAAATGGTCGACTATGACCCAGATGGAGTCATGTCCTGTATTTGACTTTGGTAGTCCAGTGATGAAGTCCATTCCGACTTTATGCCACTTCCACTCGGGAACCTTGAGTGGTTGGAGCAATCCAGCGGGTCGCTGATATTCAGCCTTGACCCTTTGGCACACATCACACTTTGCAACATAGGTTGCAATCTCTCTTTTCATCCCGTGCCACCAGAATCTTTCCTTCAAATCCTGGTACATCTTGGTTCCTCCAGGGTGGATGGAATACGGAGTGTCGTGGGCTTCTTGCAGGATCAGGTTCTTCAGCTCCATCTTGTTTGGTACGCAGATGCGACCTTTGTACCAAACAATCCCGTGCTCGTCTTCAGAGAATCCTAGGGCCTTGCCTAGCTTCATCTTCTTCTTGATGCCTTCGATGCTTGCATGTCCACCTTGTGCCTTCTTGACTTCATCCATCAGGGTCGGTCTGACTTCCAAATGATCCAGAAATCCAGGGGTGACCAATTCCAAACTGAATTGTTCGAACTCCTTAAACAAGGCTGGCTGCCTCTTTTGAATAATGGCACTCAAAGAGCAAGCCTTCCTGCTTAAGGCATCGGCCACCACGTTAGCCTTCCCGGGGTGATATTGAACACTGAGGTCATAATCTTTGATGAGTTCCAACCATCTTCGCTGCCTCATGTTCAATTCCTTTTGGGTGAAAATTTACTTCAGACTTTTGTGGTCTGTGTATATCTCACACTGTTTCCCTAGGAGGTAATGCCACCATGTCTTCAAGGCATGAACCACTGCTGCTAACTCAAGATCGTGAGTAGCGTAGTTCTCTTCATGAGGTCGTAGCTGCCTGGAGAGGTATGCTATGACTCGGCCTTCTTGCATCAGAACGCTTCCCAATCCGGTTCGAGAGGCATCACAATATATCACGAACTCCTTGTGAATATCGGGTGTTGCTAGAACTGGGGCGGTGGTCAACCTCTTCTTGAGCTCTTGGAAGCTCTCTTCACATTTTGGCGTCCACTCGAACTTCTTGTCCTACTTGAGGAGCTGAGTCATTGGTCGGGCAATGCTAGAGAATCCTTCCACGAATTTGCTGTAATAGCCCGCAAGTCCGAGGAAGCTTCTGACTTCCTTGACGGTCGTTGGAGATTGCCATTGGGTCACAGCTTCGATCTTCGCGAGATCAACTGATAATCCTTCTTCGGTCAAGACATGACCTAAGAATCCAACTTTATGCAGCCAGAACTCACACTTGCTGAATTTGGCATATAGTTGGTGCTCCCGAAGATTGTCTAGGACCATCCTCAAATGTTGCTCGTGTTCTTCCTCCGTCTTCGAGAAGACAAGAATGTCATCGATGAAGACAACAACGAACTTGTCCAAATATTCCATGAAGACTTTATTCATGAGGTACATGAAGTAAGCTGGGGCATTGGTTAACCCAAAGGACATGACCGTGCACTCATACAGGCCATATCTGGTTACGAATGCCGTCTTCGGAATATCTTGGGGTCTAATCTTCAGCTGGTAGTACCCAGATCTAAGGTCGATCTTGGAGAACACCTTGGCTCCGCTGAGCTGATCAAACAGATCTTCAATCTTGGGAAGTGGATATTTGTTCTTGATTGTAACTTCATTGAGGGAACGATAATCAATGCATAAGCGGAAGTTACCGTCCCTCTTTGCCACAAACAGAACAGGTGATCCCCAAGGGGAGGCACTTGGGCAGATAAATCCCTTCCTCAGCTGCTCTTCCAGCTGCTTCTTCAACTCGGCTAATTCTTCTGTCCCCATTCTATAAGGCTTCTTATAGATGGGTCCTGCCCCGGGCACGAGCTCGATGATGAACTCAAAGTCACGGTCAGGGGGCATTCCCGGTAGTTCATCCGGAAAGACATCAGGATACTCGCATACCACCGGTACTTGCTCTAGCCCAACTTCAGATAGATAGTTGACTTGAATGGCTTGAGCGGAAGAGGAGTTGGAAGCAAACTTGACTTCGACTCCTTGGTCATTGGTCATAGTGATTGTCCGATTGGCACAGTCTAATAAGCCTTGGTGCTTGCTGAGCCAATCCATCCCTAAGATCACATCCAAGCCTTGCGATCTTAGGATGATAAGGTCTGCTAGGAAGTCTACACCGTTAATGGTAATACTGACTCCTTTACAGCCTATCTTGGCTCTCATCTCTGCTCCGGGGGTTTGTACCACCATAGGGTTATTCAGGGGTGTAGGGGTCATGCCACTTTTTAATGCAAATCTTTGAGTGACAAATGAATGTGTTGCTCCAGAATCAAACAAGACAGTTGCAGGTGCTGAGTTGACAAGGAACGTACCCAGCACGACGTCTGGGTCTTCCTGGGCTTCTTCAGCAGTGACGTGATTCACACGCCCCTTCCCATGGTTAGGCGGGTTGCGAGGAGCTGGGTTCCTTGGTGGCATCCCGCCGCCTTGTCCTGGGTTCTGCGCATTGGGGCGCGGGGCATTAGGCTTCTTGTTGGGGAACACCCTCGAGATGTGTCCTGACTGACCACATCCAAAGCAAGTGACTTGGTTCGGATTGTTGATCTTGTTGCCACCACTGTTATTGGGGTTGAAAGCTGGCCTTGGGTTGGCATACTGCTGAGGCTGAAAGTTGGTGCGAGGTGCAGGAGCTCTTGGTTGCTGATAGGTTGGCTTGGCCGGGGCTGACTGCCACGGACGAGGCTTCTGGTTGCTGGAACTTCCCTTGCTCACCATCTTGCGCTTGCGAGTGTCTTCCAAAGCACGCCGCTTGTCTTCAAGAATGAGTGCTTTGTTCACCAAGTCAGGGAAGGTTGGGCAGTCGCACACGACAAGCGAGTATGGCGGAGTCTGATTGAGGCCTTCCACGAAGCGCTCCCTTTTTGCAGCATCAGTGCTGACATCTTTAGGGGCATACCGTGACAGAACGCTGAATTTCTGCATGTACTCCTTGACAGTGCCACTTCCTTGCTTCAGGGCTCGGAACTCACGCTTTTTGATAGCCATGATTCCGGAAGGAATGTGGGATTTGCGGAATTCTGCCTTGAAGTTGACCCAAGTGATGTCTTGTTCAGCATGCATGACCTTGAATCCATCCCAACAAGCTCTAGCAGCCCCCCCGAGGCAGTGGGCTGCATAAGCCACCTTCTCGCGGTCTTCGATGCATCCGACTAGTTCCAGCAAGTCCTCAATGGTGCGGACCCAGTCGTCTGCATCCAGGGGTTCAGCAGTCTCGATGAAGGTTGGCGGTGCATGCTTCTTGAACTCTTCCAACGTGGAACGTCCATTGCCATTCCCCGCCGGCTGGCGGTTGTTGGTGACAGCTTGAGCAATCAGCTGAAGGGCTGCAGTGTTGGCTTGGCGTTCCTCTCGGAAAGCTTGGAGAAGCTGAGCCATGTCCATGTTTGGAGGAGGTGGTGGTGGTGGAGCTTGGTCGTTGGTTTGGTCGTGGCCGGCCTCTGACTGAGCGGATGCTCTGGCTTCAGGCTGCTGGGTAGAGGTACTAGTACGAGTTACAACAGACATCCTGTTGGAGCGGTAAAAGGTCTCATGACTCGGAAGAGGGAAAGCAAGATAGATGGGTTCCTAGTAAGGGGGTGGGTGTGACACTAATCAAATCATGCAAGGACAAAAGGCCAAAACACATTCATTAAAATCCAAATGGGTGATGTAGTCGTTTACACATTCCCGAAGGAAGAATACGACATGCATCCAAACACAACAAAAGCAACACTAGGTGGTTTCATATGAACCATACAAGGACTCGACTGTGCATAGGGGTTACACGACCTATCCTACCGTAGAGGTCACGAACTGGCATATTCGAGTAGCGAATAATGCCTCAGCGGCGGAATGCTCGGTCGCGTATTCTGGCTCTTCGGGGTCTTCCTCCTTGTCTTCATGTGTCTGGGCCCCCTTATCACTTGAGGGTGTGGGGGAGTGGAGGAGTTGGATACGACGGTGCTTCGTCGGTGGTGCCGAGAAGAGCTTGCGATATTCCTTTGCCGTCATGCGGCGTCGCCGAGGTGGTTCTTCATTCTTGGAAGATACATCTTCGGAGGGCCTTCCGCCTCGGTATGCGATAGCGGACTGTCCGGAAGGTATTCCTTCTTTATTGATCCTATTTGTCTTCTCTTGTGCTCGACGAAGAAGTGCCTTGGTCTTGTGAAGTTCTTCTCGGAGCCTCATTGATTCCGAGGCCAAGTCTTGTGCCAAGCTGTCGGCACATAGACTGAAGTAGGTCTGGAATCGAAGCGAGAGTCCTTCCTTCAGTGGAGGGGCTAGTGCGCTGCTTTCATCTTCACCTTCCTTCCGGTAAGGTAAGAAGCGGGTTGTCATCTTGGCTGCCATCTCCGGAAGAAGCTCGCGGAGACGGGTTAGTGCCTTGAGTGCAGCAGCCTCGACAGCGAGAGGTAGTGTTGCCATCTGGGGTCCCTCGAAGAACCAACTTGTGGGAGGATCGTTTGCCTTCACGATCACTTCCACGTGGTATTCCACCTCAGTGTCGCTAACCCAATGCTCAAGGTAGGTGAGGATGGGCGCTCGGTGGAACTGACACTCCTAGAGGCTATCCTCGAGAAGCAAGGGAAACCCAGTGGTCAGGTGCTCTTCGGGTACAGCGGCCATCTACAAAGGTCGAATAGGAGAGGTTAATAAGCTGATGAAATCTCAGGTTTAGAAAAGAAGAGAGGTTCAGAAGGTTTTTTGAAAAGGGGGGTCTCAACTAACAAACACACATGCTAACTAAGGCTTCCTACAGTCAGGATGGCTCTGATACCAGCTCTATGGGGACCCCGACTTAGAAGTCGAGATCACCGAATGCACGTGTACAGTGATCCCAGAGATCAATGCTCACTGATCACACAGAAGCTGAATTACAAGAGTCTTACATCCATACATACCGTCTTACACAAATTAAGGCCATTATGGTCAAGTCTTACATAGATAAAGCCTCAAGGGCTGAATAGCAATAACTCAAATAGCGGAAGTCTTCGATGATAGGTAGAACCCATGTCATCTGCCTTAACCCTACAGGCATTCTGACTGGGATAGCGTCCTAGTTCGCATGTTCGTCTCCAAAGATCTCTTCTTCATATTCCTGTTCCTCCATGCCTGGCCAATTAAATAGCCAGTGGCAAGCCAATGAGTACTTTGAATGTACTCGCAAGCAACCCATGATTTGGTTCAAAGTAACAATGCAATTTAACAACAATGAGCAATCTAGCAACGAGCTAGAAGAAATATTCTACCATCAAGTGTATGCATCAATAAACTCACGTAACCTCGAAGACAGGTTACCGATATCAACAGGAATATGATTCAACTCAACGAGTCAAGTCACCACCTTAACTCAACATACACCCATACGAGGTTTCGCAAACATTGGATGTAGCCCAAGAGCGGTTACCCAACTGTCCTTGACCGTGGACACGGCTATTCGAATAGTTTTACACTCTGCAGAGGTTGCGCACTTTACCCACAAGATCCGGGAAGCTTTCGTGTCACCCATGATCCCGCAGTACCTCAAGTAATCGGGGGAAGCACCCGGTCATTATCTTTCCTTAGACGATACTAACATAGAGTCCACTCGTTGGTACACGACCCTCGAGTACAAACAATAGATCACGGGACTTGCCCTAATTTCAATGTCACGCGTACCCGAAGGGACCAACGGTGTGTCCGGTGTCCTGTGAAAACAGTCATGGTCGTCTATCCAAGCACGACCCCGTCCCGGGAAAAGACCTCAAGTCTTCCCGTCACTAGTAATGCGGGCACCATGCTAGTATCGGCCTAAGTAATCAATAAAGCCCCGTCCCATAAGGGGTAGAGTGGTTGCACATGTATGGTTGGAATAACGGTCGCAACTTAAACCAATCCGTTTGAAAAACATTACACACACTTGTCTCGGTACACTACTTCGTCATCAAGTGGTTACCCATCTCACCATCTCCCTCGGGCATGAATGGCACCCGACGGGGTTTTCAAAAATAATGCAACCACGAAGGTATCATGGCACACATGCATCTCTAGGCATCACTACCAACCATATGCATTGCATCTAGCACCTAGCAAGATCAAGGGTAAATCATGCATCATGTGGTGATTTTTAAACTAGGTCACCACCATAACTCTCATCATCATGCAATCGGAAACATTAGGTTCCGAAGAACACAAGTGTATCATGGTCAAAGGGCTGCTTGCCTGGATTGGCTGGGTCTTCAAAGTCTTCAAATCCTTCTCCTTCTCCTTCTTCAGCAACTTCGTCAAATACCGGATCTAATCGTCGCAATATAACAACGAGAAAATAAGACCATAATGGAAACAGAAAAATCAAAGTGCTCAGAAAAATGTCAACTTATTTTTGTTAAATACTAGAGGGAAAACTAAGATGGCAAAAATTCTTAGTTTGAGTTTTGGAGTTACAGAATGGAATCTAAGGATTTTTGAACAGGAGTTTTATTGCTCAAATTTGAATTTAAATTTGAACAGAACAGAAAAGTTTCATGGACATGTGTGAAAGTGACACCATTAAATAGGTTGGAATATTACAAGATTTTAGGAGTTGGAATTACTACATTTGGACAAATATTCATTTCTGTAAAATTATTTGAAGTATTTACAGAAAATAATAAAAAGAAATAGCCCTGTGCCACTGGGCCAAAATGGCCACAGTGCACGGCCCAGGGCGAAGAGCCCAGCCGCTCGGGAGCCAGCGCGCGCACGTCAGGATTTTAAACCTGACGGGCGGGGCCTGGCTGTCAGCGACTGTGAGGGGAGAGAGAGGGCAGTGAGGATGACAGGCGGGGCCCGCCTGTCATCTTCAACCTTGCGGCCATGGCGACGGCGAGCTCACCGGCGACGATTCCGGGCACGGCGGGGCAAACGGAGGGTAGGGATGGACTCATCAGCGAGTCACGGATGTAGTGGTGGTGGTGCGACCCGCCGGGGAGGCCTGGTTCGCCGGCAGCGAGGTGGGACGGCGGAGGGTCGTCGGGAAGTTGCTGGCTAGCTCGATTTCGGCAGCTGCAGAGAGGGGGAAGAGAGGGGAAAGCATCAGTGAGGTACAGCGGTGCTAGATCGAGCAAAAGGAGGAGCTGAGAGGGCTCGTACTGCGAGATCGCCGGTTGCCCGACGCGGCGGAGGTCCGGTCGATCCCGAGCACTGAGGCTCTTCGAGGATGAACAAGTGGTGCTGGCGTGTTGCTGTGAGTGTGTTGAGGCTGTTGGTGCAGAGTGGAGAGGCTCGGGGGCCCTATTTATAGGGGAGCGGCGAGGTCCCGTGGACCTGTGCGCCGGCGAGCTTCTGCTCGACGCCACAGTGCACGGGAGGCGACGGGAGTGTGTCTGTGGCGTTGCTGGAGGATCTCCGGGGCGGAGGGAAGAAAGAGGGGGAGCGGGGGACGCTCCAGACAGCGTGCGCGTGTGAGGCCGATGAGTGGAGGCGGCGGGCGGCCAGCGCGCGTGTGAAGGCGGCCACTTGAGGGCGGAGGAGGATGGGGACAGCGCCGGGGAGGGTCGCAGACGTCGAGGCGCGTTGGTAGGCGCGAGGGGAGAGCTCGAGGTGATCGGGGGCAGGCGATTGGGCGAAGCTACAGTGCGGGTGCACACTATAGAGCTCTCTAGAGTGGCCTTATCGCATGCCATGGCATGCCATTGGCCCTCTGGGCGCGTCCGCCGTCTCTGGGGGGTCCAGGGTGATGCAAGCAACTCAGATGAGGCCCTGGATGCTCTGGAGGTGCAGTGAGAGAGGAGAGAAGCTGGTAACTTGGTGAATTTTGGCTGTCCAGCAAGGTGAACTAGGGTTTTCACCCCTCAATCATGGAGCAGTGGACATGGGGGAGTTACTGGAGGTAGATAGTAACTAGATGAAGTTGTGGTAGAAAGTTGAGGCAAAGGTAAATAGTAAAAGGGGTCAAGATGGTAGTTTTGGTAAAATAGCAGAAGGTGTTTGATAAAGTTTTGGTCAAGCAAATGATTTCCTCTTGCCATGACACTTAACAGGATTGAATGTTATGTGAAAATAGGGTGTTTCACCAAATTTGAGCTTATTTGAAGAAACTAGCCAATGTAACTTTGGTGAACCCTAGAAATCAACAGAAATGGCTTCATCTTGTTTAAGTCAAGCTAATCATCTCCCCTTGATGCACCACTTGGTGTAGTTTCATCATTTGGGGTTATGATCATGCCCACAAAGTTTTAAGCTCCGGGTAAAAAGTTGGTAATGCAAAGTTGTTCAAATTTGCATTTGAACAGAAATGGTTTTGGGGTAATCTGATCAAGTTGCCCTACTCAAAATCTTGTGCCATTTGGTCTAGATGCCTTATTAGGCATTTCTAGCATGTGCACCAAGTTTGAGGGCATTTGGATAAGTTTGGCAATGTAAAGTTGCTCAAACTTCAATTATGGACATAATGGTTATGAAGGGTTTTGAGGATGTTATCTTGCTTCCCAAGGCATGGGACTTGGCAAGATCATCAAATATGTCATATATGACATGATAGAATTTCCCTGGAATTTTTGGAGAATATTGCCTTTGTAAATATTTCAAAAGCTTGAAATATCCAGAAAGGGTTTTGGAGGGATTAGCCCATTATTTTGAACATGACCAAGTGTTGAAACTCTTATATATGGACAATATATGTCCTATGAGTCTCACTGAATTTTGGCAAATATTTTTAAAATACATAAATAATTTTTTCCTATTAAAGACCATTTCTGGCCTTAAGAAAAAGCTTTTAAATAAAATAGGAAAATAACTTTTAAAATTATACTTTTGTGGTTTCTGGGAGTCCTTTGACTACTAGGTCTCAAATATACTTTTTGAAATAATTTTCTCACCCTAAATCAAGCACTTGCAGTGCAAACCTCAATTCAGGGGTTTTTGGAATGCTAAATTTATAAAATACATTTTTGCCGAATTATTTTTATAAGAAAATACTATACTGCTATAAACACTTGGTATGATCATTGGGTAGAAGTTTTGGGTATGGAGATGAATTCTACAGGAGGTAATAGTTGACTTTAATGAGCACATGAAAAGCACATGAAGAAAAACTCAATTCCAAATAAAAGCCAAATGATGCCAAAAAAAATTTGCTGGTCCAAATTTTCATGCTTCATTGATGCAAATAACATGTTACAAAATGCAGGGTGTGACACCCCGCTCCAGCCGGATTTACCCCGGGTGGATCAGATCCACCGGGAGCCGATCCAAACGTCCCCCTCCGCCCAGATCCCTCCGTCCCGTTGACTTTTCGCGCGGGGGGGGGGGGGTAATTTCCACTAAGTCCTGAGATCCTTATATTTTGTTGCCCTCTTCATCATGTCGTATCTCCGTGCTCGTAGCTCCGAATCGCGCATATGATATATGGAAATGTCCGTCTCGAAGTGCTCTATGTGTTGGCGTTAGTTTTGTGCATGTTAGGGTTCATCTAGATGTCTTACTCTTTGTTGCCAAACTGCTATGTCATGTTACTATTTCAGCACTAGTTGTCTGTTAACAATATGTGTGCATGTTCGTGAAGTCGTAACTTTGTGCATGTTTGTCCAAATGGAGTGTACGATATGTCAAAATGTTCGTCTTGTGATTCTATTCATGATGGATGCATTTTCATACATGTTAGGATGCATTATGACATTTTTAACCCTGTTGCAAAAGTGCTTGTGGCTGTTAAGTTGCTGAAATTGTTATAACTTGATGATTTGTCTTTTTTGTAGCATTTTGTGTGATTTTCTTTTGAGCCACATGTCAACATGTTTTAGGAGCATAATCAAGTTATATTTGAAGTGGTGTATTTGGTTTTCCATGATATGCTCTGTGGTGACTTGAACAACCTTGTAAACATGTCATGCCAATGTTGTTGCTTTATACTTAGTGAAGAACTGCTAAGTTTGAAATCTGTAATAACATGTTGCCATGTAAACTTAATGCCACAATCTTTTCCATGCATGATTTGGAATAACTAGTGAGCATACCTTGATGTACATATATTTTTCTATCAATTCACGCCTTTGTTTGCATATATGCCTTGTTGTAGCTTGTTGTTACCTTGCTCTCAAAATGCTTGAAATCTAAATTGTCAGCCTGTTAACAGAACATTCAATTTGGCAAAGCTCGTGTTAAGCAACCCTTGCATGGAATAATTTGTTTCTTTGTATGTATTGGAAATATAATATGTCTTCTGCATGCTCATGTAATTTTCATGCTTGTTATACTTGTTTTGCTTGCTGTTGTATGCCTTCAAAGGCAGAAACATATCGTTTCTGGTTGCATGCCTAGTTAATTTCACTAAGTGTGAGAAATCTGTTAACTTATTGAATCTTGCATGCTTGTTTGATTGTGTTCCCGTAAGTTTTTGGGTGTGCTCTGAGTTCGCTTGTTAAGAATCAAGTATACTTCACATCCATGCCTTTTGCCTTCATGTTTGGGTGATGTAGCATATTTAAACCTTGCCCCAAAGATTCCATGTTGTTGTTAACTTCAGTTTTGCATTGCATCTTGTTTTGCTTGCCATTTGCAAACAGTGCATCCGATTCCAATGATCTTTATATCGATTTCGACCGAAATCTTTCAATCTATCCAGTGGTATGCTTGGTTTGCCAAGATCTTGCCCATATCAATCATGTCTTCGCATGTCCTTCCCGGCTTCATCTCTCTTCATACTGGTAGCTCCTTAGCATCATACTTGCATCTCTCTTGCATAGCATGTGTTCGTTTCTTGTCAAGTGTGTTTATTGGATGCTTGTTATGTGGGGTAGCACCGGGAGATGAGTTAGAGTTCGAGGTCGAGACAGCCGCTGAGTACGAGTATGAAGAGCAAGGTCCCGACTACACCGACGACTTACGAGGCAAGATGACCATTCCTTGATATCATCTCTATTGTTGCTATGTTAGATGCCTCTCTCTATTTCTTATCGTGATACCTATCCTTTTTCATGTCAGCCCCACCTTGCCATGAAACCTCTAACTACCCACCTAGCAAACCATTGTTTGGCTAAGTTCAGCTTTTGCTCAAGCTCCCTCTTATAGCATTGCTAGTTGCAAGTGAAGATGAAGTTTGCTCCATGTGGATTGGGTTTTGGGAATAACACAATATCTATTATTTACATTAATGCACCTATATACATGGCAATGGGTGGAAGGCTTGGCCTTTTGCTCGGTGTTTTATTCACTCATTCCTCCTTAAGAACTGATAAACCGGTGTTATGTTCCGTGATTTTGTGTTCCTCACACGGTTGGGTATATAAGGACCCCTTGATAGTTCGCTTTGAATAAAACTCCTCCAGCAAGGCCCAACCTTGGTTTTACCATTTGCCTAATAACAACTAAAATTTCCATAGGGACTAGCTACCGTGAGGACTTAATTAACAACCCCGGGCCAGTGCTCCTCTTGAGTGTTGGTCCAAACTAGAGCAGCTTGCGGCACCGCCCTTTGGCAACTTGGGGTATTCTGGTTGTTGTAACCATAGCTCATCCGTCGTGGCCTGAGACGAGATACGCACGGCTCCTATCGGGGTGTCGGCATGTCGGGAGGTCTTGCTAGACTTGTTTTACCATTTTCGAAATATCTTGTACACTGGGATTCCTAGTCTGATCGGGTAGTCTCTAAGAAAAGGGGTTTTTACCTCTGTTGATCGTGAGAGCTTGTGATGGGCTAAGTTGGGACACCCTTGCAGGGTTATGATCTTTCGAAATCCATGCCCGCGGTTATGTAGCGGATTGGAATTTGTTAATATCCGGTTGTAGGTAACTTGACACAAAACCTCAAACATAATACACTCCTGTGTGAGTAGTCGTGATGGTCACTTTTCGAGGGAGTTTGGGAAGAGAACACGGCTGGGTTATGGATGACTCGTAGGTAGACATGATCATTTAGTGATCATGGCTTAGTTCACGACCGATGGCTTTCACTTCTCTTCTCGCTCTGATGATACGTAAGCTAGCCACCTCATCTACGCTTAGTGCTTGCAGTAGCCACTTATACACTTTCTCCTTACCCAAAGGCTTTAATAGTTTTGATACTTGGGAATGGGATTGCTGAGTCCTCCTGACTCACGGTTTACTACAAACTCAGGTGCAGGTAGAACCGCCAATGATTCAGTTGATGGCTAGGAACTCAAGTGGGAGTTCGATGAGGAACGTGGGTGTATGTATGTGATGTTTCCCGATGATCAGTAGTGGGTCCTACTAGGGCCGCTCGGTCATAGTGGTGATTTATATAAAGATTTCTCGTTCTTCTTAGGCTTGTTGGGAGCTTTCTCGTGTAAATAGTTTCTTTTCTTTTCTTTGTGGGTCAAGAGGAGAAGACCATGATGAAAATGCTTAGTCTCTCTCGTATGCATTATTGTTGATTTAACCATGAGCCATATTACTTTGTCTTCTCCCTTGAATTAAATACTTGCAGATTCTGGCTTAGTCCAATGCACGTGCACTATTATTATTATCCACACTGTTCGGTCGTGTGAGTGAAAGGCAATAATAATGATATATGATGAATTGATTGAGATGAGAAAAGCTGGTATGAACTCGACCTCTCTTGTTTTTGTTAATATGATAGCTCATCGTTCCTGATTCAGCCTATTACGAATAAAACATGCTTGCAATGACAATTAGAGATCATAGCTGCTCATGCCATGCTTAATTAGCTAGGAGTTTATAATGGTTTACCTTGCATGCCAACATGATATTAAAATGGTTGTGATGTGGTATGACAGGGTGGTATCCTCCTTTGAACGATTCAAGTGGTATGACTTAGCACATGTTCACGCATGTAGTTGAAACAAAATCAACATAGCCTCCACGATATTTAGGTTCATGGTGATTTATATCCTACTCATGCTTGCATTCATTGTTGATTAATTTTAATGCATGATTCATGACTATTGTCGCTCTCTAGCTGGTCGCTTCCCAGTCTCTTTCTAGCCTTCACTTGTACTAAGCAGGAATACTTCTTGTGCATCTACTTCCATAAACCCCAAAGTTATTCCATATGATTCCATACCTTCCTATATGTGGTATCTACCTGTCGTTCCAAGTAAATTTGTATGTGCCAAACTCCAAACCTTCAAATAAAATTTTGTTTTGTATGCTCGAACATCTCATGTATCAACTAGGGATGTCTACATCTTCCATGCAAGGTGGGTTATTCTCACGATGAGTGGACTCCGCTCATCATTCATGAGAAAATGGCTGGTAACCGGGATGCCCAGTCTCATGCTCAAATCATAATAATTAAACAAAACTCCCCCAGGGCTGTTGCCGGTTTGGACGGTACCCGTTGATTTGGGTAAGCCGTGGAGTGTGCTTGTTGGTGGTTGGGGGAGTATAAACTTTACCATTATGTTTGGGAACTGCCTATAATGTGTGTAGCATTGAAGATATCGAGATCTCTTGGTTGTTAGTTGACAATGAAAGTATACCGCTCAAAATATTATTCATCTCTATTTCAAAATCGAGCTGTGGCAACTTTACAAATCCCGGCTTCCCTCTGTGAAGGGCCTATCTATTTACTTTTATGTTGAGTCATCATCCTCTTATTAAAGAGCACCAGATGGAGAGCACCGCTATCATTTGCATGTATTGATATTAATTTACATTAAGTATGATTGTGACTGGATCTCTTTTACCATGAATTACAATGTCTAGTCAGTCCTTGATCTTCAAAGGTGCTCTGCATTTACGTTTTGCGGTCTCGGAAAGGGCTAGCGAGATACCATCTTGTCATATCATATAATGATTGTTTTGAGAAAGTGTTGTCATCCGAGGTTTATTATTATTGCTCGCTAGTTGATTATGTCATTGATATGAGTAGACATGAGACCTGAAAGTTACTATTAAAGTGGTTAGTTCATGATCTTTGCTGAAAACTTGAATGTTGGCTTTACATATTTGCAACAACAAGAGCAAACAGATTTTTTCAAAGTTTTTCTTTATCACTTTCAGTTTATCAACTGCATTGCTTGAGGACAAGCAAAGGTTTAAGCTTGGGGGAGTTGATACGTCTCCAACGTATCTACTTTTCCAAACACTTTTGCCCTTGTTTTGGACTCTAACTTGCATGATTTGAATGGAACTAACCCGGACTAACGCTGTTTTCAGCAGAACTGCCATGGTGTTATTTTTGTGCAGAAATAAAAGTTCTCGGAATGACTGAAAATCAACAAAGATTAATTTTGGAATATACAAAAAAAATACCTGTGGAAAGAACCAGACCAGGGGGCCCACAACTGTCCATGAGGGTGGGGGCGCCCCCCTGGGCGCGCCCCTGTCTCGTGGCACCCCTGAGGCTCCACCGACCTCAGCTTCGACTCCATATATTCACTTTTGGGGAGAAAAAAAATTACAGAGAAGGATTCATCGCGTTTTACGATACATAGCCACACCCAAGCACTAATCTCTCTCGGGAGGGCTGATCTCGAGTCCGTTCGGTGCTCCGGAGAGTGGAGATCGTCGATGTCGTCATCATCAACCTTCCTCCATCACATATTCCATGATGCTCACCGCCATGCGTGAGTAATCCCATCGTAGGCTTGCTGGACGGTGATGGCTTGGATGAGATTTACCATGTAATCGAGTTAGTTTTGGTAGGGTTTGATCCCTAGTATCCACTATGTTCAGAGTTCATGTTGCTATGACTTTGCAATGCTTAATGCTTGTCACTAGGGCCCGAGTGACATGATTTCAGATCTGAACCTATTATGTTTTCATGAATATATGTGTGTTCTTGATCCTATCTTGCAAGTCAATAGTCACCTACAATGTGTTATGATCCGGAAACCCTGAAGTGATAATAATCGGGACCACTCCCAGTGATGATCGTAGTTTGAGGAGTTCATGTGTTCACTATGTGCTAATGCTTTGGTCCGGTACTCTATTAAAAGGAGGCCTTAATATCCCTTAGTTTCCAATAGGACCCCTGTAATGCCCATGATGGAGTTATACCTCCTACGTGTCGAGGCACGACTTAAAGGCATAAATCCATCCTAGAATGATCTCAAGTTCGGTAATCTTTGCACAACTCATGTAAAAGAGGGGATAGTAAACTGAAAATAGTTTGCTTACACTCGCCACGTCACAGAATTACAGTACAAGTCTCAAACATCATACATTAAGAACATCACAACCCTCTAAGGGCAAAAGCCAAATGTCAAAGTACCAAACTTAGATAAATAAACCACAGGCGGATCGAATCCTAGTAAGAGACTCCACTACTGATCGTCCGGGTAGCGCACGTAGTACTGACTACGCTCCTCGTCGTACTCCCAATCCAGCTCGGTGCCATCACCTAGATAGCTCACAGCTGGACCTGCATCTGGTGTGTGAAGTAACTGTGAGCCACAGAGGACTCAGCAATCCCGTCTCCGGGTAACAAGACTATCTAAGCCTTTGGGTGAGGAAAAGGATGAAGAAAAGAATAAGTCTGCAGCAGCAACTAGCATCTAGCTTACGTAAGTGAGAGCGAGAAGAGAAGGCCTCGGCGAGAAGTGATCACGAAGTGATCCTAGCTACAAGCTCCTCAATCATAACCCCTCCGTGTTCAACTCCCGAATCCCTATTCGGAAATTGACAGCCACGGAACACACACTGGTAGTGTATTAGAAACATTGTGTCAAGTTATCTACAACCGGAATTAACAAGCTCCCATCTGCCACATAACCGCTGGCACGGCTTTCGAAAGTTCAAACCCTGCAGGGGTGTTCCAACTTGACCCATTACAAGCCCACGATCCGCGGAGGCGGAACTCCAAAGTGGGAAGACCCAAGTATCCTCGGAATCCCGTGCTCAAGATATACCAAGCTAAGGTAAGGCTAATCCAGCAAATCCTCCCGGCGTGCCGACACCCTGATAGTAGCCGCGCGTATCTCGTCTCAGGCCACGACCGGATGAGACATCCTACGGGTTTTTACCAGACCTCGAGTTTCCTTGAGGTGGCCCCGCAGTCCGCTCATTTCGGACCAACACTCATGAGGAGCACTGGCCCGGGGTTGTTGATTAAGAAAGAGGGTTAATTACTCCCTATGCAAGTTTAGTTTGTTATTAGGCAAATAGTACCAATGTTGGGACTTGCTGGAAAAGACTTAGCACTTAGCGGTTTATCGAGGGGGTCCCATACACCCCAACCGTGTTAGGAACGCATAATCAAGGAACATAACACCGGTTTATACGGTTCCTAACGGCATGAGTGGAACAAATCACCAAGAAAAAGGCTTAGCCTTCCACCCTTGCCAATATATAGATGATTTCATTTAAAGCATTCTTATAGTGTGATATAACCCAACCAAACTTCAACATGGAGCAAGCATCTTCGATCTTCACCTGCAACTAGCAATGCTATAAGAAGGGCTGAGCGAAGCGTACTTAGCCAAACAACGGTTTGCATAGGTAGGTGGGTTAAACATGGCAATTGGTTACAAGTAGGAGGCTGACAAGAAGATCATGGGCATCGAGGCAAAACTATAGATCGAGACTACTAGCAATAGGCAAAGATAGTAATGTTATCGGGGTTCGGTCATCTTGCCTGAAGAGAAGTCGTTCGGATCGTAAGAAGGGTCCTCGTGCTCAACCTTGTTGGAAACCTCGTGCTCAACCTCGTACTCGGTCTCAGCTTCCGGCTCTAAACAAAACAAACACAACAAGCACCAATCAACAAGATGCAATGCGCACTCGGAAAAGATGAATGCATGATGGATGCACTAAGGATGCACATGGAGCACGTAAAACATCACTCAAGCGAAACACCTCAAAACAAGATAACAAGCTGATATTATTAATCTACACAGAAAAACAACCAAGTTTGATATAAGATTCGCTGAAACCGGAGTTACGGGCTAAAAGTTATGCCCGAAAGAAGATTTGAGCGAAAGCTGAAAATTACAGCATCGTAGCAACTTCGGAGCTCAAAATAATTGAGCTACAGCATTTAAATAACATGGCAAAAGGCATGAACACAAACTAGACATATAGTACAGCAACTATGTCCAAGGTGCACCCCCAACGGAGCCACGGATCAATAGCAATGATCTTGGACATATTGAACTTGACAATAAAATTCTGGCAGCAGAATTTTATTGAAATTTTGGAGCAAAAGATAAACATGCTACAGCCACTCAAATGGACATGTGAGGACATGGATGGAAAGACAACAATGTATACTACAAGGAACAATCAAAATCCACTCCAAAACTATCATGCTTTGTCCTAGAACAACACACGAACATGGCATCGGAACGTTACAGATTTCAGACTTAGAGAAAAATCACTAAGTCCTAAAACAGCAATATCATCATGGCATATAAAAGAGCATGTTTAAGTCACCTCGAAACTAAATAGGACAAAGGGTAAGCACCTCATTAAAGTACACATGAGGTGATCCCGAAACACACAAGCATGCATCATAGAGGTGAACACAACGATTGCAACGAGCTCAACAAGATGGCATTTCATAACAATTGAAAACACATCACAGCCACATGGCACTTTGCAACGATGATAACAAGGCAATAATAAATCTACCATGCAACCTATCACATACAACACGTAGTTCGTGGCAAGACGAACACGTGGACATGTCATTTGCATCAATCGGACAAACGAGCTAAAAGATATCACATGGCAAAGGTGGCATGAAAATAACACATAACAGCAGTTTATATCATGATGCACTCTTGCAACAGCAAAACAAGCACCTAGATGATCTCTAACATGCATGACAACAACAGGTAAAACGTAGAGCACGTCTCCACGAACGTCTGGACATGCTACACGCGCAAAACGGAGCAGCAGGCAAAAAGTTAGAGCAGTTCAAACTTTGCATCTCAGAATTAGATCTTAGGGACTTAGTGATGGGGAAACAACCTCAGGCAGAACCAGATCTGAGGAAAAAAAATAGCATGGGCCCGGATCTGGCGGCCCGCGAGGTGGCGGCTGGAGAGGCGGCTCGGGCCTGGCCGCGGTCGGAACGGGGCGGCGGCCCGCGGTGGCGCGGCGCGGCCTGGCGCCTGGCTGTCGCGGTGGGAGGCCCGGCCCACCGGCGAGGCTGGCGGCTGCTCGGGCGAGGGAGCCGGCTGGACGATCGGCGGCTGGGCCTCGGGAGTGGAGGCGGTGGAGAGCGAGCCTGGCGCTGGGGCGAACGGGCTGGCGCCCGGTCGGTGGCTGGGCCCGCGGTGGCGAGGCGCTAGCGGAGCACAGGAGCGCGGCTGGCGCTGGCCCGCGAAGGAGGCGAAGGAGGCGAAGGCCCAGGCACGACGGGATGGACCACTTCGACGGAGAGGGACGCCTGGGCCGACGCGGGATCTGCCTGGCGATGGCGTTGACTGGCGCTCCGCTCGGGATTGGATCGGGGTTCGACCCCGATCGACCTGGTCGAGGCACTCGCCCCCAGGAGCGACGGCGGGTGGTTCGATGGATCCAGCCAAGTGGCTGTGAGGGTAGGTGGATCTGGGAGAGAAAAAAAATGAGAGGGGAGGAGGAGGAAGAAGATAGAGATGCCAAATTTAGACTAGGGTCTAATATATAGCAGGAATTTAGGGTTAGGAGGGATTTAGGGGCGCTAGGAGCCCTCCGATCGCGATCCGACGGATCCGATCGCGGGGATAGATTTAAAGGGCCTAGGAAGAGATAAAAGAATGCAGTAGGGGTGTTTCCGGGACACGAAGTGAAGGCACTTCGGACCCACACGAACAACGGATGGGATAGTCAACGGAGTCCAAACGAGACGAGATTTGAGAGGCGGGTTGCACACAACAAAACAACAACACAGACAACAACCTCGCGGCACACCGGTAACGTTAAACGCCCGAACAACAAAGTAGGCCTACGGGACGTCACGGACACGTGAGGGTGCTCCGGAACGCGAAACGGACAACGGGAAGGAACACGCGGAACCAGATGCAACCGACAACACGAAAGCAATGCGATGCACATGTCTACATGATATGAATGAATGCCACACACTCACACAACAAAACGACGAAAACCCGAAAGACAAAGAACCCGGAATGGAAATAGATGAAGCCGGAGATATATTATATACCCAAAAGGGAAAGTATTATATCCGGGGCATTACAAACTCTCCTCTACTACAAAAAGATCTCGTCCTGAGATCTAGGACTGGAAAAAGGAAGGGTACTCGGAACGAAGATGATCTTCTCGTTCCCAGGTAGCTTCTCGGTCGGTGTGATGTGACCACTTGACTTTCAGAAATTTGATGGACTTGTTGCGGGTCTTGCGTTCGGTTTCTTCGAGAATTGCAACTGGATGCTCTCGGTAGGACAGGTCTTGTTGAAGATCAATCTCCTCGAACAGAATCATGCGCTCAGGTGCCTTGAAGCATTTGCGAAGTTGAGACACATGGAAGACATCATGAACATTTGCAAAGTTGGAAGGGAGCTCGAGCTGATAGGCTAGATCGCCTCTTTTGCCAAGAATCTTGAAAGGCCCGACGTATCTAGGAGCAAGTTTTCCTTTGATACCGAATCTTTGGGTTCCTTTCATCGGAGAAACTCGGAGATAGACATGATCACCGATGTTGAAAGCCAAATCACGATGCTTGCCGTCATAGTAGCTCTTCTGACGCGACTGAGCGGCCTTGAGATTCTCAAGTATGACTTTGCACATTTCTTCGGCTTCTGAGATCAAGTCATTGCCAAGAAGTTGGCGTTCGCCTATTTCAGACCAGTTGAGAGCGCTACGGCACTTTCTGCCATAGAGAATTTCAAACGGTGCTTTGCCTGCACTTGCTTGAAAGCTGTTGTTGTAAGAGAACTCGGCAAATGGAAGGCAGTCTTCCCATTTCATGCCAAAGGAGATGACACAGGCTCTGAGCATGTCTTCTAGAATCTGATTCACACGCTCGACTTGACCACTAGTCTGAGGGTGAAAGGCAGTGCTGAACCTGATCTTCGTGCCCATGGCGGACTGAAAGGAGTTCCAGAACCTTGATGTGAACAAGCTTCCACGGTCTGAGGATATCACTTGAGGAATGCCATGTAGGGACACAATTCTGGAAGTGTACAGCTCTGCAAGTTGAGCTGCATTGATTGATTCTTTGACTGGAAGAAAGTGAGCGACTTTGGTAAGCTTGTCAATCACCACAAAGATAGCATCATTTCCTCGCTTGGATTTAGGAAAACCAGTGACGAAGTCCATTTCAATGTGGTCGAACTTCCACTCGGGGATAGGAAGAGGTTGGAGAAGACCGGCTGGACGTTGATGTTCCGCTTTCACTCTTCTGCATACATCACATTCATTCACGTATTGGGCAATCTCCCTTTTCATGCGTGTCCACCAGTAAGACTGCTTGAGATCTTGGTACATCTTGGAACTGCCAGGATGAATAGAAAGGAGAGAGTCATGAGCTTCTTCCATTATGAGCTTCCTGAGATCACCTTTGGGAACAACGAGTCTGTCCTCGAAGAACAAGGTATCTCTCTCATCAACACGGAAGCACTTGTATTTTGGAGTGCCCTTTGCAATCCCATGTTTCACTTTCTTCACCATGGTATCACTGAGCTGGGCCTCACGGACTTGATCTTCCAAGGTAGGAGCAATTTGGAGATTTGCAAGAAAACCCTGCGGAACGACTTGAAGGTTGAGTTTCCTGAATGCTTCACAAAGCTCAGGCTGGTACGGCTTGATAAGAAGGCTGTTGCAATATGCCTTTCTGCTCAAAGCATCTGCAATCACATTCGCCTTGCCTGGAGTGTATTCGATGCTGGGGTTGTACTCTTGGATCATTTCAACCCAACGAGTCTGGCGGAGGTTCAGATGCGGCTGTGTGAAGATGTACTTCAAGCTCTTGTGATCAGTGAAGATGTCGACCTTTCTGCCCAACAACAGATGTCTCCACGTAATCAGAGCATGTACCACAGCTGCTAGCTCGAGATCATGTGTGGGATAGTTCTTCTCACTTGGCTTTAGCTGACGAGAAGTGTATGCCACAATTCTCTTATCTTGCATAAGCACACCACCAAGACCTTGAAGAGAAGCATCACAGAATACTTCATAGGGCTTGGTTTCATCCGGAGGAGTCAGAACTGGAGCAGAAACAAGCTTATCTTTGAGAGTTTTGAATGCCACTTCACATTCGGGAGACCAAACGTATTTGACATTCTTCTGAAGCAAGTTGGAAAGAGGCTTGGCAATCTTGGAGAAGTTTTCAACAAACCTTCTGCAATAGCTGGCAAGACCCAAAAAACTGCGGACCTGCTTGACGTTCTGAGGAGCTTCCCAGTTGACAATTGCTTCAACTTTCTCGGGATTAACCGCAATACCGTCAGCTGAGATAATGTGGCCCAGGTACAAAACCTTATCGAGCCAAAACTCGCACTTGGAGAACTTGGCATAGAATTTATGCTCTCGGAGTCGATCAAGAACCAGACGCAAGTGCTTTTCGTGATCTTCTTCATTCTTGGAAAACACCAGAATATCATCCAGATACACAAGCACAAACTCGCCAGTATAGGGGTTGAAGATGTAATGCATCATCCTTGAAAAGGAAGGAGGAGCATTGGCGAGACCGAAGGACATGACGATATACTCGTATGAACCGTAGCTCGTTCTGAAGGCCGTCTTGGGAATGTCTTCCTCGCGAATGCGAATTTGATGATAGCCCATTCGGAGGTCAAGCTTAGAGAACACTTTTGCTCCTTTGAGCTGCTCAAAGAGTTCGTTGATGTTGGGGAGCGGATACTTGTTCTTAATCGTCTTCTTGTTCAATGGCCGCTAGTCAACACAGAGACGCTCCGTGCCATCTTTCTTCTTGACAAATAAGACACCACAGCCCCACGGAGATGTACTAGGCCTGATGAGACCCATACTCTCCTGCTTATCAAGCTGCTTTTTCAATTCCTTCAATTCATCCGGAGAGAGCTTGTATGGACGCCGGCAAGCAGGCTCAGTGCCCGGCTCGAGTTCAATGACAAACTCCACCTGACGGTGTGGAGGCATGCCTGGAAGTTCTTCTGGAAAGACGTCTTGATATTCGTTCACCACAGGAATTTGATTTATGGCATTAATTTCGCCCTTATCATTAAGAGAGAAAAGCCGAATAGTATTATCCCTGGAGGCGAAGATAATCACATCTTCATCAGAATGAGTCATCTTGACTTCCTTTTGAGCACAATCAATGTGAGCATCATGCTGAGAAAGCCAATCCATTCCGAGGATGAGGTCGATGTCAGAATTGCCGAGAATCACCGGAGAAGCCAAAAATCGATAATCACCCATGCGAATAGAAACATCCGGAGCAAATATCTTTGAATGCAATAGTTTGCCTGGAGAAACAACTGACAATTCTTTTGGCAAACTTCTGGTGACAATGTTGTGCTTGGATGCAAAAGGATATGACATGAAAGAGCATGTAGCACCCGAATCAAATAACACTTTAGCTGGAAAAGAGTTAACTGGAAGGTTACCCAGAATGACATCAGACGAATTCTCCGCTTGTGGTGCATTCATCAGATTGACCCTTGCAGACTTTGGATCATGCCTGACAATAGCTGAACTCATAGGTGGAGGAGGTGGAAGACGCTTCAGATTCGGACATCTGTTGGCATAGTGACCTTTCTGAGTGCATTTGTTGCAAGTCACTTCTGAGAGAGGACGGAAATGAGAGCCACTTGACTTGGAGCCTTGAGACTGAAACTGCTTCTTCGACTGGTTGCTTGGGTTGGGTGGGTGGGAGAAGCCACGACCACTAGAGTTCTTGTTGTTGGATTTGTTGTATGGAGCTCGAATCACTGGAGGAGGAGGAAGCCAGAATTTCTGTTGTTTCGCAGCCAACTGAGACGATGAGGAAGAGTGAACGGCATCTCGAATTTTCTTCTTAGAAGCCTCCATCTTAAGCTGAGCTGCTTCTTGTTTCAAAGCCATGTTATAGAACTTGTCGAATTCATCTGGCTCGAACAAAGTGAGAGCAAGCTGATGTTCATCTTTGAGACCTCCACAGAACTGATAGATTTTACTCTTGGCATCAGGAATGTCTTGCTTAGCATAGCGAGCGAGGTTTTGGAACTTGACATTATACTGATAGACTGTCAGGGAGCCCTGCTTGAGGTTGCGGAATTGCTCACGCATACCCTCGATGACACTTGTAGGAATGTGGTGCGAGCGGAATCCTTGCAGAAATTCTCCCAAGAGATCACTTGACCCGGCCTGGAGTCTTTGTACTGCTGCCACCAGTCAGCTGCTTGATCTTTCAATTGGAAGGCTGCAAACTTCACATAGTCATCTTCCTTCACGTTACTGCA
Organism: Secale cereale; assembly: GCA_902687465.1. NCBI lineage: Eukaryota > Viridiplantae > Streptophyta > Magnoliopsida > Poales > Poaceae > Secale > Secale cereale. Next base: position 378,774,530 of record LR738711.1, read on the forward strand.
CTCAAAATGCTTCTTTATGTCGGTCAACCAATCCTCAGCATCAAGAGGGTCGACACAGTAACTGAAAGCTTTAGGATTGTTAGCCAGGAACTGGTTGAGAGTAGCATGGTGCTGCTGGAAGAAGTTGCCTTGATTCCCTGGAACACCCTGATTAGCTTGCATAGTCTGCATCTGCTACATCATCTGCATCATCAACTGAGTGTTCTGGGCTGTAGTCTCCATAATTGCTCTCCAAGCCTCAGGCGGAGGAGGAGGGGAAGGAGGATGTTCTGGGACCTCTTCCACCTCTGGGTTAGCGTTGGGAACCTTTTTCGGAGCCATCCTGTAAGAGATGACCACGAATCAGCAATTGATTGACAAAAGGAATAAGCTGAATCAATGGAATGAATTGCAACAAGTCTTCACAATAATCATTCGAACAGTAAGAACGAATGAAATCATCCGAACAAGAGGAATGAATGATATTCTTAGTTAAATGATAACATCAGTCTTCACGAGAAGCCACATAGGGGACAAAAGGATAAAATAAGAAAACAACAAGGTACAGACGGGAACAAACACAAGAGAGGAGTTTCGTTCTAACATCTTTGTGCTGAAAGCATATGAACGCGTTACGAAAAGGTTTTGCAATCCCCGGATCACCATAGCCAAGGACCCTTTAAGATGCAACTCCTGATAGTAACATCGGTCATATAACCACTTCACTCAATGTCGAACCCCGAAGTCACTAACCTGCATTCGTTGGAAGAATGCCTACGATCTACTGGATAAAACCCACCTATAGATTTCCGAAAGATTCCAGTTATGCAATCAGGTGTTGGGGATACACGGGAAGCACCGCGCAATCAACTCTAAACCTACATCCAGGTGTATCCATCCTTCAACACATAACCAGGCTTTCTCGGAAACTGTGTACCTCGGACCTTCGAAAAGCATCCACTATAACAAGCTATGGCAATACTCCCGAACTACCTCCCCAGTACTGGGTGATGTCGGGGTTATCTTGCCACTGGCCGTATAGGGGAGATTTTCGATGTCGGCCGTCTTAAGTATTTAGTACTGTCGCGATATGCTTGTTACAATGATACCCCGAAGCTCAACTCCTCGGTAACAGGAGGCATGGGGAACAATATCCTTGTCACAAGAACATCGAAACAATCCCAGAATACTCGCGGGATTCCAAAAAAAAAATTTGTGCAAATTTTGAAGATAGGAGAGACAAGAGTAGACGTCAGGAGTCCTCACCAGAGAGAAAGGGGATGAGAAGCAAAGAAATCCTACTCTCCGATATAATATAGGACTCAAAGTTTTCAGTGTGTGCCTAGACTCAACCGTCAACGATTCGATCAAACAGTGGGGGCTCCTAGGTCGGAGAAGGCTCTGAATACCAACTTGTAATGCCCAGGATGGAGTTATACCACCTACGTGTCGAGGCACGACTTAAAGGCATAAATCCATCCTAGAATGATCTCAAGTTCGGTAATCTTTGCACAACTCATGTAAAAGAGGGGATAGTAAACTGAAAATAGTTGGCTTACACTCGCCACGTCACAGAATTACAGTACAAGTCTCAAACATCATACATTAAGAACATCACAACCCTCTAAGGGCAAAAGCCAAATGTCAAAGTACCAAACTTAGATAAATAAACCACAGGCGGATCGAATCCTAGTAAGAGACTCCACTACTGATCGTCCGGGTAGCGCACGTAGTACTGACTACGCTCCTCGTCGTACTCCCAATCCAGCTCGGTGCCATCACCTGGATAGCTCACAGCTGGACCTGCATCTGGTGTGGGAAGTAACTGTGAGCCACAGAGGACTCAGCAATCCCGTCTCCGGGTAACAAGACTATCTAAGCCTTTGGGTGAGGAAAAGGCTGAAGAAAAGAATAAGTCTGCAGCAGCAACTAGCATCTAGCTTACGTAAGTGAGAGCGAGAAGAGAAGGCCTCGGCGAGAAGTGATCACGAAGTGATCCTAGCTACAAGCTCCTCAATCATAACCCCTCCGTGTTCAACTCCCGAATCCCTATTCGGAAATTGACAGTCACGGAACACACGCTGGTAGTGTATTAGAAACATTGTGTCAAGTTATCTACAACCGGAATTAACAAGCTCCCATCTGCCACATAACCACGGGCACGGCTTTCGAAAGTTCAAACCCTGCAGGGGTGTTCCAACTTGACCCATTACAAGCCCACGATCCGCGGAGTCGCAACTCCAAAGTGGGAAGACCCGAGTATCCTCGGAATCCCGTGCTCAAGATATACCAAGCTAAGGTAAGGCTAATCCAACAAATCCTCCCGGCGTGCCGACACCCTGATAGTAGCCGCGCGTATCTCGTCTCAGGCCACGACCGGATGAGACATCCTACGGGTTTTTACCAGACCTCGAGTTTCCTTGAGGTGGCCCCGCAGTCCGCTCATTTCGGACCAACACTCATGAGGAGCACTGGCCCGGGGTTGTTGATTAAAAAAGAGGGTTAATTACTCCCTATGCAAGTTTAGTTTGTTATTAGGCAAATAGTACCAATGTTGGGACTTGCTGGAAAAGAGTTAGCACTTAGCGGTTTACCGAGGGGGTCCCATACACCCCAACCGTGTTAGGAACGCATAATCAAGGAACATAACACCGGTTTATACGGTTCCTAACGGCATGAGTGGAACAAATCACCAAGCAAAAGGCTTAGCCTTCCACCCTTGCCAATATATAGATGATTTCATTTAAAGCATTCTTATAGTGTGATATAACCCAACCAAACTTCAACATGGAGCAAGCATCTTCGATCTTCACCTGCAACTAGCAATGCAATAAGAAGGGTTGAGCGAAGCGTACTTAGCCAAACAACGGTTTGCATAGGTAGGTGGGTTAAACATGGAAATTGGTTACAAGTAGGAGGCTGACAAGAAGATCATGGGCATCGAGGCAAAACTATAGATCGAGACTACTAGCAATAGGCAAAGATAGTAATGTTATCGGGGTTCGGTCATCTTGCCTGAAGTGAAGTCGTTCGGATCGTAAGAAGGGTCCTCGTGCTCAACCTCGTTCGAAACCTCGTGCTCAACCTCGTACTCTGTCTCAGCTTCCGGCTCTAAACAAAACAAACACACCAAGCACCAATCAACAAGATGCAATGCGCACTCGGAAAAGATGAATCCATGATGGATGCACTAAGGATGCACATGGAGCACGTAAAACATCACTCAAGCAAAACACCTCAAAACAAGATAACAAGCTGATATTATTAATCTACACAGAAAAACAACCAATTTGATATAAGATTCGCTGAAATCGGAGTTACGGGCTAAAAGTTATGCCCGAAACAAGATTTGAGCGAAAGCTGAAAATTACAGCATCATAGCAACTTCGGAGCTCAAAATAATTGAGCTACAGCATTTAAATAACATGGCAAAAGGCATGTACACAAACTAGACATATAGTACAGCAACTATGTCCAAGGTGCACCCCCAACGGAGCCACGGATCAATAGCAATGATCTTGGACATATTGAACTTGACAATAAAATTCTGGCAGCAGAATTTTATTGAAACTTTGGAGCAAAAGATAAACATGCTACAGCCACTCAAATGGACATGTGAGGACATGGATGGAAAGAAAACAATGTATACTACAAGGAACAATCAAAATCCACTCCAAAACTATCATGCTTTGTCCTAGAACAACACACGAACATGGCATCGGAACGTTACAGATTTCAGACTTAGTGAAAAATCACTAAGTCCTAAAACAGCAATATCATCATGGCATATAAAAGAGCATGTTTAAGTCACCTCGAAACTAAACAGGACAAAGGGTAAGCACCTCATTAAAGTACACATGAGGTGATCCCGAAACACACAAGCATGCATCATAGAGGTGAACACAACGATTGCAACGAGCTCAACAAGATGGCATTTCATAACAATTGAAAACACATCACAGCCACATGGCACTTTGCAACGATGATAACAAGGCAATAATAAATCTACCATGCAACCTATCACATACAACACGTAGTTCGTGGCAAGACGAACACGTGGACATGTCATTTGCATCAATCGGACAAACGAGCTAAAAGATATCACATGGCAAAGGTGGCATGAAAATAACACATAACAGCAGTTTATATCATGATGCACTCTTGCAACAGCAAAACAAGCACCTAGATGATCTCTAACATGCATGACAACAACAGGTAAAACGTAGAGCACGTCTCCACGAACGTCTGGACATGCTACACGCGCAAAACGGAGCAGCAGGCAAAAAGTTAGAGCAGTTCAAGCTTTGCATCTCAGAATTAGATCTTAGGGACTTAGTGATGGGGAAACAACCTCAGGCAGAACCAGATCTGAGGAAAAAAACAGCACGGGCCCGGATCTGGCGGCCCACGAGGTGGCGGCTGGAGAGGCGGCTCGGGCCTGGCCGCGGTCGGAACGGGGCGGCGGCCCGCGGTGGCGCGGCGCGGCCTGGCGCCTGGCTGTCGCGGTGGGAGGCCCGGCCCACCGACGAGGCTGGCGGCTGCTCGGGCGAGGGAGCCGGCTGGACGATCGGCGGCTGGGCCGCGGGAGTGGAGGTGGTGGAGAGCGAGCCTGGCGCTGGGGCGAGCGGGCTGGCGCCCGGTCGGTGGCTGGGCCCGCGATGGCGAGGCGCTAGCGGAGCACAGGAGCGCGGCTGGCGCTGGCCCGCGAAGGAGGCGAAAGAGGCGAAGGAGGCGAAGGCCCAGGCGCGACGGGATGGACCACTTCGACGGAGAGGGACGCCTGGGCCGACGCGGGATCTGCCTGGCGATGGCGTTGACTGGCGCTCCGCTCGGGATTGGATCGGGGTTTGACCCCGATCGACCTGGTCGAGGCACTCGCCCCCAGGAGCGACGGCGGGAGGTTCGATGGATCCAGCCAAGTGGCTGTGAGGGTAGGTGGATCTGGGAGAGAAAAAAAATGAGACGGGAGGAGGAGGAAGAAGATAGAGATGCTAAATTTAGACTAGGGTCTAATATATAGCAGGAATTTAGGGTTAGGAGGGATTTAGGGGCGCTAGGAGCCCTCCGATCGCGATCCGACGGATCCGATCGCGGGGATAGATTTAAAGGGCCTAGGAAGAGATAAAAGAATGCAGTAGGGGTGTTTCCGGGACACGAAGTGAAGGCACTTCGGACCCACACGAACAACGGATGGGATAGTCAACGGAGTCCAAACGAGACGAGATTTGAGAGGCGGGTTGCACACAACAAAACAACAACACAGACAACAACCTCGCGGCACACCGGTAACGTTAAACGCCCGAACAACAAAGTAGGCCTACGGGACGTCACGGACACGTGAGGGTGCTCCGGAACGCGAAACGGACAACGGGAAGGAACACGCGGAACCAGATGCAACCGACAACACGAAAGCAATGCGATGCACGTGTCTACATGATATGAATGAATGCCACACACTCACACAACAAAACGACGAAAACCCGAAAGACAAAGAACCCGGAATGGAAATAGATGAAGCCGAAGATATATTATATACCCAAAAGGGAAAGTATTACATCCGGGGCATTACAACCCCGCTGCCACGGGAGGGTAGGACAAAAGATGTCATGCATGTTCTTTTCCATAAGCACGTATGACTATATTCGGAATACATGCCTACATTACATTGATGAACTGGAGCTAGTTCTGTGTCACCCAATGTTATACCTATTACATGAGGAATCGCATCCGACATAATTATCCATCACTGATCCAATGCCTATGATCTTTTCACATATTGCTTGTTGCTTATTTACTTTTCTGCCGCCACTGTTACAATCACTACAAAACTACTACTGTTACTTTTGCCACCGTTACCGTTACTTCCATTTTACTTTGCTACTAAATACTTTGTTGCAGATACTAAGTCTTCCAGGTGTGGTTGAATTGACAACTCAACTGCTAATACTTGAGAGTATTCTTTGGGTCCCATTGTGTGGAATCAATAAATTTGGGTTGAATACTCTACCCTCGAAAACTGTTGCGACCCCCTACACTTGTGGGTTATCAATACATAAAAGTCATACAATAGCCACATGAATACATCAACATCATATACAAGACATCCGACTACGGATGAAAACATGAAAAGCACAACGACATCCATCCTGCTATCCCAGGCTGCCGACCAGGAACCTATCCCAATACTGACAAAGAAGAAGAAGACCTCCAACACAAGTAAGCATCGCTCTCATGTGAAGTCATCGGAAGCCTGCACGTGCAACTGTTGTTGTAGTATCTGTGAGCCACGAGGACTAAACAATCCCATAACCATGGGTATCAAGACTAGTAAAGCTTAATGGGTATGGGAAGGTTAAGTGGTGAGGTTGCAGCAGCGGCTAAGCAATGTATGGTGGCTAACTTACGAGTACAAGAATAAGATGAGCATCTATGCAAACGGTCGCAAACTAGTAATGACCGCTAAGTGATCCTGAACTACCTACGAGTCAGACATAACCCCACCGTGTTCTCTTCTCAAATTGATAAGAGATGGTCACGGTTACACACGCGGTTGGTGTATTTTATTTCGGATCCTCTATCAAGTTCTCTACAAATGTACATTAATAAATTCTAAACTGCCACATAACCACAGGCACGGCTTTTGAAAGATCATAACCCTGTAGGGATGTCCCAACTTTGCCCATCACAAGCTCTCACGACCAGCAAAGGTAAAACCTCTTATCTTAGGGACAACCCGATCAGACTCGGAATCCCAGTGCACAAGATATTTCGACAATGGTAAAACAAGTCCAGCAAGACCTCCCGGTGTGCCGACACCCTGATAGTAGCCGCGCATATCTCGTCTCAGGCCATGACCAGATGAACACTCTGTACAACTAAAACCTATCCTCGAGTTTCCCCGTGGTGGCGCTGCAAGGAGCTCTAGTTTGGGACCAACACCATCAGCATTGGCCCCCTGTTATGTGGAATTAACAACCCAGGGACGTGACCCCCTACTCAATTTAATTAATTAATTAATAGTTTTATTATGAGGCATATTAAAACCAAAGTTGGGCCTTGCTGAAGGAGTTTATTCAAAGCGAACTGTCAAGGGGGTCCCATACCCCCAACCGTGTTAGGGACGCAAACTCAAGGAACATAACACCGGTTTATTGGTTCTTAAGGCGGCATGAGTGGAATAAAACACCAGGCAAAAGGCCAAGCCTTCCACCCATTGCCAAGTATATAGGCGTGTTAATTTTAGTAATATATATTGTGATATTCCCAAAATATCCAAAATCTGACATGGAGCAATCTTCATCTTCACCTGCAACTAAAAAGGCTATAAGGGGGGCTGAGCAAGCGGTAACATAGCCATACAACGGTTTGCTCGGATGGTGTCAATGGTTACAGGTTTCATGGCAACAATGAGTGGCTGACAACAATAGATAGGCAGTGCGACATATAGCGATAGCATCGAGACAACTAGCATAGCAATGATAGTAATGAGACACAAGGTGACGGTCGTCTTGCCTGAGATCCCGCTAGGAAGAAGAATGAGTCCATGGGAATACGAAGCCATGAAGACGAACCAAGCGTAGTCGAACGAATCCTCATAATCGCAGCGAAACATGAACTAACGAGAAGAAGCAAACAACACGGTAAACACACAACACATAACAAGACATGATGCTCAAGCAAGTATGATGCATGACAAGGCTACATAATCCTTTACGTGGCAAGGAATGTTGCATACAAGAAGAACACAACCAAACAAGTTTAAATGAGGCCGGAAACAACATATAACAATTCCGGTAAGTCCTCAAATGCAAATTTCGAAATTGGTCCAAATCTGAAAAAACATTGTGTTAAAGTTGTTAAACTGCAAGTTAACATGCACCATGATCTATATGAAATTCTAGTCAAGTTACATATAAATTTCATTTAATTCGGAGCTACGGCCTAGAAGATATGAGCAAAACAAATTACACATGGCATTGATGCAAAATGCATTCAAACGTCAAGCACACGCCTTCAAAACATGGATGCAACATGACATGATGCATCTACATGCACAACCAAGCAAGTTTCATATAGAGCATGCCCCAAACGGAGCCACGGATCAACACATACACTTGAGACATGTTTAAAGGACAAGTTGTCCACAACAGCAACTAGGCATCTTACAAGCATCAAAACAACATGCTACGAGTACAAGATAGGCATAAGCATGGCATGAACTTAAAGTACAGATAGCATGCTTCAAATATCATCAAGTATCAGGTCCATAGGCATCAAGAACAATCCAAAATGATTAAGGCAACAAGCAAACTTTACATCACAGATTATGACTTAGTGGAAAACAGAGCATATACATGAGCAGAGTTAATATGTTGACATGTTGAGCGCAAGAAATAATTAAGCGACAGCATAAGAAAATGGCAAGCAAAAGCATGGCATGCTAGAACATAACATGGAGCTCAAGGAACAAAAGATGGAATATACGGAGGAGCTACATGATCATGGCATTCATCAAAACAAGATACAAACATGATATAGCAGATTCTCGGACTTAGTGAAAATCAGGGAATGCAAAACCAACGTTGTGATGCTGACTTTGGAGGCATAAAACAGCAAGCATATCAATCCTAATAAGCATGAAAAGGTCATGAACATGTAGTAGGCATGCCATAGACAAAATAGCTCCATTGGCACAACTCCATATGAGGCATTGATTAATAACAATGAGCTTTGCCAAATTGAAAATGCTCTTGACAGGCTGATAGATTTATCAACAAGCAACTAGAGAGCAATAAAGAGACATGCTACAGCAACTTATAAATGCAAAAAAGGGCATGGATGGATAGACAATAACATGGACTTTAAGACATGATCATTGGACATCTCCAAATGTGCATGGATATGAGAGTAGCAAGAAGCAAACATGGCATCATAATATAACAGTTTCAGACTTAGCAGTTTTTAACAAGCCTCAGAAATCAGCAAACAGCAAGTAGGTCACTTAACAAGCTTGTTACACTCACCACAAGGCATATCACGAAAAATGGATTGCACCACAACAAAGATGACATGATTGTGCTCCTAACACATGTTGATATGATGCTCATACAAAATTCACACAAAAAGATATGAAAAAGACAAATCAGCAAGTTATGATAAATTTCAGCAGTTAACAGCAACTAGCACTTTTGCAACAGAGATAATGACATCAAGATGAACATTAACATGCATGCAAGGCACACCAACATGTAGAGCATAGAGAGACGAACATTTTGACATATAATATGCTCACTTTGGATCTACGTGCAAAAAGATATGATCATCCAAACATGTGCACATATCATGAAAATATGAGGGACTTAGTCATTTTACTGAAGGAAAGGAAAAAAACGGATGAGCGCAAGATATCAAAACTCGCCTGGGGCGATGCATAGGAGGGTGCTCACCAGAGGGCTAGACGCCCAGGTCGGTGGAGACGCTTGGTAGGCCAGTGGATCTGTGCCAGGGACAAGGCTGGGCCGGCTTGGGCCTTTGTGAGGCCGGGCCCACACAGGGTGATGAGCGGAGGCGTCGTCCTCCGCTCGATGTAGAGGACACAGAGTGCGGCGGCACGCCATGGCAACGGTGGCGCAGCACGAGGGAACGAGGGAAAGGTGGCGAGGACGGTCGGGGACAGGCAATAGAGGCTGGAGCGGCCTAGATCCAAGACCGCGGCTCCATTTCCGGCGATGGCCGCTGGATCTGGGCGAGGGAGGAGTAGATCAGCGGCGACGGATCTCGAAGGCGGCGCGGAGGCGACGGGCGTTGCGGGCAGCCAAGCGGCGGGGTGCGGGGTCGCCGGTGGGAGGCGCGACGATGGTGGGGTCTGGCACGGCAGCGCTCGAGCGGAGGGTTCGGGACGAGGGCTCGGGCCGGAGCTCGGGCGCGGAGGGAGGTGGAGCTAGGGTTTGCTCCGCGAATTTCGGGGGGAGGGACATATTTATAGGTAGAGGGAGCTAGGAGAGTCCAAATGAGGTGTGGTTTTCACCCACACGATCGTGATCCAACGACGGAGAGCATGGAGGGGGTTTAGATGGGCTAGTGGGCTATTATGGAGGGGTGCTGGGCTGCAAAGACAAGGGGGTTTTCGGTCAACGCCGTTAACCCTTGGGGCATCAACCAACCTCCAAATGGAACGAAATTTGACAGGCGGTATACCGGTGATATACCAAGGCCACTCGACAAATCTCGGCCCACTCCGAGATCGTTTTTCTACCGCTCACGAAACAAGATTTGAGAGGTGCAATGGGAGCATGTGAGAGTGTCGGTTCCCGAAACAGACAACAGAGAAAAAGACCGGATGCAAATTTGAAAACTATGCAGATGAGATGCGCGTGATGACATGGCAACGTGCAACACGCAAGAAGATGACATGGCAACGATGGCGAATAACTGGAAGACACCTGGCGCATCGGACTCGGGGCGTCACATTTTTCTACTCCCCACATAAGCAAATTTATTCTCATGAATAGTCGTGGGAGCAAACTCAACAAAATAACTATCATGAGATTGAAAATTAAAGTCATGATGACAAGTTTCATGGTTATTATTATTCAATATAGCATACATGTCATCACCATAATCATCATAGATATCAACTTTGTTATCATAGTCAATTGAAACATACTCCAAAGTAGTGGATTCATCACTAAATAAAGTCATGACCTCTCCAAATCCATTTTCATCAATATAATCATAAAAAGGAGGCATGAAATCATCATAATAAATTTTCTCATCAAAACTTGGGGGACTAAAAATATCATATTCATCAAATATAGCCTCCCCAAGCTTGTATCTTTGCATATCATTAGCATCATGGATATTCAAAGAATTCATACTAACAACATTGCAATCATGATTTTGTGCCAAACATTTTATTGAGTTCTTCTTCTAACAATTGAGCACAATTTTCCGATCCATCATTTTCAAGAAAGATATTATAAAGATGATCAATAATATGATGCAACCTCAATTCCATTTTTTAGTTTTCTTTTACAAAACCAAACTAGTGATAAAACAAGAAAGTAGAAGATTCGATTGCAACATCTAAAGATATACCTTCATGCACTCACCTCCCCGGCAACGATGCTAGAAAAGAGCTTCATGTCTACTACGCAACCTTATTCTTGTAGACTCGTGTTGGGCCTCCAAGCGCAGAGTTTTGTAGGAAAGTGGCAATTTTCCCTCAAGTGGATGACCTAAGGTTTATCAATCCATGTGAGGTGTAGGATGAAGATGGACTCTCTCAAACAACCCTGCAACCAAATAATAAAAAGTCTCTTGTGTCCCCAACGCACCCAATACAATGGCAAATTGTATAGGTGCACTAGTTCGCCGAAGAGATGGTGATACAAGTGTAATATGGATAGTAGATATGAGTTTTGTGATAGGAACAATAAAAAACAACAAGGTATCAATTGATAAAACGGAGCACGAACGATATTGCAATGCTTGAAAACAAGGCCTAGGGTTCGTACTTTCGCTAGTGCAATCTCTCAACAATGCTAACATAGTTGGATCATATGATTATCCCTCAAAGTGCAATAAGGAATCACTCCCGAGTTCCTATTAGCGGAGAATAATAGACATAAATTGTTTGTAGGGTACGAAACCACCTCAAAGCTATTCTTTCTTATCAATCTATGCTAGAGTTCGTACTAAAATAACACAAGGTTATTATTTCCGATCAATCTAACCAAGAGTTCATACTAGAATAACACCATATGACACACATCAACCAACTCTAATGTTACATAGATATTCCAGTGTCACCAAAAATATCCATGAGTTGATTCTACGATATGCATGCAACAACTTCATGATCATAATATTCAATCCACACAAAGAACTACAAGGAGACCCCAAAGTTTCTATTGGATAAAAGAGAATAAAAACATGCATCAACCACTATGGATAGATTACCCCAATGTCACCATGGGAATCCGCAAGTTGAGTGCCATAACATACATCAAGTGAAACAATATGATACCCCATTGTCACTACGAGTATTCAATTGCAAGACATATATCAAGTGTTCTCAAATCTGAACATTCAATCCGACAAGACAAAACTTCAAAGGGTAAAGATTAAATTCATCACAACAAGGGTAGAGAGGGGAGAAACATAATATGATCCATCTATGTTAACAAAGCCCATAATATATCAATATCGTGAAATCTCGAGATCGCGGGAGAGAGATTAAACACATAGCTATTGGTACAAACCCTTAGCCTCGAGGGTGGACTACTCCCTCCTCACCGTGGTGGCCGCCGGGATGATGAACATGGCCACCCGTGATGATTTCCCCCTCTGGCGGAGTGCCGGAAAGGGCTCTAGATTGGACCTCATTGACTATAAAGCCTTGTGGCGGCCGAACTTCTGATCTAGGTTCACCCCGAGGGTTTTTGGAATATTTGGTAATTTATAGGATAAAGAGGGGGTGCAGGAGGCCACCGAGGTGGGCACAACCCACCTGGGCAAGCCAGGGGGGCCTGGCGTGCCCTGGTGGGTTGTGCCCCCCTCGGAGCACCCCCGAGGTGCAGCTCTGGCCCATAAAAACTGTCCAAAAAGTTTCGTGGTGTTTGGACTCCGTTTGATATTGATTTCCTGCGATGTAAAAAAACAAGAAAAAATAGCAACTGACATTGGGCACTGGGTCAATAGGTTAGTCCCAAAAAATGATATAAAGTTGCTATAAAATGATTGTAAAATATCCAAGAATGATAATAAAACAACATGAATACTTCATAAATTATAGATACGTTGGCGACGTATCAACTTGCTAGACTCATGAATTGAAGATTGACATGAATGAATTCAAATCAATCTTTGCCTAATGTTGGGGATATAACCCCATAGTGTAACCCGTCATACACAGGTCGGGTCATGTTATTGCCGACTCCTGGAGCCAGACTTCAGATGGACCGAGGCAGTCAAGGCGCAAGACTGGAAGGGCGGCTCACAAGATGGGCCAGCTTAAGTCCCTGAACCAGAAGGCGGTGGTGATGGCCCAGAAGCATAAGCCGTCGTACGATGTCTTGCTAAAAGAGCAAGGTGACTTAGAATTGGACTCAGTCACGGGTCATGATACGACCCGGACTATTGTAAGACGGAGGCCTCGACTTGTATATATAAAGGCGAGTACCCAGCATAGATAGACCAGGTTACCTCCACCGTGAGGGGCCGAACCTAGGTAAACTCGTGTCTCTTGACCCGCTCAACCTCGACAACCTAATCATTGTTTGCGGTGACCTCACGTCTAAGTCCTCACACTAGGACATCTGTCGTGCTAACACCACGACACATACACCATCAATCTTGTCATGAAGTGCATGCCAAGTCTTTGGAGCTTTCATTCTAGGACACAGGGTTACCTGAAGCTCGACCCTCCTCAACAGAACCCAGAATAGTCCAGCAGTCCTACCCATGAGAGAAAGGTTGGCAAGCCGAGGAATCCCCTATTCGGGACACCCTCAGAAGCAGAGATTTACAGAGGTGCCGGAGCTCAAGGTTTAAAATAGAGAAATGAAATTATTTTGAGAGGCATGATTTTCCTATCAATATCATGATAGAGAGTTCCTAACATCTTCCATTCTAGACATATTATAGGTGGTTCCCAAATAGTAGATAAAGTTCATTTCCTATCCACCACTACTGGAATCATCTTCTTTGCCGTCTGCCATGGCGGACGACAAAGGCATGAATGATGGACGACAAAGTCCTAGCTGACGGCAAACTGTCTGTCTGAACGAGTGCCAGCAAAGGCCTTCTTTGTTGTCTGGATCAAAGAAGCGGATGGCAAACGGTTGTGCCGTCCGCCATCAGAGGCCAACAGATGATAAAGATCATGGACGGCAGTGGGGTTGGGTGAGAGCCGTTAGGGGTTAACAACGTACTTTGTCGACTGCTAGTGGACGACAAAGAGGCAAAGCTCTTTGCCGTCTGCTGGGAGATGGCAAAGAGCTCAGCTCGGCCAGCACTGGGAAACTGCCATGTGGCCAGGTATGTCGTCTGCCAGCGGACGGAAAAGAGCTTTGAATCTTTGTCGTCTGCTGGCGGACGGCATAGCTGGCCTTGTTTGCCAGTCCTATTTGGGAACTTTGTCGTCTGCCAACAGACGGTAAAGACCTTCGAATCTTTGCCGTCTGCTGGCAAACGACAAAGTGCCCAAATAGGAACCCCAGTGTTCCCAGTTTCTACAGGTATCTGCCACGTGGCCTCTTTGCCGTCTGCTAGCAGTCGGCAAAGCTCTTTGTCGTCCGCTAGCAAACGGCAAAGAGGCTATATATCCCCTGTTTTTATTTGATTCCATTTAATTTGACAAGATTTCACACACATATATACATACATACATATCCAACATATCCAACATCATGTCCAACAACATATTTCATCAAATCCAACATATCCAACAACATATCCTATCCAACATATCCATATATATATACATATCCAGAAACAAGTTTCCAACAACAACATATCCATATAGACATACATATCCGAACAAGTTAGCATAAACAACAAGGAAGCACCAGAAGAATAGTACACTCCATCAATGCAAGCTTCCTCATCTAAAGCAAATCTGCAAATAGGGAAAGATGAAACTTAGAAGAAGAAGAAGAAGAAGAAGAAGAAGAAGAAGAAGAAGAAGAAGAAGAAGAAGAAGACTAGCTAGAAGAAAAGGAAGAGGAGGAAAAGAAGAAGAAGAAGAAGAAGAATTATTTATCTTCTCTTTCTTTCTATCCTCTCCTACTTTTTATCTTCTTCTTTTCTAACTAATGTTGGTAAAAATGCTATTTTTGGGCTAAGTTAGGTAAAAATGCTAAGTGTGTAGGTCAATTTAGAGCTAAGCTAGGTAAATATGTCATTTTGGAGCTAACGTTGGTTAAATGGATCATATTGGTGCTAACCTAGGTAAACTTGGTCATTTTTTAGCTAACCCAGCTAATTATGCCATTTTTGACCTAACTAAGCTTATTGTGTCATTTTAGAGGGCAACAAGCTAAGTATATGACATTTATCTTCTTCTTCTTCCTCCTCTTCTTTTCTTCCTCTTCCTTGATTTTATTCATCTTATTATGTCATTTGTGGACTAAATAGGATAAATTATGTCATAAATGGACTAAATAGGCTAAATAAGAAGAAAAATACCATTATCACGGAGGTGAAGGAAGGGCTACGACAGTGGCAGACGGAGGTGAAGGACTGGTCGAGGTTCCGTCATTGGCAGATTCGGAAGGATTTGTCGATGCTTGTCGGGAGGCATGCTGCACCAAAGATCATTTCCAATAATGTCTCGTTAGCATGATGCAACTGAAATGTGAATACTAGTAACTAACGACCATTCAAATCAAACTCACCGTGGTTGCTGGAGCAATCTTGGGCATCGGCGGAGGGGTCTGACCGTTTTGCTCGCACATGGTCTACACATTTGGTTCTCACGAGTCAGTCATATTAGTTAGTAATGCGAACATTACGTGCATGATTTGGCTAATATGCACGAGAAACATACCACGAGGAGCTTGTATAGGGCTCGGTGAGATGCCTCATTCCGGTTCCTCTCCTCCTCTAACAGCTTAGCCGTCGTCTCCTCCATCTCCCTCTCCCTCTCTGCCGCCTCCCTTTTTGCCTCCTCCAAAAGCGCATGGGTGTTCAATCTATCTTTCTCAACCAATGCCTGCAACACACCACTCCTCATTAGCATTGGAATCATCAACGGACGCACACACAATGTAATGGAGGAAAGGTGAGAGAGTCCGTATAACTAAATGCCATGGCGAGCTCCACGGGCCGTGCACGAGGCATTATCTCAGGATGAGAGCTACTCTAGCGCTTCTTGATCTGCGGGAGAGTCCTAGGACAACGTATCAGTCCATCACCAATGGCCATGGAGCCATGGGACCTCCCACCACCAGATATCATCACTAGCTCTGTATCAAAAGGATCCCGGCTCGGGTTAAAGTCCTCCACTTTCCTCGCCTTCCCCTCGTCTCTATACCTCACGAGCTTGTGGTGAGAGGAGACGTTGGTGAAGCTCTCTGGATGATCTAGGTCAGACTCCGAGAATGGCTTGGCCTTCTTGTACTGGGCACCATGGGCCATGCCATAGAGGCCGAACAAATTTGGCACAGGCTTCTTGTGGTGGTGCGCCTGAGAGAGAGGAACAAAATATTAGTTAAGGGCTCAAGCTAGCATGAAGAATGATACTGCTATGTAAATAGGTCATTTTGGAGCTAAGTAAGGTTATTATGTAATTTTCGAGGAAAATAAGCTAAGTTTAGGTCATTTTGGAGGTAACAAAGATCATTATGCCATTTTGACCAAAGTATACTAATTATGTCATTATTGAGCTATCAAAGGTAGTTATGCCATTTTAAGCAAACTAAAGCATATTTAGGCATTTTATAGAGCTATCTAAGGTTATTATGTCATTTTAGAGCTAATTATGTCATGAATGAACTAGCTAAGATTAGTTTAGGTCATTATTGAGCTATCCAAGGTAGTTATGCCATTTTTTAACTAACTAAAGCATATTTAGTCATTTTATATAGCTATCTAAGGTTATTATGTCATTTTAGAGCTAAATATGTCATAAATGAACTAGCTAAGATTAGTTTAGGTCATTATTTAGCTATCCTAGGTAGTTATGCCATTTTTTAACTAACTAAAGCATATTTAGTTATTTTATAGAGCTATCTAAGGTTATTATGTCATTTTAGAGCTAATTATGTCATAAATGAACTATCCAAGGTAGTTATGCCATTTTTTAACTAACTAAGCATATTAAGTCATTTTGGAAGGGAAAATGCTAGCACGAAGAATGAAATTGCATGAATTATGTAGCAAACCACATACCCAGTGATCCCCATACTCAAATAGGTTGGAGCTCCCTTGATGGTGTGGCACACCTTCCATTTGGCCACGCTTATCCTTGGCCCTATGGTGTTCGACTAGCCATTAGGGAGAGCACCATGCATCTACCAACGCCTCACAGCAGTCCATCTTATCCGCACACCATCTCGGGGGCACCTAAGTTAGTCAAGAGAAATTTCAGCGCTATGCCTACGAATCAAATCAAGAAAACTAAGTTCAAGGCCTTAAGAATAGGTAATTACCAACATGTACTTCTCCTTACTCAGAAACTTGCTGCGGCACTTCTTCTTGGCCCACCTACTACCCTTCGAGGCGTAGTAGTCTCGAACGTCCTGCACCCGAGCCTCATGTCGTAAGTTCTGAAGTAGGCGCTTGCACTTGGCTTCGACAACCATAGACGGGGCCTCCTACTCTTGTAGAAGTCTACAATCAAACAAGACAACACTGATTAGTACATTCACTAGGTAGTGTTGATTTTTAATTCTGTAAAGGAGAAATTACCCAAAACTGAGGGAACACAATGTCGGCCACCGTCTCGCACAAGACACCGGCGACCATCTCCTCCGGCGGGGTCGGGGCAATCGAGTACAACTCCCACCTCAGCGCTAGCTGTGGAACCTAACCCTCACCAGGCAACGTGACCCACCCAGGGAAGTGTTGTCGGCAAAGCACACTAAAGACCTGGTTGGGCCAGCGGACACCACGGGGGTGTACCCAGCCCCTGCAGTATGACAAGGCCAACGCATTAGATATTAATTTGAAGAAACGTGAAGGCAAAAGGTTAAAAAAGAGTAAATGCACTTACTTCAACCCACTAGGCGCAATCAACCACCTCTGGTCGGGGGTCGTCGGCACGGGTGGGAGCTTTGTACCACCACGCTGGTAGACCTTCTTGCCCTTCTCAACCAGCTCGTCGTCGCTGTAGCTATCATCAGAAAAGGTGTCCTCACTACCATCAGTAGGGGGACTAGCCTTCGGAGTCTCATGGGGAGAACCGGGACCGGAGTCTTCTGGGACGAAGACTCTGGGACCGGACTCACGTGGGGCGAAGGATTGGCAACCCGAGTCTGGTGGGGCGAAGGACCCGAGTCTGACGGGTCCATGTCAGACGGAGCAGTCGTGTGGTCGGGTGAATCAGCTCGGGGTGGCAGCAAGGAAGGCGTAGCAGCCTTCCTACCTCTCCCGCTACCACGTCCACCTCTAGCAGCCTTCTTCGTCCTCCCCCAACCTCTCCCAGCCAAAGAAGAAGTGCTCGTCACTGCGGTTTGCATACTGTCTAGCAGCGCTCTCCGGAGGGGCTAGGGTGGAATAATGGAACCACCACTCCGGCCAGTAGCGCTCGCAGGAGGCTCGGGGCGCACTGGACCCTTGCCCACCATCCTATCAACACCTGCAATGACAAAAAGTAAACGAAATTAGTACAACATAAAAAATTTGAATACATGACATGAATAATATGTATATAATTTAAGTGTATCATCATCATGAACATAATAAAAAATCGAATACCTCACATTACTAATATTACTATGAATCGTCTATATATGCTCCAGGATCATTAAATGCATCATCATCATCACTATCAGTGACGTGCTCATCATCATCATCATCAATAAATGCATCAACATCTGGAAGGCCTCCTTTACGTAATCGTTCAAGCATTGACAGGTCATCTACAGCATTAACTTCTTCTTGTTCCGGCTCTTCTTGGTCCGACTCAGGGGTAAAGTTGGATTCACTATCATTCTCTACTTCAATGTTCTCGGGTGGAGTAGAGCGGTTCTTGAAACGTTTTTTGGAAAGACGTGTTTCTTGGAAGAATTATCCTTCGTCATATGTGTCTTGGTTAATGTGAGGTTCATAATCCTCTTCATTGGCGGGAGGTGGTCTAACACGTGGTGGCACTTCATAATGACATCCCAACCACTGAGATTTGGATCACTTTGACATGCCCACGTTAGATAGAAAACTTGGGTGGCTTGTTGAGCCGTAATATAGAAATCGGGAACAACCAAATGGGTGCTTGGTTTGATTTCGACTAGCCCTATATGTTCATGAGTCCTTCTAGTCTCCCTCGGCTGGAACTAATAACATTTGAAGACTACGACGTTTGGTGGGTTTTCACCATGGAAGTGAAGTTCATAAATTGCTTCAACTCTTCCATAATACTCGATATTTCCTTCGCCGATAGCAGAGACACACCAATTTGCAGACTTTCGGTCGGCCATAGATAGCTCTTTGCCATAGGTACGAAAGCAATACCCATTGATGTGAGGACCCCGACACATAAGTCGAGATCACCGAATGCACGTGTACAATGATCCCAGAGATCAATGCTCACTAAACACATAGAAGCTGAATAACAAGAGTCTTACATCCATACATACCATTTTACACAAGTAGGACCATTATGGTCAAGTCTTGAGTATATCATCACAGCGGAAATCTTCAATAAGAACTTGGACCCATGCCATCTGCCTTAACCCTACAAGCATTCTGACTAGGAAGCGTTCTAGCTCGCATGTTCGTCACCAAGAAATCTTCTTCATATCCTATTCTTTCATGTCTGGCCAATAAAATAACCAGTGGCAAGCCAATGAGTACTTTGAATGTACTCGCAAGCAACCCAAGTGTGATGACAGAATAATTATGCAGGGCTCTACTACTAAATTGGCATTTTTGCGTAAAGCTAGTTTTTCATATGCAAGAATGATCAACATATATCAATGACATGAATGCGTCTAAAACATGTATCAGGGGGTTACATACATCACATCGAGAAAGAGTTATGAACAACTCATGCTCAACCTCATCGTGACTTCCTTAAGAATCACGTCAACATATTTACCAAACAGTGTTGTTTTCCTTGGACACACACCAGGTTTCGCAAACAATGGACGTAGCCCCAGAGCGGTTACCCAACTGTCCTTGACCGTGGACACGGCTATTCGAATAGTTTTACACTTTGTAGAGGTTGCACACTTTCCCACGTGATCTGGGGAACTTCCGTGTCATCCATGACCCGCGGTACCTCAAGCACCCGGGGTAAGCACCCGATCACTATCTTTCCCTAGACGACACTAACATAGAGTCCACTCGATTGGTAGCAACCCCCGTGCCCAACATTTCACATCTTAAAATTGTGGAGCCTCGCTCCCATATTCATCACATACCACTAGGACGGGGTACCAACGGTGTGTCCGGTGCCCTGTGAAAACAGTCATGGCCGCCTATCCAAGCACGACCCCGTCCCGAGAGTGACCTCGTGTCACCCCGTCACTAGTAATGCGGGCACCATGCTAGTATAGGCCTAGGTAATCAATAATGCCCTTTCCCATATAAGGGTAGAGTGGTTGCGCATGTAAGGTTGGAATAACGGTCGCAACTTAAGCCAATCCGCTTTGAAAACAACACACACACTTGCCTCGGTACACCACTTCATCATCAAGTGATTACCCAACTCATCATCTCCCCCGGGCATAAGTGGCACCCGACGGGGTTTTCGAAAAGTCTTTTAAAAGTACTCTGTCTCCATCGCCATGCTTATACCCATCCCATTTGCATAGCTACTAATATAGCATCCAATCTACTCCCACCCACATAACCCTCATAGGAAGTTAGGGTCATGCTTGATGCAAATTTAAATATAGGAAAGTAACAAAGGCAACAACCAAAATGGTAACCACCTGAACATGATTTGGATGCATTGATAATGAGGTGCTATATGACATGCGTAAAAAGGTTTCTCGAACATGGTCAAAGCGCTGCTTGCCTTGTTCCTCAGAGTCTTCAAAGCTTCTGGTCCATCTCCAAGTACTCCGTCTACTTCGTCAACTAACGTCGGAAACAAATCAAAATAAGCAACACATCAAGGCAAAAATAAAAGTGCTCTAAACAATATGAATTTGACTTTTCTAGGACATCTCTGGTTACATGAAAAATAACCAAAGTGGTTTCATTGGAATTGGATCTATGGGTATTTCTGAACATTTCAATATGGTCAAATCAAGGGATTATTGGATTTGCAAGAGGTGCACAGAAACATTACTTTGAAAAATGAGCAAAGGCACCCATTTAACAAAGAAGGATTTTAAAAGCATCTGGGAATTGGTTTCAATGGATTTGGAGTTCAAATGATTTTCTTATGAATTTGCAAAGTTGGTTGTACATGGATAAATAGACCAATATTTGATGTGGTACAGAAAGCATTGGGAAAAATGTTCATAAACTAGGATAGGATCTTAGAAGTGCCTATAAATTTGAATCAATGTATTTGGATCAATTATGAGCCCTCTGTGATTTTCTAAAGTTCATCGGACAAATGGAAAAATAGCATTTTAATAAATATCTATGAAGAAAATATTTCCGAAAAAATGTGCAAATAGCACCATGTGGTAGATCATGATTTATGGAGTCACTGGAAATTGGAATCACCAAATTTGGAGTTCAAATGAATTGTTTAAGGATTTTTACAAGTTCACAGATAAAGAAAAAGAAAAGAATTTACCAAAATGGGCTAGATCTAGGGCGGGAGCAGTGCGCACTGCACGAGGCTTAGTGGCAGGGCGCCACTGGGGCGGCCCAGCGGCTCGGCCGCAAACGCGCAGGGGCCACGTCGGAGGCGGGTTTACGGGAATACACTTTAGCATGGGTGAGGTGGCTATGGCTGAAGCCGCTTCCACTTAAAATGGGTGGGGCCCGCTTCCGGGGTTGCTGACCTGCAGGGACAACCCGCAGGGTCGTCTCCCTCCTCCCGCGCCCGCGACAAAGGGCATCGAGACCCTGGCTGTGCGGCGCCGGCGCTTGCCCCCGGCGACACAGGCCACCCTCGGCCAAGGTGCGACCACTAGAGGTGTCTCCGAGGAGCGACGCGTCAGGGAAGGCCCTTGGGGACGGCAGGGGAGGACTGGAGCGCCTCCTGCATCGGCCGTGGCGGACGGCCTTGTCGGGCGGTGGTGACACCTACATTACGAGGCACGAGAAGAGGCGGAGAGGAGCGGGGGTGCTCCGTAGCACACCGGAGGTTCTCTTGGAGGTCGAAGGAGAGGGGGAGAGGCCCTGGTTCGCCGGAGCCAGGAGGAGGCCGACAGCAACCATGGGGGCCATGGAGAGGGAAAGGGGGAGCAAGGGGGTGAGGTGACTTGTCCGGGAGATGCATGGGAGAGAAGTGGTTCCAACCAAAACGAGAGAGAGAGAGTTGGGGATGGCTTAAATAGGTGTGGCTGCGATGTACCGTGGGCAGCGTCCATGGACGCGCTCGGGTGAGCTCGTGGAGGGGTGATGAGAGAGGGGAAGGAGGGGCCAGCATGGTGGCGTATCATACACACCGAGGTCGCATCGAGGGACACGGTCCCGATGCCCAAGGTCACCGAGTGGCTCGGATTGGGCAAGCTACAGTGTGGCTGGGCACTGTAGCGCGCTCCAGAGCGCTATTTTGGCATGCCATTGGCAGTTGCGCGTGGCCAAGCTTGTCTACTAGCTGTGGGGTGGTACTGGGATGCTCTGAGATGCTTAGGAGGTAAGGTAGGAGGGAGGGGTAAGAAGTAGGAGGGTAGAAAGGTGCTGCCATGGTGAAAACAGAGAGGTAACTGGGGTGTTTTACCCCCTCCAATGATTGAGCTGAGGGCATGGGTGAGTTACTGGAGGTAGAAGGTGACTAGGGGAGGTTCTGGTAAAAATCTTAGCTCATGGAGAACAAGGAAAGAGGTGAAAATAACAGTATTGGAAAATCACCAGAAGGTGTTTGATGTTGTTTTGGGCAAGCAAATGGATTCCAAATGACATGAGATTTAACAGGATAAAAATGTCACAGGAAAATAGGGTGTTCCACCAAGTTTGATCATATTTGGGCAAAGTTGCTAATGTAACTTTGGTGAACCCTAGAAATCAACAAAAATGGATTTTCAAATATTTAGGCATGCAAATCATCCCTCCTTGATCCACCACTTGGTCTAGTGTCATCATATGGGATTGTGAGCATGTCCACAAAATTTGAGGTCACAAGTAAAAAGTTGGTAATGTAGAGTTGTTCAAATTTGGATCTCGTCAGAAAGAGTTTTGGGGCACTTTGATCAAGTTATCCTTCACCAATACTTGTGCCATTTGGTCTAGATGCATAACTAGACCATTTGAGCATGTGCACCAAGTTTGAGAGCATTTGGACAAGTTTGGCTATGCAAAGTTGCTGAAACTTCAAAATGGACAGAAATGGTTTTGAGGGGATTTGATGATGTTTTCTTATTCTCCAAGGAATGAGGCTTGGCAAGATCATCAAATATGTCATATTTGACATGATAGAATTTTCCTAGAATTTTTAAAGAATATTTCTTTTGTAAATATTTCAAAAGCTTGAAATATCCAAAAAGGGTTTTTGAGGGCTTTGACCAATATTTTGAACATGACCACGTGTTGAAGCACCTATTTATGGAGAATATATGTCCTATGAGCTACCCTGAATTTTGACAAATATTTTTGAAATAGTTAAATAATTTTAACCTATTGAAGACCATTTATGGCCTTAAGGAAAAGCTTTTAAATAAAATGGCAAAATAGCTTTGAGAATAATATTTTTGCGGTTTTTGGGAGTCCTATTTCTAATAAGAGTCAAATATACTTTTTGAAAGATTTTTCACACCCCAAATAAAGTAATTGCAGTAGAAACCTCAATTCAGGGTTTTTTGGAAAAACAAATTTTTAGAAAATACTTTTTCGCCAAAATACTTTGTAAGAAAATACTATACTGTTCTATACACATGGCATGATCATTGTGAAAAAGGTTTGGATCAAGGAGAAGGAGTATGCGAGTAGGAGGATTTATTTTATTTTTAGAGCACTAGCAAACAACAAACAGAAAACCAATCAAGCAAGGTCAAAAACACTCAAAAGTTTTTGTCAAACCACATTTTAGCATGATTATTAGCTTAAGTGTTGTGGTATGAAAATCAGGGTGTGACAGACCTACCCCCTTACAAGAATGTCGTCCTCGAGATTCCCAGACTAGGCGTGGAAAGGAATACGGAGACTTGGATCTGGGGTAGTCTTCACGTCCTCATACTGCTTATGCTTTCGAGTGGTGCTCCCTTGAACCTTGAAGTACTTGATGGTGTGGCTTCGTGTATGATGTTCTGCTTGATCCTGGTTGTTAATCGATCCCTTACGTAGGTCATAATGAGCTGGAGGTTAATGGCTTGGTGATCAATGTCCTTGCAGAGGCTGGGCTAGTTAGGAAGCTAGAAACATTCCCGAAGTGGTGTCATGTGCAAAGAAGTTGTGCACAGGGGGTAACTCAAGTGGTAACTCCAGCTGGTAACCATCTAATCCTCGTCTTACAGTTGCCTTGGAGGGGGCGTTAAATCTTGTTGTGAGTGTCCCTTTGACATGGAAATGCTTGGTTCCTTCGAGAGATGTGGTTTGCATACGCCTGGTCTTCGACACGCGTTTTTACTTCTTGATGACGGTGGTCGGTGTAGTTCTTCCTTCCTGACATGGTGGTCTTCAAATGTCTTCTAACCAGCTGAACGACTCTTCTTCCATTTTTTGGTAGACAAGTATGTCGCCAAATAAAGATGACAACTAACTTGTCCAAGTACTCCATGAAGTCTATGGGGTACGGTAGGTAGGGTGGGGTATTGGTGGTAATCTCTGTTGAGTATTGGCAATGGTCTTCTTGACTTAGAGTCAACGCCCGTGGTCAGGACCTGACCATGTTGTGGCTTGGTGGGGCTTAAGGGTTTCAAGGATTCTAGTGTGTGAGTGAACGTTTATTATCTTATCCTTAAGCGCGGTTCCTGAGATGCCAATAGTTCCACACAGTCCTTAAACAAATAACCTTACCAACGAAAGCATCATATCGCATAGGTCAACTCCAATCATCTCTCATGCTATTCGTATCCACACAACTTCCTGGAGGAGGTCTAACAAAATCGTACATGTCTATGATCCCCAAACTCATATGTATGTCTACCCCTAAAATCCATGGGTAGAGCATACAAGCTTCCCAGCTTGAGTTAAACATGACAATCCAAGTGCTCAGCCTATTCTTCCAAGGTTCAAGATAATGCATCTCTATCCTAAGGAAACACGTCGTATGCCACTCCAAGATCTTGTTTCCTTCCTATGAATCAACTCCAACAGCCCGTTAACTTCCATTAATCACCACATAATCCAATAATTATACAAATCCGATGTCTACGGTGTTCCACAAGATCTAAAGTCCCTATAAAACCCAAATACTTGGAAGGGCTATCCACTACTATAGTAAGTCCACCAAATTCCCACTATCATTGTCAAGTAAACTCCAAGGTCATGCTTATATAGAACCCTAAATCAACTCTGACAAGTAATCCAATCTCCTAGTTTGCCATTCATCGAGAAACATGGTATCATGATCAATATCAATAGTCTACTCTAGACCATGTAGACATATTTAGCATCTATACCCAACCAGAATAACCTACTTAAATCCAGATCTCATGTACGATAAGAATTCCTACATTTTCCCCCAAGTCATTATCATAACATCAACTATCTCCTGTCATTATCCAGATCTCAAGTACACCCCAGATCTCATGTATGATTTATTTATTTCAGAAAATAGTTAAAACTTCAAAAAAAAAATCACAGAAAATAATCTATAACTCCAATGAAAATAATTTATATATGAAAAATGATCAGAAAAATTCAAGGAATCTGTTTATGGCATTTTCATGCATGTTTGAGCAAGTTAAACCTGCTGTTCAGTTCAAATCAACTAAATGACATTTAAATAACCACATGTGGAGTTTGAATTTGAATCTTGGATTCAAACCAACTTCATTTAATATGGTTGCTAGTTGCATTAGCTCAATCAACAGCATATTGCCATGTCATGATCACGCATCATATTGTCGCATTGCATTGATTGTGTTCCTTCTCTGTTGCCGGTGTTTGTCCCCTCTCAGTAGACGATGTGCCGACGATATGAGATCATTGACACAGACGAAGAGCTTTATTATCTTCAGAAGTGCCAGGCAAGCAAACCCCCATTGAGCATTCCGATACAATCCCACTCTCTCGCTCCTACTCTCCTTTACTGCATTAGGACAACAACGGTTGAAATGCTTTTTGCTGCGGTAGTTGAACCCCTTTCCTCTGCATGACCTGTCATTGCCACATTAAATAGTTGAAACCCACTAGCATGAGTAGGAGTTGTTTGAGCCCTGTTGTGCCTACTCATTCATGCTTTCTGGTTATGCCTGCTATTGCTTAGAGTTGTGTCAGGTCTGATTCATCGGGGATGAATTGGAATGTGGTGAACATGTCCTACTGTGTGTGAGCTAAGTGTGTGCACACGATTTGGTAAAGGTAGCAGTGAGAGGCCATGTAGGAGTACATGGTGGGTTGTCTCACTGGAACCGTCCTTAAGAACTGAGTTCTGTGTAACTTGTCCAATGACTAGCTACTACCACGCATTGGAATGCTTAAGTGCCCCTGTCGACTTACTAATCAACTCGATCTCTGTCCAGGAGTTGCAACTAGTTTCTGTTGTTTGTAGGTAGTGTTAGTAGTCTACCAAGTGGCACCCGGTACAGGTGGGCTTGGGACAGACTAGGCACCGTGGCACGGTGTACCAAGAGTAGATCCATCCGTCGAGGTGGGCTTGGGAACCTTGCGCACATCGTTTGGGGCCGTGAGCGACACCCCGGCCGGATCTCCTTACGGATGGAACCCGAATAGGCGATAAACCTGGACTAGAGTCTTGTGTGGTTAGTCAGGTCGTGGCCGACACCCTTGCCAAGCTTCCGCTTGAAGGTTGCCGAGATACACGACGTGTACATGGCGGTAAGTGGCAAGAGCATGTGTGAAGAAGTACACCCCTGCAGGGTAAGCGGCGAGGGGGGAGGGGAGCTCCTGGCGCGGCGCGGAGAAGGTGGCCGGCGGCGACGGGCGGAGGAGAGGCGAGGTCCGGCCGGCGGCGAGAGGAAGAAGACGGAGGGCGCGGCTGGGCCCAGATCTGCGCGGCGGCGGGCCGGCGCTGGGCCCCACGGGCACCCGCGGCGGGGTGGAAGCACTACGCGGCGGCGTCGGAAGCACCGAGCGGCGGCGGTGGAAGCACAGCGCGGCAACGGTGGAAGAACAGCGCGGCAACGGTGGAAGCACTGCGCGGCAGAGGTGGAAACTCTAGGGTTTTGGACGCAAAATTGGAGGGGGTGGACGTTTATATAGGCACAAGGAGCTAGGGTAGTCCAAAAGAGGAGTGGTTTTCGGCCACGAGATCAGAATTGAACGGCCTAGATGATGGGAAGGGTTTCAGCTGGGTTGGTTGGCTGTTGGAGGGGTTTCTTGGGCCTCGAAGAGGATGTACTTTTAGCCCACGAGGATAATTGTTGAAGTACAAAACGAACTCCAAACGCGACGCAATTTGACAGGCGGGTTACACGTATCAAAACAACATCACACGACAAGTCTCGCGCCAAACCGGAAACGTTACACGGCCAAACACAAAAGAAGGACTCGGGGAAGCCACGGTTACCTGTGAGAGCGTCGGAACTCGAAACGGACAACGGGAAGGAACGAGTGGGACCGGAAGCAAACGACAACAGAAATGCAATGCAATGCACATGACAACATGACATGGATGAATGCACACACACACACGACAAAACGACGGAAAACCCGAAAAGACGAAGAACCCGGAATGGAATTGATGAAGCCAAAGTTATATATTGCCAAAAAGGGAAAGCATTACATCCGGGGCATTACAAACTCTCCTCTACTATGAAAAGATCTCGTCCCGAGATCTAGGACTGGAAGAAGGAAAGGTACTCAGAACGAAGGTGATCTTCTCGTTCCCACGTAGCTTCTTGTTCGGTATGGTGTGACCACTTAACTTTCAAGAACTTGATTGAATTGTTGCGGGTCTTGCGCTCGGTTTCTTCGTGAATAGCAACGGGATGCTCTCGGTAATACAAGTCTTGTTGAAGATCAATCTCGTCAAACGGAATGGTGCGTTCAGGTGTCTTGAAGCACTTGCGGAGTTGAGACACGTGAAACACATCATGAACATTAGCGAAGTTGGAAGGGAGCTCAAGTTGATAGGCTAGATCACCTCTTTTGCCAAGGATCTTGAAAGGGCCCACGTATCTAGGAGCAAGCTTTCCTTTGATACCGAATCTTTGGGTGCCTTTCATAAGAGAAACACGGAGATAGATATGATCCCCAATGTTGAAGGCCAAATCACGATGCTTGCCGTCATAGTAACTCTTCTGACACGACTGAGCAGCCTTGAGATTCTCACGTATGACTTTGCACATTTCTTCGGCTTCTGAGATCAAGTCATTGCCAAGAAGTTGACGTCCACCAGTCTCGGACCAGTTGAGAGGGGTATGGCACTTTCTGCTATAGAGGATTTCAAACGGAGCTTTGCCGGCACTTGCTTGGAAACTGTTGTTGTAAGAGAACTCGGCAAACGGAAGGCAATCTTCCCATTTCATGCCAAAAGATATGACACAGGCTCTGAGCATGTCTTCTAGAATCTGATTCACTCTCTCGACTTGACCACTAGTCTGAGGGTGAAATGCAGTGCTGAAATGGATCTTAGTGCCCATGGCAGACTGAAAGGAGTACCAGAACTTGGAAGTGAACAAACCTCCACGGTCTGAGGAGATAACTTGAGGAATGCCATGTAAGGACACAATTCTGGAAGTGTACAACTCTGCCAGTTGAGCTGCATTGATGGATTCTTTGACTGGAAGGAAGTGAGCGACTTTGGTAAGCTTGTCAATAACCACAAAGATAGAATCATTCCCTCTCTTGGACTTAGGAAAGCCAGTGACGAAATCCATTTCAATGTGGTCGAACTTCCACTCGGGAATAGGAAGAGGTTGGAGAAGACCGACTGGACGTTGATGCTCTACCTTTTCATTCGTGAATCGGGCAATCTCCCTTTTCATGTGAGTCCACCAGTAAGATTGCTTGAGGTCTTGATACATCTTGGAACTTCCAGGATGAATGGAAAGGAGGGAATCATGTGCTTCGTCCATTATGAGCTTCCTGAGATCACCTTTGAGCTACATGAATGCTTCACAAAGCTCGGGCTGGAACGGCTTGATAAGGAGACTGTTGCAATATGCCTTTCTGCTCAAAGCATCTGCGACGACATTGGCCTTGCCAGGGGTGTATTCGATGCTTGGATCGTACTCTTGGATCATCTTGACCCAACGAGTCTGGCGGAGGTTCAGGTTCGGCTATGTGAAGATGTACTTCAAGCTCTTGTGATCGGTGAAGATATCGACTTTTCTGCCCAACAGAAGGTGTCTCCACGTAATCAAAGCATGTACCACAACTGCTAGTTCGAGATCATGTGTGGGGTAGTTCTTCTCACTTGGCTTCAGTTTACGAGAAGTGTATGCCACAATCTTCTTGTCCTGCATTAGCACACCACCAAGTCCCTGAAGAGAAGCATCACAGAATACTTCGTAGGGCTTGGACTCATCTGGAGGGGTAAGAACTGGAGCAGAGATGAGCTTTTCTTTGAGAGTTTTGAATGCCACATCACAATCCGGAGACTAGTTGTACTTGACATTCTTCTGCAGCAAGTTGGAGAGAGGCTTGGCAATCTTGGAGAAGTTCTCAACGAACCTTCTGCAATAGCTATCAAGACCAAGGAAGCTTCGGAGTTGCTTGACGTTCTGAGGAGGTTCCCAGTTGACAATCGCTTCAACTTTCTCAGGGTTCATGTAATGCCCAGGATGGGACTATATCTCCTACGTATCGAGGCACGACATAAAGATATAAGACCATTCTGGAATGATCGCATGTTTGGTACCTTTGCACATCTCATGTAAAAATAGGGATGAAAGCTGAAAAGATAGTTGGCTTACACTCGCCACGTCACACAAATTCATTACATGTCCAAACATCATTCAAATAAACATCACAGCCCCTCTAAGGGTAAAGATCCAAATGACAAGATACCAAACATAACATTAAACACAGGTCTAGATCGAATCCTAGTAGAAGCTCTACTGATCAACCGGATAGTTCACGTAGTAACGGCTACGCTCCTCATCGTACTCCCAGTCTAACTCAGTGCCATCGCCTATGTAGCTCACCATCGTACCTACATCTGGTGTGTTGAAGTAACTGTGAGCCATAGAGGACTCAACAATCCCGTTCCCGGGTAACACGACTATCCAAGCCTTGGGTGTGGAACAAGGCTGAAGAAAGAACAAGAGTCTGCAGCAGCACTAGCCTAGCTTACGTAAAAGAGAGCAAGAAGAAAAGGTGCCACGGTCGAGAGATGATCACGAAGTGATCCTAACTAGCAAGTCAAACATAACCCCACCGTGTTCACTTCCCGAATCCCTTTCGGAAAATGACCGTCACGGTACTCACGCTGGTAGTGTATTGGAACATGGTGTCAAGTTTTCTACAACCGGATATTAACAAATTCCCATCTGCCACATAACCGCGGGCACTGCTTTCGAAAGTTCATAACCCTGCAGGGTTGTTCCAACTTGGCCCATGAAAGCTCACGATCCGCGGAGTCGCAACTCCAAGGTGGGAAGGCCCGAGTATCCTCGGAATCCCGTGCTCAAGATACTCCGACTCAGGTAAGGCTAATCCAGCAAATCCTCCCGGCGTGCCGACACCCTGTCAGTAGTCGCGCGTATCTAGTCTCAGGCCACGACCGGATGGGTGATGCTACAGGTTTTTACCAATCCTCTAGTTTCCTCGTGGTGGCCCTGCAGGACCCCCAGTTCGGACCAACACTCATGTGGAGCACTGGCCCGGGGTTGTTGATTAAGAACTCGGGTTTGCAAGACCCTATGCATGTTATAGTTATTAGGCAAATAGTACCAATGTTGGGACTTGCTGGAAAAGACTTAGCACTCAGTGGTTTACCGAGGGGGTCCCATAACCCCAACCGTGTGAGGAACGCATAATCAAGGAACATAACACCGGTTTATGCGGTTCCTAGCGACATGAGTGGAACAAAACACCAAGCAAAAGGCTTAGCCTTCCACCCATTACCAATATATAGATGATTTCATTTAATAATTAATATAGTGTGATATCCCAACAAGCTTCAACAAGAAGCAAGAATCTTCAATCTTCTCCTGCAACTAACAATGCTATAAGAGGGGCTGAGCGAAGCCTACGTATAGCCAATCAATTGTTTGCATAGGTAGGGTGGTTAAACAGGTTCATGGTTACAATAGGAGGCTGACAGGAAAACATGGGCATCGAGGCAAAACTATAGATCGAGACTTCGAGCAATAGGCAAAGATAGTAATGTTATCGGGGTTCGGTCATCTTGCCTGAAGAGTTGTCGATGGGATCGTAAGAGAGCTCCTCGTTCTCAACCTCGGTAGTAACCTCGTTCTCTTACTCGTACTCAACTTCCGGCTCTACTCAACACAAACACACAAGGCACGGAATCAAACAAGATGCAATGCGCAGAAAAATTACTGGATGCATGACTGATGCACTATGGAAGCAAAACAGATGCACTATGGAAGCACAGAAAGTCTACATAGGAAGCACAGTGTTACAGCACAACAATATGCATCAAGCAAAATGCTTCAAAACATGATAACAATAGGATATTATGAATCTACATGCAAAAAAACACAAGTTACATATAGGACTTGCTCAAAACGGAGCAACGGGCTAAAAGTTACACCCGAAACAATAAACATGCACAAGCTGAAAATATCAGCCACATAGCAACTTCGGAGCAAGAGATAAATATGCTACAGCCACTCAAATAGGCATGTGAGAGCATGAATGGATAGCCAACAATATATACAACAAGGAATCATCAAGAGTAACCCCAAAACTAGCATGGATTTGCCTAGAACAACAAGCAAACATGGCATCTGGAAATTACAGATTGCAGACTTAGTGAAAGTGTTAAAACAGTAGTAACATCATGGCATCTTTGTGAGCAAGTTTAAATCACCTCAAAGCAAAACATGGCAATATGTAAGCACCACAGCAAAGTACACATGATGGTGAATCCAAAACATCTAAGCATGCATCAAGGGGACAACCACATCAATAGCAACGAGCTCCTCTACGAGGCATCTCGTAACAAGTTTAACGACATCACAGCCACATAGCACTTTGCAAAGGAGATAAACATGGCAAGATGAAATCTATCATGCAAGCTAAAGCAACCAACATGTAGAGCATAACATGATGAATACGTGGACATATCATTTGCATCATTTGGATAAACATGCACCAAGTTATCACATTGCAAAGATGGCATGAAAACAACTACAAACAACAGTTTATAACAAGTAGCACTCTTGCAACAGATATTTAAGCATCTAGATGACCTCAAACATGCATGCCACAATGGAATAAAACGTAGTACAAGTCTCCACGATCATTTTGACATATCATTTTGCTCAAATCGGACCAACACACAAAAAGTTATCATCAAAACAAAACAGCATCAGGAACTTAAAACTGCCAGGGACTTAGCAGAATTCTAGAAAAAAAATGACGGGCGCTAGATTATTAAACGGTGCACGGGCGAGATTTAGAGGGGTGGCTCACCACGGGCCTGGCCCAGATCGGAGGAGAGGAGAGGAGGCGGCTGGGGCTCGGGGCTCGTCGGAAGCACGGCGGCTCAACGGTGGAAGCACCGCGGTGCAATGGTGGAAGCACCGGCGGCGCACTGTGGATGCATTAGGGTTTCTGGACGCGAATTTTTGGGAAGGTGGACGTTTATATAGGCACAAGGAGCTAGGGTTGTCCAAATGAGGTGAGGTTTTCGGCCACGCGATCACAATTGGATGGCCTAGATGAAGGGAGGGGTTTGGGTTGGTTTGGTGGGCTGTTGGAGGGGTTTCTTGGG
Source organism: Secale cereale (assembly GCA_902687465.1). Lineage (NCBI taxonomy): Eukaryota > Viridiplantae > Streptophyta > Magnoliopsida > Poales > Poaceae > Secale > Secale cereale. The sequence goes on from LR738711.1 coordinate 378,807,270, forward strand.
CCTCAAAGAGGAGGTACTTTGAGCCCACGAGAATAACTGTTGGAGCATCAAATGAACTCCAAACGCGACGAGATTTGACAGGCGGGTTACACACAACAAAACAACATCGCACGACAAGTCTCACACCAAAACGGAAACGTTACACGGCCAAACACCAAAGTAGGCCTCGAGGATGCCACGGACACGTGAGAGAGCTCCGGAACTCGAACCGGACAACGGAAAGGAACGAGTGGGACCGGATGCAAACGACAACATGACAACATGATATGGATGAATGCACACACGCAACACGACAAAACGACGAAAACCCGAAAGACGAAGAACCCGAAATGGAATAGATGGAGCCAAAGATATTATATATTGCCCAAAAGGGAAAGTATTACATCCGAGGCATTACAAACTCTCCTCCACTACAAAAAGATCTCGTCCCGAGATCTAGGACTGGAAGAAGGAAGGGTACTCGGAACGAAGGTGATCTTCTCGTTCCCACGTAGCTTCTCGGTCGGTATGGTGTGACCACTTGACTTTTAAGAATTTGATGGACTTGTTGCGGGTCTTGCGCTCGGTTTCTTCCAGAATAGCAACAAGATGCTCTCGGTAAGAAAAGTTTTGTTGAAGATCAATCTCCTCAAACGGAATGGTGCGTTCAGGAGTCTTGAAGCACTTGCGGAGTTGAGACACATGAAACACATCATGAACATTGGCGAAGTTGGAAGGGAGCTCAAGTTGATAGGCTAGATCGCCTCTTTTGCCAAGGATCTTGAAAGGCCCGACGTATCTAGGAGCAAGCTTTCCTTTGATACCGAATCTTTGGGTACCTTTCATCAGAGAAACACGGAGATAGACATGATCCCCAATGTTGAAGGCCAAGTCACGATGCTTGCCGTCATAGTAGCTCTTCTGACGCGACTGAGCGGCCTTGAGATTCTCACGTATGACTTTGCACATTTCTTAGGCTTCTGAGATCAAGTCATTGCCAAGAAGTTGACGTTCACCCGTCTCGAACCAGTTGAGAGGGGTACGACACTTTCTGCCATAGAGGATTTCAAACGGAGCTTTGCCGGCACTTGCTTGGAAGCTGTTGTTGTAAGAGAACTCGGCAAATGGAAGGAAATCTTCGCATTTCATGCCAAACGATATGACACAGGCTCTGATCATGTCTTCTAGAATCTGATTCACTCTCTCGACTTGACCACTAGTCTGAGGGTGGAATGCAGTGCTGAACCTGATCTTAGTGCCCATGGCTGACTGAAAGGAGTCCCAGAACTTGGAAGTGAACAAACATCCACGGTCTGAGGAGATAACTTGAGGAATGCCATGTAAAGACACAATTCTGGAAGTGTACAACTCTGCCAATTGAGCTGCATTGATGGATTCTTTGACTGGAAGGAAGTGAGCGACTTTGGTAAGCTTGTCAATCACCACAAAGATAGAATCATTCCCTCTCTTGGACTTAGGAAAGCCAGTGACGAAATCCATTTCAATGTGGTCAAATTTCCACTCGGGAATAGGAAGAGGTTGGAGAAGACCGGCTGGACGTTGATGCTCTGCCTTCACTCTTCTGCAGACATCACATTCAATCACGAATTGGGCAATATCCCTTTTCATGCGAGTCCACCAGTAAGATTGCTTGAGGTCTTCGTACATCTTGGAACTGCCAGGATGAATGGAAAGGAGGGAATCATGTGCTTCGTCCATTATGAGCTTCCTGAGTTCTCCTTTGGGAACCACAAGTCTGTCCTCAAAGAACAAGGTATCTCTCTCATCAACGCGATAGCACTTGTATTTAGGAGTACCCTTTGCAATACCATGTTTCACTTTCTGCACCATAGCATCACTGAGTTGGGCCTCACGGATCTGATCTTCCAAGGTAGGAGCAACTTGAAGATTTGCAAGAAAGCCTTGCGGAACAACTTGGAGGTTGAGCTACATGAATGCTTCACAAAGCTCGGGCTGGAACGGCTTGATAAGGAGGCTGTTGCAATATGCCTTTCTGCTCAAAGCATCTGCAATCACATTCGCCTTGCCAGGTGTGTATTCGATGCTTGGATCATACTCTTGGATCATTTCAACCCAACGAGTCTGGCGGAGGTTCAGATTCGGCTGTGTGAAGATGTACTTCAAACTCTTGTGATCGGTGAAGATGTTGACTTTTCTGCCCAACAGAAGGTGTCTCCACGTAATCAAAGCATGTACCACAGCTGCTAGTTCAAGATCATGTGTGGGGTAGTTCTTCTCACTTGGCTTGAGCTGACGAGAAGTGTAAGCCACAATTCTCTAGTCCTTCATAAGCACACCACCAAGTCCTTGAAGAGAAGCATCACGGAATACTTCGTAGGGCTTGGACTCATCTGGAGGAGTAAGAACTGGAGCAGAGATGAGCTTTTCTTTGAGAGTTTTCAATGCCACTTCACAATCTGGAGACCAGTAGTACTTGACCTTCTTCTGCAGCAAGTTGGAGAGAGGCTTGGCAATCTTGGAGAAGTTCTCAACGAACCTTCTGCAATAGCTGGCAAGACCAAGGAAGCTTCGGAGTTGCTTGACATTCTGAGGAGGTTCCCAGTTGACAATTGCTTCAACTTTCTCGGGGTTTACCGCAATACCGTCAGCGGAGATGATATGGCCCAGATACAAGACCTTATCGAGCCAAAATTCGTACTTGGAGAACTTGGCATAGAACTTATGTTCACGGAGTCTGTCGAGAACCAGACGGAGGTGCTTTTCATGATCCTCTTCATTCTTGGAGAAAACCAAAATGTCATCCAGATACACAAGCACAAACTCGCCGGTGTAGGGGTTGAAAATGTAGTGCATCATTCTCGAGAAGGTAGGTGGAGCATTAGCGAGACCAAAGGACATGACTGTATACTCATAGGAGCCGTAGCTCGTTCTGAAGGCAGTCTTGGGGATATCTTCTTCTCGAATGCGAATTTGGTGATAGCCCATTCGGAGATCGAGCTTAGAGAACACTTTAGGTCCTTTGAGCTGCTCGAACAATTCATTGATGTTGGGGAGCGGATACTTGTTCTTTATTGTCTTCTTGTTCAATGGCCGGTAATCGACGCAAAGGCGCTCCGTGCCATCCTTCTTCTTGACTAATAAAACACCACAGCCCCAAGGAGACGTACTAGGCCTGATCAGACCCATACGCTCCTGTTCATCAAGCTGCTTCTTCAACTCCTTCAACTCTTTAGGAGAGAGCTTGTACGGACGCCGGCAAGCTGGCTCAGTACCCGGCTCGAGTTCAATGACGAATTCCACTTGACGGTGTGGAGGCATGCCTGGAAGTTCTTCAGGAAAGACGTCTTCGTATTCGTTAACCACTGGAATTTGAGATATGGCATTCATCTCGCCCTTGTCATTGAGAGAGAAAAGCCTGATTGTGTTATCCCTGGAGGCGAAGATAATCACATCTTCATCGGAATGAGTAATCTTGACTTCCTTAGTTGCACAATCAATTTGAGCATCATGCTGAGAAAGCCAATCCATTCCAAGGATAAGGTCGATGTCAGAATTGCCGAGAACCACCGGAGATGCCAGAAATCGATAATCACCCATGCGTATAGAAACATCCGGAGCATATGCATTCGTCTCCCCGGAGAAATAACTGCTAACTCCCTTGGCAGACTTTTGATGTCAAAATTGTGCTTGGATGCAAAAGGTTGAGACATGAAAGAACATGAAGCACCCGAATAAAACAACAGTTTTGCAGGAAAAGAGTTCACTGGAAGGTTACCCAGTATGACATCCGAAGAATTCTCCGCTTGCGCTGCATTCATCAGATTCACTCTTGCTGCCTTTGGATCATGCTTGACAATAGCTGTACTGACAGGTGGAGGAGGCGGAAGGCGCCTTGGGTTGTTGCACTTGTTGGAATAATGACCCTTCTGGCCACACTTGTAGCAAGTGACCTCAGAAAGAGGACGAGTAGGAGGAACACTTGGTCTTGGAGCTTGGAACTGCGACTTGGACTGCTTGCTTGGGTTGGGTGGGTGGGAGAAACCACGGCCACCAGAGTTCTTGTTGTTGTTGTTGTTGTAGGGAGCTCGGATCACAGGAGGAGGTGGAAGCCAAAACTTATGTTGCTTCGCGACGACTTGAGAAGATGAGGAGGAGTGAACAGCATCTCGAATCCTCTTTTTGGAAGCTTCCATCTTGAGCTGGGCTACCTCTTGCTTAAGCGCCATGTTATAGAATTTGTCAAACTCATCAGGCTCGAACAAGGTCAGAGCAAGTTGAAGTTCATCCTTCACACCACGACGGAACTGATAGATCTTTCTCTTGGCATCTGGGATGTCTTGCTTGGCATAGCGGGCAAGGTTTTGGAACTTGACATTATACTGGTAGACAGTCATAGAGCCTTGCTTCAGGTTGCGGAATTGCTCACGCATACCCTCGATGACACTTGTTGGAATGTGGTGAGAGCGAAAGTCCTTGCATAAATCATCCCAAGAGATCACACGCCCTTCTCTGGAGTCTTTGTACTGCTGCCACCAATCAGCTGCTTGGTCCTTGAGTTGGAAGGCTGCAAACATCACATAGTCCTCAGGCCTTACGTTACTGCACTCAAAATGCTTCTTGATATCAGTAATCCAATCTTCAGCATCGAGAGGGTCGACACAGTAACTGAAAGCCTTTGGTTGATTAGCCAAGAACTGGTTGAGCGTATCATGGTGCTGTTGGTTGAAGAGATTGCCTTGGTTCCCTGGAGCACCCTGATTTGCTTGATTTGCTTGCATCTGCTGCATCATCTGCATAAGCATTTGGGTGTTCTGGTTTGTAGTCTGCATAATCACTCTCTAGGCCTCAGACGGAGGAGGAGGGGAAGGAGGACGATCAGGAACCTCTTCACCCTCTGGGTTAGCGTTGGGAACCCTTTTAGGAGCCATCCTAAAAGAGATGACCACCAATCAGCAATTTGATTGAAAGAAGATTTAAGCTGAAGCAACAGATAGAAATGCGACATAGTCTTCACAAGAATCATTCGAACAAGCGGAATGAATGAAATTCTCAGTTTAATGATAACAACAATCTTCACGAGAAGCCACTTGAGAGACAACAGGTAAATAAAAAAACACAAGGTACAGATGGAACAAACACAAGATAGGAGCTTCGTTCGACATATTCGTGCTGAAAGCTTATGGAACGTGTTACGAAAGGGTTTTGCAATCCCCAGATCAGCATAGCCAAGGACACTTTAAGATGCAACTCATGATTGGAACAACAGCCATAAAACCACTTCACTCAATGTAGAACCCCGAACTCCGTATCCTGCATTCGTTGGAAGAATGCCTACGAGCTACTAGATGAACCCACCTATTAATTTCCGAAAGTTTCCAGTTATGCAATCAGGTGTTGGGGATACAGGGGAAGCATCGTGCACTCAACTCTAATCCTACATCCAGCTGTATCCATCCTTTAACACATAACCAGTTATTTTCGGAAACCGTCTACCTCGGACCTTCGAAACGCATCTACTATACAAGCTATGGCAATACTCCCGAACTACCTCCCCAGTACTGGGTGATGTCGGGGTTATCTTGCCACTAACCGTATAGGAGAGTTTTCGATGTCGGGCGTCTTAAGTATTCTAGAACTGCCGTGATTTGTTTGTGACGACAACACCTCGAAGCTCAACTCCCCGGGACACTGCCACAACCCCTAATGACAGGAGGCATCGAGAACAATGTTCTCGTCACAAAGACATCGAAACAATCCAAACAATACTCGCGAGATTCCTAAAAAAAATTGGTGCAATTATTGAGAATAGAAGAGGCAAGAGTAATCGTCAAGAGTCCTCATGAGAGTGAAAAGAGATGAGGAGCAAAAGAAATCCTACTCTCCGATATAAATATAGGACTCAAAACATTTTAAGTGTGTGCCTAGACTCAACCGTCAACGATTCGATCAATCAGTGGGGGCTTCTAGGTCGGAGAAGGCTCTGATACCAACTTGTAATGCCCAGGATGGGACTATACCTCCTACGTGTCGAGGCACGACTTAAAGGTATAAGCCCATTCTGGAATGATCTCAAGTTTGGTATCTTTGCACATCTCATGTAAAAATAGGGATGAAAGCGAAAAGATAGTTGGCTTACACTCGCCACGTCACACAATTCATTACATATCCAAACATCATTCAATAACATCACAACCCGTCTACGGGTGAAGATCCAAATGAAAGATACCAAACATACATCAAACCACAGGTCTGAATCGCCCCTAGTAGAAACCTCTACTGATCATCGGGATAGTGCACATAGTAACGGCTACGATCCTCGTCGTACTCCGAGTATAGCTCAGTGCCGTCTCCTGAGTAGAACACCTGAGTACCTGCATCTGGTGTGGTGTAGAGTCTGTGAGCCACAGAGAACTCAGCAATCCCGTTCCCGGGTAACACAACTATCCAAGCCTTGGGTGTGGAATAAGGCTGAAGAAATAACAAGAGGTTGCAGCAGCACTAGCACTAACTTACGTAAAAGAGAGCGAGAAGAGAAGTGCCTCAGATGATAGATGATCACGAAGTGATCCTAACTAAGCATGTCAAACATAACCCCACCGTGTTCACTTCCCGAACCCCTTTCGGAAAATGACCGTCACGGTACTCACGCTGGTAGTGTGTTCTGAACATGGTGTCAATTTTTCTACAACCGGATATTAACAAATTCCCATCTGCCACATAACCATGGGCACGGCTTTCGAAAGTTCAAAACCCTGCAGGGGTGTTCCAACTTGGCCCATGACAAGCCCACGATCCGCGGAGTCGCAACTCTAAGGTGGGAAGGCCCGAGTATCCTCGGAATCCCGTGCGCAAGATACTCCGACTAAGGTAAGGCTAATCCAGCAAATCCTCCCGGCGTGCCGACACCCTGATAGTAGCCGCGCGTATCTCGTCTCAGGCCACGACCGGATAAGTCATCCTACGGGTTTTTACCAGACCTCGAGTTTCCTTGAGGTGGCCCCGCAGTCTGCTCATTTCGGACCAACACTCATGTGGAGCACTGGCCCGGGGTTGTTGATTAAGAAGAGGGTTAATTACTCCCTATGAAAGTTTTTAGTTATTAGGCAAATAGTACCAATGTTGGGACTTGCTGGAAAAGACTTAGCGCTAAGCGGTTTATCGAGGGGGTCCCGTAACCCCAACCGTGTGAGGAACGCAAAATCAAGGAACATAACACCGGTTTATACGGTTCCTAAGGCGGCATGAGTGGAACAAATCACCAAGCAAAAGGCTTAGCCTTCCACCCATTACCAATATATAGATGATTTCATTTAAGAATTAATATAGTGTGATATCCCAACAAGCTTCAACATGAAGCAAGAATCTTCAAATCTTCACCTGCAACTAGCAATGCTATAAGAGGGGCTGAGCGAAGCTTACTTAGCCAATCAAAGGTTTGCATACGTAGGGTGGTTAGACAGATTCATGGTTACAATAGGAGGCTGACAGGAAAAACATGGGCATCGAGGCAATAAGCTAAAGAGCGAGACTTCTAGCAATAGGCAAAGATAGTAATGATATCCGGGTCAGGTCATCTAGCCTGTTGAGTCATCGATGGGATCGTAAGAGAGCTCCTCGTTCTCAACCTCGGTAGTAACCTCGTTCTCGTACTCGGTCTCGGCTTCCGGCTCTATTCAACACGAAACACACGAGGCACGACATCAAACAAGATGCAATGCGCAAACTACAGGATGCATGGCTGATGCACTAAGGAAGCACTGCAGATGCACTTAGGATGCACAGAATGTCAACATAGGAAACACAGAGATACAGCACAAGGAACATGACAATATGCATCAAACAAGAAACTTCAAAACATGTTAACAAGAGGATATTATGAATCTACATGCAAAATCTCACAAGTTTCATATAGGACTTGCTCAAAACGGAGCAACGGGCTAAAAGATACACCTGAAACAAGAAACATGCAAAGCTGAAATTAACAGCCACATAACAACTTCGGAGCAAGAAATATATACTCTACAGCACTCAAACATCATGACAAGAAGCATGGACATAAAGTAGACATAACCTACAGCAAACAATTCCATTGGAGCATCTCCATAGGAGGCATGGATCAATAGCAACAAGCTACAACATTTTCAACATGACAACAAAATCCCGACAGCAGTAATTTATAGCAACTTGGGAGCAAGAGTTAAATATGCTACAGCCACTCAAATGATCATGTGAGAGCATGAATGGATAGCCAACAACATATACAACAAGGAATCATCAATAGTCACCCCAAAACTAGCATGGATTTGCCTAGAACAACAAGCAAACATGGCATCTGGAAATTACAGATTCCAGACTTAGTGAAATTTCACTAAGTGTTAAACAGCAGTAACATCATGGCATGTTTGTGAGCAAGTTTAAGTCACCTCAAAGCATAACATGGCAAGTGGTTTGCACCACAGCAAAGTACACATGATGGGGAGTCGAAAACATATAAGCATGCAACAAGGGGACAACCACATCAATAGCAACGAGCTCCTCAACTAGGCATCTCGTAACAAGTTTAACAACCTAGCAGCCACATGCACTCTTGCAAAGGAGATAAACATGGCAAGATGAAATCTATCGTGCAAGCTTAAACAACCAACATGTAGAGTATCTCATGATGAACATGTGGACATATCATTTGCTTCATTTGGATACACATGCACCAAGTTATCACATCTCAAACATGGCATGAAAACAACTAATAGCAGCAGTTTATAACAAGTAGCACTCTTCTCATGAAGATTAAGACATCTAGATGACCTCAAACATGCATGGCGCAATGGAACAAAACATAGTACATGTCACCACGATCATTTTGACATATCATATGCACAAAACGGACAAGCACAGTAAAAGTTATCATCGTCACAAAAATGCATCAGACACTGAAAAACTAATGACTTAGAAGGAAAAACGAGGTCTACCTCCGGGTCAAACGGGCGCGGGCGGATCGGGTCGGTCAAACGGGCGGCCGGGTCAACGGGTCTGCACCGGGTCAAACGGGCCCGCGATCCGCTAGGGTTCCACCCGCCCGATCGGAACTGAGGCGCTGGATCGCTCGATCCCTCGAGCCGGTGGCGGGAGGTCGGAGCAGCGGGGCGGCGCCCTGGCCCGGCGGGCGGCTCCGGCCGAAGGGCCCGGCGGCGGCGAGGTGGTAGGCC
>LR738711.1:378816719-378918686 GCA_902687465.1 Secale cereale
CGGGTTGGCGGCGGAGGTCGGCGAGGCCGGCGGCGAGGGGGGGAGCTCCTGGCGCGGCACGAAGAAGGTGGCCGGCGGCAACGGGCGGAGGAGAGGCGAGGTCCGGCCGGCGGCGAGAGGAAGAAGACGGAGGGCGCGGCTCGGCCCAGATCTGCGCGGCGGCGGGCCGGCGCTGGGCCCCACGGGCCCACGCGGCGGGGTCGGAAGCACCGAGCGGCGGCGGTGGAAGTACGGCGCGGCAACGGTGGAAGAACGGCGCGGCAACGGTGGAAGCACTGCGCGGCAGAGGTGGAAACTCTAGGGTTTTGGACGCAAAATTGGATGGGGTGGACGTTTATATAGGCACAAGGAGCTAGGGTAGTCCAAAAGAGGAGTGGTTTTCGGCCACGAGATCACAATTGAACGGCCTAGATGATGGGAAGGGTTTGAGCTGGGTTGGTGGGCTGTTGGAGGGGTTTCTTGGGCCTCGAAGAGGAGGTACTTTTAGCCCACGAGGATAACTGTTGAATTACCAAACGAACTCCAAACGCGACGCAATTTGATAGGCGGGTTACACGTATCAAAACAACATCGCACGACAAGCCTCGCGCCAAACCGGAAACGTTACACGGCCAAACACCAAAGAAGGACTCGGGGAAGCCACGGGCACGTGTGAGAGCGTCAGAACTCGAAACGGACAACGAGAAGGAACGAGTGGGACCGGAAGCAAACGACAACACTAATGCAATGCAATGCACATGACAACATGACATGGATGAATGCACACATGCACACGACAAAACGACGAAAAACCCGAAAAGACGAAGAACCCGGAATGGAATTGATGAAGCCAAAGTTATACATTGCCCAAAAGGGAAAGTATTACATCCGGGGCATTACAATTGAACCCAAAGCTAAGCACTTCTCCCATTGCAAGAAAGATCAATCTAGTAGATCACACCAAACTAATAATTCGAAGAGACTTGCAAAGATATTAAATCATGCATACAAGAATTCAGAGAAGAATCAAATATTGTTCATAGATAATCTTGATCATAAACCCACAATTCATCGGATCTCAAGAAACACACCGCAAAAAGTATTACATCGAATAGATCTCCAAGAATATCGAGTAGAACTTTATATTGAGATCCAAAGAGAAAGAAGAAGCCATCTAGCTAATAACTATGGACCCGAAGGTTTGTGGTAAACTACTCACACGTCATCGAAGAGGCTATGGTATTGATGTAGAAGCCCTCCGTGATCGATTCCCCCTCCGGCGGAGCGCCGGAAAAGGCCCCAACATGGGATCTCACGGGTATAGAAGGTTGCGGCTGTCGAAATAGGGTTTTGTGGTGCTCCACGATGTTTTTAGGGTATATGAGTATATAAAGGCCGAAGAAGTATTTTGGTGGAGCTACGAGGGGCCCACAAGGGTGGGGGTGTGCCTACCCCCCTGGGCGCGCCCTCCTGCCTCGTGGCCACCTCGTGGCTTCCCAGACTTGTACTCCAAGTCTCCTGGATTGCGTTTGTTCCAAAAATGATCCGCGTGAATGTTTCATTCCGTTTGGATTCCGTTTGATATTCCTTTTCTGCGAAACACTGAAATAGGCAAAAAAAATTGCACTGGGCCTTTGGTTAGTAGGTTAGTCCCAAAAACAATATAAAAGTGCATATTAAAGCCCATTAAACATCCAAAACAGATAATATAATGGCATGGAACAATCAAAAATTATAGATACGTTGGAGACGTATCATACGGGCATACAAAACGAAGGTTTATTTTGAATGTTTAGAGCTGGCACATGCAAATTTACTTTGGACGACATGTAAATACTTCTTCTAGGTAGATATAATGGACTCATTTGGCACAACTTTTGGTTTAAAGAGTTAGATGAACAAGTATTATTTCCGCTTTGTACAAATGGAGGCTAGCAAATAGATTGAGAAGCAACCAAAAAGAAAATCAAAATAGTCATAAACATGCATTGAACACAACTAACACAGAATAATGCACCATAAGTAAGATATAACTTCGTTGCATAACTATTGACTTTACGTGCATGCACAGGGAATCACAAACATTAACACCAATATTACTATTAGACCACAATTACTCACTAACATCACTCAGCTATTATCATCTCCATATCATAAAACTATTGCAAGGAATCAAACTTATCATATCCAGTGATCTACATAGAAGTATTTGTTATATCCTTCTTGGATATTCATCATATTGGGACCAAATTCATATCTTGTGCAAATTACCATTACTATGATCAACTCTCAAAAAGATATAAGTGATGCATGAGAGTGCAAGTATTTCTTCAAAATATAATCACCGCCGTGCTCAAAAAGATATAAGTGAAGCACTAGAGCATCTGCCTAGCTCAAAAGATATAAGTGAAGCACATAGAGTATTCTACCAAATTATAGATAATGTGTGTCCCTCTCAAAAAGGTGTGTCCAGAAAGGATGATTGTGAAAAACTAAAAAGCAAAGTAAGAAAAGACTCATATAATACAGGACGATCCAGGCAAAACTCATAACATGTGATGAATAAAAACATAACTCTAAGTAAAATTATTGATGTTCGTTAGAAGAAAGAGGGGACGCCTTCCGTGGCATCCCCAAGATTAGTTGCTTGGCAGTCTTTGAATGTTACCTTGGGGTGTCTCGGGCACCCCCAAGCTTAGTGTCTTGCCACTCCTTATTCTTTCATCCATCGTGATCTCACCGAAAACATGTAAACTTCAGCACACATGACTCAACAGAAAACTCATGAGATCCGTTAGTATAATAAAATCAATCCTTATTGTATTGTTGCAAACACATTCATATTTTATTATTGCATTGTTACTACTGTATTCTAACTTTACCATGGCTAATATCCCGCGATACAATCCATAATTCATCAAGACAAGCAAACAACACAATGAAAACATAATATGTCATAAATAGAACAACCTGTAAAGATTCGAAGAATGGCTATACTTCTGCCACTATGAAAATTCTGAAACATTAGGACAGTGTGGGCAATTTGTATATCAATTATGTGTAAAAAATATAGAAAATTAGCATGCTCCAGTAATTATAGAAAATTCTGTTACCTCATGCGAAAGTTTTTATTTTTGCACAGAATCAAATCAACTATCAACAAAATCATACAAAAGGCTTTGCTTGGCACAAACACTAATGAAAACACAAAACACATCCAAAATAGAGGCATACTTGTGTGCTTATTAAAAAACAGAAACAAAACAAAAAGTTTAAAGATAAATATTGGGTTGCCTCCCAACTAGTGCTATCATTTTATGCCCCTAGCTAGGCATAATGCATAGTGTGAAGTGTGTTCATCCTTAGTTTTGATTATCTTAGTGGGAGTTTTATCAAAAACGTTATGAAATACATCATCCATGGGAATTTTAGCATTAGCAAGTTGACTGTCTGCGAACCCCTCTTGATTACAGGTTGCAATCCAAGAATATTGTTTATTAATACCATTGATGACTTGTTAGATTATATTCAAAGGAGGGACGTCCTTTTTGGTACTTTCATCATAAGTGTGATCGTCGTGAAATAAATACCTCAACAAGTATTCTCTATCATATAGAATCTCATCTATTACTAGCCTTTTCATGATTCATACCGTAAGAATCAAAGATTTTTCTAGCTTCCCTCACTATGTAATCAAATTCATTCATGAGAACAAGGCTAGCTATCTTCTTAGCCCTAGGATTTTTTATAACCAGAAAATCATAAAACAATCTTTGCAACGTAGGATGGGTAAGAATAAATCTTCTCTCAAGTTTAAGTATAGGAGCATCATCGCAAGTCAAGGTTCCAAAATAGTTAAAGAATTCTTGGATGACGCTTTTGCCAATAATATTCCCTTATCCCATCACAAAAGTCTTAGCATCTAAATTGGTAGGAATTTTGATTTTAGGGATATTACCACCCTCACTTTTCTCCATACCGAAGTCACCCATGATAGCAGTTTCAAACAAACAACAAGGAAATCAAGGAAGCAAACAAAAAAAAGGCAAACTAATTTTTTTTTTATTTTTGCAAAACTTTTTTTAGAAGTAGGGGAGATAAAACGAGAGGCAAATAAAAAATAATGTAAATGCAAGGAGATGTAAGTTTATGTGTTGGTACTTGATAGACGTTGATGATGTCTCCCCGGCAACGGCGTCAGGAACTCTTCCTGGTAATTGTGAGCTGCGTTGGGATTTCTGCGAAGAGGAGTGGATGTTGTAGTATTTCGCTCCATTATGAACCAAGGTTATCTATCTAGTAGGATAATCACGCAACACCTCGTCAGCAGTACATGTACACAAAATAAAAAATACTTGCACCCGACACGAACAAGGGGTTGTCAATCCCTTAACAATTATTTCCAAGATTAAATTTTGCAGTCATAGATAGATTGATAAAACACAAAATAAAATAAATAAAGAAGAAGTGCAACAAAGGTACTTTTGGATTTTGATATATGATATAAGTAGACCCAGGGGCCATAGTTTTCCATAGAGGCTTCTCTCTTAAAAATAGCATATGGTGGGTAAACTAATTACTGTCGGGCAATTGATAGTAAAGCAAATAATCATAATGATATTGAAGGCAAAGATCATGTATATATGCATCACGTCTGATAAAAGCAGACCAAAATGATTTTGCATCTACTACAATTTTACTCCACACATCGATCGCTATCCACCATGCATCTAGAGTATTAAATTCAAAAAGAATTGGGTAACGTCTTAAGCAAGATGACATGATGTAGACAAAGTAAACTCATGCATTAATAAACCCCATCTTTTTCATCCTTAATGGCAATGTTACAAATATGTGTCATGTCCTTTTTACCACTGGGATTGAGCACTTCAAAATCGAACCTATCACAAAGCACCTCTCCCATTGCAAGAAAAATTAATCTAGTTGGCCAAACCAAATTAATATATCGGAGAGAAATACACAATCATGCATAAACGAGTTAAAAAAACTCAAATAATATTCATGGATAATTTGATCAGAAACTCACAATTCATCGGATCCCAACAAACACACCACAAAAAGTGATTACATCAAATAGAACTCCAAAAACATCAAGGAGAACATTGTATTGAAGATCAGAGAGAGAGAGAGAGAGCCATCTAGCTACTAACTATCGACCGATAGGTCTGTGGTAAATTACCCACCCATCATCGGAAGGGCAGCAAGGTTGATGTGAGGCCCCTCTGTGATTGATTCCCCCTTTGGCAGAGTGTGGAAAAGACATCTAGATGGGATCTCGTGAGAATAAGATCTTGCACGATGGAAAAGTATTCTGTCTAGCTCTCTGCTGGTTTCCTGATTTTACAGAATTTATAGAGGTGGAATTAGGTCAAATGGAGCTATGTGGGCCCACATTCCATCTTCTGGCCCTCTCCTGGAGCTTCCAGTGTCGCTTTTGTCTAGAAAAAAATCTCCAAAAAGTTTCGTGGCATTTGCACTTCGTTTGGTACTAATATTCTGAAAAACAAAAAACATGCACAAAAAACAGCAACTGGCACTGGGCACTAAGTTAATAAGTTAGTCCCAAAAATAATATATAAGTGCTTGGATATGTATATAAAGCATCCAAGATTGATACTATAATAGCATGGAACAATACAAATTATAGTTATGTTGCAGACGTATCAAGGCTTCACTGTTGTGCTTACGAAGGTCGCACATCCATGGCCCTGGAGAATCCACACCCATGCCTCATGTGCCTCATCCATGGCTAGGTGTTGCGCAGCCGTGCCTAGAGATGCTTCTCGCCCACCCCTTTCCAGGTGAACTAGAATGCATGACCAACACACACTTCGACATGTGGCCCCCTTCAATATGTTCATGACAATTTAATGAGCGGAAGGTGAGTAGGAGCCTCCGCGACAACAAACACACTACACGACCAACACGTTGCCTGGCGAACGCACACTTGACCTATGCCCTTGCCAAGATGTTTGTGAAAATTTAACGACCCGAAGGCGAACATGAGCCGGCGCACGCCAGAGGCGTTGTGTGCCACCGTGACGACAAATGCACTACACGACCAACACGCGACATGACCAACACACACTTGGACCTATGCCCACCCTTCAAGATTTTTGTGAAAATATAGTGAGTCAAAGGCGAGAAGGATCTGCCGCGTGCCAATGGCGATGTGTGCCACCGCGATGACAAACTCACTACACGACCAACACACTGCACGACCTATGCCCCCTACAATATGTTTAAGAAAATTTAACGAGCCAAAGGCAAGCAGGAGCGGTCGCACGCCGGAAGCGCTATGTGCACTACAGAAAAGACACATCTGTGACATTTTGGGCCGAACGAAAAAAAAATCTGTCATACTTATGACACTTCTATGACAATAATTGTGACAAAACACGCTATCATCATAGATGTGGTGGGGTCCTAATTCTATGACAAAAAATCATGACAGAAAATTGGCTTTTCGTCCTGGGCGGGCCGGAGACGCAGCTACATGACATTCTTTCGGCCATCCATGGCAGAAAACACCGTGGTAGAAGCGAGGGCGAGGAAAATATCGCGGTGTTCCCGGTTACGATGGGTGGTCGGGGCCGAGCGATGCACGTTTCTCTCGTACACGCACGCACGTGGGTGCGAGGCATTGGGATCTAACTGAACACGAGCGAGGCGTTGGGCTCTAACTGAACCCGAGCAATTGCACTGTAGGCTACGCGTTACTGAACTAGAGCGATCGATCGATGGCTATTAACTGAACCCGATCGAGCGATTCCTTCGCTACTGCTGCTAACTGAAGCCGATCGATGTTGCCTCTGCATGAACAGGGAGCGTTGCTGGGGGGTTTGGATGAACAGTTCCAAGTAGGGGTGGCTGAACAGGACCCCGTGGTGTTGCCTCTGCATGAACAGGACCCCGTTCGATCGAGCCGGTTGGGGCTGCATGAACAGGACCCCGTGGAGGGCTGCATGAACAGGACCACCCCGT
Source organism: Secale cereale (assembly GCA_902687465.1). Classification (NCBI taxonomy): domain Eukaryota; kingdom Viridiplantae; phylum Streptophyta; class Magnoliopsida; order Poales; family Poaceae; genus Secale; species Secale cereale. The sequence continues at coordinate 378,823,704 of LR738711.1, forward strand.
GGAGGGCTGCATGAACAGTATACGGTGGAGGGATGGATGAATAGAAGCCCGTGGATGGGTGGTTGAACAGGAGCCCGTGGAGAGGGCTGGTTGAACAGTAGCTGGTGGAGTAGCGCGCGGTGGAGGCTGAATAGTCGTAGGTGGAGGCTGGAGGAGGTCGACGGTTGCTACTTCTTGAGCTTGCGTTGTATTCCCTCGAAGAGGAAAGGGTGATGCAACACAGTACCGTATGTATTTCCCTCAGTTTTTGAGAACCAAGTTATCAATCCAGTAGGAGACCATGCACGAGTCCCTCGCACCTGCACAAACAAATAAGAGCTACGCAGCCAACGCGATAAGGGGTTGTCAATCCCTTTACGGTCACTTACGAAAGTGAGATCTGATAGATATGATAGTTTGGTATTTTTGGTATTTTTGGATATAAGAACAGAAAGTAAAAATGATAAAGTAAAGTAGATTGTAGATTGATATGTTGAGAATAGACCCGAGGGCCTTAGGTTTCACTAGTGGCTTCTCTCATGATAGCAGAATTCTACGGTGTGTGGACGAATTACTATCGAGCAATTGATAGAAAAGCGAATAATTATGAGAATATCTAGGCATGATCATTATATATAGGCATCATATCCATAACAAGTAGACTGAAACAATTTTGCATCTACTACTATTACTCCACACCTCAACCGCTATCCAGCATGCATCTAGAGTATTAAGTTCATAAGAACAGAGTAACGCCTTAAGCAAGATGACATGATGTAGAGGGATAAACTCAAGCAATATGATATAAACCCCATCTTTTTATCCTCGATGGCAACAATACAATACGTGCCTTGCCGCCCCTGCTGTCATTGGGAAAGGACACCGCAAGATAGAACCCAAAGCCAAGCACTTCTCCCATTGGAAGAACTATAGATCTATTAGGCCAAACCAAACCAATAATTTGAAGAGACCTGCAAGGATATTATAATCATACATAAAAGAATTCAGAAAAGAACCAAATATTTCTCATAGATAATCTTGATCATAAACCCACAATTCATTGGATCTCGACAAACACACCGCAAAAAGATATTACATCGAATAGATCTCCTCGAAGACCGAGCAGAACTTGGTATTGAGATCCAAACAGAGAGAAGAAGCCATCTAGGTACTAACTATGGACCCGAAGGTCTGTGGTAAACTACTCACAACTCATGGTGAGGTGATGGTGTTGATGTAGAAGCACTCCGTGGTAGATGCCCCCTCCGGCGGAGCTCCAGAACAGGCCCCAAGTTGGGATCTCACATGAACAGAAGGTTGCGCTGGTGTAATTAGGGTTTTCTCTCCTCTTCTGAAGTTTTCGGGGTACATGGATATATATAGGAGGAAGGAGTGCATCGGGGGACCAACGTGGGGCCCACGAGGCAGGGGGCGCGCCCTGTAGCGGGGCGCCCCCACCCTCGTTGACGCCACGTGTGCCCTATTCCGTGGTTCTCAAGTCTCCCGTGAAGATGTCTCTCCAAAAATATCTCTCCCGAAGGTTTCATTCCGTTTGGACTCCGTTTGATATTCTTTTTCTGTAAAACCCCGAAATAGGAAAAAAAAACAGCAATCTGGACTGGGCCTTTGGGTTAATAGGTTAGACCCAAAAAAAAATAAGAGTGTAAAGCAAAGCCCATTAAACATCCAAAACATCATAAATAATAGCATGGAACAATAAAAAATTATAGATACGTTGGAGACGTATCAGGCATCCCCAAGCTTAATTCCTGCTCGTCCTTGAGTAGGTAAATGATAAAAACAGAATTTTTGATGTGGAATGCTAACCAACATAAATTTCAATGTAATTCCTTTTATTGTGGCATGAATGTTTAGATCTGAAAGATTCAAGAAAAAAGTCTATATTGACATAAGAAATAATAATACTTCAAGCATACTAACAAAGCAATTATGTCTTCTCAAAATACCATGGCTAAAGAAAGTTATCCCTACAAAATCATATAGTCTGGCTATGCTCCCTCTTCATCACACAAAATATTCATATCATGCACAACCCCGGTTTCAGCCAAGCACTTTTTTTCATACTCAATTCTTTCAAACCTTTCAACTTTCACGCAATACATGAGCGTCGGCCATGGATATAGCACTATGGGTGGAATAGAGTGGTGGTTGTTGAGAAGACAACAAGGAGGGAGATAGTTTCACATCGACTAGGCGTATCAACGGGCAATGGAGATGCCCATCAATAAATATCAATGTGAGTGAGTAGGGACTTCCATGGAACAGATGCACTAGAGCTAAAAATGTATGAGAGCTCAACAAAAGAAACTAAGTGGGTGCACATCCAACTTGCTTGCTCATGAAGAACTAGGGCATTTGAGGAAGCCCATCGTTGGAATATACAAGCCAAGTTCTATAATGAAAATTCCCACTAGTATATGAAAGTGACTAAACATGAGACTCTCTATCATGAAGAACATGGTGCTACTTTGAAGCACAAGTGTGGAAAAAGATAGTAGCAATTGTCCCTTTTTCTTTTCTTCTCTTTTTTTCTTCTTTTTTTATTTTTTTCTTTCTTTTTTTCTTTTTTTTCTTTTTTGGCCTTTCTTTTCTTGGCCTTTCCTTCTTTTTTTTGTTTGGGACAATGCTCTAACAACGATGATCATCACACTTATATTAATTTACAACTCGATATTACAACTCGATATTACAACTCGATACTAGAACAAAGTATGACTCTATATGAATGCCTCCGGCGGTGTACCGGGATGTGCAATGAATCAAGAGTGACATGTATGAAAAATTATGCATGGTGGCTTTACCACAAATACGATGTCAACTACATGATCATGCATGGAAATATGACAATATGAAGCGTGTCATATGAACGGAACGGTGGAAAGTTGCATGGAAATATATCTCGAAATGGCTATGGAAATGCCATGATAGGTAGGTATGGTCGCTGTTTTGAGGAAGGTATATAATGGGTGTATGGTACCGGCGAAAGTTGCGCAGTACAAGAGAGGCTAGCAATGGTGGAAGGGTGAGAGTGTATATAGTCCATTGACTCAACATTAGTCATAAAGAACTCATATACTTATTGAAAAATTTATGAGTCATCAAAACAAAGCAATCAACGCATGCTCCTAGGGGGGGAGGTTGGTAGGAGTTAACCATCGCGCGCCCCCGACCTCCACACAAAGGATGACACTCTACAAATACCTCATGCTCTAAGTTCGTCATATAGCGGTTCGCCATACGTGCATGCTACGGGAATCACAAACTTTAACACAAGTATTTCTCAATTTCATAATAACTCCACTAGCATGACTCTAATATCACTATCCTCATATCTCAAAACAATTATCAAGTATCAAACTTCTCATCATATTCAATTCACTTTGTATGAAAGTTTTTACTACATTCATCTTGGATGCCTATCATGTTAAGGCTAGTTTTATAGCCAAAGCACATTACCATGCTGTTATAATAGACTCTCAAAAGGATATAAGTGAAGCATGAGAGATCAACAATTTCTACAAAATAAAATTACCACCATGCTCAAAAAGATATAAGTGAAGCACTAGAGCAAACTATTTAGCTCAAAAGATATAAGTGAAGCACATAGAGTGTTCTAACAATTCCTAGGCCATATTTATCTCTCTCAAAAAGGTGTGTCCAGCTAGGATAATTTTGGCAAACTAACAAGCAAAGACTCATATCATACATGACGCTCCAAGTAAAACACATATCATGTGGTGAATAAAAATATAGTCCCGAGTATAGTTACCGATAGATGAAGACAAAAGAGGGGATGCCTTCCCGGGGCATCCCCAAGCGTAGGCTTTTGGTTGTCCTTGAATTTTACCTAGGGGTTCCTTGGTCATCCCCAAGCTTAGGCTCTTTCCACTCTTTGTTCTGTAGTCCATCAAAGCAATACTCAAAACTTGAAAAAATCACAACACAAAACTTAGACAAAAATCTCGTGAGCTCCGTTAGTATAAGAAAACAAACCACCATTCAAAGGTACTGTAATGACCTCATTATTTGTTTATATTGGTTTTAAACCTACTGTATTCCAACTTTTCTATGATTCATATCCTCCAATACTACTCATAGATTCATCAAAATAAGCATATAACACATGAAAAACAGAATCTGTCAAAAACAGAACAGTCTGTAGTAATTTGTAACTTCCGCATACTTATCTAACTCCAAATAAATTGAAATAAATTGGTAAATGTGGGTAATTTGTCTATTAATCATCGTCAAAAAGAATCAACTAAATATCACACTCCATTAAAATCTGGTGACTATTCTAGTGAGCGCTAATGATTCTGTTTTTTACAGCAAGATCATACAAACTTCACACAAGTCTTCCCAAAGGTTCTACTTGGCACAAACACTAAATAAAACACAATACCACATCTAAACAGAAGCTAGATGCAATACTTATTCCTAAACATAAGCAAAAACAAAAAATATAAAATTGGGTTGCCTCCCAACAAGTGCTATCGTTTAACGCCCCTAGCTAGGCAGGATACAAGGATAGATCTAGGTATTGCCATCTTTGGAAGGCAAACCATAAGTTGCTCTCATAATAGATTCATAGGGTAATTTAATTTTCTTTCTAGGAAAGTGTTCCATGCCTTTCCTTACCGGAAATTGGAATATAATATTTCCTTCCTTCATATCAATAATTGCACCAATCATTCTAAGGAAAGGTCTACCAAGAATAATAGGACATGAAGGATTGCAATCCATATCAAGAACAATGAAATCTACAGGCACATAATTCCTATTGGAAACAATAAGAACATCATTAATCGTTTCCATAGGTTTCTTAATGGTAGAATCAGCGAGATGCAAATTTAAAGAACAATCATCAAGCTCATGGAAACCTAACACATCACACAAAGTTTTTGGGATAGTGGAAACACTCACACCCAAATCACACAAAGCAAAGCATTCATAATCTTTAATTTTAATTTTGATAGTAGGTTCCTACTCATCACAATTCTTTCAAGGGATAGAAACTTCTAATTAAAGTTTTTCTTCATAAGATTGCATCAAAGCATCAACTACGTGTTTGGTGAAAGCTTTATTTTGACTATAAGCATGCGGAGAGTTTAATACGGATTGCAACAAGGAAATACAATCAATCAAAGAGCAATATCGTAATTGAATCTTTTGAAATCCAAAGTAGTGGGTTCATAACTATGCAAAGTTTTAATCTCTTCAATCCCACTTTTAATAATCTTAGCATCAAGATCTAAAAACTTCGAATCATTGGGACACCTTTTAATTAAGGTAAACTCATCTTCAATCCCATCTTTATCAAGATTCATACTAGAAAACAAGGATCTAATAGGATACACATCAATAACTTTCAGATCTTCATCTTTATTTTCATGATAACTAGAAGAACACGTTTTTATATAACTCTCTTTTTTAACACGCATGCTAGCGGTTCTTTCTTTGCATTCATCAATGGAAATTCTCATGGCTTTCAGAGACTCATTGATATCATGCTTAGGTGGAATAGATCTAAGTTTCAAAGAATCAACATCAAGAGTAATTCTATCCACACTTCTAGCCAATTCATCAATCTTAAGCAATTTTTCTTCAAGCAAAGCATTGAAATTCTTTTGCGAATTCATAATCTCCTTAACACTAGTTTCAAATTCATAAGGCATCTTTCCATAAGAGTTATTGTAGGAATTACCATAATTATTAGAGGAATTACTAGGAAAAGGCCTAGGATTAAAGTTTCCTCTATAAGCATTGTTACCAAAATTATTCGTACCAACAAAATTCACATCCAAAGATTCATTATTATTTTCAATCAACATGGATAAAGGCATATCATTAGGATCAGAAGAATCACTCTTAGTAGCAAATAATTTCATAACTTCATTCATCTTTCCACTCAAAACACTAAGCTCTTCAATAGCATGCACTTTTTTACTAGTAGATCTTTCGGTGTGTGAGGGATCGAAGAAGGTGAGAGTGTCTAGAGGGGGGGGGGTGATTAGACTACTCGACAAGATAAAAAATATGTCTTTTATCAAGAACAGATTTTGGCAGATTTTGCATAACACACAAGTCAAGTAGCACACTACACATGCAATTCTAGAGTATGGGCAGCGGAAAGTAAATTGCACAAGTAGTAAAGAGAAGTGGAGAAGATCAAACGCAATTTGGAGACGCAATGATTTTTCCCGTGGTTCCGATAGGTGGTGCTATCGTACATCCACGTTGATGGAGACTTCAACCCACGAAGGGTAACGGCTGCGAGAGTCCACGGAGGGCTCCACCCACGAAGGGTCCACGAAGAAGCAACCTTGTCTATTCCATCATGGCCTACGCCCACGGAGGGCTAGCCTTACTCGGGGTAGATCTTCACGAAGTAGGCGATCCCCTTGCCCTTACAAACTTCTTGGTTCAACTCCACATCTCGATGACGGATGCTCCCAAGCGACACCTAACCAATCTAGGAGGCACCACCCTCCAAAAGGTAATAGATGTTGTAGATGATGATGAACTCCTTGCTCTTGTGCTTCAAATGATAATCTCCCCAACACTCAACTCTCCTCACTGATTTGGCTGTGGTGGAAGAAAGGATTGAGTGGAAAGCAACTTGGGAAGGTTAGAGATCAAGCTTCATATGGTGGGAGTGGAGCAACTTGATCTCAACACAAGGGTAGGTAGTTCTCTTCTCAGAAATGTAAGGTATGAGTGGTAGTTCTTTCTGATGGCTCTCTCCACGAGTGAAGAGGGGGTGGAGGGGTATAAATAGCCTCCACACAAAATCCAACCGTTACACACATTTGAGCAATCTCGGTGGGACCGAAGTGGACAACTCGGTGAGACCGAAAGTTCAAATAATGTGAACGTTGGGGTTTTCGGTGGGACCGAAAATACAATCTCGGTTAGTCCGATTCGTGCAATGACAAGAGCATGCTAGTTTCGGTGGGACCGACTTTATCATCTCGGTGACACCGATTTGATGACAGAAGGTTACAGAACCTTGGCAGCTCATGTTTCTGTGAGACCGATATCAGAATTGGAAAATCCGATTTTACTAGTGTTTGGCTTATGGCTGAGGTGGTTCATCTCGGTGTGACTGAGTTTGGAATATCGGTGGGACCGAGATTACTTATGAGTGTATATGGCAGTGAAAGTTGCTGATAGTTTAGGAGATGTATCACTAAGCACTTGAGCAACCAGATCATCAACATAACCTCATCCCCTTTTAATAGTATTGGCTTTTCCTATGGACTCAATGTGATCTTGGATCACTAAACCAAAAATGGAGTCTTGAGCTTTTGCCAATGCTTGCCTTAGCATTTTGAGGGGTCCACTTCTTCAGTCCTTTTGCCATGCCAATGTGATTGAATTTCCTGAAACATACTTGATAAAAGCATTAGTCCAACCACAAAGTATGTTGTCATTAATTACCAAAACCACCCGGGGAGCAAATGTGCTTTCAATCTCCCCCTTTTTGGTAATTGATGGCAACACACTAAAATCACACTAAACAAGACATCAAAGCTTATTGAAAGAAAGACATAATTATCACGAAAGCTTTGACAAACATGTAGTACACAGGCTCCCCCTACAAGTGTGCAATATTTTCATAAATTATGGTTTTGGACTACCACAAGCACACAAGAGAGATAAGCAAGATGTGCTACATGCAGCTTGGCTATATGCATCAGAGCAGATGAAAAGAAGTAAGTGATAATGCATATGTGCATGGTGATTTCTTGCAAACAAGTATTCACAAGCAAGTCACCATCATGCACATTCTGCAAAGTGCATATACTTACCTTGAGGTTCCTTGGCATTGTACTTGAAGAGATAAACTTGGGAAAACAAGGTTAGATAACACAAGAGTATTTCTTCAACCAACTGCAAGAACATCAGGAGTACCAAGCCAGGGATGACATGTATAAAGAGTGTCTCATATTGAGCACAAGCTTGAATCAGCAAACATGTCTCCGAAACTAAAAGATTTTCAATGAACTCTGAAAGATTTTGCTTTCCATAAGATATCAATTGTGAAGATTCCTCTCCCTTTGAGTTCTCTCAGATCAAGGGGTTTGATGGAAAGAGCAAAATCAAAAGAATGATGCCAAATGAGAATGAATCCAATTGTAATGTCCAATGTAAAACACGGCAAAGCTTTGATGTGATTCTCTCCCCCTTAAGGTAAGATTGCTCTTCTTCTCCCCCTAAATCTTCTCTTCTCCCCCTAAGTCTTCTCCCCCTTTGACATCAAGTGTTGAAAAGGACAGCAAACTAGGAAGGTCAGGGAAGATGGAAAGAAAGAAGTGGGATCCTTAAGAATCACAACAGGGCAAATAGGAACATGCATAGAGAATCATTGAGTGGAGCTGCAGAAGATGATATCCTGGAAGAAATAAATCGGTGACACCGAATTGAGATGGATCGGTGGGTCCGAAAGTCAGGGACTTAGGGTAGATCCTTTTCGGTTAGACCAAAATATTTAAATCGGTGACGCCGAGTTTAATTCCAAGGAAATACAGAAATAATTCAGCTCACTTTGCGAGGAATGTTTCAAAGGATTTGCAATGAATTTGTGAAAGATTTTCGAGGAATTGATCAGAGCCAGAGGGATATTCACAAAGACAGAAGAATAGAAATGAAAAAGATTTTTTTAATGAAAACTCAATGAGAGAACATAAGAGAAAATAGAAAGACTTCAAAACATATGTACTTCATCTAGATAAAGGTCGGCGACAAGGTCACCTATGTTTGAGTATATTGACTTAGGAGTCGAATGAGGACATTTGATCATAGGTCATACTCATCATTTAAGCTCAAAATGGGGTTGCCATTTTTCGATTAAGCATTCGATGTGATCACATCTTATGAAGCTGCTTGTACTCATGACTTTGAGCAAAGCTCCTCAAAGATGTGAAGAACATACCTTGGGTTTGTTGTTGCTTTGCTCATGTAGGTAAACTTGATGTAGGTGCTCATTGAATGTGAAGTTGGAGCGCCATTTCCACTTGTGTAGTTCATCTTCCTACATGGGTTAGGCAAGCAAGGAAATACTCAAGGATATCCAAGATGACAAGAGTGAAATACTAGATGTGTAAGATGTCAAAAAGGATATGTGGAATTTTTTTCCTTGAACTCAACATCCCAAAGGGCTAGATACTTGGTCAATGACAAGATTACTCATGATTTGAGTGTGTGGTAATCTTGTGGAATGTAGATCATCCAAGTACCTGCAAGGAGTTAGATACAATACAAGGAGGCAAATGTGTCCAAGATATATGATCACCATCATAAGAGAAATATCAAGGATTAGTCAAGTGGGCTCATGCCTTGCATGCATCAATGGAGTTCTCACTCCAAGTTTGAAGCATCAATGATGTTCAACTCACTCTTTAAGCGACAAAACACCTTCTCATCAAGAGGTTTTGTAAAGATATCAGCAAGTTGTTTGTCAGTACGAACATGCTTAAGATTAATGTCACCCTTGGCAATATGATCACGAATGAAATGGTGACGAACTTCAATATGCTTCATTCGAGAGTGTTGCACCGGATTGTGTCCAATTTTAATCGCACTCTCATTGTCACAAAGCAAGGGAACATGTCTCACATGTATCCCATAATCCTTAAGCGTTTGTGTCATCCATAGCAATTGAGCACAACACGAACCAGCAGCAATATATTCCGCTTCGGCAGTGGATAATGATACCGAATTTTGTTTCTTGGAGGACCAAGATACAAGGGATCGACCAAGGAATTGACACGTACCCGAAGTTGACTTTCTATCAACCTTGTCACCGGCATAGTCCGAGTCGGAATAGCCAACAAGGTCGAAAGAGGCCCTCTTAGGATACCAAATGCCAAAGTTTGGTGTGTGTATCAAATATCTCACTATCCTTTTAACAGCTTTAAGATGACATTCTTTAGGGGCTGCTTGATATCGCGCACACATGCATACACTCAACATTATGTCAGGACGAGAAGCACAAAGAGATAGTAGAGAACCAATCATAGATCGGTAAACCCTTTGATCAACGGGTTCTCCATCTTTTGTCAAGTCATTATGTCCACTTGTAGGCATGGGGGTACTCATACCTTTGCTTTCTTGCATGTTGAACTTCTTGAAGAGATCCTTGGTGTATTTTGTTTGTGAGACAAAGGTACCCTCCTTAGATTGCTTGATTTGCAACCCAAGGAAGAATTTGAGTTCACTCATCATGGACATCTCATACTTCTCCGACATGAGCTGTCCAAACTTCTTGCTAAAATGAGGGTTAGTTGAACCAAAGATAATATCATCAACATATATTTGGCACACAAATAGTTCACCATTAACCCTTTTCGTGAACAGCGTTGAGTCTATCTTTCCAATCTCAAAGCCTTTTTCAAGAAGAAAGCTAGTCAAGCATTTGTACCAAGCTCTAGGAGCTTGTTTAAGACCATAAAGAGCTTTGTGCAACTTGTAAACATGATTAGGCTTTTTGGGATTCACAAATCCGGGAGATTGTTTCACAAATACTTCCTCCTCAATTTCACCATTTAGGAAAGCACTTTTGATATCCATTTGATAGAGAGTAATATCATGGTGATTGGCATAAGCAAGAAGAATGCGAATGGACTCAAGTCTAGCAACGGGGGCATAGGTCTCACCATAGTCCATACCTTCGACTTGTGTGTAACCTTGAGCTACGAGACGAGCCTTGTTGCAGATGACTTGTACATCTTCATCTTGCTTGTTCCGAAATACCCATTTGGTTCCAATGATGTTTTGATCATCCTTGGGCTTCTCTACCAAAGTCCATACCTTGTTCCTCTCGAAGTTGTGTAGTTCTTCGTGCATAGCGTTCACCCAATCCGGGTCTTCAAGTGCTTCTTCTACCTTCATAGGTTCAATACTAGAGATAAATGAGTAATGCTCACAAAAGTTAGCTAAGCGAGTTTTAGAGCGAGTAATTCTCCCGGAGTTGATGTCGTTCATCATTTGTTCCACGGGATGATTTTTCTTGACTCTTGCTCGGACTCGGGATAGCTTTTGTTGAGGTTGTGGCTGAGCTTCCTCATCATCTTCATCTTCCTCTTCTTCTTCTTCATTGTTGTTGGTGTTGTCTTGAGGCGGTGGAGAAGGAGGTTGTGGTGGATCTTCTTGTTGCACTTCCTCATATTGGTGAGTTCCACTTGTGGAGGCCTCCATGTTGCCTTGAGGTTCATCTCTCCGTGAGGTAGGGGGCTCCACATATGTAGATGAGGTACTCTCCTTCACTTCCATGGGACGGATCTTTCCAATAGATAAATCTTGGATAGCTTCCGATGGGTCCTTGTATCCTACATCAATAGGCATTTGCTCTACTTGCGAGCCATTAGATTCGTCAAACTTCACGTCTACCGTCTCTTCAACCTTTCGGGTGAAATTATTGTAGACACGGTAGGTGTAGGAGTTTGATCCATAACCAAGGAGAAAGCCTTCATGAGATTTAGGAGCAAATTTAGACCGACGATGCTTATCAAGGATATAGCATTTTGAACCAAAGACACGAAAGTATCCCACTTGGGGTTTGTTACCGGTGAGGAGCTCGTATGATGTCTTGCCGAGGAGCTTATGAAGATAAAGCCTGTTGATAGCATGACAAGCTGTCTCGACCGCTTCTCCCCAAAAATGCTTCGGTGTCTTGTATTCATCAAGCATCGTTCTCGCCATCTCTATGAGCGTTCGGTTCTTCCTCTCAACAACTCCATTTTGTTGAGGAGTGTACGTAGCTGAGAACTCATGTAGAATCCCTTCCTCATCGAGAAAAGAGTCTACATTGGCGTTCTTGAACTCCATTCCATTGTCACTCCGAACTTTCTTGATCTTCACCTCAAATTGATTTTGGGCCTTTTTGGCAAAGGTTTTGAAGATTCTCTGAACCTGCGATTTGTCATCAAGGAAAAATACCCACGTAAATCTGGAATAATCATCAACTATAACTAGACCAAAGGAGTTACCACCAAGGCTTTTGTAAGCATTGGGACCGAAGAGATCCATATGAAGAAGCTCAAGCGGTCTCCTTGTGGTCATGATGTTCTTCACGGGATGACTTCCACCTACTTCTTTTCCTGCTTGACAAGCACTACAAAGTCTATCTTTGTCAAAGAAAACATCTTTAACGCCAAGAATATGATCACCTTTGATCAGCTTGTCTAGATTACGCATACCAACATGTCCAAGCCTTCTATGCCATAACCAACCTTTAGAGGATTTAGCAATGAAGCAAGCTCTAGGTTGGGCTTTCTTAGTGAAGTCAACAATATATAAATCACCTCTAAGGATACCGGTAAACGCCATGTTTTGATTGTCACGACGAAAGACTTGGCAATCTACTTCGGTGAATAGCACATTGAATCCAAAGTCAGCTAATCTAGACACGGAAAGTAAATTGTATCCAAGAGATTCTACAAGCATGACATTTTGAATAGAGCTATCATGAGATACGGCCACCTTACCAAGGCCAAGTACCTTACCCTTGGAGTTGTCTCCAAAGGTCACATACTTGCGTGGACCATCGTTCTTTGCAAGCTCTCGAAACATGTCTTTGTCTCCAGTCATGTGGTCGGTGCATCCACTATCAAGAATCCACTCTTTTCCGCCGGACATGTAGTCTCTCAGATTTGCCATAAGATTGAGACTCTTCATGATCTTGTCTAGCTCGGTGTCCGAATCGGAGTAATCATCATCATGCTCATGCTCATCATCATATTGACCCATAGACTGTTCATCATCAACACCTAGGTCAATTTGATAACTACTTGCATTAGTTTTGTCAATGTGACAATAATCTTCGGAATGCAATGCAAGAGCATTTCTAATTAAAACATTGATAAGATCGGGATCACCCTTCTTTTTCATAAGATCACGAAGCTCAAAGAAGCATTTATCAAAGTTGGGATCATTGGGGTGCATCATATCAAATTCAATAGTCTTGTATAGAATTTTATCAAGACCTCTCAAAGAGTAGTCCGGACAAAGTTCTTCCAAGAACTTCCACATAGCATAGGCGCACTCAAAGTTTGTAACGAGCTTAAGCAAGTTATCAGGTAACCCTCTAATGATAAGATTTACAGTCCTAAGGTTACGAAGCAAATCAAGCTCTTCATCCATGGTAGGGTGCAAGGGGTCAAATGGAGGCACATAGGGGGTCTCAACATATTTGCGCAAATTGTACGTCTTAAAAATAATAAGCATTTCAGTCCTCCACGAGTTATAGGACACTCCATTAAGAATAGGCACTCTATGGCTAACACTCCCAAACGTAGACACGTCCAGCTTCCTCCAATGGTGTGTAAACCAAAGCAATGGAGACCAAAGCTCTGATACCAATTGAGGGTCGAAGAAGGTGAGATTGTCTAGAGGGGGGGGTGATTAGACTACTCGACAAGATAAAAATTATGTCTTTTATCAAGAACAGATTTTGGCAGATTTTGCATAACACACAAGTCAAGTAGCACACTACACATGCAATTCTAGAGTATGGGCAGCGGAAAGTAAATTGCACAAGTAGTAAAGAGAAGTGGAGAAGATCAAACGCAATTTGGAGACGCAATGATTTTTCCCGTGGTTCCGATAGGTGGTGCTATCGTACATCCACGTTGATGGAGACTTCAACCCACGAAGGGTAACGGCTGTGAGAGTCCACGGAGGGCTCCACCCACGAAGGGTCCACGAAGAAGCAACCTTGTCTATTCCATCATGGCCTACGCCCACGGAGGGCTAGCCTTACTCGGGGTAGATCTTCACGAAGTAGGCGATCTCCTTGCCCTTACAAACTTCTTGGTTCAACTCCACATCTCGATGACGGAGGCTCCCAAGCGACACCTAACCAATCTAGGAGGCACCACCCTCCAAAAGGTAATAGATGTTGTAGATGATGATGAACTCCTTGCTCTTGTGCTTCAAATGATAACCTCCCCAACACTCAACTCTCCTCACTGATTTGGCTGTGGTGGAAGAAAGGATTGAGTGGAAAGCAACTTGGGAAGGTTAGAGATCAAGCTTCATATGGTGGGAGTGGAGCAACTTGATCTCAACACAAGGGTAGGTAGTTCTCTTCTCAGAAATGTAAGGTAGGAGTGGTAGTTCTTTCTGATGGCTCTCTCCACGAGTGAAGAGGGGGTGGAGGGGTATAAATAGCCTCCACACAAAATCCAACCGTTACACACATTTGAGCAATCTCGGTGGGACCGAAGTGGACAACTTGGTGAGACCGAAAGTTCAAATAATGTGAACGTTGGGGTTTTCGGAGGGACCGAAAATACAATCTCGGTTAGTCCGATTCGTGCAATGACAAGAGCATGCTAGTTTCGGTGGGACCGACTTCATCATCTCGGTGACACCGATTTGATGACAGAAGGTTACAGAACCTTGGCAGCTCATGTTTCGGTGAGACCGATATCAGAATTGGAAAATCCGATTTTACTAGGGTTTGGCTTATGGCTGAGGTGGTTCATCTCGGTGTGACTGAGTTTGGAATATCGGTGGGACCAAGATTACTTATGAGTGTATATGGCAGTGAAAGTTGCTGATAGTTTAGGAGATGTATCACTAAGCACTTGAGCAACCAGATCATCAACATAACCTCATCCCCTTTTAATAGTATTGGCTTTTCCTATGGACTCAATGTGATCTTGGATCACTAAACCAAAAATGGAGTCTTGAGCTTTTGCCAATGCTTGCCTTAGCATTTTGAGGGGTCCACTTCTTCAGTCCTTTTGCCATGCCAATGTGATTGAATTTCCTGAAACATACTTGATAAAAGCATTAGTCCAACCACAAAGTATGTTGTCATTAATTACCAAAACCACCCGGGGAGCAAATGTGCTTTCAGTGTGCCATTGAGAATAATTAACCATAATATTATCTAGGAGTTTGGTAGCTTATCCGAAGGTAGTTTCTATGAAAGTGCCTCCTGCGGCCGAATCTAAAAGATTTCTAGAAGCAAAATTCAAGCCAGCATAAATGTTTTGAATAATCATCCGTAAGTTCAAACCATGTGTAGGGCAATTACGTATCATTAATTTCATTTTCTCCCAAGCTTGTGCAACATGCTCATGATCTAGTTGCTTAAAATTCATAATATCGTTTCTAAGAGAGATGATCTTAGTAGGAGGGAAATACTTAGAGATAAAAGCATCTTTGCACTTATTCCACGAATCAATACTATTTCTAGGCAAAGAGGAAAACCAAGTTTTAGCACGATTTCTAAGTGAAAACGGAAACAACTTCAATTTAACAATATCATTATACGTATCCCTCTTCTTTTGTATATCACACAAATCAACAAAGTTGTTTAGATGGGTAGCGGCATCTTCACTACGAAGGCCGGAAAATTGATCTTTCATGACAAAATTCAACAGAGCAGCATTGATCTCACAAGATTCAGCATCGGTAATAGGAGCAATAGGAGTGCTAATAAAATCATTATTGTTGGTATTGGAGAAGTCACACAATTTGGTATTGTTTTGAGCCATAGTGACCAGCAAGCAATCCAACACACAAGCAAACAAGAAGCAAGCGAACGATAAACACACGGCAAAAAGAAGGGCAAATAAAACAGCAAGGGTGAAGTGGGGGAGAGGAAAACGAGAGGCAAATAAATGTAATGTGACGGATAAGTGTTTGTGATAGGTACTTGGTATATGACTTTTGCGTAAGCCTCCCCGGCAACGGCGCCAGAAATTCTTCTAGCTACTTCTCGAGCTTGCGTTGTATTCCCTCGAAGAGGAAAGGGTCATGCATCATAGTGGCGTAAGTATTTCCCTCGGTTTTTGAGATCAAAGGTATCAATCTAGTAGGAGACCACGTGCGAGTCCCTCGCACCTGCACAAACAAATAAGAACATGCAGCTAACGGATAAGGGGTTGTCAATCCCTTTACTGTCACTTACGAAAGTGATATCTAATAGATATGATAGTTTGGTATTTTTGGTATTTGTGGATATAAGAACAGAAAGTAAAAGCGGTAAAGTAAAGTAGATTGTAGATTGATATGTTGAGAATAGACCCGGGGGCCTTAGGTTTCACTAGTGGCTTCTCTCATGATAGCAGAATTCTATGGTGGGTGAACGAATTACTGTCGAGAAATTTATAGAAAAGCGAATAATTATGAGAATATCTAGGCATGATCCTTATATATAGGCATCACGTCTGTAACAAGTAGACCGAAACGATTCTGCATCTACTACTATTACTCCACACATCGACCACTATCGAGCATGCATCTAGAGTATTAAGTTCATAAGAACAGAGTAACGCCTTAAGCAAGATGACATGATGTAGAGGGATAAACTCAAGCAATATGATATAAACCCCATCATTTTATCCTCGATGGCAACAATACAATACGTGCCTTGTTGCCCCTACTGTCACTGGGAAAGGACACTGCAAGATTGAACCCAAAGCCAAGCACTTCTCCCATTGCAAGAACTATAGATCTAGTAGGCCAAACCAAACCAATAATTCGAAGAGACTTGCAAGGATATTATAATCATACATAAAAGAATTCAGAAAAGAACCAAATATTTCTCATAGATAATCTTGATCATAAACCCACAATTCATCGGATCTCGACAAACACACCGCAAAAAGAGATTACATCGAATAGATCTCCTCGAAGACCGAGGAGAACTTGGTATTGAGATCCAAAGAAAGAGAAGAAGTCATCTAGGTACTAACTATGGACCTGAAGGTCTGTGGTTAACTACTCACAACTCATGGTGAGGCGATGGTGTTTATGTAGAAGCACTCCGTGGTAGATCCCCCCTCTGGTGGAGCTCCGGAACAGGCCCCAAGATGGGATCTCATGGGAACATAAGGTTGCGGCAGTGGAATTAGGGTTTTCTCTCCTCTTCTGATGTTTTTGAGGTACAGGGATATATATAGGAGGAAGGAGTGCATCAGGGGATCAACGTGGGGCCCATGAGGCAGGGTGCGCGCCCTATAGCGGGGCGCCCCCACCCTCGTGGACGCCATGCCCTATTCCGTGGTTCTCAAGTCTCCCGTGAAGATATCGCTCCAAAAATATCTCTCCCGAAGGTTTCATTCCGTTTGGACTCCGTTTGATATTCTTTTTCTGTAAACCCTGAAATAGGCAAAAAAACAGCAATCTTGACTAGGCCTTTGGGTTAATATATTAGTCCCAAAAATAATATAAAAGTGTATAGCAAAGCCCATTAAACATCCAAAACATCATAAATAATAGCATGGAACAATCAAAAATTGTAGATACGTTGGAGACGTATCAACGGTGGATGAACAGTAGCCCATGGAGGCTGGAGGGGGTCGACTGTGGTGATGACCAGTATCCCGTGGAGTCCTGTTTTGTGGTACACCACACCCCTCCTGATGAATAGGACACCCGTTTCGACCGTAGCGCTCCAACACAAGTCTGTTTCCTCCATTTTGCGGTACGCCACACCCCTCCTGATGAACAGGACCCCCATTTCGACCATAGCGCTCCAAAACAAGTCCGTTTCCTCCGTTTTGCGGTACGCCACACCCCTCTCGATCAACAAAACCCCCGTTTCGATCGTAGGAGGTCTGTTTCCTCCGTTTTGCGGTATGCCAGACCCCTCCCGATGAACAGGATCCCGTTTCGACCGTGGCCGGTCGAACAGAAGGCCATTTCCTCTGTTCTGCGGTACGCCAGGCCTCGTTTCCATCGGCTGTTCCGTCCAAGCCCTCCCGATGAACACGACGACGCAATCCTTTCCAACCCAGCCGGTTGGCTCCCCATGAACACGACGATGACGTTGTTTCTCTGTTCCGACCCAGCCATGTACACGAGCCCTGGCCGTACGTATGCGCGAGTAGGTGTTCGAGACCCTGCCCGAATGTACGTACGTGGCCGTATTTTCTTTCTTGCAGATTGGGCGCTGTATGTATGTGTACATTCTACGTGCGCGCCTCTACATCGACCAATATGTATGTACACGTTCACGACCAGAATGACAACGGTACGTACGCTTCGACCAGGTGGGTCCCGACTGTCAGGCACTTCCTTGCCTGCGAAGATGTAGCTGGTGGGTCCCAGCATTCAGGGGCGTATCTTTTTTTTGCCCGGACGCACTTCCTTGCATGCGAAGATGTAGCTGGTGGGTCCCAGCTGTCAGGGGGAAACATTTTTTGCGTGAAATATGGTGGCCCGTCCGGTGGGTCCCGATGTAAGGTGGAGGAATAATTATTTTGCGCGTAATAAGGAGGCACTTCCTTGCTGCGGCCGTGGACCCAGTTGTCAGCCTCTCCAAATACAGTCCATGTCCGATGGAAGCTGTTCCTTGACCATGTTGACCATGCCACGCCGAGAGCACCAGGGCGGTGGACGATGGCGAAGCCTAGGAAGTGGACGACGCGGAGCCGGGGAAGACGCGGCAGTGGATGCCCACGCGTAGAGGAGTACGAGGGTTCACTGGTTCGCTGCGGTGTGACGCTGCCGTCGCCGCAGAATAATAGGGGGTGTGGGTGAGTAGGGGGATGGTCTGGCCAGCGGTCGGAATAGTAAGGGGCGGTGAGGCCTCCGTGGCAGCACAGCCGGCAACGGGAGGCAGGAGCATGCGGCACGACCGGCGCTGCTTTGGGCGGCTGGAGCAAGAAGACCACAGGTTGAAGAAGCACTAAGGCCGTTGGATGGACATCGTACGGTCAATGGAGCTAGAATCGTTCATATTGACTAACTTGAGAAAGCACTCCGTCTCCATCAACTTAGTAGGCCCACAAGTCAGCCACCCACCAAGGTGGGTCCCAACTAGTAGGGGAGTATTCATTTTTTTGTGCGTAATAAGGCGGCACTTCCGGTGGGTCCGAGTTGACAGCGGGGGGAACGTTTTTTCGCGAAATACGGTGGCCCGTCCGGTGGGTCCCAGCAGTCAGGGGGAAACATTTTTCTCGCCAAATACAATGGCCCGTCCGATGGGTCCGTGCTGTCAGGTGGAGGAATAATTATTTTATGCGTAATAAGGAGGCACTTCCTTGCGGCTACCGTGACCCAGCTGTCAGCCTCTCCACGTACAGTACTCTTCCAATGGAAGTCGTTCCTTGACCACGTTGACCACGCCGCGCCGAGAGCACTAGGCCGATGGACGACGGCAAGGCCTAGGAAGGGGACGACACGGAGCCGGGGAAGACGCGACAGTGGATGCCCACACGTAGAGGAGTATGTGGGTTCACTAGTTTGCTGCGGTGTGAGGCTGTCATCGCCGCAGAATAACAGGAGGTGTGGGTGAGTAGAGGGATGGCCTGGCCAGCAGTGGGAGTAGTAGGGGCGGTGAGGCCTCCGCCGCATCGCAGCCAGCCACGGGAGGCAGGAGCACGAGGCACGACCGGCGCTGGTTTGGGCGGCTGGAGCAAAAAGACCAGAGGTTGAAGAAGCACTACGGCCGTTGGATGGATATTGTACGGTCACTAGAGCTAGAATCGTGCATATTGACTAAGTTGACAAAGCCCTCCGTCCCCGTCAACTTAGTAGGCCCCAAAGTCAGCCTGCCACTATACTTGGTCCCAGCTAGCAGGGGGTGTATTCATTTTTTTGTGCATAATAAGGAGGCACTTCCTTGCGTGCGAAGATATAGCTGGTAGGTCCAAGCTATCAGCGGCAGTAACATTTTTCACGAAATACAGAGGCCCTTTCGGTGGGTCCCAGATGTCAGGTTGAGGAATCATTATTTTGCGCATAATAAGGAGGCATTTCCTTGCGTGTGATAGTGGACCCAGCTGTCAACCTCTCCATGTACTGTCCACTTCAGATGCATGTCGGTCGTTGTCCACGTTGACCAGGCCATGCCGAGAGCACCAGGGCGGTGGACGACAGCAAGGCCTAGGAAGGGAACGACATGGAGGCAGGGAAGACTCGGTAGTTGTTTCCCATGCGGAGGGGAGTACAACTGTACGAGGGTTCACTGGTTCATCTGCCGTCGCCGAAGAATAACACCAGGTGTGGGTGAGTTGAGGGATGGCTAGGCCAGCGATGGGAGTACGGTGTGGCGGTGAGGCCTGTGCGGCAGCACAGCCGGTCACGGGGAGGAGGGAGCAGGCAGTCCCGACGGCGCTTGTTTGAGCGGCTGGAGCAGGAAGAGCAGAGATTGAAGAAGCACGACGGTCGTTGGATGGACATCCAATAGTCACTGCTTGTGCGTCAACCTTTTTTTAGGAAAGCCTCAAATCTGTTGAAAACATCATACATCCCATCTGCCATTATGTCTAATAATTTACAACCCATTTGCTAATTCTTAAGGTTTTTTTTGGAGCCCATATTCTTTTTGTTAGCATTACAGCCTATATTGTGGCCAGGGTTAAAAAATTATATGAAATTTTGCATATTTAGGTGCTGTCCGAACTGTTTTTAATCCCGAAATTTCGAGTCACATTCAAACTGATTTTAAAAATAAATGTATATCAATATAAAATCCAACAAATTGTCCATGCATAAAAATCAATGCAATTTAAAATCTGGAAATAAAAAAAGAAATTTGAAACTAATTGCCGGTTTGATGTGTTTTAAAAATGTACAGCCCATTTCTCATTACTGATAGGTCATTTTCTCGGCCAGCCGAATGAAGCTCTCCCCGTCTTGAAAGATTTGCAGCCCAACAAGCCTGACAAAGCGACTTACTTGGCAAATCACAAAAAAACTGGGTTGTGGCCGTGGACCCAGCTGTCAGCCTCTCCACGTACAGTCCACGTCCGATGGAAGTCGTTCCTTGACCACGTTGACTATGCCGCGCCGAGAGCACCAGGGCGGTGGACGACGACGAGGCCTTGGAAGGGGACGATGCGGAGCCGGGGAAGACGCGGCAGTGGATGCCCACGGGGAGAGGAGTACGAGGGTTCACTGGTTCGGCTGCGGTGTGAGGCTGCCGTCGCCGCAGAATAACAGGGGTGTGGGTGAGTGGAGGGATGGCCTGGCCAGCGGTGGGAGTAGTATGGGGGCGGTGAGGCCTCCGCGGTAGCACAGCCGGCCACGGGAGGCAGGAGCAGGCGGCACGACCGGCGCTGCTTTAGGCGGCTGGAGCAAGAAGACCAGAAGTTGAAGAAGCACTACGGCCGTTGGATGGACATCGTACGATCGCTGGAGCTAGAATCATTCATATTGACTAAGTTGACAAAGCACTCCGTCCTCATCAACTGAGTAGGCCCACAAGTCAGCCTCCCACTGTGGTGGGTCCCAACTACCAGGGGGGAGTATTCATTTTTTGTGCGTAATAAGGAGGCACTTCCTTGCTTGTGAAGATATTGGAGGAATCATTATTTTGCACGTAATAAGGAGGCATTTCCTTTCGTGCGGCCGTGGACCCAGCTGTCAGCCTCTCCACGCATAGTCTACTTCCAATGGTGTCGCTCGTTGACCACGTTGAGCACTCCGCGTCGAGCGCATCCAAGGTGGTGGACGACGGCGAGGCCCCGGACAGCAACGAGCCGGAGATGGGAAGACGCGGGAGTTGAGTCACAGACAGAGAGGTGTACGAGGGTTAACTGGTTCTGGTGTGGTTCGGCAGTCGGTGGAGAAGAACAGGAGGTGTGGAGGGGTGTAGGATTGGCCTGGCCAACGATGGAGTAGCGCTTCACAGCGAAGCGTGCTAAGCAGAGCTGCTAGCAGCAGGAGGCGTGAGCAGGTGATCCCAGCGGCGGTGGAGGAAGAAGATGAGAGATTGAAGATGGATGCCGGTCATTGGATGTAAATCCAACGGCTAACGATGTCAGAATCATTTGTTGACTAAGTTGACAACGACTTGCATTAGCTTCAGCCTATTGGCCCACATTTCAAACTCCAGAAATGTGGCACCTATTCAACCCATTTTTCAGAATTTATAGTCTTTTTTTGCGGGGTAGAATTACAGTCCATTTGATCTTTTTTTTGAATTGCAGTCCATTAGCTGGGCTGGGTGAACAAATAATATAGCGTCCATGCGGCCCATTTATGTTTTTCCTAAAAAAATATAGGCCATTTGCACTTTCTCGAAATACACGATTTTGCTGGGCTGATTCTAATTATAATGTTGGGGTGGGCGCAACAATGTTATCAAAAAATAAACAAGGGCTGAGCATTTTGTTATATATATATATATATATATATATATATATATATATATATATATATATATATATATAATAAGTGATTTATTATTACATTGGTCCTTAAATCTTACCAAGCTTTTGTACACAATCACCAGGATTTTCGTTGCCAAAAAAATCCAGGATTTTATTGTTAAGAAAATATTTTTATAAGTTAACAAGATGTGGGATATTGTTTTCTTACATATGTAAGTATCTGTTAAGTATATGATGACAATAACAATAATATATAACAACATACAAAATAATTTAAATATATATAATATAGTTAGAAGGGAAACATAAGTTGGACCACGCGTTCCTATTCTTATATAGAAAAATATAATAGACCTCTGCATTCTCTTCAAAAAAAATACATAAATTAGGCTGCCGATTTTTCAGGAAAAATAAAACCACGGATGGGAGGTCCATAGGTCGTTCGGTACATGACGGCCCTCAAGAAAATACAAACAGGCCTATGGACCTCCCATCCGAGGTCGTGGGCTGCGCATGTTAAAAAAGAAAGCCTAGACGGGGCAGCCCAAAACCCAGCTGATACTTGCTGCCCCAGTGCTTATAAATGATACATGCCAGGTCCCCCGCTTCGTTGTGAATTTATCTCCTATAGTAACTACGTTGAAGCACCTAAAAATGTAACTATGATGACAAACCCATGGGCCCCAACTCAGTATAGCATTAGGAGGAAGTATTTTTTCGATGAGGCACTTGCTTGCGTACGGCCATAGACCTGGTGGGTCCCGACTGTCTGCCTCTCCACGTACAGTCCTCTCTAGATTCCTCTCGTTTGTTCAGCATGTTTACAAGGGCAGACAGCGGCATCGCGGCGAGCGCACAAAGGCGCAGGAGGAGATCCGACCACCTGAGGAAGTGCCTTATTAGTAACAAAACAACTAAATTAGCCCAGTAGCCGAGTACCACTACCCGACAGTTGTTTCGCCCGTGTTCAATTCCACCTGTGCAGAGAAAATATCTCCAAATTTTTTTCCTCTGCCATTATTGACATGTGGATCCCAATTGTCATCTACGCACACCACGTCCTACACTTGCCAAAACTTCGTCCCTTGTTTTCTCTGTTTTTCGCACACTCGACATTGTGTGGGTATTTTGAAAATAGCATATCTTTTTGACTGTGCATCATATGAAGATGTGCTATGCATGAATGTTAATCAGCATGATGTTAACTGGCTGGTAGCTCCGGTTTCGACCATGAAAAAAACTTCCAGCATGATGTTAACACTGTTTGAAAAGGCCTTGTTAATATAAATGTTCTGCCTCTGAAAGTTGCAGTTTCTTATCTGAAACCGAACTTGGAGTTTCGTATCTGAAACTGAAACTTGCAGTTTCTTCTCTGAGAATGACATTGCCTGCACTTTAATACTCCTATGAAACTTCATTTTTCAAGTGCTAAAAATAGATCTCTAGAATTCATAAAATAATTCATATGCTCAATACTGCAAATCTGAAATTCAAAAGACATTCATACCTGAAAGTACTCTCAAAATACACAACACAAAACACAATTCACAACCTGCAAATACTAACAACCCTAAGCTCCTCCTGGCAATTCACAACCTACCCGACTATTGGTCTGGGGGGGGAATCCCTCTTATTCCTTGGCGGCAGACAACCGCCCCGTGAGATGATGTGAACGGCGAGGGAGAGGATGGCGGGGAACCGTCATCGGGCCAACTGTTTTTCTCCTCTCGCAGTTGGGTTCGGTCGACGAAGACTCCAACGGCTCGCTCTGGCACGACACCCTCACAAACGGCACCCTGTAGATGCTCGATCCTTTAATCTCTGGTGGATGCTCCATCTGGGATCGATACTCCACAATGAGTGCCACACATCCCATTGATGGTGGTGGATGCCAATGCTTAGATGGAGCAGGGTTTGTGTCGGTAATTTTTACTTGGCAGCTCTCACTCTGTGTATATGCTGGTTCCATCCGTACATTTGTGTAGTTCCACCAAAATGCAGCTGAATAACCCTGTTTGGACAGATAATGAAAAGGCGTGATTAGATTATAGTGGCACTAGTTGATGAAACATACACTAATAAACAAAATAAAATATTACATCATACTGGAAATCGACCCAAGTCTCCCCGATACACCTTCTGCCAGTGATGAACATCAGTGTACAGCGGTAGTACAAGGAGGGGCCTTGAGACATTCAAATCTCTATTTTTGTGCAGATCAACTAAAATTAAGCACCCAGTTTGCAGAAACGCTTAAACATTAGCAATGAGACTAGTTGATGAAACATACATTAACAAAGAGAAGCACTTTATTTATCTACATTGAAAATGAAATGATAGAGAGGACACTCGCTCTATTTTAAGTTTTTAACTGTATTATTACTTCATTTTATCAGTGACACTAGGGTCGAGCAGGTGGCAAACGAGGTGTACCGTGCATCGCAAGGATGAAAGCCGGGGGTTCTTAGACTGGGATGCTGAAGCTAGCTCTTTCAGTCCCTATCTTCCCCCTGATGTTTCTGTGGTAGCATTTGGGTTGTAAGCCAAACTTAGTCGAGCTAGTGTTGCGTCCCCCTACCTGCCTAGCTTATGTGTCGAACTTGTCTCCTGCTAGTACTCAGTCCGTTCTAGTTGTAGTTGCATAACTGCCCGTTTACACTAAGATGTTATCGGATAATGGTTCTCTATGGTTGGGTTTCTTTAATAAAATCGGAGGGAACCCCCTCTTTCGATATATAAAAAACTGTGGCACTAGCGGTGCCAAAACATTGCCTAAAATTAATAGTGCCACTTGATTAAGGTGCAAAATAATAACACTACCGCTTTATCATGGCAGTGCCAAAACAGTAGCACAAGAGCAGGATCAACATGCAGGATCTTTGACAAACGGTCAGACCAAAAAGGAACATACCTCGTGATGGGAACCATATCTGCAGTCAATGCCATCATTGAAGGGATGACACCAGTCACCAACATGGATGATTCAATTCATGGGACCTTTTGGCGCAGTTCACCTAAAATGAAGCAATGTCCCATGAGCTAGCAGCTTCTTCTTCTTCTTCTTCTTTTAAGAAAAGGGCTCCTGCCCCGGTTCCATTTCCATCAGAAAACGAAAAGAAGCAACTTATCTTAATGGGAAATTTAGCAGGACATGAAAAAAAGTGCCATTGATTCATATTACTGGAGACATTACATTGAAAACAACATTGGTTTAACATGTCCTTACTTTTAATAGTGTGACTGCTACATTTTACCAGTGTCATTAAATAAGAGCGGCTCGGGGCAACAAACATCAGAAGAGGATATCTGGGTTGGTCCCATTTTTGTTCGGTATATAGCCACCTTATACTGTGTGAGGCTAGCAAATCTAGTGTTGGACTTACTCTATTGACTTGTCCCCCAGTCCCCACTTTCTTTCCTTTTTCAACCAATAGATCGGGTTTATATTGAATTTGTACTGTGTTCCCTTTATTTCCCTATTAGACCTAGAGACCAGTTGGATAGCCAATCTCTGCTACTTTTCGCCTCCATTATTTCCTCTTTCGACCAAGTCCTAGATTCAGGTAACAAATCCTCCCCCACCCCCACCCCCTTTCTTCCTTGTTTGAACCAAGTACTACTAGATTCAAGTGCATGAACTAGTTTTACCTCTTAACAGTAAAAAATTAGGTGGTTTTCGAACAGCCGATCGATCCTATCTACACGAGGGGGCCTGGGAAATAGTAAAAGATACAAATGCAGCGACGTCAGGAGCTCGGGAAGTAGAGCAAGGCCGGTTTTGAAGGAAGTTATACCCGAGGGTCGCCGAGATGTCGCTAGGTGGGCGGCGGGAGGCCGGATCTGCCCACACTACGGCAGCGAGGAAGAAGGGGTGGGAGGCCCTCCCTTGCCAGCAATGCTTGGGAGAGAACGGCAAGGCACGCTGATCGGGACGTGCCAGGAGTGGGTAAGAGCCGTCGCCGAGGACGACCGCATGAACGTTGCACCTTCTCACCTTCCCCGGCGGAAAGGATCCGACTGGATCTGCGACCAGCGGTGAGTAGAGAGAGAGTGTGTGGCCACTGCTGTCGTGTTTATATCTGGAGAGGACGAGACAGTGTGAAGAGAGCAACACTAGCAAGCAAGCGCGGAGGCTCCTGCCTATATAGTAGAGTACTTGTTTTCTTTTGTTTACCGGCCGGAGCCGGCTTGACCTCGGCAATGACTGTCGAGAAGTCTTCATGCACGTGCTCCGAAGGCGTAGTTATCATCATTTTGATATGATGCACCCGATTATAACATATAACACGAAAAAATGCCACATGACAAGAAATCATAACCTCACTGCCCAAAGGAGACAAGATGAATCCCGACAGACAAACTATACGAGGATCAAAGCTCAAATTAAAGATAAACTCGTAGAAAAGGGGTCCGTCGATAGATGTCCTAATTAACATAGACGGCTCGACCTAGATGGAAGCCGAGTAGTCTTCGTGCATGTGCCCCCAATGACTAGCCCAACTCAGTTGTTGCTATTTAACCCTCGCAGTGATCCGAAGCACATGACACCTAATTTTGCGAGATGAAAAGAAACCTTTTTTTAGATTTCTCACCAGAACTACAGCCCAGCACAACACAGCCTGCACGATATGTAGACGATAGCCAATTCAGGCGTGTCTGCTGGAGTCTGGTCACATGCATGGAGGAACTGATCTTCCGAGTCTTGCAGGGATCATCCAGGTACCAACCTATGTACTTCTATTAACTCACCCGACTTGCGGTGCCGAGGAGTGTGCCAAGGGTCGCTTCTCAATTGCGGTGCTACATGTGTGTGCAAACGCAATATGACACGCGTTCCATTCGGAGAGCGGTGTGCCAGACCGACCGACCGTCTGGGGTGCGACGCGAACACGACGGGTGATACGTCTACAATGTATCTACTTTTCCAAACCCTTTTGCCCTTGTTTTGGACTCTAACTTGCATGATTTGAATGGAACTAACCCGGACTGACGCTGTTTTCAGCAGAATTGCCATGGTGTTGTTTTTGTGCAGAAATAAAAAGTTCTCGGAATGACCTGAAAATCCACGAAGAATTATTTTGGAAAATATAAAAAATACCTGCAAGAAGATCTAGACCAGGGGGCCACACCCTGTCCACGAGGGTGGGGGGCGCCCCCCCTAGGGCACGCCCCCTGCCTCGTGGGCCCCCTGGTGCTCCACCGACGTATCTCCGGATCCTATATATTCACTTTCGGGGAGAAAAGAATCAGATAGAAAGAATTATCGTGTTTTACGATACGGAGCTGCCGCCAAGCCCTAATCTCTCTTGGGAGGGCTGATCTGGAGTCCGTTCGGGGCTACGGAGAGTGGAGATCGTCGCCATCGTCATCATCAGCCTTCCTCCATCACCAATTCCATGATGCTCACCGCCGTGTGTGAATAATTTCATTGTAAGCTTGTTGGACGGTGATGGGTTGGATGGGATCTATCATGTAATCGAGTTAGTTTTGTTAGGATTTGATCCCTAGTATCCATTATGTTCTGAGATTGATGTTACTATGACTTTTTTACGCTTAATGCTTGTCACCAGGGCCCAAGTCCCATGATTTCAGATCTGAACCTATTATGTTTTCATGAATATATGTGTGTTCTTGATCCTATCTTGCAAGTCTATAGTCACCTACTATGTGTTATGATCCGGCAACCCCGAAGTGACAATAATCGGGACCACTCTCGGTGATGACCATAGTTTGAGGAGTTCATGTATTCACTATGTGTTAATGCTTTGGTCTGGTACTCTATTAAAAGGAGGCCTTAATATCCCTTAGTTTCCAATAGGACCCCACTGCCACGGGAGGCTAGGACAAAAGATGTCATGCAAGTTCTTTTCCATAAGCACGTATGACTATATTCAGAATACATGCCTACATTGCATTGATGAACTGGAGCTAGTTCTGTGTCACCCTAGGTTATAACTTCTACATGATGAATTCAATCCGACATAATTTCCCATCACCGATCCAATGCGTACGAGCTTTTTACATATTGCTTGTTGCTTATTTACTTTTCCGTTGCTACTGTTACAAAAACTACAAAAACACTATCGTTACTTTTATTGCCGCTACCGCCACTATCATATTACTTTGCTACTAAACTGCCTTGCTGCAGATACTAAGTTTCCAGGTGTGGTTGAATTGACAACTCAGCTACTAATACTTAAGAGTATTCTTTGGCTCCCCTTGTGTCGGATGAATAAATTTGGGTTGAATACTTTACCCTCGAAAACTGTTGCGATCCCCTACACTTGTGGGTTATCAACACTATTTTCTGGCACCGTTGCTGGGAGCATAGCTCTATTCTTTAAGTCACTTAGGATTTATATATGTTGATCTCTATGAAGAACTTGAAGGACTCAAAAACCAATATCTTTGTTACTGATAAGGATTATGAATTCTATGTAGATCCCGAGTTAATTACTTTGGTTCAATCTGATCCTTTCCATGGCTATGAATCTGAAACTGTTGTGGCACATCTTACTAAGTTGAATGATATAGCCACCCAGTTTACCAACGATGAAAAGATTCGTTACTACTATATCCTTAAGTTGTTTCCTTTCTCGTTAAAGGGTGATGCTAAGACATGGTTTAATTCTCTTGATCCTGGTTGTGTGCATAGTCCCCAGGATATGATGTACTACTTCTCTGCTAAATATTTTCCCGCTCATAAGAAACAAGCTGCCTTACGGGAAATATATAACTTTGTGCAAATTGAAGAAGTGAGTCTCCCACAAGCTTGGGGAAGGCTTCTCCAATTACTTAATGCTTTGCCTAATCATCCTC
This sequence comes from Secale cereale, assembly GCA_902687465.1. Taxonomy (NCBI): domain Eukaryota; kingdom Viridiplantae; phylum Streptophyta; class Magnoliopsida; order Poales; family Poaceae; genus Secale; species Secale cereale. The sequence continues at coordinate 378,852,602 of LR738711.1, forward strand.
TTGAGAAGAATGATATACTTGATGTCTTTTATAATGGACTAACCGATGCTTCCAGAGACCACCTGGATAGTTGTGATGGTTGTGTTTTCAGGGAAACAACAGTTGATCAAGCTGAATTACTATTGAATAATATGCTGGCCAATGAAAATAATTGGACACTTCCTGAACCAGCCCCTAAGCCAACTCCGAAGAAAAGAGGTGTTCTATTTCTCAGTCCCGAAGATATGCAAGAAGCAAAGAAGTCTATGAAAGAAAAAGGTATTAAAGCTAGAGATGTTAATAATTTACCACCTATTGAAGAAATACATGGTCTTGATAACCCGACACAGGTAGTAAAGGTAAATTCTCTTTATAGATTTGATGAAGGTGATATTCCTCGTTATAAGTCTGCCAGCCAATGCTTAGATGAGTTTGACAATTTTATTGTGAAACAAGAAAACTTCAATGCTTACGTTGGCAGAAAATTGCAACACAATGCTTATATGATTGAACGCTTGAGTGATTATCTGTCTAGAGTTAAAGGTGAACTGAAACTTATTAGTATACACAACTTCCATGGTCACCTGATGAGGACATCACTAACAAGGTTACACCCACAGCTCCAACTGACACATATACATGACCAATTACAAGAGCTCGCGCACGCCAATTAAATTACCAGGTACTTTCGTTTCTTGGTAATGATTCTAATGTTCATGAGAATATGATGCTGCCTAAATTGGATACATTTGTCTTGCTTACAAATGAAGGGCCTAGCCTGGACAAGAAGGATGAAGATTAGAGCAAGATCAAGCATGGAGATGATGGTATGCGCAAGGGGAACAAGAATGGAGTTACAATTGATGATTTCAGGACTTTGAAGCTACCATAATGAGTGTGAGAAGCCTTGGACAAATTATACAAGATGCCACTACATCAATTTTGTCCAGAAGCTATTATAGGTGTTGCGTCACCTTATTATTGGGCCAGGCCCATGTAATTTCGAAATACTTGAGTATAGGATGTTTTTAGAGTCCGTATGTGTGGGGAAACAAGAGTTAGGGTTGGTTTCGGACCCCTCCACCAAGGGCCATGAAATTCCCCCCTCTTTCCCCCATATATACAGCCCTTAGGGCGTCGTTTAGACTTTGGGTTTTGTTTAGATTAAAGTTCACCATAGCTGCAACTTCGCGTACTTCGTTTGTGTTTACCGACCAGACAAAGACGTCGCAGAACCCCACTTGATCAATAAAGCTTTCCTCTTGAATTCGCAATATCTATATTGCAATCTCAGTTTCTTGCTTGTTCTTCGTTTGCCTACAGGAAACTGACCTTCGTGGTCAGGTTGATCGTGCTCCGGCGTGGTCAATAACCTCTCGGAGTTGGTTTAGCGATTGCTAAGGCGCGACGTCCACGCACGTTCGTAGTCGGATCGTCCAAGTCGACTTCCTCCAAAACAATAGCCACCATCTCATTGAAAGACGTGACACCTTTGCTTCTATCAAGTGGTATCAGATTTCCAGGTTGCTCGGTGAGATTTTATAGTTTTTCGTAGATTAGATCGAGTCTGTTCTTCATACCTACAGTCCACGAAAAAGCCAAAAAATATTAGGGTTAGTTGATCATATCCGAACCAGTCTGAGCCATTGCATAATCTTTTGCGTGTTTGCTTAGTTGAATTTGCGGTTGCATCGTCGTGTCAAGTTGCTGGTATTAGCGTCTAGGCTTTTAGAGTTTCGAGTTCTGGTCATAAGTTGTCACGCCGCCGCCGCAACATGTTCATCGCTGCTGCCACATACCACCACCGATCCATATCCATATACCACCACCAATCCGTATCCATATACCACCACCAATCCGTATCCATATACCACCGCCGCTGCTATATACCATCACCGCTGCATTATTCTACCATCATATATCCACCACCAATCCGAGTTCTTTTCATATTAGGTTTGTTCTCGAGATCCATCTAGGTTTCGGATTCGTGTTTCCTTGCGTGTGTAGGTCTCGAAAAAAAAAAGAGTCCGGAGACCCCCGGGCAGTTTTTAGGCCAAAATTTCGACAGGTGAGAATATTTTTTTCCATATCCTATTTTTAGGCTTTTCTGAGTCTTTTGAGACACGTGCCACCATACTGTTTTTTAACGCACTTTTCGTCATCGCTGCCCTGATTCCGAAAAAAAATCGTCACAAAAATTGCATGCCTATCATCTTAGTTTGACTTGGGAAGTGTTTTGAGACATTCGTCATTATAGTGATTTTTGGCAAAAAAAAAACAACGAAAAAAAAGAGCGCAAAAAAAATTCAGAGTGTGCTTTTCCCTTGATTACGTGTAGCGCCGTGATTTCGTTAGTGTTCTAGGCTCGCGTCTCTAGTACGGTCTAGCCTAGGACCAGCACAGTACAGTCATTGAGCGTTTATTCAACTTTGCATCTCTGAATTGATTATTGCTGACCCTTTTTGCTACCCATCTTATAAGCCTTCCCAACTCCACATACATCTACGTCGTGCGTTTGACTCTCCGTGGTAATCGATCCAACGTTTGAGAGTTTTGACTACCACGGTTGCCGATCACCACCTGCTGCTGGGTAAGAACTGGTAAGAATTTGAGTTTTGCTTGACGGATTTGTGATGCCCCACCACCACCATTTTCTAGTAGTCTGTAGGATCATATTTTTGTGTGTTTCTATTGCTGCTAACCATGCCAGGATCACAAGTCGACGAGACTGACTGGGAGAACATGAAAAACAAGGAGTTGCATGATAAATTTCAGCAAATGATGGGTCAACAGGTAGCAGATGTCATGACCAGTTTTGACAACGCACTAGCGAGGATGGATGGCATTGAGAAGTCAATTGACACCAAGTTGGATGCCAAATTCGATGAAGTGCTTGTGCGTCTACCTCCACCTACTACACCGTTGCAACAACAACAACAACCACCTTCACGTCGCGAAATCGCTCTCCGCAAAGCGAGCCGTGTTCCTCTTCTGCCTGGCCAACCTGTTGGTGATGCTGTTGATACTTCTGTGGCTCCTGCTGCTGCTGAGGAGGAGGACGATTACGCGGGGGATTACGAGGAAGAGGTTGATCAAAATAAAAACTACGTGCAACAACCAGCACCACAACAACCAGGTCGTCCGCATGCATATAATCGCAATGGTAGGGCTGCACCATACCCTAAGGTACGCGATCATGACCATCTCCCTAAACTGAAATTGAATATTCCACCATTTGAGGGTAGATATTTTCCTGATATATATCTTACTTGGGAGTTAGAAACCGAACAACGTTTTACATGTTTAAAATATCCCGAGGAGAGACGTGTTGTTGCTGCTCTTTGTGCTTTCACTAGTTTTGCTTGTGTGTGGTGGTCTGAATATTGTAGATTACATCTGGATAATATTGCAACTACTTGGGCTGCTTTGAAAACTGCTATGCGTACTCGTTGGGTTCCACCATATTATGAACGTGAATTACTTCAAAAATTGCAGCGCTTAAGACAAGAAAAAAATTCTGTAGAAGAATATTATCAGCAATTACAAACTGGCCCGATTAGATGTGGTATTGTTCAGGAGAATGAAACTATGCTTGCACGTTTTATGGTTGGATTAAATAAAGAGATTCAGACCATTCTAGAGTATAAGGATTATAATAATATCACTCGTTTATTCCATCTTGCTTGTAAAGCTGAATGTGAAGTGCAGGATCGACAGGCATTGGCGTGGACTAACTTTTCTGCAGGTCGACCTTCATCATGGACACCGCGTGCATCCTCTACTTCCACACATTCTACTGCACAGACACCTCCATCAGCTATTACCTCCAGCCGTGATACAAGGAAGCAGGCACAACCACCATTATCTGCCAAGAGCACACCTACTGGGCCTGCACAGAGTTCTTCTTCTTCCATGGCATCAACAGGGCACACCAGTGATATTATTTGTCGTCGTTGTAAGGGAAGAGGACATTTTGCGAGAGAATGCAAATCTCAGCGTGTGATGATTGCTATTGAGGATGGTGGATATGAGTCCGCTAGTGACTATGATGAGGAGACTTTGGCTCTTATTACACGTGAAGAACACGTTGGAGATGATTCTGATCATGAGACGCAGTACATGGCTCCTGAAGATGCTAACAGGTATTAATGTTTAGTTACTCAATGTGTTTTGAGTGTGCAGGTTACACAAGCTGAGCAAAATCAGAGGCATAATTTGTTCCATACAAAGGGAGTTGTGAAGGAACGTTCTGTTCGCGTGATCATAGATGGAGGGAGTTGCAACAACTTGGCTAGCATGGAGATGGTGGAGAAGCTATCTCTCACCACAAGACCACATCCACATCCTTACTACATCCAATGGTTCAACAACAGCGGCAAGGTTAAGGTAACACGTACTATTCGTGTGCATTTTAGTATCTCTACATATGCTGATTATGTTGATTGTGATGTGGTACTTATGCAAGAATGTTCCTTATTACTTGGTAGACCATGGAAATTTGATAAAAATTATGTACACCATGGTAGAAACAATCAGTATACTCTTGTTCATAAGGATAAAAATATTACTTTGCTTCCTATGACTTCTGATTCCATTTTGAAAGATGATATTAATAGAGCTAATAAAGCAAAACAGGAGAAAAATAAGAGTGAAAATCAGATTGTGGCAAAAGAATTTAAGCAACAAATGAAGCCTAATAATAAACCATCTAATGTTGCTTCTGAAATTAATTTGAAAAGTGCATGTTTACTAGCCACCAAATCTGATATTGCTGAGCTAGATTTTAGCAAATCTGTTTACTATGCTTTTGTGTGCAAAGAGGCATTATTTTCATTCGAGGACATGCCTTCCTATTTGCCTCCTGCTGTCACTAACATTTTGCAGGAGTTCGCCGACGTCTTTCCACAAGACGTGCCACCGGGATTACCACCTATTCGAGGGATTGAGCATCAGATTGACTTAATTCCCAGTGCATCGCTACCCAACGGCGCACCATACCGTATCAATCCAGAAGAGACGGAGGAGATTATGTGTCAAGTACAGGACCTACTCGACAAAGGTTATATATGCGAATCCCTTAGTCCTTGTGTTGTTCCTATTATTCTAGTGCCGAAAAAGGATGGTACATCGCGTATGTGTGTTGATTGTAGAGGCATTAATAATATTACTATTCGTTATCGTCATCCTATTCCAAGGCTACATGATATGCTTGATGAATTGAGTGGCTCTACAATATTCTTCAAAGTTGATTTGTGTAGTGGATACCATCAAATTCGTATGAAATTGGGAGATGAATGGAAAACAACATTTAAAACAAAGTTTGGATTATATGAGTGCTTAGTCATGCCTTTTGGGTTAACTAATGCACCTAGTACTTTCATGAGATTAATGAATGAAGTTTTACATGCTTTCATTGGACGATTTGTGGTAGTATACTTTGATGATATATTGATTTTTAGCAGATCTTTGGAGGAACATTTGGAACATTTACGTGCTGTTTTTATTGCTCTACGTGATGCACGTTTGTTTGGTAACCTTGGAAAGTGCACCTTTTGCACCGACCGAGTCTCTTTTCTTGGCTATGTTGTTACTCCACAGGGAATTGAGGTTGGTAAAGCCAAGATTGAAGCTATTGAGAGTTGTCCGCAGCCCAAAACGGTCACACACGTGAGGAGTTTCCTTGGCCTCACTGGATTCTATCAGCGTTTTGTGAGAGTTTTCAGCACCATTGCTGCACCTCTCAATGAGCTTACAAAGAAGGATGTGCCTTTTGTTTAGGGTACTGCACAGGAAGAAGCATTCACGGTATTGAAAGATAAGTTGACACATGCTCCTTTACTCCAACTTCCTGATTTTAATAAGACTTTTGAGCTTGAATGTGATGCTAGTGGAATTGGGTTAGGAGGTGTGTTATTACAAGATGGTAAACCTGTTGCATACTTTTATGAAAAATTGAGTGGGCCTAGTCTGAATTATTCTACTTATGATAAGGAATTATATGCTCTTGTTCGGACTTTGGAAACATGGCAACATTCTTTATGGCCCAAAGATTTTGTTATACATTCTGATCAGGAATCTTTGAAGCACATTAAAAGTCAAGCAAAACTGAACCGTAGACATGCTAAATGGGTTGAATTCATAGAAACTTTCCCTTATGTTATTAAACACAAGAAGGGAAAAGAAAATGTTATTGCTGATGCATTGTCTCGTCAATATACTATGCTTTCACAACTTGACTTTAAAATATTTGGTTTGGAGACCATCAAAAATCAATATGTGCATGATGCTGAATTTAAAGATGTATTGCAGAATTGCAAAGAAGGGAGAACATGGAACAAGTTTGTCGTTAATGATGGATTTGTGTTTCGTGCTAACAAGCTATGCATTCCAGCTAGCTCTGTTCGTCTTTTGTTGTTGCAGGAGGCGCATGGAGGAGGATTAATGGGACACTTTGGCGTGAAGAAGACGGAGGACGTACTTGCTACACATTTCTTTTGGCCAAAGATGCGACGAGATGTTGAGCGTTTTGTTCGTCGCTGCACTACATGTCAAAAAGCTAAGTCATGACTCAATCCTCATGGTTTATATATGCCTTTGCCTGTCCCTAGTGTTCCTTGGGAAGATATATCTATGGACTTTGTTTTGGGTTTACCTCGAACAAAGAAGGTGAGGGATAGCATATTTGTTGTCGTGGATAGGTTCTCGAAGATGGCACACTTTATACCATGTCATAAAAGCAATGATGCTGCTAATGTTGTTGATTTGTTCTTTTGTGAAATTATTCGCTTGCATGGTGTGCCAAATACTATTGTTTCAGATCGTGATACTAAATTTCATAGCCACTTTTGGAGATGTTTATGGGCTAAGTTGGGGACTAAACTGCTTTTTAGTACTACTTGTCACCCCCAAACTTATGGACAAACTGAAGTAGTCAATAGAACTTTGTCTACTATGCTTAGGGCTGTTTTGAAGAATAATAAGAAAATGTGGGAAGAATGCTTGCCTCATATGGAACTTTCTTATAATCGTTCGTTGCATTCTACTACTAAGATGTGCCCTTTTGAAATTGTCTATGGTTTCCTATCTCGTGCACCTATAGATTTGTTGCCTCTTCCATCTTCGGAGAAGGTTAATTTTGATGCTAAACAACATGCTGAATTGATCTTAAAAATGCATGAGTTAACTATGGAAAATATTGAGCGCATGAATGCTAAATATAAACTTGTTGGAGATAAGGGTAGAAAATGTGTTGTCTTTGCACCTGGAGATCTTGTTTGGTTACATTTGCGTAAGGATAGGTTTCCTAATTTACGCAAGTCAAAGCTAATGCCACGTGCTGATGGTCCTTTCAAGGTGTTAGAGAAAATAAATGATAATGCATATAAACTTGAGCTGCCTGTAGATTTTGGGGTTAGTCCCACATTTAACATTGCAGATTTGAAGCCTTACTTGGGTGAGGAAGATGAGCTTCCGTCGAGGACGACTTCAATTCAAGAAGGGGAGGATGATGAGAACATCACTAACAAGGTTACACCCACAGCTCCAACTGACACATATACATGACCAATTACTAGAGCTCGCGCACGCCAATTAAATTACCAGGTACTTTCGTTTCTTGGTAATGATTCTAAAGTTCATGAGAATATGGTGCCTCCTAAATTTGATACATTTGTCTTGCTTACAAATGAAGGGCCAAGCCTGGACAAGAAGGATGAACATTGGAGCAAGATCAAGCATGGAGATGATGGCATGCGCAAGGGGAACAAGAATGGAGTTACAATTGATGATTTCAGGACTTTGAAGCCACCATAATGAGTGCGAGAAGCCTTGGACGAAATATACAAGATGCCACTTCATAAATTTTGTCCAAAGGCTATTATAGGTGTTGCGTCACCTTATTATTGGGCGAGGCCCATGTAATTTCGAAATACTTGAGTATAGGCTGTTTTTAGAGTCCGTATGTGTGGGGAAACAAGAGTTAGGGTTGGTTTCGGACCCCTCAACCAAGGGCCACGAAATTCCCCCCTCTTTCCCCCATATATACAGCCCTTAGGGCGTCGTTTAGACTTTGGGTTTTGTTTAGATTAAAGTTCGCCATAGCTGCAACTTCGCGTACTTCGTTTGTGTTCAACGACCAGACAAAGACGTCACAGAACCCCACTTGATCAATAAATCTTTCCTCTTGAATCCGCAATATCCAGATTGCAATCTCAGTTTCTTGATTGTTATTCGTTTGCCTGCAGGAAACAAACCTTCATGGTCAGGTTGATCGTGCTCCGGCGTGGTCAATAACCTCTCGGAGTTGGTTTAGCGATTTCTAAGGCGCGATGTCCACGCACGTTCGTAGTCGGATCGTCCAAGTCGACTTCCTCCAAAACGTTAACCACCATCTCGTCGAAAGACGGGACACCTTTGCCTCTATCATCACCACTCAAGTAGAACAAGTACTTAAGGCTCAGAATGATTTTCTCAATGAATGAAATAGTAAGAATAATGACTATGCTGTTAGAGTTGCTACTAGAGGTGGTAAAATGACTCAGGAACCTCTGTATCCTGAAGGCCACCCTAAGAGAATTGAGCAAGATTCTTAGAGAGCTAATTTAGATGCACCTAGTTCTTCTAAGAAGAAGAAAAAGAAAAATGATAGAACTTTGTATGCTTCTAGTGAACCTGTAGCTGACACACCTGAGAATCCCAATGATATATCTGTTTCCGATTCTGAGACACAATCCGGTAATGAACATGAACCTAGTGATAATGTTAATGATGATGCTCAACCTAGCAATGATAATGATGTAGAGATTGAACCTATTGTTGATCTTGACAACCCACAATCAAAGAATCAATGTTATGATAAGAGAGACTTTGTTGCTAGGAAGCACGGTAGGGAAAAGGAACCATGGGTTCAGAAACCCATGCCTCTTCCTCCTAAACCATCCAAGAAAAAGGATGATGAGGATTTTGAGTGCTTTGCTGAAATGATTAGACCTATCTTTTTGCGTATGTGTTTGACTGATGTGCTTAAAATAAATCCTTATGCTAATTATATGAAGGATATTATTACCAATAAAAGAAAGATGCCTGAAGTAGAAATTTTCACCATGCTTGCCAACTATACTTTTAAAGGTGGAATACCAAAGATACTAGGAGATCCAGGAGGACCTACTATACCTTGCTCGATTAAAAGAAACTATGTTAAAACTGCTTTATGTGATCTTGGAGCCGGTGTCAGTGTTATGCCTCTCTCTGTATATCGTAGACTTGACTTGAGTAAGTTGACACCTACTGAAATATGTTTGCAAATGGTTGATAAAGCAACTGCTATACATGTCGGTATTTGTGAGGATGTGCCTGTTATAGTTGCAAATGTTACTATTCTAACAGACTTTGTTATACTTGATATTCCCGAGGACGATAGTATGTCAATTATCCTTGGTAGACCCTTTTTGAATACTGTAGGGGCTGTTATTGATTGCAACAAAGGCAATGTCACTTTTCATGTCAATGGTAATGAGCATACGGTACACTTTCCGAGGAAACAACCCCAGGTCCACAGTATCAATTATATTGAAAAAAAATCAACTATCACTATTGGAGGTTTTGAATTTCCTCTTCCTACTGCCAAGAAGACATATGACATTTTTATTGTTGGGGACATACATATCCCCATTGAGGTAATCTAGTGTTATTAAAAAATTCTCCGGTTTCATGTTATTCGGAAAGAGTTTATTAACAAGCCCTGATCAACCTTGATAATGGATTCCTTTTGATGAGCATGAGATAGGTGAATCTAGATAGCACAACCTTCTGTACCCTCCTTTTACTTTCTGTTGGTTAGAATAAATAAAGCAAAAATAGTATTGTCTGTCTGTTTCCAGACTTATCCGTGCAATAAAAAATACCCTGAAAATAAAAGTTCTCCAAATTCCCTAAAAATTAAATATGATTTTTTCTGGAATATTTAAGAATATATGGCACATAACATACAACAAGGGGAGCCAGCACCTGGCCACGAGGGTCCAGGGTGCGCCCCCTCACAGGGCGCGCCCCCTGCCTCGTGGGCCCCACGTGGCCCCCCTCCACTTATTCACGCACCCACACTCTTCTTCCTCCTCCCAAAAAAATCACCAACCAGCTCAAGCACAAGTTCTAGCTCATCTTGCTGCCATTTTCGATCTCCTTGCTCAAAGCACCATTCACCAAAGTGTTTGGGGGATTGTTCCTCAGTATGTGACTCCTCCATTGGTCCAATTAGTTTTTTTCTAGTGCTTTATTTATTGCAAATTTTTGCTGCTGTGGTGACCTTGTTCTTGAGCTTGCATGTTAAATTTTCTTGGTCCCAAGTAGTTCTAATGCATGATATGGCACTAGTAGGAGTTGTTGCTATCAATCTTGTTGAGTTTGGTTAACTTTTATTTTGAGTTACTAAAAATCTCAGAAAATTTCCGAAAAATGCAAAGGAAAAACTTCCAAGTTGGTTCATCAAGGAAGCAAGAACCGAGGCTCGCATTTCGTGAGCCGGACGATGAACTACCGAGAGATGCTGACGTGCGGCCTTGTGAATGGCCGGCAGATGATTTTATGGATCAGGTTGGCATCAAGGATGAATTTTACGCATATGTGCGCAATGCTGACCTCGAGGGCTTCATACAAGATAAGTTCCCTCAATACCGTGGCTTAACTGATACCTTTGTGAGAAGGTTCAAATTTTCATCTTCACGTAATTCTCACACTGTCTTGTTTGACCTTTATGATAAATCCTATACCATGGACTTAGAGGATTTTAATGATGCTTGTAAGCTCCCTTAGTGGGGTAGTATGGGTGATCCTCGCAAATCTGAATTTAAATATTTCCTTACTAGTATCACTGTGGGGGAATCTAGAGAAATCACACAGGCTACCATAGGGAGCATTCATTTTCCTGCTATCCTTTACTTTGCTCTCTTTATCGGTAGATGCGTAAACGGTAAGGATGAGGCTTGCCACATGTGTGTCCCTGATCTTAGTGTTCTCAAGAGTGCTGTATTAGGTGATAGACAATATAACTTGGGAGCCATTATTGCACGTAGGGTACACCATAATGGTTGCATGGAGATTTATTTGGTGGGATTTATGCCACTCGCATAGCCCGCCATCTTGGTGTGCATGTGCATGAAAATGATGAACCTTTATCGCCTGCTCATTTGGATTACAATGCTATGACTAGTCACAGGTTTATAGAGAGGGATGAACAATCCCTCAAATATCGACTAATCTTTAACAGGCGTCATGCCATCCCTATTGTTCTTCCTGCCCCTACTTTGTTTCACTTTCAGGCAAGAGCGACATACACTATAACCATGGACAAAGCAAATGAGTACCACAGGATGACGGAAGCAGCCTGCCTTTGAGCTGCAGCTCAGCAGGCAGTAGTTGCTGCATCTCAGTACAGCCCCAACTACGACTTCGGAAATCCGTCAGGCCAGTACTAGCCATAGACCAACTTAGGCCAAAAGCCTAAGCTTGGGGAGTACGTGTTTCTCACTGACTTTACATTCATGTTCACACACTTATTCTAGTTGTCGGTGCTCACACTCTTTCATTTTACCATCCATGCTTAGTTTCATTTCTTTTTCTCGTGTGCTAGAAAAACCTTAAGAAAAACAAAAAAATATTAGTTGTAGCTTCTAGCTAGTTTAATTTCCTTGTAGTAGTAGTAATTAAAAATAAAACCCAAAAGGATTTCCCGTTCTTCTTTTGCTTGTTGGGAGCTTTCCCGTGTAAATAGTTTCTTTTCTTTTCTTTGGGGGTAAAGAGTAGAAGACCATGATTGAAATGCTTAGTGGCTCTCATATGCTTTATTGTTGATTTAACCTTGAGCCATATTACCTTGTCTTCTCTCTTGTATTAAATGCTCGCAGATTCCACCTTAGTCCAATGGACGTGCACTATTATTATTACCCACACCATACGGTCGTGCGAGTGAAAGGCAATAAGGATGATATATGATGAACTAATTGAGATGAGAAAAGTTGGTATGAACTTGACCTCTCTTGTTTTTGTAAATATGATAGTTCATCGTTCCTGATTCAGCTTGTTATGAATGAAACATGCTTCCAATGACAATTAGAGATCATAGCTGCTTATGACATGCTTAATTAGCTGAGGGTTAATAATGGTCTATCTTGCGTGCCAACATGATATTAAAATGGTTGTGATGTGGTATGATGGGATGGTATCCTCCTTTGAATGATTTAAGTGGTCTAACTTGGCACATGTTCACGCATGTAGTTGAAACAAATCAATATAGCCTCCACGATATTTATGTTCATGGTGATTTATATCCTACTCATGCTTGCATTCATTGTTGATTAATTTTAATGCATGTTCATGACCGTTGTCGCTCTCTAGCTGGTCGCTCCCCAGTCTCTTTCTAGCCTTCACCTGTACTAAGCGGGAATACTGCTTGTACATCCACTTCCATAAACCCCAAAGTTATTCCAATGAGTGCACCATACCTTCCTATATGCGGTATTTACCTGCCGTTCCAAGTAAATTTGTATGTGCCAAACTCTAACCCTTCAAATGAAAATTCTGTTTTGTATGCTCGAACAGCTCATGTATCAACTAGGGTTGTGTATATCTTCCATGCTAGGTGGGTTATTCTCATGATGAGTGGACTCCGCTCATCATTCATGAGAAAATGGCTGGTAACCGGGATGGCCAATCCCATGCTCAAAATCATAATAATTAAACAAAACTCCCCCAGGGTTGTTGCTGGTTTGGACGGTACCCGTTGTTTCGGGCTAGCCGTGGAGTGTGCTTGTTCGTGGTTGGGGGAGTATAAACTTTACCATTCCGTTTGGGAACCGCCTATAATGTGCGTAGCATGGGAGATATCGAGATTCTTCGTTGTTATGTTGACAATGAAAGTATACCGCTCAAAATGTTATTCATCTCTATTTAAAAATCGAGCTCTAGCACCTCTAAAAATCCATGCTTCCCTCTGCGAAGGGCCTATCTATTTACTTTTATGTTGAGTCATCATCCTCTTATAAAAGTGCACCAGTAGAAGAGCACCTCTGTCATTTGCATGTATTACTATTAATTTGCATTGAGTATGATCATGATTGGATCTCTTTTACCATGAATTACAATGTCTAGTTAGTCCTTGATCCTTAAAGGTGCTCTGCATTTATGTTTTTCGGTCTCAGAAAGGGCACTGAGATACCATCTTGTTATATCATATCATGATTGTTTTGAGAAAGTGTTGTCATACGAGGTTTACTATTATTGCTCGCAAGTTGATTATGCCATTGATGTGAGTAGACTTGAGACCTGAAAGTTATTTTGAATGTGGTTAGTTCAAGATCTTGCTGAAAACCTGAATGATGGCTTACATATTTACAACAACAAGAGCAAACAGAGTTTGTCAAAGTTTTTCTTTATCACTTTCATTTTATCAACTGAATTGCTTGAGGACAAGCAAAGGTTTAAGCTTGGGGGAGTTGATACGTCTCCAAAGTATCTACTTTTCCAAACCCTTTTGCCCATTGTTTTGGACTCTAACTTTCATGATTTGAATGGAACTAACCCAGACTAACGTTGTTTTCAGCAGAATTGCCCATGGTGTTGTTTTTGTGCAGAAATAAAAAGTTCTCAGAATGACCTGAAAATCCATAGAGAATTATTTTGGAAAATATAAAAAATACCTGCAAGAAGATCCAGACCAGGGGGCCCACACCCTGTCCACGAGGGTGCCCCCCCCAGGGCACGCCCCCTGCCTCGTGGGCCCCTAGGTGCTCCACCGACGTATCTTTGGATCCTATATATTCACTTTCGGGGAGAAAAAATCAGAGAGGAAGAATTATCACGTTTTACGATACGGAGCCGCCGCCAAGCCCTAATCTCTCTCGGGAGGGCTGATCTGGAGTCCGTTCGGGGCTCCGGAGAGTGGAGATCGTCGCCATCGCCATCATAAACCTTCCTCCATCACCAATTCCATGAAGCTCACCGCCGTGGGTGAGTAATACCATCGTAGGCTTGCTGGACGGTGATGGGTTGGATGGGATCTATCATGTAATCGAGTTAGTTTTGTTAGGGTTTGATCCCTAGTATGCATTATGTTCTGAGATTGATGTTGCTATGACTTTGCTATGCTTAATGCTTGTCACTAGGGCCCGAGTGCCATGATTTTAGATCTGAACCTATTATGTTTTCATGAATATATGTATGTTCTTGATTCTAGCTTGCAAGTCTATAGTCACCTACTATGTGTTATGATCCGGCAACCCCGAAGTGATAATAATCGGGACCACTCACGATGATGACCATAGTTTGAGGAGTTCATGTATGCACTATGTGTTAATGCTTTGGTCCGGTACTCTATTAAAAGGAGGCCTTAATATCCCTTAGTTTCCAATAGGACCCCGCTGCCACGGGAGGGTAGGACAAAAGATGTCATGCAATTTCTTTTCCGTAAGCACGTATGACTATATTCGGAATACATGCCTACATTGCATTGTTGAACTGGAGCTAGTTCTGTGTCACCCTAGGTTATAACTTCTACATGATGAATTGCATCCGAAATAATTTCCCATCACCGATCCAATGCCTATGAGCTTTTCACATATTGATCGTTGCTTATTTACTTTCCCGTTGCTACTGTTACAAAAACTACAAAAACACCATCGTTACTTTTATTGATGCTACCGCCACTATCATATTACTTTGCTACTAAACTACCTTGTTGTAGATACTAAGTTTCCAGGTGTGGTTGAATTGACAACTCAGCCGCTAATACTTAAGAGTATTCTTTGGCTCCCCCTGTGTCGAATCAATAAATTTGGGTTGAATATTGTACCCTCGAAAACTGTTGCGATCGCCTACACTTGTGGGTTATCAACGGGCGTGATGTATACTCCGTACATGTGTACCGCCGTTTTCTTGAGGCTTTGCTCCATGGTGTAATCCATGGATACAAAGAGCATAATTGGTTTTATGCCAACATTTGGCATTGTCAATATTTGGCCAGCCAACATTTGGCAAAACCAAAAGTTGCCAACATTTGGCAATTTTCTGTGAGATAGACAAGAAACATTAGTAGCCTATCAATCACTAGCCAACATTTGGCATTTCCCAAATATTGGCATGCCAACTTTTGGCATCGAACCAATTATGCTTAAAATTAGTATATTGTACTATTTAAAAGTCGAGGGCGGGGCTTTTCCCGCGCGGTAGGCGGGGCAGTTCCACCTAGTCGGTTCGACAGAGACGGGAGAAGATGAGGGAGTAGGTAGTGCAAAAGTAGGGCTGTGTGATTTGACAGTGAGTTACTGCTGGACAGGTGGGGCCCGGTGATTTGACTTGCCATTATCATTTTAACTGCCAAGTCGGATTCCTGACCACATCCATACAGGTGCCTCTCCCGATGCTCCACCATGTAGAGGCTGGCTCTTGCTTGAGAGCCCACTCCTCCACTTTTTCCTTGCCTCTTTCCCCCACATATGCAAAAATGCCATGTAAAGAGGGCTTATAGCCCACTATTATACTTCATCCTACAGGTGCTAAGCCTGCCACATAGGCATAAAGTTTGATGTGCCAAGTTAATTAAGAAGAGAGAGACTAGCTTGGTGACCCCAGGAAGAAAGGGTGATAAGCGCGTGTACCTAGATGAAGTAAACTTAGCAACCAAAAACTAAGTACCTATGCATTGGGGACTTGAGTTGCTAAGCCATTTAATGCCCATAGCACCTCATCTAAGCACCATTTCTTTGGAAGAGGTCACTCCTTGGCAGATGCAATAAATACTACGAAGAAAGAGATAGAGAGAAGTAAACAAAAAATACTCTTGTAGCCAACCTCATAGCTAACCTTGTTGTATGAGTGACTAAGGCTACCCGTAATGGTAGTATCATACGTAGTATCATGCATGCCAACTAGCCAGTTTTGATGAGGTGGCATAGTATTTAATGAAGTAAGAGAGGGTCGAGTATCATATCATGATGCCGTATCATATTAAATGATGTGCTACTATGTGTCATGCATGGAAATAAATGAACCATTCTATGATACCAAATATGATACTATGCACTACAGATGTACTAGTATCAAACACTAGTATCATATGCATGATACTAGTATATGATACTCCCCACTACGACCAGCCTAAGTGATGACTATGTATGACATGCCAACATCAGATAGCCTAACGCAACGTGTTAAATCTCCAAGGGCGCGACCGCGCGAGCAAGGCGACGGTCGTGGTAGGCGCGACTATGATACGGGCTGCTGGCAGCCCTTGGATCTGAGATCGAACGGTCGCATGCTAAGTTGCTGAAAATTTGCAGAATAACCCTCCAGGATAGGATATTCACCCATAGGTCTAGAATCATACCATGCAACCGTTCAATCTTAAATCCAAGGGCTCTCGGAAGCCCGTATCATGGGAGAATGGAAAGCTTCGTATCACGTGTAATTTTCCCGATGCTTGACATGACATCGAAAGCCATTTAATTGGGCATCGAGTAGACATGACATCTAATTGGGCCCCCATAGTATTGTGCATGAATCCATTTATCCAGCAGGCAAGCCACTACCCTGCCATTCGCACGCCCCCCCCACTCGACATTTTTACAATCGATAAACCGCTCCTAGTAGTCCCGTCCTTTCACATTACGATAGTTCCACTAATCCTAACCTTCCTCCCAAATCCATGGCGTCCCAAATCTCCATGATCGGCGATGAGTACAAGGTTAGTACCATCACCAGCTATGAGTTCGACGTCATCTACACCCGTTCTTCCGCAACGGTGAAAGAATGCCTTGCTCGTTTCAGACGCATGTTCAAAAAATCAAATGATGAGTGGGTTGTTGGGCTAGATGTTGAGTACACCACAGTCCTGGGAAGCGAGAAGAAACTAAAGGAGGCAGAGAAGAAGAAGCCCGCCATGATCCAGGTTTGCGTGCATGACTTATGCTTGGTCTACCACGTATGCCATGCCGACGTTGAGTGCGAGGAATTTAAGAACTTCCTCAAGGGCGGCCAAGTCAAATTCGTTATTGTAGACTTTAGGAACGACAAGGAAATCCTCGGTCGGATAGGCCTCGTTGTAGGCCAGGCCTTTGATCTCCAGAAGGAGAGCCTGGTGTCCTCCTCTCAGCCTTCAATGCTGACCCTGGCAAGAGCCATGGTTCATCCTATGTACGATGAACTGAAGAAACCTCCGCACATGTTTCATCGTGCATGGCAGTGGACTCTACTAGATATAGACCACATCCACTGCGCTGCAATGGATGGCTAGCTTTGTTTTAATATCTACAAGGGTTGGATGAAGAGCAAGAGCTAAGTGTGCGGTTCAAGCAAAGAAGTATCGCCCAAGAGGAAGAGGGACAAGGATGAAGTCGAGGACATGGACGAGGACTTCGAGTAAGGTGGCAGTGTCGTTGCTCATGCTGGTTCTAATGCAGTGTCTGCCAGATTAGTTGCTTAGTTTAATTTCTGGTGTGCTTAGTTTTATTTGAGGGGTGTGTCGTGCTGAGCCCCCAGCAGAACTATGTTATGTTTCTTCTCATTATATTTCGTACATTTCATCTTTTAGTTGGTATAGTACTACCACTCGTTTCTTGACATTATATACGTACAATATATATATGGCCAACATCATATAGCCAGCAGTTTAGTTGTCAAAGAATTTCAGGGTGCTTAGTTTTGTCAAAGAATTTCAGGATGCTTATTTTTATTTGAGGGGTGTGTTGTGCTAGACACCATTAACTTATCATTGTGAGAATCAGCTTATTTTTGTCATGTAACATGGTCAACGGGTTTGACGTAAAAATAACAATGTCTAATGTCATTTCTGAGCAAACATCTAACTTAACGATGGCATTTTTTAGATATCTAATTGCATTTTTTAGCAGCCATCTCACGGATCAATGGCATTTTTTGAGTAGTTGTAACTTCTAATGGCAAAACTGAGCAGTGATACACAACTAGTGGCATAAATAATAAGAACTCAAGAATTAAGTAGGGCTAATTTCTTTATTACTTTATTTCTTTATTTCTTTATACCTTTGTGTGCGAAACAATATACGCTGCCTCCCGCCAGATTTTCTTTACAGAGGCAACATAGAACTATATGAGTGACCTGTTAAATTTTGGAATTATTCCGGGTTCGTTTGGCCTTTTTATACATTAATTGAGTTTCTGGTCATTTAATGTGCATAATTCAAATTTGAACTACAAGCACATGATCCCGTGCACCAAAGTTGACTGAAAAATCACATGTGTGTCCTCGGTGAATTTCTAGGTCCCATGCAAGAAATGAGAATGAAATTCAAACATCTGGGCATTGTGGTTCGGCGGACAACATTGAGAAGCTTGGTTTTAAAATTCTTGTAAATCCAAAACACGCTTGAAAATCATGAAAATTAGCATGGTGTCATGTCATGGTACTACCATGCTGTGGTAAAAAAAATTGCAGAGTAGGAACAAGTTTTGGTATAAGTTTCTTGCAAACCGGAGCTTCTCTCAAGAAGGCTCATGGTTCTGAGAGGGAACGTGTCACCTTTCTGTGCATAATTCAAATTTTAAATACAAGCACATGCTCCAGTGCACCAAAGCTGGTTCAAAAATCACATGTGTGTCCTCGGGTAAATTTCTAGGTCCCATGCCAGAAATGGGAATGAAATTCAAACATCTCGGCATCATGGATCGGCTGGAAACATTGAGAAACTTGGTTTTTCAATTCCTATAAATCCGAAACACGCATGAAAATCATGAAACTTGGCTTGGTGCCATGACATGGCACCAACATGTTGTGGTAATTTTGCTGTCCGATTTGCGAAGGCGCACACATTAACAATCAACAAAGTCATTTTGGAACAAGTGTTGTCACGTTACAATCAGAAACACAAGTATTATTGAAACGGTGGGCGTTCTATTTACCATTTACGTGCCGCCACGCGTCCCCTTTTTTATTAGCTAGGAGGCGCCGTGCAGGGTAGCTATTTGAGTATGGGAGGCGTGTGATCAGACCCCTGCGTGTGCTTATCGGGAGGAGAGCCCTTTGACCTCCATCTGCCGTCCACCTCTCTCCCAAGGTCTCCATTAATGGCGCCCGAGCCTCTGTTTAATGGCGTGACAATGTCTCACTCGACTCAGATTTAAGATAGAAAAACGAAAATCCGAAAAGAAATTTTTGCATGGATCTTGATGTAAGATCCGACGGACCTATATAGCATCTACTACGAGTTATAGCAAGACTGATGAATATATATATAAGGACGACGAGAGTGGATAATAATTGTCTTATGTAATTAGGAAGATTATTAGAAAAGCCAAATGCGGCTACGCCCGAAATACACAAGGGCAAAAGAAGAAGGAAGACGCATACAACGATCTGGCTCGCTGATCTCTACTTTCTTTATGTGTTGTAGGTCACGGGGACTAGTTCTCGCAGCGGGCGATGATCTCTTTCATCAATTTCATGTCCTTAATACGCTGCTTGGCAGCATCCATGAATTCCTCTACCAGCCTGTTGCGCTCCATGCTGAGCATGGCATTCTCGTCCATAAGTTTCTTGATGATGACGCCCGTCCGCTGCAACACGGCAGCGGTCTCCTCCCCCTGCTTCGCCCTTCCGGCGATCTTCGCCCTCAGCAGGTCGCGCTTTCCCCGGAGCTTCTCATTGGCCTCCCCCAGTTGCCGGATGACGCTGGTATCCTCGTCCTGCTTCCTCGCCCAACTGGACATCTAATCCATGTGGCTATGGAATATCGCATGCATGCGCCTATAAGAGTCCTCGCCTGCCCGCGAGAAATTTTCCCAGGCCACCGCGGCGCGGCGGGACGTCCCTGCTGCTTTGGCGACGCGGCGGGACATCTATGCTACTTCTGCGGCATGGCCGGACCAGTCTGCTACATCGACGGCGCGGCGGGAGCTCCGTGCTGCTTCGGCGGCGCGACGGGACCTCTGTGTTGCTACTGCTACGCGGCTGTACATGTCGGCTGCTTTTGCGGTGAGACGGGACATCTCTCGTGCTTCCTCTTCCATGCTCACCTCTCCCTGGTGGAAATCTCTCGACCCAGAACTCACGCTGGCTATGGCTTAATTAACTTGATTGTTTTTTGTGGATGAGGAGTTGAGGAGGAATGTGTAGTCATCTTATAACCGAGTACTACTCATACGCTCCTAAGTGGGAAACCGTTTAGGTTCTGATCGGTGTGAACAGGTTTGCAATTAAATATAGCGTGGTAGTAGTAGTAATTTGGAATGTAACGAGACACGCTCAAAATTTATTAAAAGGCTAGAGGGCGGGGTAGTCTAGCTTGGTCCTTTTCACGAGAGGCGAGGGCCTTTGTGATTTGACGGCTCATTACTGCTGGAAGGCAGGGCCTTGTGATTTGACTGCCCGTATAAATGTGCCGACGACATGAGGAGGAGCAAAGAACCGTGTGGTATACTCAGGTTTTCCACTGGAGTATGATGGAGGAGCACCAAACACGGCAGCCCAGTGCCATATCCTCTACTCTCTACTCTTGTTATATATTACTAGCAAGAGGCATTGTTCTATTGGTGATAAAGAATGATCTAATTTGCTAGTCATCTCATTTTTAGCATTGTTCTATTCATGCCTCGCGGAGAAGGTGACACGTGCGGCGAAATGCCTGAAGCAAAATAAGAAACACATGAGCAAAATAAGAAGGAGGATTATCACCCCAAAAAAGAAGGAAGATGCACACACAAGTCTGGGCGCTACTCTCACTACATGAAGGGTTGCTGTCCGCGGAGTCGTAACTGCTTCTTCATCGCCTCCACGACCTCCATCTCCTTGCGCGTCTCCTCCGCCATCTTCATCATTGTGTCCATGACGCGTGACTTCTCAACGCGAGTCTTCATCATCTGTTCCACGGCCGCATTACGTACCTTGACAACAGCCGGGTGCTTGATGCGGAGCTTCGCCAACTCCTCCTTCTATTCCATGATGAGGGCCTGCAACATGTTCATCGACGAACTACTATTCTCATGCAGTTTCTTCCAGCCGGCGTTCTCCTCCTTCAGTAGGTCAAGCTCGTGGTAGAGCTTCGCCTTGTCCTCCTGAAGTTGCAGGATTTTGCCGGTCGCCTTCTTCTCCGAGGAAATGCTCTTCTTCAGCAGCATCACCAAGCCGGCGGTCAACTCCCCCTGCTCATTGAGCTCAGTGGGCATGTCGTCGAGGCTCTCCTTCAGCAGCTCCACCAAGTCGTGGATGAACTCCTTATCCTTATTGAGCTGATCGGGCATGTCGTCGAGGGATAAAGACTCCAACGCCACCAGCTCGGCATGTTCGCCTCCGCATCTAGGGCGCTCCTGGGAGCCATCGCCTGCCCGTGAGAGATCTTTCGAGGTCTTTGCGTGGCGGCGAGCCCTCTTTTTCTTCTGTAGCCATGGTTGCTGCTCCCTTGTTACGAGTAGTTCTCGACCTAGAGCTCTGCACACTGGCCATGTCAAGCACGTACGAAGGAGGACTTATGAGGAGGAAGGTAGAGTAATTTTCGGTTAGGTAGTTCCTCTTTTTATAACCTAAGTACTAGCACTAGTACTAAAACTTGCATGGAACACGTTCAGGTTTGGTACGTACTGGTAGGTGTGAGCAAGCTTGCACTTAATTGTAGCACTAGTACTTTCGAATGTGATGGGAATAAGGTAAATATTAATTGATGGTTTTTGGTTTCAAGGCCTGAAACGGCTCCCGATGAGTTTAGTGGAACATAAATTTCAAGTAGACTACACTGCTCATATGCGTAAATATTATGTTACTGTCAAAAATTGGCACAAAATATGAAGGAGACCAATGGAAGTACTACTAGCAACCAATGATTTTACTACTCGCATGCGCGCAGTGGAGTAGTAATGTCTTTCTTCCACCCTCATGTCCACTTAATTTTCATGCGCTATATTAATTGACCATCAATGAAGTGAAGGACTTTACACGCGTCAAATTATCACATGGGATGGATCTTGGTACAAAATTGCGTTCGCCCGTATACCCACGTGTGCGTGCGAGGGAATGAGTGCGTGCATGGCGTGCGTGCACATCTTCACTTCGTGCATGTACCGCCAGTGCGGCTCAGGGAGGACGAGTACATTCTTCTGGAACCAGCAGCACGCCACTATGATCAATCCACACAAGGATGTCGCGACAACGCCTCCACATGTGCTGCATGGCTTCATGAACTGCAAGAGAGACAATGTGTAGCATGCCATTGTGTTTTGCACATACTCGAAGTACTAGTAAGGTACACGTGCATTGCACGCGTTAGATTTTGCAACCAAATTACGTATAAATACCACACAGTAGCATGTAAGCTCTGAGTCATATATGCCTGATGTAGACCTTCGTTTAATTCTTATAGTTCATATCATTCAAAATCAATTAGTTTTTATAAAAAACCTAGGGCCTCTTTGATTCGTAGGATTTCTAAAACGCGGGAATAGGAAGAACATGGGATTAGAGTGGAATGTCGTCTTGAATCCTATAGGATGGTACAAGTGTTTGATTGTGCATAGAAAAAACGCAGAATTATTTCAAAGAGGTTTGAGTGGATGGGATGTTTCCTATGAAATCTAGTGCAAATGAATCATATGGAAAAATTCCTATGGTTTACAATCCTACGAATCAAACAACCAAGATAGGATTGCATGTGCACATGAGGAAAATCAAACAAACAAAATTCTATCTTGGTTGCGCATGTACGTGAGAGATAAAGAATGCCCAATATGATGGAGAGGGGGATGTGTGTGTGTGTGTGTGCCTTCATGGGAGACCGACCTGAAGAAAAAGATTGCATGTGTGTGATGGATAATGCCGACTGGTAGTGTGTGTGCATGCATGCACGAGAGAAAGTTAGTGGTACAATTATAAAGAGAAGACCAATGTGTGGGTGTAAAAGACTATGTGAGGTCATAATCAATGACAAGTTGAATTCAAAAATTTTAATAAGAGATCATGATGTTTGAAACCCATGCATGCATGAATATAACGGAGATCTGCGCGGTGTGGTTTGGAAACGAGCATGTTGCAATGTATACACATTGAACAAGGTCAGATTGGTTTGAATCTGATATACCGATGGGAGACATCGTTTGGCCACATTGCATCCGTGCATGGACACACTATTCTAATTGGAGATGATGGGTGGCTTTCGCATCACATATCTATATCTATACCCCTATATATATATATATATAATCTTATATTTTTATATAGTGTGCGGATAACTTTAACTTTGAAAGATGGTCGTTGGATGAGGCAAATCCGATGGTGCAGAGCTGGCAAATTTGACCACTACTGGCCGTTGGATATCATCTAGATTCCACCAGATTTTGCCACATCTACAATCTAGAAGACTCTATGGTCGAACTTAAGCATAATGCACAAACCTGAAAAAACAAGCACTTCTTCTTTGTTCTAGAATCTTCCGTATCAGAATTGCCCAAATATTTTTCTACATGATTTGTTTATACTTTATGCCTTACAATGCACAATTCAACGAATCTTAAAATAGATTAGCTTTCTTATAAAAACAAGATGATTTTGAATGAAATGAACTATAAGAATTAAACAACATCTACATCATGCATATATGACTCAAAGCTTACATGATATAATGTGGTATTTATTCATAATTTGGTTGCCAAATCTCATGCGTGCAATGCACGTGTACCTTACTAGTCTAAATGGTGTCTGTGTGTGTGTTGTGCGTATTAAACACATTGTACCTAGTATATCATACTAGTCTAAATTGTCTTTTTTGGGTACACGTTAAGCTTGTTCTCCCGAAATTTCAAGTTGCGCCTTGTTATGCTGAAATTTCAAGCTAACGTCTCTGTCTATCGTGCTACGAAACTCCCGCCTTTTCAACCCGCACCTTGTTAGCCTAAAATATTTAAGATATATGTTTGTCTCGTTGTGCTATGACAACTCCCTCCATCTCAACCCGCACCTTGCTATTCCAAAATTTCAACGCGCGTGAAAACTCCCACCTCCTGTGAAATCCCGACACGCGAAATGCCCGTGATACCCCTTAACCGAAAGAACCGCCTCAAATCGGTGGGGGTACTTTCGTAATGTACCCCACATTTCGGACAAGCGCGTCCCTAAGCCATTGTTCCCCACTCCCATCCCATCCGCCCAGCCATTCGTACACCGAGGCCGGCAAAACCCATGAAGCCCCACACCCTCCTCCGTCCACCACCCAGCTGAAGCCTCTTCCCCGATGACGTCGTCCACAGCAACACCTCGACGTCCCTCATCCACCATACCGGATGAGGATCCGTCATTGATCTGGTCGTCCCGCTGGTTAAGCCACCTCGTCCTCCACCTCCAGGGAGCTGCCCCGACGTTCCCCTTGTCTTTCGCGCCACCTCCATTCCCACACCGCTATCTTCACCTGCACCACCGAAAGAGCATCATCATCACCATTTCCTCGGATGAAGTTGCGGCCTAATCGGCGCCACCAAAGAGGTTGTACATTAATCTCCACATTTTCTTCTTGATTCGATCTCACGGTGCTGCCGACACGGCGCGGCTCCATCCACGGTGGCATCGCCGGCCACTTCCTCCACGGCGTCGCTCCCTCTGCGGCTACGTCCACGTCAGTAGGAGCTGCTACCGCTTTAGCTTTCGCTCGTGCTGCTGCTCTGCTCTTGCTCTCGATCCCCTGCCTGGTCTGCTCTTGCTCTTGCTCTTGCTCTTGCTTGCGATGTTACTCTGATTTAGCTACACTTCAGTCGACTGAATTGACTTTTGGGTCAGTCGATTTTCGAGGGGTGGGGGGAGGGGGGGCTCGCCGGAGTTAAGGAAGAACCAGCCGCAGCGGGGAGGGGGGCTCGCCGCAGAGGTACCCCACTATCTATCTTAGGGTTCAGGGTGGGGCGATGGTCGCCGGCGGTGGTGGGGTGGTGGCGTGGGGATCGTCGGAGAAAATGCTCAGCACGAGTGGGGCTACATGGATGGCCAGGGCAGCGGCGGACCGGCGGTGGGGAGTATTTTCGTGGCGGGCGGGGCGGCGCACAGCCGGCCACGCGCGGCGGGGGGCGGCTGTTTGGCCGGTGGTGGCTGGCGGCTCACGGGGGTGGAGGTTGAAGATGAACTGCAGGACCTTGATTTCATATCCAACGGCTGCAACATCGACTAACCAGAGATGAAAAAGTCAGTCGACTGACATGTAGCCTCACCTCTAGTGCGTTCAGTTTCGACAGCAAAATTCAGTTTCGACAGTTAAGTTCAGTTTCGACAGTTAAATTCAGTTTCGACAGCAAAATTCAGTTTCGACAGTTAAGTTCAGTTTCGACAGTTAAATTCAGTTTCGACAGCAAAATTCAGTTTCGACAGTTAAGTTCAGTTTCGACAGTTAAATTCAGTTTCGACAGTTAAGTTCAGAGATGAGCGGCTGATCTATACATCTAGCACTTTGTGGTTATGTATTTTACGTCATCTATTGGAGATGCTATTAGAATTCCACTCAGGTTAACGTTGTCTATCTTGTCCTGCTTCAGCCTCGGCATCGTACAACTCACCAGAGCTGCTCCAACGACGAAACCCTCCATCACAGCGGAGCAGTACCTCGGGCTCCATCTCTAGACGCCTAAGATCTTCTTCCCCTCCTCCGACAGCCAACTCAGCCGGAGCATCCTCACCGGCCAACCCAATCACGCTGAGATCGACATGGCTTCACCAAAGAGGTGTGGTTTGACTTAATCTCACCATGCTTCTTTGCATCATGTGGTCTTCCCATTCTTGTGAACCAAACACCCAGATTGGCAGAAATCCTGTGTTTTTAAATTCTCTGTTTGCACGTGCAATCCTATCCTATTCCTGTCTATTTCCTATCCCTGCATTGTTAGAATCCTCAAATTCAAACAAGCCCTTACACAATTACTTCTGTTACAGATATGTGTCAAAAAAAACCTTGTGTGGTTTGTCCTACTCCTGCGGTGCTGTGTTCCACCCCAGCTCAGCTGCTCCAACGACGGAAGGTTTCACCACAACAGGGATCCGCTCTCCAGACTGTCTTTCCCCGCCTCAGATCTTCTTCCCCGCCGCTGGCCGCCACGACAACTTCATTACCATCATCAACTAAGCAGATGACCTTGAGGACTACACGTGTCACACCCTGCATTTTGTAACATGTTATTTGTAACTTTGAAGCATGAAAATTTGGACCAGCAAAATTTTTTAGCATCATTTGGCTTTTATTTGGAATTGAGTTTTCTTCAATTGCTTTTTCTTGTGCTCATTAAAGTCAACCATGATCTCTTATAGATTTCATCTCCTTATCCAAAACTTCTTCCCAATGATCATGCCAAGTGTTATAAAGCAGAATAGTATTTTCCTACAAAATTAATTTGGCCAAAAAGCATTTTTATAAATTTCGTCTTCCAAAAACCCCTGAATTGAGATTTGCACTGCAAGTACTTGATTAAGGGTGTGAAAACTTTTTCAAAAGGTTTATTTGAGACCTAGTAGTCATAGGACTCCCATAAACCACAAAGGTATAATTTTAAAAGTTATTTTCCTATTTTATTTAAAAGCTTTTTCTTAAGGCCAGAAATGGTCTTTAATAGGGGAAAATTATTTAACTGTTTCAAAAATATTTGCCAAAATTCAGAGAGACTCAGAGGACATATATTGTCCATATATAAGAGTTTCAACACTTGATCATGTTCAAAATAATGGGCTAAGCCCTCTAAAACCCTTTTTGGATATTTCAAGCTTTTGAAATATTTACAAAGGAAATTTTCTCCAAAAATTCCAGGGAAATTCTATCATGTCATATATGACATATTTGATGATCTTGCAAAGCCTCATGCATTGGAGATCCAGGAAACCTCCTCAAACCCCTCCATAACCATTCTGTCCATATTTGAAGTTTGAGCAACTTTACATTGCCAAACTTGTCCAAATGCTCTCAAACTTGGTGCACATGCTAGAATGGCCTAATAAGGCACCTAGACCAAGTGGCACAAGATTTGGAATAGAGCAACTTGATCAGATCACCTCAAAACCCTTTCTGTTCAAATGCAAATTTGAACAACTTTACATTACCAACTTTTTATCTGGAGCCTCAAACTTTGTGAGCATGATCAATACCCCAAATGATGATGCTACACCAAGTGGTGCATCAAGGGGAGATGATTAGCTTGACTCAATCAAGATGAAACTGTTTCTGTTGATTTCTAGGGTTCACCAAAGTTACATTGGCCAGTTTCTCCAAATGAGGCCAAATTTGGTGAAGCACCCTATTTTCTCATGTCTTTCAACCCTATAAAGTGTCATGCCAATTGGACCTCATTTACTTGATCAAACCATGATCAAACACCTTCTGCGAAAATCTTAAAACCTCTACTTTTACCACTTTCACTTTTCTCCATGGCCTCAGCTCTTTACCACAGACTCATGGGGTTACTAGCAAACCCCAGTAACTTCCCCAGCACCTCATCTCCATGATTGGGGGGTGAAACCCCAGCTTTACCCAGCTTTACCCTGCTGTACACCCATCTTTCACCATTTTTACCAGCACCCTCCCTCTCTCTCTACACCACAGAGCATCCAAGGCCTTAGGGCAATTCTTTACTACTCCCTCTACTCACCAGACACTGTTGGGCACGCTGGAATGGACCAAGCCGGCGAGAGCGTGCTGATGCCAGCCATACGCGCGCTCCAGAGCGCGTGAACAGTGCGGCTCACACGCTGGCTCGGGCCAATCGTTGGTCCCCGACCACCTCGAGCCTCCCCCTCGCGCCAGTCGAGGCGCCTCGACGTCCGCAACATCACCGGCGCTGTCCCCCCTCCTCCTGCGCCCTCCAGTGAGCGTCGCCGCACGCGCACCGGCCGCCCGCTTCGGCCAGTCTTCTGCTCCACACGCGCGCGCACCCCTGTTGCTCCCCCGCTCCTCCTCTTGCCTCAGCTGGGCGTGGGACTCGTCCAGCAACTCCCCTGACTCAGTCCCGCAGCCTCCCGTGCGCTGTAGGGACGACCCGGAGCTCGCCGGCGCACTGGACCATGGGTCCTCGTCGGGGCCCTATAAATAGGCCTCCCCGAGCCCTTCCAACACCACCACCAGCCTCACAGCTCTCCTCTAGTCCCTCCTGCACCCTCAGATCAACCCCGGAGCACCCCAGTGCTCGGGATCGACCGGAGCTCCGCTGCGTCGGGCCGCCGGCGATCTCGAGGTACAGGCCTCCCCTGCTCCTCCCTCCGCCTGTTTTGGAACTGCAGCACGCCACTGACTCTTTCCCCTCTCTTTCCCCCTCTGTCCGCAGTCGGAAACGGCCGCTGCAGCTGACCTCCGACGAGCCTCCGCCGTCGCACCTCGTCGCCGGCGAACCAGGGCTCCCCGCCGTGCCACACCACCACCGTTGCAACCGCAACACGACGTTGAACCCGTCCCTGGCCTCTGTTGCCATTGCCGTGGCCGGAGTCGACGCCGGTGAGCTCGCCGCCGCCGTGACCGCGGGGTTAGAGATGACAGGCGGGCCCCGCCTGTCATCCTCCCACCTCTCTCCCCTCCTCTGAGCCACTGACCCACGGGCCCCGCCCGTCAGGTTTGAAACCTGACGTGCGCGCGCGCTGGCTCCGTGCGGCCAGGCCGAGCCGTCTGGGCCGTGCACTGTGGCCACTTCTGGCCCAGTGCACAGGAACCCTTTTTCCTTTTTCTTTTCCGTTAATGTTTCAAACATTTATGCAAAAAAGTATATTAATCCAAATTAATTATTTCCAACTCCTAAAATCTTGTAATATTCCAACCTATTTAATGGTACTACTTTCATTCAAATCCATGAAACTTTTCTGTACTGTTCAAATTTAAATTCAAATTTGAGCAGTATAACTCCTGTTCAAAAATCAATATATCCTATTCTGCAACTCCAAAACTCCAACTAAGATTTTTCCCCATCTTAGAAAACTCTCTAGTATTTTAAAAAAATAAGTTGACATTTTTCTGAGCACTTTGGTTTTTCTGTTCTATTTGTATTCTTATTTTTCCGTTATTATTATGCGACGTATAGATCCCGTATTTGACGAAGTTGCTGTGGAAGAAGAAGGAGAAGGACTAGAAGACTTTGAAGACCAAGCCAATCCAGGCAAGCAGCCCTTTGACCATGATACACTTATTCTCGGAACCCATTTATTTCCGATGCCCGATGATTAGGGTTACGATGGTAACCTAGATGAACCACCATATGATGCATGCTTTATTCTTGATCTTGCTATATGATAGAAGACATGCAATAGGTGGCCATGATACTTACATGATGCATGACAAGATTTGATCTTGCTATGTGCTAGATGATTTGCATATGGTTAGTAGGCATGAAAAGTGGTGCATGTGAGACATGAACCTCCATGGTTGGGGTCTTTGCATAAAACCCCGTCGGGTGCCATTTATGCCCGAGGGTGATGATGATAATGAGACGGGGTGACCACTTGATGACGAAGTGGTGTGCCAAGGCTAGTGGGTGTGTTTTTCAAACGGATTGGTTGAAGTTGCGACCGTTATTCCAACCATACATGTGCAACCACACTACCCCTTATGGGACGGGGCTTTATTGATTACTTAGGTCGATACTAGCATGGTGCCCGCATTACTAGTGACAGGAAGACTTGAGGTCTTTCCCGGGACGGGGTCGTGCTTGGATAGGCGACCATGACTATTTTCACAGGGCACCGGACACACCGTTGGTCCCTGCGGGTACGCGTAACATTGAATTAGGGCAATTCCCGTGATCTATTGTTGTACCCAAAGGCCGTGTGCCAACGAGTGGACTCTATGTTAGTATCGTCTAAGGAAAGGTAATGACCGGGTGCTTACCCCGGGTACTTGAGGTACCGCGGGTCGTGGATGACACGGAAGTTCCCCGGATCTTGTGGGTAAAGTGTGCAACCTCTGCAGAGTGTAAAACTATTCGAATAGCCGTGTCCACGGTCAAGGACAGTTGGGTAACCGCTCTTGGGCTACGTCCAATGTTTGTGAAAACATGCGTGTGTGTGTGATGAGTCAAGATGGTGACTCGACACAGTGAGATGAATCATATTCATGTTGATGTCGGTAACCTGTTCTCGCGGTTACACGAAGTTATTGATGCATAAGCTTGATGATAACATATTGTTCTAGCCTCCTGCTAGATCGTTCATTTTTATTCAATTGCATTGTTACTTGAACCACATCATGGGTTACTTGCGAGTACATTCAAAGTACTCATTGGCTTGCCACTGGTTATTTAATTGGCCAGGCATGGAAGAGCAGGATTATGAGGAAGAGTTCTTTGGAGACGACCATGCGAACTAGGACGCTGTCCCAGTCAGAATGCTTGTAGGGTTAAGGCAGATGGCATGGGTTCTACCCGTTTTATCGAAGACTTCCGCTACTTGAGATATTTTGCTATTCAGCCCGTGAGGCTCTATCTATGTAAGACTTGGCCATAATGGCCTTAATTCGTGTAAGACTATTTGTATAGATGTAAGACTCTTGTTATTTCAGCTTCTGTGTGTTCGGTGAGCATTGATCTCTGGGATCACTGTACACGTGCATTCGGTGATCTCGACTTCTAAGTCGGGGTCCCCACAGAGCTGGTATCAGAGCCATCCTGACTGTAGGAAGCCTTAGTTAGCATGGGCGTTAGATAGATGAGACCCCTTTTTCAAAACCTTCTGAACCTCTCTTCTTTTCTAAACCTGAGATTTCCTCAGCTTATTAACCCCTCCTATTCCACCTTTGTAGATGGCCGCTGTTCCCGAAGAGCACCTGACCACTGGGTTTCCCCTACTTCTCGAGGATAGCCTCCAGGAGTGTCAGTTCCACCGGGCACTCATCCTCACCTACCACGAGCATTGGGTGAGCGATACCGAGGTGGAGTACCATGTGGAAGTGATTGTGAAGGCAAACGATCCTCCCACAAGTTGGTTCTTCGAGGGACCCCAGATGACGACACTACCACTCGCTGCCGAGGCTGCTGCACTCAAGGCACTAACCCGTCTCCGCGAGCTTCTTCCGGAGATGGCACCCAAGATGGCAACTCGCTTCTTACCTTACCGGAAGGAAGGTGACGAAGAAAGCAGCGCACTAGCCCCTCCACTGAAGGATGGACTCTCGCTTCGGTTCCAGACCTACTTCAGTCTATGTGCCGACAGCCTGGCACAAGACTTGGCCTCGGAATCAATGAAGCTTCGAGAAGAACTTTACAAGACCAAGGCACTTCTTCGTTGAGCTCAAGAGAAGGCAAACAGGATTAAGAAGGAAGGAGCACCTTCTGGACAATCCGCTATCGCATATCGAGGCGGAAGACCCTCCGAGGATGTGTCTTCCAAGGGAGAAGAACCACCTTGGCGACGCCGGATGACAGCAAGGGAATATCGCAAGCTTTTCCCTGCACCACCGTCCAAGCACCGTCGTATCCAACTCCTCCACTCCCCCACTCCATCCAGTGACAAAGGAGCCCAGTCAGATGAAGACAAGGAGGAAGACCCAGAAGAGCCGGAATACGCGACCGAGCATTCCGCCGCTTAGGCATTATTCGCTACTCGGATATGCCCGTTGTAACCCCTATGGTAGGATAGGTCGTGTAACCCCTATGCGCAGTCGAGTCCTTGTATGGTTCATATGAAACCATCTAGTGCTAGCTTTTGTCGTGTCTGGATGTAAGTCGTAATCTTCCTTCGGGAATGTGTAAACGACTACATCACCCATTTGGATTTTAATGAATGTGTTTTGGCCTCTCGGCCCTTGCATAATTTTGATTTAGTGTCACACCCACCCCCTTACTAGGCACCTATCTATCTGCTTTTCCTCTTCCGAGTCATGAGACCTTTTACAGCTCCAACAGGATGCCTGTTGTAACTCGTACTGGTACCTCTACCCAACAGCCCGAAGCCGGAGCATCCTCTCAGCCAGAGGCAGACCACGACCAAACCAACGACCAAGCTCCACCACCACCTCCTCCAAGCATGGACATGGCTCAGCTTCTCCAAGCTTTCCGAGAGGAATGCCAAGCCAACACTGCAGCTCTTCAGCTGATTGCTCAAGCTGTTGCCAACAACCGCCAACCGGCGGGGAATGGCAATGGACGTTCCACGTTGGCAGAGTTCAAGAAGCATGCACCACCAACCTTCATCGAGACTGCTGAACCCCTGGATGCTGATGACTGGGTCCGTTCCATTGAGGAGATTCTGGAACTAGTCAGATGCACCGAAGATCGCGAGAAGGTGGCTTATGCAGCCCACTGCCTCGGGGGAACCGCAAGAGCTTGGTGGGATGGATTCAAGGTCATGCATGCTGAACAAGACATCACTTGGGTTAACTTCAAGGCAGAATTCCGCAAGGCCCACATTCCTTCTGGAGTCATGGCTATCAAAAAGCGCGAGTTCCGAGCCCTGAAGCAAGGAAGTGGCACTGTCAAGGAGTACATGTAGAAGTTCAGTATTCTGTCAAGGTATGCCCCTGAGGATGTCAGCACTGATGCTGCCAAAAGGGAGCGCTTCATGGAAGGCCTTAATCAGACTCTGCAGTATTCGCTTGTCGTGTGCGACTGCCCGTCTTTCCCTGACCTGGTAAACAAGGCACTTATGCTCGAAGACAAGCGGCGTGCTTTGGAAGATACTCGCAAGCGCAAGTTGGTCAGTAAGGGAAGTTCCAGCAACCAGAAGCCTCGTCCGTGGCAGTCAGCCCCGGCCAAGCCAACCTATCAGCAGCCAAGAGCTCCTGCACCTCGTGCCAACCCCAGGCCAGCTTTCAACCCCAATACCAATGGTGGCAACAAGATCAACACTCCAAATCAAGTCACTTGTTTTGGGTGTGGTCAGCCCGGACACATCTCCAGGGTGTGCCCCAACAAGAAGCCTGATGCCCCGCGCCCCAATGCGCAGAACCAGGGACAAGGCCGTGGAATGCCACCAAGGAACCCAGCTCCTCGCAATCCACCAAACTATGGGAAGGGGCGTGTGAATCACGTCACTGCTGAAGAAGCCCAGGAAGACCCGGACGTCGTGCTGGGTACGTTCCTTGTCAACTTAGCACCTGCAACTGTCTTGTTTGATTCTGGAGCAACGCATTCATTTGTCACTCAAAGATTTGCATTAAAAAGTGGCATGACCCCTACACCCCTGAATAACCCTATGGTGGTACAAACCCCCGGAGCCGAGATGAGAGCCAAGATAGGCTGTAAAGGAGTCGGTATTACCATTAACGGTGTAGACTTCCTAGCAGACCTTATCATCCTGAGATCGCAAGGCTTGGATGTGATCTTAGGGATGGATTGGCTCAGCAAGCACCAAGGCTTGTTAGACTGTGCCAATCGGACAGTCACTGTGACCAATGACCAAGGTGTAGAAGTCAAGTTTGCCCCCAACTCCTCTTCCGCTCAAGCCGCTAAAATCAACTGTCTGTCTGAAGTTGGGCTAGACCAAGTACCGGTGGTATGTGAGTATCCTGATGTCTTTCCGGATGAACTACCGGGAATGCCCCCTGACCGTGACATTGAGTTCATCATCGAGCTCATGCCCGGAGCGGGACCCATCTATAAGAAGCCTTATAGAATGGGGACGGAAGAACTAGCCGAGTTGAATAAGCAGCTAGAAGAGCAGCTAAGGAAAGGATTTATCCGCCCGAGTGCCTCCCCTTGGGGATCTCCTGTTCTGTTTGTGGCAAAGAGGGACGGTACCATCCGCTTATGCATTGACTATCGTTCCCTCAATGAAGTTACAATCAAGAACAAGTACCCACTTCCCAAGATCGAAGATTTGTTTGATCAACTCAGCGGAGCCAAGGTATTCTCCAAGATCGACCTCAGATCTGGGTATTACCAGCTGAAGATCAGACCCCAAGATATTCCGAAGACGGCTTTTGTAACCAGATATGGCCTGTACGAGTGCACGGTCATGTCTTTTGGGTTAACCAATGCCCCAGCTTATTTCATGTATCTCATGAATAAAGTCTTCATGGAATATTTGGACAAGTTCGTTGTTGTCTTCATTGATGACATCCTCGTGTTCTCGAAGTCGGAGGAAGAGCATGAGCAGCATTTGAGGATGGTCCTAGATAAGCTTCGTGAGCACCAACTGTATGCCAAGTTCAGCAAGTGTGAGTTTTGGCTGCACAAGGTTGGATTCTTAGGTCATGTCTTGACCGAGGAAGGATTATCTGTTGATCCAGCAAAATTCGAAGCTGTGACCCAATGGCAATCTCCAACGACCGTCAAGGAAGTCAGAAGCTTCCTCGGATTGGCGGGCTATTACCGCAAGTTCGTGGAAGGATTCTCTAGCATTGCACGACCAATGACTCAGCTCCTCAAAAAGGACAAGAAGTTTGAGTGGACGCCAAAATGCGAAGAGAGCTTCCAAGAGCCCAAGAAGAGATTGACCACCGCCCCAGTTCTGGCAACACCTGATATTCACAAGGAGTTCGTGATATATTGTGATGCCTCTCGAACCGGATTGGGAAGCGTTTTGATGCAAGAAGGCCGCGTCATAGCATACCTCTCCAGGCAGCTACGACCTCATGAGGAGAACTACGCTACTCACGATCTTGAGCTAGCGGCAGTAGTTCATGCCTTGAAGACATGGCGGCATTACCTCCTAGGGAAACAGTGTGAGATTTACACAGACCACAAAAGTCTGAAGTATATTTTCACCCAAAAAGAGTTGAACATGAGGCAGCGAAGATGGTTGGAACTCATCAAGGATTATGACCTCAATGTTCAGTATCACCCTGGGAAGGCCAACGTGGTGGCCGATGCCTTAAGCAGGAAGGCTTGCTCTTTGAATGTCATTATTCAAGAAAGGCAGCCAGCCTTGTTTGAGGAGATCGAACA
Organism: Secale cereale; assembly: GCA_902687465.1. Taxonomy (NCBI): domain Eukaryota; kingdom Viridiplantae; phylum Streptophyta; class Magnoliopsida; order Poales; family Poaceae; genus Secale; species Secale cereale. The sequence continues at coordinate 378,887,405 of LR738711.1, forward strand.
ATTCAGTTTGGAATTGGTCACCCCTGGATTTCTGGATCATTTGGAAGTCAGACCAACCCTGATGGACGACGTCAATAAGGCTCAAGATGGACACGCAAGCATTGAAGGTATCAAGAGGAAGATGAAGATGGGCAAGGCCCCAGGATTCTCTGAAGACGAGCACGGGATTGTTTGGTACAAAGGTCGTCTCTGCGTACCAAACAACCCCGAGTTGAAGACGCTGATTCTGCAAGAAGCCCATGACACCCCGTATTCCATCCACCCCGGAGGAACCAAGATGTACCAAGACTTGAAGGCACGATTCTGGTGGCACGGTATGAAGAGAGAGATTGCAACCTATGTTGCAAAGTGTGATGTGTGCCAAAAGGTCAAGGCTGAATATCAGCGACCCGCTGGATTGCTTCAACCACTCAAGGTTCCTGAGTGGAAGTGGGACAAAGTCGGAATGGACTTCATCACTGGATTACCAAGGTCGAATAGAGGACATGACTCAATCTGGGTCATAGTCGATCATTTGACCAAGGTGGCTCATTTCATTCCTGTCAAGACTACCTACTCGGGCAACCAGTTGGCAACTCTTTATATCAACCGAATCGTAAGCCTTCACGGTGTTCCCAAGGAGATTGTGTCAGATCGAGGAACCCAGTTCACCTCAAGGTTCTGGAAGAGATTCCAAGAAGCCTTGGGAACCAAGTTGTCTTTCAGCACAGCTTTCCACCCACAGACCGGAGGTCAAACTGAGCGAGTCAATCAGATTCTCGAGGACATGCTCTGAGCTTGTGTCCTGGCATATGGAGCCAAGTGGGAAGACTGTCTCCCTTTTGCCGAGTTCTCCTATAACAACAGTTACCAGTCAAGCCTTCAGATGGCACCATTTGAGGTGTTGTACGGACGCAAGTGTCGCACACCCCTCAACTGGTCAGAGACTGGAGAAGGACTAGTCTTTGGACCGGATATTCTCCGCGCAGCAGAAGAGCAAGTCCAACTAGTCAGAGAGCGATTAAAGGCAGCTAAGTCAAGGCAAAAGAGTTATGCTGACACTCGACGCCGAGACATGAGTTTTCGTGTCGGAGATCATGTGTACCTGCGGGTAACTCCTCTGAAGGGAACCAAGTGTTTCCACGTCAAGGGGAAGCTCGCACCAAGGTTCATTGGCCCTTTCAAGATCACCGACCGACGAGGAGAAGTGGCTTATCAGTTGGAACTACCACCTGAGCTATCCGATGTGCACAATGTGTTCCATGTGTCACAACTCCGGAAATGTCTCCAGGTTCCGGACAAGCCCAGTCTCTACAAGGATGTGGATCACCAAGCCATTGATCTGCAGCCTGATTTGACCTACCGCGAGAAGCCCATTCGTATTCTGGACGAAGCAGAACGACGTACGCGAAGCCGTACCATCAAGTACTTCAAGGTCCAGTGGAGCAACCACACCGAAGCAGAAGCAACCTGGGAACGAGAAGACTATCTTAGATCTGAGTTTCCCGACCTCTTTTAAGCCCTAGTTTAGGAATCTCGGGGACGAGATTATTGTAAGGGGGGTAGGTCTGTCACACCCTGCATTTTGTAACATGTTATTTGTAACTTTGAAGCATGAAAATTTGGACCAGCAAAATTTTTTAGCATCATTTGGCTTTTATTTGGAATTGAGTTTTCTTCAATTGCTTTTTCTTGTGCTCATTAAAGTCAACCATGATCTCTTATAGATTTCATCTCCTTATCCAAAACTTCTGCCCAATGATCATGCCAAGTGTTATAAAGCAGAATAGTATTTTCCTACAAAATTAATTTGGCCAAAAAGCATTTTTATAAATTTCGTCTTCCAAAAACCCCTGAATTGAGATTTGCACTGCAAGTACTTGATTAAGGGTGTGAAAACTTTTTCAAAAGGTTTATTTGAGACCTAGTAGTCATAGGACTCCCATAAACCACAAAGGTATAATTTTAAAAGTTATTTTCCTATTTTATTTAAAAGCTTTTTCTTAAGGCCAGAAATGGTCTTTAATAGGGGAAAATTATTTAACTGTTTCAAAAATATTTGCCAAAATTCAGAGAGACTCAGAGGACATATATTGTCCATATATAAGAGTTTCAACACTTGGTCATGTTCAAAATAATGGGCTAAGCCCTCTAAAACCCTTTCTGGATATTTCAAGCTTTTGAAATATTTACAAAGGAAATTTTCTCCAAAAATTCCAGGGAAATTCTATCATGTCATATATGACATATTTGATGATCTTGCAAAGCCTCATGCATTGGAGATCCAGGAAACCTCCTCAAACCCCTCCATAACCATTCTGTCCATATTTGAAGTTTGAGCAACTTTACATTGCCAAACTTGTCCAAATGCTCTCAAACATGGTGCACATGCTAGAATGGCCTAATAAGGCACCTAGACCAATTGGCACAAGATTTGGAATAGAGCAACTTGATCAGATCACCTCAAAACCCTTTCTGTTCAAATGCAAATTTGAACAACTTTACATTACCAACTTTTTATCTGGAGCCTCAAACTTTGTGAGCATGATCAATACCCCAAATGATGATGCTACACCAAGTGGTGCATCACGGGGAGATGATTAGCTTGACTCAATCAAGATGAAACTGTTTCTGTTGATTTCAAGGGTTCACCAAAGTTACATTGGCCAGTTTCTCCAAATGAGGCCAAATTTGGTGAAGCACCCTATTTTTTCATGTCTTTCAACCCTGTAAAGTGCCATGCCAATTGGACCTCATTTACTTGATCAAACCATGATCAAACACCTTCTGCAGAAATCTTAAAACCTCTACTTTTACCACTTTCACTTTTCTCCATGGCCTCAGCTCTTTACCACAGACTCATGGGGTTACTAGCAAACCCCAGTAACTTCCCCAGCACCTCATCTCCATGATTGGGGGGTGAAACCCCAGCTTTACCCTGCTGTACACCCATCTTTCACCATTTTTACCAGCACCCTCCCTCTCTCTCTACACCACAGAGCATCCAAGGCCTTAGGGCAATTCTTTACTACTCCCTCTACTCACCAGACACTGTTGGGCACGCTGGAATGGACCAAGCCGGCGAGAGCGTGCTGATGCCAGCCATACGCGCGCTCCAGAGCGCGTGAACAGTGCGGCTCACACGCTGGCTCGGGCCAATCGTTGGTCCCCGACCACCTCGAGCCTCCCCCTCGCGCCAATCGAGGCGCCTCGACGTCCACAACATCACCGGCGCTGTCCCCCCTCCTCCTGCGCCCTCCAGTGAGCGTCGCCGCACGCGCACCGGCCGCCCGCTTCGGTCAGTCTTCTGCTCCACACGCGCGCGCACCCTTGTTGCTCCCCCGCTCCTCCTCTTGCCTCAGCTGGGCGTGGGACTCGTCCAGCAACTCCCCTGACTCAGTCCCGCAGCCTCCCATGCGCTGTAGCGACGAGCCGGAGCTCGCCGGCGCACTGGACCACGGGTCCTCGTCGGGGCCCTATAAATAGGCCTCCCCGAGCCCTTCCAACACCACCACCAGCCTCACAGCTCTCCTCTAGTCCCTCCTGCACCCTCAGATCAACCCCGGAGCACCCCAGTGCTCGGGATCGACCGGAGCTCCGCCGCGTCGGGCCGCCGGCGATCTCGAGGTACAGGCCTCCCCTGCTCCTCCCTCCGCCTGTTTTGGAACCGCAGCACGCCACTGACTCTTTCCCCTCTCTTTCCTCCTCTGTCCGCAGTCGGAAACGGCCGCTGCAGCTGACCTACGACGAGCCTCCGCCGTCGCACCTCGTCGCCGGCGAACCAGGGCTCCCCGCCGTGCCGCACCACCACCGTTGCAACCGCAACACGACGCTGAACCCGTCCCTGGCCTCTGTTGCCATTGCCGTGGCCGGAGTCGACGCCGGTGAGCTCGCCGCCGCCGTGACCGCGGGGTTAGAGATGACAGGCGGGCCCCGCCTGTCATCCTCCCACCTCTCTCCCCTCCTCTGAGCCACTGACCCACGGGCCCCGCCCGTCAGGTTTGAAACCTGACGTGCGCGCGCGCTGGCTCCGTGCGGCCAGGCCGAGCCGTCTGGGCCGTGCACTGTGGCCACTTCTGGCCCAGTGCACAGGAACCCTTTTTCCTTTTTCTTTTCCGTTAATGTTTCAAACATTTATGCAGAAAAGAATATTCATCCAAATTAATTATTTCCAACTCCTAAAATCTTGTAATATTCCAACCTATTTAATGGTACTACTTTCATTCAAATCCATGAAACTTTTCTGTACTGTTCAAATTTAAATTCAAATTTGAGCAGTATAACTCCTGTTCAAAAATCAATATATCCTATTCTGCAACTCCAAAACTCCAACTAAGATTTTTCCCCATCTTAGAAAACTCTCTAGTATTTTACAAAAATAAGTTGACATTTTTCTGAGCACTTTGGTTTTTCTGTTCTATTTGTATTCTTATTTTTCCGTTATTATTATGCGACGTATAGATCCCGTATTTGACGAAGTTGCTGTGGAAGAAGAAGGAGAAGGACTAGAAGACTTTGAAGACCAAGCCAATCCAGGCAAGCAGCCCTTTGACCATGATACACTTATTCTCGGAACCCATTTGTTTCCGATGCCCGATGATTAGGGTTACGATGGTAACCTAGATGAACCACCACATGATGCATGCTTTATTCTTGATCTTGCTATATGATAGAAGACATGCAATAGGTGGCCATGATACTTACATGATGCATGACAAGATTTGATCTTGCTATGTGCTAGATGATTTGCATATGGTTAGTAGGCATGAAAAGTGGTGCATGTGAGACATGAACCTCCATGGTTGGGGTCTTTGCATAAAACCCCGTCGGGTGCCATTTATGCCCGAGGGTGATGATGATAATGAGACGGGGTGACCACTTGATGACGAAGTGGTGTGCCAAGGCTAGTGGGTGTGTTTTTCAAACGGATTGGTTGAAGTTGCGACCGTTATTCCAACCATACATGTGCAACCACACTACCCCTTATGGGACGGGGCTTTATTGATTACTTAGGTCGATACTAGCATGGTGCCCGCATTACTAGTGACGGGAAGACTTGAGGTCTTTCCCGGGACGGGGTCGTGCTTGGATAGGCGACCATGACTGTTTTCACAGGGCACCGGACACACCGTTGGTCCCTGCGGGTACGCGTAACATTGAATTAGGGCAAGTCCCGTGATCTATTGTTGTACCCAAAGGCCGTGTGCCAACGAGTGGACTCTATGTTAGTATCGTCTAAGGAAAGGTAATGACCGGGTGCTTACCCCGGGTACTTGAGGTACCGCGGGTCGTGGATGACACAGAAGTTCCCCGGATCTTGTGGGTAAAGTGTGCAACCTCTACAGAGTGTAAAACTATTCGAATAGCCGTGTCCACGGTCAAGGACAGTTGGGTAACCGCTCTTGGGCTACGTCCAATGTTTGTGAAAACATGCGTGTGTGTGTGATGAGTCAAGATGGTGACTCGACACAGTGAGATGAATCATATTCATGTTGATGTCGGTAACCTGTTCTCGAGGTTACACGAAGTTATTGATGCATAAGCTTGATGATAACATATTGTTCTAGCCTCCTGCTAGATCGTTCATTTTTATTCAATTGCATTGTTACTTGAACCACATCATGGATTGCTTGCGAGTACATTCAAAGTACTCATTGGCTTGCCACTGGTTATTTAATTGGCCAGGCATGGAAGAGCAGGATTATGAGGAAGAGTTCTTTGGAGACGACCATGCGAACTAGGACGTTGTCCCAGTCAGAATGCCTGTAGGGTTAAGGCAGATGGCATGGGTTCTACCCGTTTTATCGAAGACTTCCGCTACTTGAGATATTTTGCTATTCAGCCCGTGAGGCTCTATCTATGTAAGACTTGGCCATAATGGCCTTAATTCGTGTAAGACTATTTGTATAGATGTAAGACTCTTGTTATTTCAGCTTCTGTGTGTTCAGTGAGCATTGATCTCTGGGATCACTGTACACGTGCATTCGGTGATCTCGACTTCTAAGTCGGGGTCCCCACAACACGGGTCCGCAAGAGAGGTCGCACTCCTCCGTGTCTGCTTATGTTATGCATCGCTTAATATGATGACATGCTACTTTATCGTCGTGTTCACCTATTAGACTCCGACTCAGGTCCAAACTTATGCTGAAACTTGAGTTTTTAAATGGTTGTGGGGTACATATTAGGCCAGCAATCAGTACTATATGTCTACTTTCTGGTTAATCTCGGGTGTCTACTATGAGTTCCTTTTTGGGTGCAAACAAACATTAAAGGAGCCATTATCTGTATTTTGTAACTAAAGCTATTATCTGCCTGCTATCATTGGTTTTGGGTCTATCCACAGTTTGCTACCTTCACTCTAGATTTGTGCATGCACTCCTTACATAATCTCACTATGTTTTATTCCTATGCATGTTAGTTATTGTACACAATGGAACTGAACATGTATAGCAAAAGAGATGAGCCTTGCGTGGCAATAAAATTTCATGCAGACGTCGCTCCATGGTGGGCGCAAAGGCAGCCCCCCTCCACCCTTTTAGGATCGTAATCAAGAGGAAGATAACTCCTCAGAGGAGGATTCAGAGACAGATGACCAGTCCTATCCCCCCCCCCCCCGAGGTGCATTGCTATGTCATTTGCTTAGTTTAGACATGTTTTATGTGAATGCCACCTGTTTAGTGTCTAACTACCATATATGTGAATTATGCAATGCCATCTTTTTGCAAGACATTATATATGTGAATTATGCAATGCTATCTTGTTGCAAGGCATTATATATTTGAATTATGCAATGCCATGCTGTTTAGCCAAGCGTCATATTTGTGAATTATATCATGCCATCCTTTTTTGTATTTCTCATTGCTTTTGTCAACAATGTTTGTATATTCAACTGCTCTTCCTATGCATCAGCCATTTGAATTGGTCATGGAGAAATCTGGAGTGAAAACAAGGTCTTCAGAGCGGACAATTCTACCTGGTGAAGCAGATATGTTGCTGGTTACAGATAGCTCTTCAGAGGAGGATTCAGAGGCAGATGACCAGTCCTATTATCCCCCTGAGGTGTATGCTCAAACTTGGCAGGGTTATATTACTCATATCATGCATATGTTGTATTGCAATGCTTAGTTCTTACATCATATACACGATATTAAATGCCATCTCCTTAGTTGACACATCATATATGCGATTGCCCTCTGCTCACTTCCTTAGTATATAAATCATATATTTGAATTATATCATGCCATGATGTTTACATAGACATCATGTATCTGAATTATGGCATGCCAACCCATTTTCTAAAGATATAATATAGTTAAATCATCTCAGCCTGTTCACATAGTCATCATATTTTGAATTATGTCATTCTATCCGTGAATTATCATGCCATCATGTTTCCATCGACGACATGTTTGTGATTTATGGCATGCCAACCACTTTCATAGACACATCGTATAGTTATATCATGGCATCCTGTTTACATAGTCATCATATTTTGAAGTATGTCATTATATCCTGTTTAGTTAGCCATCATACATGTGAAATTGTGTCATGCTATCCTGTTTAATTAGTCATCATATATTGGAAATTATGTCATGATATTCTGTTTGGTTAGACAACATAAATGTGAATTATTTCATGCCCTGTTTTTGTCATGCCCAAGATGTGATTCTATCCCGATCACATGATACACCTCGTGATTGGGGCACAACCGCATTTCGGGAGCTTAGCAAGATGGATATAATTACATCGTACCATTACATACATACATGGGGATACAACAATTCATACAAGTCACATGAATACAACAACATCAATACACGACATCCGACTACGGATGCAAACTTGAAAAGCACAACGACATCCATCCTGCTATCCCAGGCTGCCGACCAGGAACCTAACCCAAGACTGATGAAGAAGAAGAAGAAGAAAGAACTCCAACAAAAGGTAACATCGCTCTCATGTCAAGTCATCGGAAACCTACACCTGCAACTGTTGTTGTAGTATCTGTGAGCCACAAGGACTCAGCAATCCCATAACCATGGGTATCAAGACTAGCAAAGCTTAAAGGGGTAGGAAGAGGTTAAGTGGTGAGGTTGCAGCAGTGGCTAAGCATTATATGGTGGCTAACTTACGAGTACGAGAATAAGATGAGCATCTACGCAAACGTTCGCAAACTAGTAATGATCACTAAAGATCCTGAACTACTTATGAGTCAAACATAACCTGTCAGGCCCAAGATGCGATTCTATCCCGATCACATGACACTTACGTGATTGGGGCACAACTCCATTTCGGGCGCTTAGCAAGATGGATATCATTACATCGAACCATTACATACATACATGGGTGATACAACAATTCATACAAGTCACATGAATACAGCAACATCAATACAAGGCATCCGACTATGGATGCAAACATGAAAAGCACAACGACATCCATCTGCTATCCTAGGCTACCGACCCGGAACCTAACCCAAGAATGAAGAAGAAGAAGAAGAAGAAGAAGAAGAAGAAGAAGAAGAAGAAGAAGAAGAAGAAGAAGAAGAAGAAGAAGAAAACTCCAACACAACGAACATCGCTCTCATGTCAAGACATCGGAAAACTGCACCTGCAACTGTTGTAGTAGTATCTGTGAGCCACGAGGACTCAGCAATCCCATAACCATGGGTAACAAGACTATCAAAGCTTAAAGGGTAGGAAGATGTAAAGTGGTGAGGTTGCAACAGCGGCTAAGCAATATGTATGGTGGCTAACTTACGAGTACAAGAATAAGATGAGCATCTACGCAAACGGTCGCAACTAGTAGTGATCCCTAAAGATCCTGAACTACCTACGAGCCAAATATAACCCCACCGTGTTCTCTTCTCAAAGTGAAAAGAGACAGTCATGGTTACTCACACAGTTGGGTGTTTTACTTCGGATCCTCTGTCAAGTATTCTACAACCGGACATTAACAAATTCCAATCTGCCACATAACCGCGGGCACGGCTTTTGAAAGATCATAACCTTGCAGGGGTGTCCCAACTTAGCCCATCACAAGCTCTCACGATCAGCAGAAGTAATAATAATATTACCCCTTATCTTAGGGAAGGCCCGATCAGACTCGGAATTACCGGTGCATAAGACATTTCGACAATGGTAAAACAAGTCCAGCAAGATCTCCCGGTGTGTCGACACCCTGATAGTAGCCACGCGTATCTCGTCTCAGGCCACGACCGGATGGGCGATTCTACGAGTAAAACCAAACCTCGGGTTTCCCCCAGGTGGCCCCGCAGAACCCCCATTTGGGACCAACACCATCGGCACTGGCGCCCCTGCTATGTAGAAAGAATCCTCGGGTAGCGCTAACTCCCTATGCAATTAATTAATTAATTAAGTTTTTATTATGAGCAAATTAAAACCAATGTTGGGCCTTGCTGGAGGAGTTTTATTCAAAGACGAACTGTTAAGGGGTCCCCATATACCCAACCGTGTAAGCAACACAAAATCAAGGAACATAACGCCGGTTTATCGGCTCCTAAGGTGGCATGAGTGGAACTAAATGCCGAGCAAAAGGCCAAGCCTTCCAACCATGCCCAGCATATAGGTGTGTTAATATATATATCAGACATATTGTGATATTCCAACAACAAGTTCCAACATGGAATGATCTTCATCTTCACCTGCAACTAACAACGCTGTAAGAGGGGCTGAGCAAGCGGGTAACATAGCCAAACAATCGTTTGCTAGGAATGTATCAAAGGTTAGAGGTTTCATGGCAACAAGGAGAGGGGCTGACAATAAAGATGGGTAGCGCGACATATAATGATAGCATCGAGACAACTAAGCATGGCAATGGAAGTAAAGGTATCCAAGGGTATGGTCATCTTTCCTGAGATCCCTCAAGGAAGAAGAACGAATCCGTGAAGAAGAAGCCTCGAAGACGAACCACGTGTAGTCGAACGAATCCTCAGGATCGCAACGGAAAAACACTAACGAGAAGAAGCACACAACAAGGTAAACACCCAACACAAGAACATGACAAGATGCTCAACCAAGTATGATGCAAAGAAAAGTCTGTATGATGCAAAACATGGCAAGGGATGATGCACACAAGAACAACACAAGACATCAAGTTTAAATGAGGCCGGAAACTACACATAACAAATCCGGTAAGGCCTCATATGCACATTTCTCTATTGGTTCAGATCTGAACAAACCTTAAGTTAAAGTTGTCAAACAGCAAGTTAACATGCACCATGATGATCTACACGAAATTCTTGTCAAGTTTCATATAAAGTTTGTTTAATTCGGAGCTACGGCCTAAAAGATATGAGCAAAACAAGACAAACATGGCAACGGTGCAAGATGCACCCAAACATCAAGAAAACACACTCCAAACATGAAAACAACATGATATTATGCTTCTACATGCAAAATCACACAAGTTTTATATAGGGCACACCCAAAACGAAGCAACGGGCTAGAAGTTACGAGCACAACAAGTTACAATGCAAAGCTAAAGTTAACAGCCACATAGCAACTTTGGAGCAAGGTAAATATATGCTACAACACCCAAACATGGTAACAAGAGGCATGGATGTAAAATAGACATGATACTTAGCAAACATGAACTTAGAACACTCCCAAACACCTGTTGGAACATAATTAACCAAGCATGGAAAGTTGCAATAATTTTATCCAGACTTGGTCAAAATCTGGGAAGGCAAAAACACCATCATGATGCTGCCTTCGGAGGCACAAAACAACAAGCATATCAACCCTACTAAGTATATAAAGACCATGGACATGTAGTAGAAATAGCATACATCAAACAACTCCATTGGAGCATCTCCATAGGAGGCATGGATCAATAACAACAAGCTTCACCAAATTGATCATGCTGATAAACAGGTTGACACGTTAAATTTATAGCAACTTGAGAGTAAGAAATAAATAAGCTACTGCAGGCCATATGTGCAAGTAAGGGCATTAATGAATAGATCATAACATGGAAAACAAGACATTATGAATTGATATACTAAAACATGCATGGATCTGAGTGGGGCATCAAGCAAACATGGCATCAGGTTTAACAGATTCCAGACTTAGCAGTTTTTTCACTAAGTATAAAACAGCAACATTGGCATGGCATGTTTACAAGCTTGTTTAAGTCACCTCAAGGCATATCATGGAAAGTGGATTGCACCACAACAAAGACCATATGATTGTGCTTCTAGAACATATAGACATGTGGCATGAAGACAAACACATCAATAGCAATGAGCAAGTGAAATCAGCATCTCCTAACAAGTTTCAGCACTTAACAGCCTCATGCACTTTTGCAACAGAGATTAACATGGCAATATGGAACCTAACATGAAAGCTACAGTAAACATCATGTATAGCATTTCACAATGAACATTTTGACATATCATATGCTCCATTTGGATAAACATGCACAAAGTTACCACATCTCAAACATGCTAACAAAATTACAAGTAACAGCAGTTTTAAACATATAGCACTCTTCCAACAGGGATTAGGGCATCAAGATGAACTCAAACAAGCATGCCACAATGGAACAAAATGAAGAGCATATCTCCCCGATCATTTTGACATATCATTCACTCAATTTGGATAAGCACACAAAAAGTTACAGGCAGTCAAACATGCAACATTATTAACAGTTCTCAGGGACTTGGCCAAATTTCAGACAGGAAAAAAAAACAAACGAGCGGAAAACGCTATACGGCGCACACGGCACGGGATAAGGCGCTGCTCACCTAGTGGGCTATGGGCCCAGGTCGGTGGAGCCTTGGCAGGCCGGGTGCGCTGGGCCTCGCGGATGGGCCGTGCTGGCGGAGGAAGGTCGGCCCAGGCGAGGTGGGCGCTGGCGCTCGTCCTCGATCGGACCGAGCTGGGCTCGATGCCGGCGGTCCCGAGGTCGACGGCGGGAGGATCCAGCCGGGCTCGATGCCGGCGGGCGGTGGCGGCTCCGGGCGGCGCGGCCACCGGAGTAGATGAGGCTGGGGCGGCGTGGTGGGGGATCCACGCGGCGGCGGGGGGGGCTCGGCGAGCTGGCGGCGGCGCGGAGCAAGCGAGGAGGAGCGGCGGAGCAGCGGCGGGCGGACGGCAACAAGCTCATCGGCGGCGGCGGCGGTCCTGATCCCGTCGGGATCCAGCGGGAGGAGCGAGCTGCGGCTCGCGCTGGGGTTCGGGCTCGTCGGGCCCGCGAGGGGCTCGGCGGGCCGCGGGCGGTGGGAGGTGGCTTCGGCCACGTGGCGGCGCGGGGTTGGTGGAGAGCGGCGGCGGGGCGACGTGGCTGCACGTGATTGGCCGCGGTGAGGTGGCCGGCTGGACATGTCCGGCGCGGATGGACATGTCCTCGGCGCGAGGTGGAAGAAGACTAGGGTTTGCCCGAAATTTCGGGGGAGGAGGCTGTTTTATAGCTAGAGGGAGCTAGGAGTGTCCAAATGAGGAGCAGTTTTTGGCCACATGATCCTGATCCGACGGCCGAGAGCATGGAGGGGGTTAGGATGGGCTTGGGGGCTGTTGTGAAAGGGGTGCTGGGCCAAAGGAGAAAAGGCTTCGGTGGTTAACACGGTTAACCATTGGGCTATCTAACGAACTCCGAACGCGACGAAACTTGACAGGCGGTCTACCTATGCTATAATAAGACCACACGCCAAGTTTGAACCCATTCCGAGAAAATTTTCCAGCCACATATAAAATAAATATTCGGAGATGCCCCGGGCGCATGCAAGTGTGTCTGGGCTCAGAACGGACAACGGAGAGGACGGGCGGACTCGGCTAGATGCAAGTTTTTAAAACATGAGGATGCAACACACAAGATGACAAGGCAAGGATGCAACACGCAAGCAGATGACATGGCAACGACGACGAATAACCGGCTAACAACTGGCGCACCGGTCTCAGGGTGTCACATAACCCCATCGTGTTCTCTTCTCAAGATGAAAAGAGACGGTCACGGTTACTCACACGGTTCGTGTGTTTTATCTCGGATCCTCTGTCAAGTTATCTACAACCAGACATTAATAAATTCCAATCTGCCACATAACCGCGGGCACGGCTTTCAAAAGATCATAACCCTGCAGGGGTGTCCCAACTTAGCCCATCACAAACTCTCACGGTCAGCAGAGGTATTATAATGATAATAATACCCCTTATCTTAGGGACAACCCGATCAGGCTCGGAATCCCGGTGCACAAGACATTTCGACAATGGTAACACAAGTCCAGCAAGACCTCCCGGCATGCCGACACCCTGATAGTAGCCGCGCGTATCTCGTCTCAGGCCACGACCGGATGGGAAAGGCTACGGGAACCAATCCTCGAGTTTCCCCGTGGTGGCCCCGCAGGCTGCCCGTTTGGGACCAACACCATCAGCACTGGCCCCCTGTATGTATAAGAATCCTCGGGTAGCGCTAACTCCCTATGCAATTTAATTAATTAAGTTTTTATTATGTTGCAAATTAAATCCAAAGTTGGGCCTTGCTGGAGGAGTTTTATTCAAAGACGAACTGTCAAGAGGTCCCCACATACCCAACCACGTTAGGAATGCAAAATCAAGGAACATAACGCCGGTTTATCGGTTCTTAAGGCGGCATGAGTGGAACAAAACACCAAGCACAAGGCCAACCCTTCCACCCATTGCCAAGTATATAGGTGTGTTAATATAGTAAGATATATTGTGATATTCCAACAACAAGTTCCAACATGGAGAAATCTTCATCTTCACCTGCAACTAACAACGCAATAAGAGGGGCTGAGCAAGCGGGTAACATAGCCAAACAATGGTTTGCTGGGAAGGTGTCAAAGGTTAGAGGTTTCATGGCAACAAGGAGAGGTTGGCAATAAAAGATGGGTAGCGCGACATATAGCGCTAGCATCGAGACAACGAGCATAGCAATGATAGAAATGAGATCCAATGTGATGGTCATCTTGCTTGAGATCCCGCAAGGAAGAATAAAGAGTCCATGAAGAAGACGAAGAAGAAGCCATGAAGACGAACCAAGTGTAGTCGAACAAATCCTCATGATCGCAACGAAAAATGAACTAGCGAGAAGAAGCACACAACAAGGTAAACACACCAATCAAGAACATGACAAGATGCTCAACCAAGTATGATGTAAGACAAGTCTATATGATGCAGAACATGTCAAGGGATGATGCAAACAAGAACAACACAACCCAACAAGTTTAAATGAGGCCGAAAACAACATATAACAATTCTTGTAAGTCCTCATATGCACGTTTCGAAATTGGTCCAGATCTGAACAAACCTTAATTTAAAGTTGTTAAACAGCAATTTAATAGGCACCATGATGATCTACTCGAAAATCTAGTCAAGTTACATATCAAGTTTATTTAATTCGGAGCTATGGCCTAGAAGATATGAGCAAAACAAGTCAAGCATGGCAATGATACAAGATGCATCTAAACATCAAGAAAACACACTCCAAGCAGGTGTACAACATGTTATTATGCATCTACATGCAAAAACACACCAGTTTCATATAGGAGACGCTCAAAACGGAGCAACGGTTCAACACATACACACGAAACAAGATATAACAACAAGCTGTCCAAAACAGCAACATGGCACTTAGTTGACATCAAAACAACATGATACAATAAAATTTCATGGCAACAAAGGGCATGGCAAGCATGTACATGTCCAGCACTACAAGCATGACCTCTGAGCTACTACCAAACACCACTAGAACATGCTCAAAACATCATGGCAAGATTGCAAAAGATAACAGATTCACAGACAGTGAAATAAACTAGACATGGCAGCAAAAACGACAAGTAGGCATGTTTGCAAGCTTTTGCAACTCATCTCAAAGCATAACATGGCATGTGAATATAACCAACAGTAAGAAGACATGTTTATGAAGCTACTAATGGCAAGAACATGGTCATAGGATGCATAGAACACTAGCTATTCACATGGCAAAACTGAACTGGCTGATAACAGGCTGACAGAAACATTTTATAGCAATTTGAGAGCATGAAAACAACAAGCTACAACAGCCATATATGCAAACAAGGGCATGGATGGATAGAGCATAACATGGATATCAAGGCATGGTCATTGGACATCCCAAAACATTCATGGATTTGAGTGGGGCATCAAGCAAACATGGCATGAGGATATAATAGTTTTAGACTTGGCAATTTTTCACAAGTCATAGAAAACAACAACAGCGAGTAGGTTGATGACCCACAAGTGTAAAGGATCTATCGTATTCCTTTTGATAAGTAAGAGTGTCGAACCCAACGAGGAGCAGAAGGAAATGATAGGCAGTTTTTCAGTAAGGTATTTTCTGCAAGCGCTGAAATTATAGGTAACAGATAGTTTTGTGATAAGGTAATTGGTACCAAGTAACAAAAGGTAAAAGTAAATAAGGTGCAGCAAGATGGCCCAATCCTTTTTGTAGCAAAGGACAAGCCTGGACAAACTCCTATATGAAGGAAAGCGCTCCCGAGGACACATGGGAATTATCGTCAAGCTAGTTTTCATCACGATCATCTGATTCGCGTTTGGTACTTTGATAATTTGGTATGTGGGTGGACCGGTGCTTGGGTTCTGTCCTTACTTGGACAAGCCTCCCACTTATGATTAACCTCTATTGCAAGCATCCGCAACTACAGAAGAAGTATTAAGGTAAACCTAACCATAACCTGAAACAAGTGGATCCAAATCAGCCCCTTATGAAGCAACGCATAAACTAGGGTTTAAGCTTCTCTCACTCTAGCAACCCATCATCTACTTATTACTTCCCATTGCCTTCCTCTAGGCCCAAATAATTGTGAAGTGTCATGTAGTTGACGTTCACACGACACCACTGGAGGAGAGACACCATACATCTCATCAAAATATCGAACGAATACCAAATTCACATGACTACTTATAGCAAGACTTCTCCCATGTCCTCAAGAACAAAAGTAACTACTCACAAGACATAATATTGTTCATGATTAGAGGGGTATTAATATGCATAATGGATCTGAACATATGATCTTCCACCAAATAAACCAACTAGCATCAACTACAAGGAGTAATCAACACTACTAGCAGCCCACAGGTACCAATCTGAGGTTTGGGTACAAAGATTGGATAGGCTACCAAAGGGACCACACGAGTCCCCTGTAGGTTTCGCAAGCCAAACTGGTCGATGTTGAGTCTAGAAAATTCTTAGTTATATGTAGGGGAATTGATTGTGGAAGGGAACGTAAGGCTCTTTTTACTTTTTTACCTTATACCCTTCTGATCTGAGTCAGCCTGTTCTTTCTACGGGGGTTTAGGACTAGGCCTCTCATCCTTACTAGGTTCACGTGTTACTAATCCGTAGACTCTTAGGATTGTTGGTTTCAAGCCTCGGTTCAGTTTCTACCCTTCTAGTATGATGATTAGTTGGACCCGGAACCTTGATATGATGTTGTTGAGTGGCTATGCTATCATTTGTATGATGTCTTGAAATCTTTTTTGAGCATTTACAGTTGTTATGCTGCCCGATTTCTTCCAGAAATTCTAATGCCTTTGCATTATTTCGTGTTTCAGATGTCTGGTCGCACACCTCACCAGGTGGTCCGTTTGAATCGGTACATTAATGTGTCAGGTCACACGGCCATGCTAGTCCGGGTGTTGACTGAGACCGGCTATCGTTGGTATCCTGAGTACACTATGGAGGAACAGTACCAGGATTTCAACCAGAGTCAGTATTTCTGCACCGTCCGGATATATCCCTCATATCCCGGAGCTACCGACCCCGTCCATTAGTCTTATGGACTCAGGGTTACCATTGAGATGGCAGTGCAGGATGCCGCTTACTCGATGATGACCATCATCTGGGCTAGGCATGCCCTGCTGCTGAACACTGAGTTATGTTACATGCCAGCCTCACTTCCTGGTGAGGAAGGCTGCTACACTGGAGTGTATACTGATGCCGCTCATGAGGAGCCACTGCTTCAGACTACTACTCAGATGCTGGAGGATAGGGACCGTGAGGTCCGTGCTCTCCGGATGGAGCTTTTTAACACTCTAGCCGCCCACTGGACTACTTTGACACGGCTTGCACCTGCCGTGAACGCCGGATATCTGGATATGCGGGATTTGTACCCCGTGCGGACTCGTCTGCCCGATCGTATGGATTGGCGTGACGTTGGGGGTATTACACCTCCACGTGGGCGTAGGTTACCACCAGCAACGGGACCGAGACCGCATCCGTGTCCCTATGGTCCACACCCTTCGAGTGCTCGAGAGTTTCAAGATCCACCTGTTCCACTTCCAGGCTATGGTGGTAATCTTTACGAAGATTACTACAGGAGTGTCTGAGCTAGACCGTGGCAGTAGTAGTATCGTAGTAGTTGTATTTCCACAGTCCTACGCGTCTTGTGGAATATGACTTAGTTTGTACTGAGTTCCGGAGGCGTAGTTAAATAATGTATAGGAGCTTGGAGTGCCTCTGATGAGATGTATCGTCTTTCACCGCAGTTGTACTTTAGCCTTGGCTTGTACTAAACTATGTATGGTGTGTATGACCACTGGTGTATATATGGCAGTTTCTATATTACCATGTCGTACGGATGAACATCTCTGCATTCCGTGGTATCCATTCCATTCTGCACTCCTATGTCAAAGTTTTGCCATCCTTGTCTAAACCATTGTTTTGTTTTCCTAGTATGGTAAACACTCGCAGCACTCCTGTTGCTCAGGAGCAGGGTGAGGCCAGTGAGGCTAGAGATGGGAATCTGCTCCAACCACCCTCCTTGGCTGAAGTTATGCTCGAAGCAGAAAGGAAAAATAGAGAGAAGGAGGGCACAGCCCACTTACCTGGACCAGCCAGCCCACCTGGCAGCCAAGCACTGTGCTGGTCCGAGCCAGCCAGCTGCTTCGGCAGCCAGGCACGCAGGTGACGTCGGCGCACGGCCGCACGCCATCGCGGCAGCTGCTTTCCGCCCTGGCCGCCGCCTCGCCGCGGAAACGGCCTGGACGACCTCCACGTTGTCGCCCGAACGCCCTGGACGCCTCACTTCTCCCCCTTTTCTATTTTTCTTTCAGTTTTGTTTTCTTTTTCAACTTTGTTGAATTAATAAAAATGCTAGAGCATCTTTATAAATCATAAAACTAGTCATGCCCACTGTATATAATATGAACAGCATGGAACATTTCAGTTTATGATTATTTGGGCATCTAAAATATTTTATAGCATTTAAATGCCCAAATGCCATTACAATATGAATTAATCCAGAGACCTTTGGATGTCCTAGAAAATTGTGCACCATTTTTGTCAGAGGTTTAAGACCAAGGCAAAGATGATGAACATTTTTGAAGGGCATTTTGGGTACATTGGAAAAGATTTTATTAAACCCTAGTTGTTAGAAGAGGGGTGCTGGGGTTTCTGTCATTCCCATTTCAAGTTTCTTTAGAAAGTAAGCATGATGCACACTCTAGCTAGTCCTAATGCAAGCACTGACTAGGGATGTGACAACTCACCCCCCTCAAAAGAATCTCGTCCCGAGATTCGTGTTCCTCCGAAAAAAGGGTGGGGGTACTCAAATCGAAGACAGTCCTCCCTTTCCCAAGTAGCTTCATTCTCGGAATGATGTGACCATTGAACCTTGAGAAACTTGATATTATGACGTCGAGTGGTACGATCGGTTTGATCGAGAATACGAACGGGGTATTCTCGATATGTGAGATTGTCCTGGAGATCAAGCGTTTCGTGGTCCACTCCGCAGATAGGATCCGAGAAGCAACGCCTGAGTTGAGAAACGTGGAAGACATCATGAACTCTGGAAAGGTGCGGAGGTAGTTCCAATTGGTAGGCAACTTCTCCTCGTTTGGCAAGAATGCGAAAAGGATCGATGTAACGAGGAGCCAATTTGCCTTTGATACCGAAGCGATGGGTTCCCTTAAGAGGGGTAACCTGAAGGTAAGCCTTATCGCCGACTTCAAAAGTCACAGCCTTATGATGACTATCATATTGGCTCTTCTGGCGAGACTGGGCTATTTTCAATTTCTCACGAATGATGCGAACTTGCTCGTCTGCTTCCTGGATCATATCCGAACCAAAGAATTGTCTTTCCCCAGTTTCTGACCAGTTAAGAGGTGTTCGACACCTTCATCCATATAGAACTTCGAAGGGAGCCTTACCCAAGATGGCTTGATAACTATTGTTATAAGCGAATTCGGCGAATGGAAGACACTTCTCCCAATCCATACCGAAAGAGATGACAGAGGCTCGAAGCATATCTTCCAGAATTTGATTGACTCGTTCTACTTGACCACTTGACTGAGGATGAAAGGCGGTGCTAAAAGAGAGATGAGTCCCCATAGCATTCTAGAAACTTTCCCAAAATCGAGAGGTGAAAAGACTTCCACGGACTGAGTTAATCTCCAACGGCACACCATGAAGTGATACTATCCGAGAGATATACAGGTCTGCTAGCTGGCTAGCGGTTATACTCTCTCGAATAGGCAGTAAATGGGCTACTTTGGAGAGGCGGTCGATAACGACGAAGATAGCATTATTCCCTTTCCTGGTCCTGGGAAACCCGGTAATGAAGTCCATACCGATCCTGTCCCATTTCCATTAAGGAATAGCTAAAGGTTGAAGGGTGCCAGCAGGCCGTTGATGCTCTGCTTAAACTCGACGACAAATGCCGCAGTTAGCAATGAATTGAGCGATTTCTCTTTTCATCCTAGTCCACTAGAACCTCTGGCGTAGGTCCTGATACATTTTGGTGCTACCGGGATGAATCGTGAGATGAGATTCATGAGCCTCCTTAAGGATCAGCTGCCGTAGATGTCGGTTCTTGGGAACCACTAGACGGTTCTCGAAGAAGACAACACCTCGATCATCCATAGAGAAACTTCTAGCAGCTCCGCTAGCAATGCTCTCTTGGAGTCGGGATATACCCTTATCACGCTTCTGGGCAGCTATGATTTGATCTGTAAGGGTAGGTTTCGCCACCAAGGTGGAAAGGAATCCACGAGGAACAATGTGAAGGTTAAGCTTACGAAATTCCTCATGGAGAAGTGGTTGCCCTTGTTGTAACATCAGATTGTTACAATAAGATTTATGACTTAGTGCGTCAACCATGACATTGGCCTTCCCAGGGGTGTAAGTGATTCCTAAGTCGTAATCTATGAGCAACTCAACCCAACGTCTTTGCCTGAGATTCAGATCCGTTTGGGTGAAGATGTATTTCAGGCTTTGGTGATCAGTGAAGATTTCACAGCGATTACCAAGAAGGTAATGTCGCCATGTTTTGAGTGCGTGGACCAGAGCTGCAAGCTCTAGATCATGTGTAGGATAGTTATCCTCATGTGGACGCAACTGTCGAGATGCGTAGGCAATCACTTGACGATCTTGCATGAGTATGCAACCTAGTCCTTGTCACGAGGCGTCGCAATAGATAATAAAGTCCTTGGAAAAGTCGGGTGGTACCAGCATGGGTGCAGGGGTGAGGCATCTTTTCAATTCCTGAAAGTTGTACTCGCACTGTGGGGTCCACTTGAACTTTTTATCTTTCTTGAGGAGTTCAGTTAGAGGTTTAGCAACCTTGGAGAAATTCTCGACGAAGCGTCGGCAATAGCTTGCTAAACCAAGGAAACTCATAACTTGCTTGACCGATTCAGGGGGAGTCCAATCAACGACGGCTTGAACTTGCTCGGGATTGACGGCAATACCCTTACCAGAGATTACATGACCCAGATAGGTCACTTCTGGCAACCAAAATTCACACTTGGAGAATTTGGCATATAGATGGTGCTCTCGAAGTTTCGTCAATACCAGCCTTAGATGCTCGGCATGATCTTCCTTGTTCTGTTCCCGAGTCACCAAATGGGCGACCGGTACACCGTGCCACATACCTGCCGCATTACAGCCCACCCCGAGGGTCAGCGCTGCGCACGACCTCTAGTAAACTACAAACACCAGAAACTAGTTGCAACTCCTGGAAAGAGAACAAGGGCAGTCAATAAGTCAAGCGGGGTCATATTTCAGGGCCCAATGTGTGGTAGTAGCTGTAACTTGAACCACACATACAGATCTCAGGTCCTATGGACGGTTCCAATGAAACAACCCACCATGTATTCCTACATGGCCTTTCATCGATACCTTTACCAAACATGTTCCACACTTTCCTCTCTTTAACGAGCATGATCATTTCACTCTGATCCATCACCCAGATGAACCAGACCTGACACAACTCTAAGCATAGCAGGCAACATAAACAAATATCATGGTGGAACACACATCACATGGATCAGTCAACTCCTACACATGCTAGTGGGTTTCAACTATTTACTGCGGCAAGGACAGGTCATGCAAAGGAATAGGGTTCAACTACCGCAGCAAGTAGCAGTTCACACGCTGTTGCCTTAATGCAGTAAAAGAGAGGAGGAGCGAGAAGATGGGTTTGTATCAGAATGATCAATTGTTGCTTGCCTGACAGACTGGTTGTCGGTTACTGCTCTTAAGTTGGATACGCAGTTGTATCCTCGGGAGCAGGACCTACCACGGAGAACACCGACGGTACAATCAATATACAAACAAATGCAACAATATGATGCATGCTCATGACATGGCAAGATGAATGTGTTTTGGGATAATGCAACTATAAACAGAAAGGTTTGAGCTCATTTGAATCAAGGATTCAAATTTATACCGAAACTATTATTTATTAAAGTGCATTATCATGTTTTAGTGTGAACAACAAGGTTAACTTGCTCAAACATGCATGAAACGAGTGCCATTGGAAACACTAGATTTTTCTGATCAATTTTCATATATGAATCTTTTCCATCTGAGCTACTATTGAATTTATATGATTTTTTGAAGTTTAAAGCTTTTTCTGGAATTTCCTGAATTGTTTAAAATCAATTAATCCCAGAAAAGCATTTACTACGTCAGCATGACATCATGCAGACGTCAGCAGGTCAACAGACCTGGTCCAGGTCAAACCTTACTGGTGGGTCCCGTTTGTCAGTGTCATTAGGTTAACTAATTAATTTAAACTGCTAATCCTAATTAACTTAGCCGCCTGGGCCCACCTGTCATTGACTCCAGTGGGTCAACCTGGGCCCACCCGTGGTCAAACGGGGTCAAACAAACCGGCGTTTAGCCACCGCCGAGGCCAGACGCGGCGGTGGGGTGCGGGATTCGTGCTCCGGCGACCAAATCGACGGTGGAGCACGTCTACGTGCTGCTGGTGAAGTGCCGCATCGAGTGGTGGTGGTGGTTGGACTCGGGGTCGCCGGAAAAGGCGCCGGCGACGAGTCCAGCGGCTGCTGGAGCTCGAGCTAGTCGCTAGAGGGCTCGGCGGGGCTCGTGGTGAGGTGCTCTAGGCTCCTGGAGGTGCGGTGAAGCTAATGGACAGGGTGGCGCGGCCGTTGGGTGGCCGGAGCCTCGTCGGCGACGAGCTCCGCGGCGGCGCGTGCGGGTGAGCTTCGTGCAGTCGGTATAGGGCTCGAGGGGGGAAATGGAGAGGATGGGGAGGTAGCTAGGCTCACGGCGGTCGCGTTGGAGTTGACGGCGAGGTCGGGGACGAGCTGCTGCGATGGTGAGGTCGCCGGCGATCTCGATGGCCGAACGGGGGAGAAGTGCTCGGGGATGGCGCGTTGGAGCTTCTGGCGTTGCGTGGCTGGTCGGGGAGGCGTACCAGAGGTGGAGGGGCTCGAGGACACATCGGCGAGGCGAGGGGGGCTCGGTGGCTGCGGCTATGGCGGCAGGACGGCGGCGGCTGCGTCGGCCATGGCGAGGAGAGGGCGAAGGAGAGAGGCAGGGGGAAGTGAGGTGTCCAGGGCGTTCGGGCAACGACGTGGAGGTCGTCCAGGCCGTTTCCGCGGCGAGGTGGCGGCCAGGGCGGCAAGCAGCTGCCGCGGTGGCGCGCGGCCGTGCGCCGGCGCCACCTGGCTACCTGGCTGCCAAAGCAGCTGGCTGGCTTGGGCCAGCACAGTGCTGGGCCGCCAGGTGGTGCTCGCCGGCGCGACCGTGGTGGCTTCAGCCATGGCGAGAAGGAGCAGGGGAGCGAGGGGGGAGATTGAGTGTGGGGGGGAGAGCGGTCGAGAGGGGTGCGTGGCGTCTTTGTGGCACGATCAGAAGGTCTCGGGCGTCGCGGTGGAAGCAGGAGGTGGCCGGCGTGCCGCGGGCACACGCCCTCCCCTCGCCCCCGCAAAGTGACCACGAGCTCCGCCATGAACCCGTGGATCTACACGCCCACGCACGCGAGCTCGGGAGCCTCATGGTGTCTTCCCCGACCTCATCTTCAACCTCCGGCCGCCGATAACCTCACCGTCGATTCGTCGTCGTCCGTGCTTCCCTTACCTCGCCGGCCTGCTCGTCTGAATCGTTGTGAGCCCCTCTCTGTTTTCCCCCTGTTTACCTCCTCGCCCCTGAGCCCTAGCTGACCTCCCCATAGCACTCGTGAGCTCCTGCCGCCGGCCATGGCGCAGCCGCGGCCACAACTGCTGCCACCCGCGTCTGAGTGCATCACCGCGCTCGGCGCGTCACCACGGGGCCGTACCAACCAACCGTAGCTCCTGCCGTGCCATGCGGCGTTGAATCCGTCGACGTCCGAACTCCGGCGCCGCCCCGCTCGTCGGTGCGGTCGATTCCGACGACCCCAAGGCCTCCCGATCGCTCTGCTAGATGTGGACGAGCGCGGGCTACCTTCTGGTGGTCCCCGCGAGTCCAGCCACCGCGTGTAGCTCAAGTCCGGCGAATTGCCGCCGCGGTTTTGGTCGCCGTCGGCCGAACTTCGGCGACCGCCGATGTGGCACCGTAATTAGCACTAACCCCCCCCCCCTTAGCTGTCCACCTCACATCCACTGACAGTGGGCCCTAGCCCTGGTCAAACCCCAGTCAGCGCAGGTTTTGGCCGGGTTTAGTACCTGTGACACTGACCTGTGGGACCCACAGGTCAGGTTTGACCTAGACCAGCCTTTGTTGACTGCTGACATCACAGTGACATCATGCTGACGTAGTAAGTATTTTATGGAATTTAAAATAAATCAGAAATGATTATTTATTTCAAAAATAGCCAAAACTTCTAAAAATCACAGAAAATAATCTAGAACTCCAATGAAAATAATGTATATATGAAAATTGATCAGAAAAACTCAGGGAATCTGTTTATGGCATTTTCATGCATGTTTGAACAAGTTAAACCTGCTGATCAGGTCAAATCAATTAAATGACATTTAAATAATCACATGTGGAGTTTGAATTTGAATCTTGGATTCAAACCAACTTCATTTAAATTGTTGCTAGTTGAATTAGCTCAAATCAACAGCATATTGCCATGTCATGATCATGCATCATATTGTCGCATTGCATTGATTGTGTTCTTTCTCTGTTGCCGTTGTTTGTCCCCTCTCGATAGACGTCGTTCCGGTGATGTGATCGATGACACCGATGAAGACCCAATGATATCTTCAGAAGTGCCAAGCAAGCAAAACCCCATTGAGCATTCCGACACAATCCCACTCTCTCGCTCTTGCTCTCTTTACTGCATTAGGACAACAACGCTTCAACGGTTACCTGCTGCGGTAGTTGAACCCCTTTCCTCTGCACGACCTATCATTGCCAAAGTAAATAGTTGAAACCCACTAGCATGAGTAGGAGTTGTTTGAGCCATGTTTTGCCTACTCATTCATGCTTTCTGGTTATGCCTGCTATTGCTTAGAGTTGTGTTAGGTCTGATTCATCGGGGATGAATTGGAATGGTGATGAACATGTCCTACTGTGTGTGAGCTAAGTGTGTGAACACGATTTGGTAAAGGTAGCGATGAGAGGCCATGTAGGAGTACATGGTGGGTTGTCTCATTGAAACCGTCCTCAAGAACTGAGTTCTATGTTGGTTGATCCATGAACAACTACTACCACACGTTGGGCCCTGAAATATGACCCTGCTTGACTTATTGACTGCCCATGTCCTCTGTCCAGGAGTTGCAACTAGTTTCTGGTGTTTGTAGTTTACTGGAGGTCGTGCGTAGCGCTGACCCTCGGGGTGGGCTGTGACACGGTAGGTACGTGGCACGGTGTACCGGTCGCCCGTTTGGTGACATGGGAACCCTGTACACATCGTTTGGGGCCGTGAGCGACACCCCGGCCGGATCTCCCCACAGATGGAACCCAAATAGGAGATAAACCTGGACTAGAGACTTGAGTGGTTGGTTAGGTCGTGGTCTACACCCACGTCGGTTTTCGCTTGAAGTCTGCCGAGCACATGTCGTGTGCAGACGCTAAGTGGTGGAAATACATGTGAAGAAGTACACCCCTGCAGGGTTATATATGATCTATTCGAATAGCCGTGTCCGTGGAAATGGACTTCTGGGTTACCTGTACAGTTCATAGACAAGTGAAAGTGGATACTCTAAAACACGCAAGATAAGCGTGAGTGCTATGGATGGCCTTCTCGTTGGGAGACGGGAGCGGATCCATAGTGGTGTATTGATTGGTGAATATGTGGACTCGTGTGCGCCACCTCAAAAGAGTTACTTGCAGTCGTAGTTCAGGATAGCCACCGAGTCAAAGCTGGCTTGCTGCAGTCAAACTCCACCACCCCTTTGTTGATACCGATACATATAAGCTAGTTTCGATATAAGTCTTGCTGAGTACCTTTGTACTCACGTTTGCTTAATTTATGTTTTTGCAGAGAGACTCCAGTCTCACTAGTGGTTCCGCGTGGACTTCGACATTTTGCTTGTTACCTCACCTACGATCTTGTACCCTTGGGAGGGTCTTGTAGATAGTTAGGCTTCTTAGCCTTTTTCATTTGTAGTTGTCAGTACTCAGACATGTTATGCTTCCGTTGCCTGTATGCTATGTATGTTGGGTCATGTGACCTCTGTTTGTAATAAATGCTATGATGGCTCTTCTGGGCCTTTATCTATATGAGTTGTTGAGTTATGTTGTGATGCCATGTTGTATAGCACATACTCGCATGTTATGCATACGTGTAATGTGTATTACTATGTGTGGGATCCGACACCTAGTTGTTTACCCTTGGTAGCCTATCTTACAGGGAAATGTGTCCTAGTGTTTCCACTAAGCCTTGGTAGCTTGCTACTGCTCCGGAACACTTAGGCTGGCCGGCATGTGTCCTTCTTCGTTCCTGTGTCTGTCCCTTAGGGGAAATGTCACGCGTTGTTCCTTTATGTCCTTGTAGCTTGCTACGACTTGGGTTCATACGTTGATGACCGACACGTTCGTTGCTGGGGCATGTATGCCTGTCTTTGTAATTTAGTGCCACTTCTGGTTTATAACTAGTCATGTCGGCCCGGGTTCTCTGTCATATGGATGCTAGCGACACTATCATATACGTGTGCCAAAATGCGCAAACGGTCCCGGGCTAGGTAAGGTGGCACCCGTGGGGATACCGTGCGTGAGGCCGCAAAGTGATATGATGTGTTACAGGCTAGACCTGTGTGACTTAGGATCGGGGTCCTGACAGCTTTGGTATCCACGGGCAAGGAGGTGGAGTTCGTCCGTGTCGGTTGGAGCAAGCAGGAGGGCACGGGGTGGCTGGAGCTCGCTTGAGTGAAGCTCGCGGCGGCGGCCGGATCTCGGTCGAGCTCGGGCTCGTGGTTGTAGTGGCCTAGGCGGGGCGGCGCTAGCATCTGTAACTCCTACTCAATGCGGGGAACATGCTGGGCACGCCGGAGTGACCAATTGGTCACCGGAGCTGCGTCGGCGATGAGCTCAGGCGGCGGTGGTTCTCAGTCGTCGATGAAATGGTAGCTGCGGGGTGCGAGAGAGGGAGCGGAGAGGGGGAGCATGGGCAGGAGCTCACGACAATTCTGACGACGGTCTCAGCGATCTTGGGGGAGGCCGGACGATGACGTGCAGGCGGTGGGGATCCATGGCGGCCGGCGGTGAAGAAGATGACGATGGCGATATATTTATTTCAGAAAAATGCTGGCTGGCTCGGTGGAAGTACTATTTGGAGGTTTGAACTAAAGAGGGACAATTCATCCCGGTAGCACCAAAATGTATCAGGACCTACGCCAGAGGTTCTGGTGGACCAGGATGAAGAGAGAAATCGCACAGGTCATTGCTAACTACGACGTTTGTCGTCGAGTCAAAGCAGAGTATCAACGGCCTGCTGGCACCCTTCAACCTTTAGCTATTCCTGAATGGAAATGGGACAGGATCGGTCTGGACTTCATTACCGGGTTTCCCAGGACCAGGAAAGGGAATAATGCTATCTTCGTCGTTATGGACCACCTCTCCAAAGTAGCCCATTTCCTGCCTGTTCGAGAGAGTATAACCGCTAGCCAGCTAGCAGACTTGTATATCTCTCGGATAGTATCACTTCATGGTGTGCCGTTGGAGATTAACTCAGACCGTGGAAGTCTTTTCACCTCTCGATTTTGGGAAAGTTTCCAGAATGCTATGGGGACTCATCTCTCTTTTAGCACCGCCTTTCATCCTCAGTCAAGTGGTCAAGTAGAACGAGTCAGTCAAATTCTGGAAGATATGCTTCGAGCCTCTGTCATCTCTTTCGGTATGGATTGGGAGAAGTGTCTTCCATTTTCCGAATTCGCTTATAACAATAGTTATAAGCCAGCTTGGGCAAGGCTCCCTTCGAAGTTCTATATGGACGAAGGTGTCGAACGCCTCTTAACTGGTCAGAAACCGGGGAAAGACAATTCTTTGGTTCGGATATGAGCGAGGAAGCAGAGGAGCAAGTTCGCATCATTCGTGAGAAATTGAAAATAGCCCAGTCTCGCCAGAAGAGCCAATATGATAGTCATCACAAGGCTGTGACTTTTGAAGTCGGCGATAAGGCTTACCTTCGGGTTACCCCTCTTAAGGGAACCCATCGCTTCGGTATCAAAGGCAAATTGGCTCCTCGTTACATCAGTCCTTTTCGCATTCTTGCCAAACAAGGAGAAGTTGCCTACCAATTGGAACTACCTCCGCACCTTTCCAGAGTTCATGATGTCTTCCATGTTTCTCAACTCAGGCGTTGCTTCTCAGATCCTATACGTGGAGTGGACCACGAAACGCTTGATCTCCACGACAATCTCACATATCGAGAATACCCCATTCATATTCTCGATCAAACGGAGCATACCACTCGACGTCTTAATATCAAGTTTCTCAAGGTTCAATGGTCACATCATTCCGAGAATGAAGCTACTTGGGAAAGGGAGGATCGTCTTCGATTTAAGTACCCCACCCTTTTTCTGGAGGAACCAGAATCTCGGGAAGAGATTCTTTTGAGTGGGGGTGAGTTGTCACATCCCTAGTCAGTGCTTGCATTAGGACTAGCTAGAGTGTGCATCATGCTTACTTTCTACAGAAACTTGAAATGGGAATGACAGAAACCCAACACCCCTCTTCTAACAACTAGGGTTTAATAAAATCTTTTCCAATGTACCCAAAATGCCCTTCGGAAATGTTCATCATCTTTGCCTTGGTCGTAAACCTCTGATAAAAATGGTGCACAATTTTCGAGGACATCCAAAGGTCTCTGGATTAATTCAAATTGTAATTGCATTTGGGCATTTAAATGCTATAAAATATTTTAGGTGCCCAAATAATCATAAACTAAAATGTTCCATGTTGTTCATATTATATACAATGGGCATGACTAGTTTTATGATTTATAAAGATGCTCTAGAATTTTTATTAATTCAACAAAGTTGAAAAAGAAAACAAAACAAAAAGAAAAATTGAAAAGAGAGAGAAGGAGGGCACAACCCACATACATGGACCAGCCGGCCCACCTAGCGGCCCAACACTGTGCTGGCCCGAGCCAGCCAGCTGCTTCGGCAGCCAGGCAGGCAGGTGACGCAAGCGCACGGCCGCGCGCATCCGTAGCAGCTGCTTGCCGCCCTGGCCGCTGCCTCGCCGCGGAAACGGCCTGGACGACCTCCACGTCGTCGCCCGAACGCCCTGGATGCCTCACTTCTCCCCTTGCCTCTCTCCTTCGCCCTCTCCTCGCCATGGCCGACGCAGCCACCGCCGTCCTGCCGCCATAGCCGTAGCCACCGAGCCCCCTTCGCCTCGCCGACGTGTCCCCGAGCTCTGCCACCATCTGCTATGCCTCCCCGACGAGCCACGCAATGCCAGAAGCTCCAACGCGCCGTCCCCGAGCACTTCTCCCCCGTTCGGCCATCGAGATCGCCGGCGACCTCACCGTTGCAGCGGCTCGTCCCCGACCTGGCCGTCAACTCCAACGCAACTGCCGTGAGCCTAGCTACCTCCCCATCCTCTCCGTTTCCCCCCTCGAGCCCTGTACCGACTGCACGAAGCTCACCCGCACGCGCCGCCACGGAGCTCGTCGCCGACGAGGCTCAGGCCACCCAACGGTCGCGCCACCATGTCCATTAGCTTCACTGCACCTCCAGGAGCCTAGAGCACCTCACGACGAGCCCCGCCGAGCACTCTAGCGACTATCCCGAGCTCACCCGAGCTCCGGCAGCCGCTGGACTCGTCGCCGGCGCCTTTTCCGGCGACCCCGAGGCCAACCACCACCACCACTCGATGCGCTACTTCACCAGCAGCACGTAGACGCGCTGCTCTGTCGATTTGGTCGCCGGAGCACGAATCCCGCACCCCACCATCGCGTATGGCCTCGCCGGCGGCTAAACGCCGGTCTGTTTTACCCCGTTTGACCATGGGTCGGCCCAGGTTGACCCACTGGAGTCAATGACAGGTGGGCCTAGGCGGCTAAGTTAATTAGGATTAGAAGTTTAAATTAATTAGTTAACCTAATGACACTGACATGCGGGACCCACCAGTCAGGTTTGACCTGGACCAGGTCTGTTGACCTACTGACGTCAGCATGATGTCATGCTAACGCAGTAAATGCTTTTATGGGATTAATTGATTTAAAACGATTCAGGAAATTCTAGAAAATGCTTTAAACTTCAAAAAATCATATAAATTCAACAGTAGCTCAGATGGAAAAGATTTATATATGAAAACTGATCAGAAAAATCCAATCTTTCCAATGGCACTGGTTTCATGCATGTTTGAACAAGTTAACCTTCTGTTCACATTATATCACTTTGCGGCCTCACGCACGGTATCCCCACGGGTGCCACCTTACCTGGCCTGGGACCATTTGCGCATTTTGGCACACTTATATGATAGTGTCGCTAGCATCCATATGACAGAGAACCCGGGGCGACATGACTAGTTATAAACCAAAAGTGGCGCTAAATTACAGAGACAGGCATACATGACCCAGCAACGAACGTGTCGGTCATCAACGTATGTACCCAACTCGTAGCAAGCTACAAGGACTTAAAGGAACAATGCATGACATTTCCCCTAAGGGACAGAAACAGGAACGAAGAAGGACACATGCCGGCCAGCCTATGTATTCTGGAGCAGTAGCAAGCTACCAAGGCTCAGTGGAAGCAATCGGAGACATTTCCCTATAAGATAGGCTACCAAGGGTAAACAACTACACGTACGCATAACATGAAAGTATGTGTTGTACAACATGGCATCGCAACATAACTCAACAACTCATGTAGATAAGGCCCAGAAGAGCCATCATAGCATTTATTACAAGCAGTGGGTCTCATGACCCAACATACAGAGCATATAGACAACAGAAGCATAACATGTCTGAGTACAGACATCTACAAATGAAAAAGGCTGAGAAGCCTGACTATCTACAAGACCCTCCCAAGGGTACAAGATCGTAGGTGAGGTAACAAGCTAAACGTTGAAGTCCGTGCGGAACCACTAGTGAGACTGAAGTCTCTCTGCAAAAACATAAATTAAGCAAACGTGAGTATAAAGGTACTCAGCAAGACTTACATTAGAACTATGTACATATGCATCAGTATCAACAAAGGGGTGGTGGAGTTTGACTGCAGCAAGCCAGCTTGACTCAGTGGCTATCCTGAACTACGACTGCAAGTAACTCTTTTGAGGTGGCGCACACGAGTCCACATATTCACCAAACAATACTCCACTATGGATCCGCTCTCGTCTCCCTACGAGAAGGCCGTCCATAGCACTCACACTTGTCTTGAGCATTTTAGAGTATCCACTTTCACTTGTCTATGTACAAAGTAAGCATCCAAGAAGTCCATAACGGCGGACCCGGCTATTCGAATAGATCATGTTAACCCTGCAGGGGTGTACTTGTTCACACACACTCTCGCCACTTACCGCCATATACACGTCGTGTATCTCGGCAACCTTCAAGCGGAATCCTGGCGAGGGTGTCGGCCACGACCTGACTAACCACACAATACTCTAGTCCGGGTGTATCGCCTATTCGGGTTCCATCCGTAAGGAGATACCGCCGGGG
>LR738711.1:378923627-378982955 GCA_902687465.1 Secale cereale
CACACACACACACACACACACACACACACACACACACACAAGATATCCCTTCGAAAGGAACTATGATAGATCAAGCTTTTATCTTCCAACTCTCCAAGTTGTTGTTTAGCTGAACCAACTAGTTCAGGGTATCCAACATAGATTCTTGGAGAAAGGGTGGTTTATAAGAAAACCAACTTGATCACAAGCTCAACATAACGGCCAGGGAACAACCTGGTGATACTTCCGAGAAGATATTCGGAAAATCATGAACCACCAATATGTTACTACGCTCGCAAACAATCTTGCTTTTCAGGGCAAGATGATACGATCACAAGAGTGAGGGATTTATGCAATCACAACTCATTGATCGAAGAGTGCACCAGAAAATGGACTAGGTAGCACGATCAATCTTAGAATGATGATTCAGTAACCAACACGCTAAGAATGATATTATCGTCCATTAACTACCAAGCAACGAGGTGGCTAGGAGTATTGATTTCACACATCATGATTCACTTGTCAGTATTCCGGCTACAATAACACGGAGACCGAGTAATGAACGATGATGGCGAGAGGTATCAATGTATTAGGAGTTCATAGGAGGTTGTGCAATTCCCATGGAACTCTTGACATAAAGATGGCAATACTCCAAGGTAGAACAGAATCAAAAGCTAGTTTGGCATTTTTGATCTGTGAGATACAACTAATTTGAACCCATCCTGGATATGGATGAGGTACTGGAATTTGTTTCTCCTAGTCATTTTGGAATAGAATGGCTTGATGGACCACAAGAGTAATAGTCATCGATGAACGAATGCACGCATACTATTGACTATCAATAGATATATGAGGGTCAGAAGACAACAAAAGAGGAACAACTCAAGGAGCATATAACTTTCTGAGTTGTGGATGCATAGATTAGCATATCGAACCAAGTTCAACATTTCTTCCGGATAACCCATGCAGAAAGGTAGAATTGGCAGAGTCACAATGTAGAATGGAGAACTCATCAAGAGCACTCTGGTTGTGATCTTTTGGTTCAAAAGAACTTCTGCCATAACAGTTCATGGTATTGGAAGTACGATTCACCAAGGACCTCGAGGACTATCACAAGGTTACTAAAATCCTAAAGGAACTAGCAAACACTATCAACATGAAGCAAGTAGAGTGAATCTCGAGTTCAAGAACCCAGGAATAGAATGCCTACTAACTAAATGGCATCACGGGATGCTTTCAAGAATGATGGACAGAATTCATCACACTGGGAAAATAAAGCATTGCTAGATTACTGGTAATCTTCTAAGACACCTAAGGTCATAGTAATAGTTCCAACCTATATGTCGAGGCAACGGAGTACCTCAACACACCGACTAGTGTGGTTAATCTGGCCTAAAAGGACATGAAGAACATGAAGAAATGATTTGCAAATGCATCAGATTGTTTAGAGACCTGGGATGACTCGGACAGCATAACGGCTGTAAATGCTCAAAAGGATTTTGAAAGATCCTGTAAAATGGTGGCATAGCCACTCAACATCACAATAACAAGATTCCGAGACCAACTATCAACACACAGAGGTAGAAGAAACTGAACTGAGGGTTGAATCCACAATTAACGTGATCCTGATAGACAGAAGAGAAAGCCTAGTTCCTTAATCCCCGTAGAAAAGAAGGAGGTGCCTCAGATCAGAAGGTCATAAGGTAAAGGAGTAAAAAGAGCCTTACGTTCCCTTCCACAATCAATTCCCTTATATAACTAAAAAAAATCTAGACTCGACTTCGACCAGTTTGGCTTACTAATCCTATAGGCAGTCAAGCTCTCATACCAAAGCTATCGGGACCCCGATCCTAAGTCACACAGGTCTAGCATGTAACACATCATATCACTTTGCGGCCTCACGCACGGTATCCCCACGGGTGCCACCTTACCTGGCCCGGGACCGTTTGCGCATTTTGGCACACGTATATGATAGTGTCGCTAGCATCCATATGACAGAGAACCCAGGCCGACATGACTAGTTATAAACCAAAAGTGGTGCTAAATTACAGAGACGGGCATACATGACCCAGCAACGAACGTGTCGGTCATCAACGTATGTACCCAAGTCATAGCAAGCTACAAGGACTTAAAGGAACAACGCGTGACATTTCCCCTAAGGGACAGACACAGGAACGAAGAAGGACACATGCCGGCCAACCTAAGTGTTCCGGAGCAGTAGCAAGCTACCAAGGCTCAGTGGAAGCACTAGGAGACATTTCTTTGTAAGATAGGCTACCAAGGGTAAACAACTAGGTGTCGGATCCCACACATAGCAATACACATTACACGTACGCATAACATGCAAGTATGTGCTATACAACATGGCATCACAACATAACTCAACAACTCATATAGATAAGGCCCAGAAGAGCCATCATAGCATTTATTACAAGCAGTGGGTCTCATGACCCAACATACAGAGCATAGAGACAACGGAAGCATAACATGTCTGAGTACAGACAACTACAAATGACAAAGCCTGAGAAGCATGTCTATCTACAAGACCCTCCCAAGGGTACAAGATCGTAGCTGAGGTAACAAGCTAAACGTCGATGTCCATGCGGAACCACTAGTGAGACTGAAGTCTCTCTACAAAAACATAAATTAAGCATACGTGAGTACAAAAGGTACTCAGCAAGACTTACATCAGAACTAGCTACATATGCATCAGTATCAACAAAGGGGTGGTGGAGTTTGACTGCAGCAAGCCAGCTTGACTCGGTGGCTATCTTGAACTACGACTGCAAGTAACTCTTTTGAGGTGGCGCACACGAGTCCACATATTCACCAAACAATACACCACTATGGATCCGCTCTCGTCTCCCTACGAGAAGGCCATCTATAGCACTCACACTTGTCTTGAGCATTTTAGAGTATCCACTTTCACTTGTCTATGTACCAAGTAAGCATCCAAGAAGTCCATAACCGCGGACCCGGCCATTCGAATAGATCATGTTAACCCTGCAGGGGTGTACTTCTTCACACACGCTCTCGCCACTTACCGCCATGTACACTTCGTGTATCTCGGCAACCTTCAAGCAGAAGCCTGGAGAGGGTGTCGGCCACGACCTGACTAACCACACAAGACTCTAGTCCAGGTTTATCGCCTATTCGGGTTCCATCCGTAAGGAGATCCGGCCGGGGTGTCGCTCACAGCCCCAAACGATGTGCGCAGGGTTCCCAAACCCACCTTGACGGATGGATCTATGCTTGGCATACCGTGCCATGGTGCCTAGTTTGTCCCAAGCCCACCTGTACCGGGTGCCACTTGGTAGACTACTAACACTACCTACAAACACCAGAAACTAGTTGCAACTCCTGGACAGAGATCGAGTTGATTAATAAGTCGAGAGGGGCACTTAAGCATTCCAATGCGTGGTAGTAGCTAGTCATTGGACAACTTACACAGAATTCAGTTCATAAGGACGGTTCCAGTGAGACAACTCACCATGTACTCCTACATGGCCTCTCACCGCTACCTTTACCAAAACGTGTTCACACACTTAGCTCTCAACAGTAGGACATGTTCATAACTTCCCAATTCATCCCTGATGAATCAGACCTGACACAACTCTAAGCAATAGCAGGCATAACCAGAAAGCATGAATGAGTAGGCACGACATGGCTCAAACAATTCCTACTCATGCTAGTGGGTTCCAACTATTTACTGTGGCAATGACAGGTCATGAAGAGGAAAGGGGTTCAGCTACCGCAGCAAAAAGCAGTTCAATTGTTGTTATCCTAATGCAGTAAAGGAGAGCAGGAGCGAGAGAGTGGGATTGTATTGGAATGCTCAAAGGGGGTTTGCTTGCCTGGCACTTCTGAAGATAGCACTGTGTCTTCATCAGTGTCATCGGCCACATCTTCGGAACAACGTCTACTGAGAGGGAACAAACACCGGCAACAGAGAAAGAACACAATCAATGCAATGCGACAATATGATGCATGATCAAGACATGGCAATATGATGTTGATTGAGCTAATGCAACTAGCAACCATATTAAATGAAGTTGGTTTGAACCAAAGGTTCAAATTCAAACTCCATATGTGGTTATTTAAACAACATTTAATTGATTTGACATGATCAGCAGGTTTAACTTGTTCAAACATGCATGAAAATGCCATAAACAGATTCCTCATATTTTTATGATCATTTTTCATATATAAATTATTTTCATCTGAGCTACGGTTGATTATTTATGAATTTAAGAAATGTAACTATTTTCTGAAATAAATAAATCATTTCCGATTTATTTAAAATCCCAGAAAACAATTACTGCATCAGCATGACGTCACTCTGTTGTCAGCAGGTCAACAGTGTTAGTCCGGTCAAACCTGATGTGTGGGGTCCACATGTCGGTGGCTCTGCTAATTAACAGAGTTAAATAGCACTAGTAAATCCTAAACTAAATTAGACAGGGCAGGGCCCACATGTCAGTGACTAACTAACTAACCAAAAATTAGTACTAACCTAGCTTAATTAACAGGGCGGGCCCCACTTGTCAGCGAGTCAGTTATTAAACTAAGGGCGTGGGGCCGATACGTCAGTGACTCTGGGTGGTCAACCCGCCGGTCAAACAAGTCAAAAAGCTCCGGCGGCTCGTCACCGGCGGAGGGCGTCGGAAAAACGCTACGGGCGGGGGTTTGGCGCGCTGAGGGCACCAAGGCATAGCCCTTGCTCGGACCGCATCGAGGGATGCATGCAGCGGCGTCTCCGGTGACCCGAATCGACGGCGCCGATCGAAACGGCGGCGGCTGGAGTTCGGGCAACGACGGCTATGGCGTTACGATGCACGGCAAGGCGAGCTAGTGGCTCCGTTCGTCTCCTGGGAGCAACCCGAGCACGATGACAAGCTCAGGTGAAGGCTATGGTGTCCGTAGCCACGTCGGCGATGAAGCACGGCTCCGGCGAGCTTCGGAGCTTATGGCGACGACGTCTACGGCAAGAGATGGACCACATGGTCAGGGGAAAACGGTGGCAGAGCTCACCGCGGTTGCGACGGGCGTCGAAGAGGGCTCGAGGAGGTGTTGTGGCCTGGTGGAGTTTGACTGCAGCAAGCCAGCTTTGACTCGGTGGCTATGCTGAACTACAACTGCAAGTAACTCTTTTGAGGTGGCGCACACGAGTACCCATATTCACCAATCAATACACCACTATGGGTCCGCTCTCGTCACCCTATGAGAAGGCCATCCATAGCACTCACGCCTATCTTGCATGTTGTAGAGTATCCACTCTCACTTGTCTATGAACTGTACAGGTAACCCAGAAGTCCATTTCCGCGGACATGGCTATTCGAATAGATCATATATAACCCTGTAGGGGTGTACTTCTTCACACACGCTCTCACCACTTACCGCCGTTTGCACGACATGTACTCGACAACCTTCAAGCGGAAGCCCAGCGAGGGTGTCGGCCACGACCTGACTAACCACCCAAGTCCCTAGTCCAGGTTTATCGCCTATTTGGGTTCCATCCGTGGGGAGATCCGGCCGGGGTGTCACTCACGGCCCCAAACGATGTGTACAGGGTTCCCGTGCCACGTACCTGCCGCATCACAGCCCACCCCGAGGGTCAGCGCTGCGCACAACCTCCAATAAACTACAAACACCAGAAACTAGTTGCAACTCTTGGACAGAGGACAAGGGCAGTTAATAATTCAAGAGAGCTTGGAGCGCCCGGAGCCCAATACGTGGTAGTAGTTCTTCATGGATCCACCAACACAGAACTCAGTTCCTCGGGACGGTTTCAATGAGATAACCCACCATGTACTCCTACATGGCCTCTCATCGCTACCTTTACCAAATCGTGTTCACACACTTAGCTCACACAAGTAGGACAATGTTCACAACATTCCAATTCATCCCAGATGAATCAGACCTGACACAACTCTAAGCAATAGCAGGCATAACCAGAAAGCATGAATGAGTAGGCACAACATGGCTCAAACAACTCCTACTCATACTAGTGGGTTTCAACTATTTACTGTGGCAATGACAGGTCATGAAGTGGAAAGGGGTTCAACTATCGCAGCAGGTAACAGTTGAAGCGTTGTTGTCCTAATGCGGTAAAAGAGAGCAAGAGTGAGAGAGTGGGATTGTATCGGAATGGTCAACGGGGTTTTGCTTGCCTGGTGTCGGTGTATTTGGATCGACACCTATGGGATCACAAGAATCCCTACTACGGTTGCGGGGCGCGGGGTTGAGAGTAGAGTGGATCTAACAGTTAGCACACAGTTCCTTTACCCAGGTTCGGACCGCAAAGATTCGTAAAACCCTACTCCTGGTTTGGTGGATTATATGTTTGTGTTCTTCAGCTAGCTATGGGGCGTGAACAGCTCCAAAAGCCGAGTCGTGAGGAGTTCCAAAGAACCGAATCCTTCTCCTGGTCGCCTCGGGCCTCCTTTTATAGGGAAAAGGGGTTGCCACAGTGGCACACAGGAGGTGGAAAGGCTACAGTGATGCGAGGTTATCCCTCGCATTACATGACAAGGCGCATCTAATGCGCTTAGCTTAGGTGTCCTTGCTTTATCGGTGGCGAGGGGAGACGTCCGTCTTGTCCGTCGCCGCTCCTTCTGGTGTTGACACGTGCCCTGGCCAGCGATGCCTGAGACGCCATGTAGGCAGGTAGGCAGCTGAGGTGGCGCAATGGTGGGTCTTCACGAAGATCTGCATGTTGCCACGTAGGTGCCTGCCAGCTGGTTGGGTTGGCAGCTGCATGGGGCGGTGGAAGCTTAGTTGGCGTTGGTCGGACGGTGGCCCTGTGGATGTCCCCAGCAAGGGCCTTGCCGGGGCCCCGGCAAGGGTCTTGCCGCAGCGCCTGCTGTCATCCCGGGCAAGGTGCTTGCCGGGGGTCTTGTGGTCCTCCTTGGCTGGGATCCCGCCAAGGGTCGTCATCTTCTTAGTGTGCGTATCTGTCCTTGACTGTCTTCACAAAGATCTGCATGCCACTAACGGGATGCCTCCCGAATCCTTGCCCCATGGGGGCAGTGGAATCAAGGGTGATCCACTCCGGAGGCGTGGGGCGAGCTGTCGCGGTAAGGGTCTTACCGGGGCTGCTAAAGCTGCCCCCGGCAAGGATCTTGCTCTTTGTGGTCTTGGCTTTGGGCTTTAGTCTCCATCTAGCTTCGGTCTTACCCTGGCTCACCTCCCTTGCCGTGCTTGGTGTGGTGGTGCCAGGGGCTCGGACTGCCCATGCATAGTCATAGGGGTACAAAAAGTGTACCCCTCTTTTTGTACACCAACAGGAGCCCCTTGGCCTGGGCCACACATAAGCGCGACGCGTTGTTGGGCCAGGCCCAGAAAGGTGCGCGGGCAGGCGGGACGGTTTTCACTGTGGTAAGATTTTCCACGCGCTGCGCCTGCCACGATCCGCGCGCGTGACGCGGGGTGGAGGGGCGTGCGTGACGTGGGCGATAGGCGCGGGGCGGTTTCCGCAGGCATGCGTCACATCCCAGTAAAGAGGCGGCTTCACGCCTTCCCCATAACCGGGGGGGGGCATGGAGACGCGGCCCATTTACTGAATGGGGCTGAGGCGCGGTCCTCAAGGCGTCCACTCCCCATGATCACGGGGTGGGGAGAGGTCGCCTCACCCGTCCCCTCGGTTCTGCATGTCCGCCATGTGCCCCCCATGCGCTTGGGGTGGCGAACGGTGGAGGCGGGAAACCGGGCCGTCCCTGGTTGGGGCGGCGGGACGGTCCCGGCTCCCTGCGCCTTCTGCGTCTTGATTGGCCGAGCGGGGCGGTCAAGCCGCAGCCTCGCCCCTTTATAAAAAGTGGGAGGGGAGGGACGGCGCCCCGCACTCTCCCATCTTCTTTCTCCTTCAGCTTCTGCTCCTCTCTTCCGTTCGCCATGGAGAGAGGTAATCCCGATCCTTCAACGGTGGCAGCGAGGGTCGCCGCTCGACAACGCGTCCCTCCTTCTCCTGCACCCGCAGTGGCAGAGCTGGCCACGAGGGGAAGGGGAAGGGGGCGAAGCCGTGGGCGAGGCCGGGGCGCTCGGGGAAGAGGAGGACGGGGCGGCCCGCCGGCCTCGCCCCCGCCAGCAGCTCCTCCTCCAGTGGAGGGCCATATTGGGATGACCCTTGCGACTTTTTTGTCAGGTTGCAGCGGTCGCCGCGCCGTCGCCTTCGTCTCCCGACCCCATTTGCGCGGGAGATGGAGCTGGACCCGCCTGAGTCGCTGCGGCTGCACATGAGGGGCTGTGGGATCAGTTGTACGCGAGTCCGCGTCGACTTCCCTGCTCCTCATGTGATGTATCTTCATCAAGGATGGAAGACGTTTGCTCGTATCCACAGCCTGACGGATGGGCTCACCCTCCATTTCAAATTGATGGAGGGTGGCCTTCTCTCTGTCAAGGTCTTCGGGCACTTTGGGACTCGTGCAAGGTGTTGCGTGGAGAGCTCCTCCGATGACGAAGAATCCTCCTCGAACTAGGTGTCGGGCGCCGATCCTGGTGGCACCGGCGACCCCATCATCGGCGTCGCCGGCTCCTTGAACTTCTCGGGGCCGTCTCCTTGGCGGCTGGCGTAGGGAGGCTGCGGAAGAGGAAGAGGAAGAAGGCGGGTGGCAAGGTCGTCATGTCAGAGTACGCGGGCACCGATGCCTTCGACGCGTACTGACGTCCTGCCGCCTCGTCTTCGAGCTCTGCTTCCGGCGCCGTCATCACCATCCAGCCTTTGGGCGGCCACCGAGATGTCCTCTTGGTGTCTTCTGCCACCCGTAGCTCGCCTAGGCGCTCCTTTTGCCCTTCTCGCCTCCTTGACCTACCTCCTCAGGAGAGGGACAAGAAAGGCATTACGGGCATCTTATCTCTTTTTAGTTTGTAAGCCTTTGGGCATCCGTTAACTTTAAAACTTGTAATCTCCTTGTTCATGTTTTTCATTCCCTATGGACTATACCTGAATGGAATGTTTTTAATGAAAAAGAAATGTTTGCCGGGTCATTTGTTCATAGGTAGAACCCACAACAGGGAATAAATCCCTGATATCTCTAAGATAAACATTTTCTCACCCGGCAACAGGCCTTGCCGTCTCCCTACTTCGCTCGACCTTTCTCACGCCCTTGGCGGAGGAAGGGATGAAGTGGTCTTAGGCTCCTCGTCTCACCCTTTCGCCGCCGCGACTACGACCAAACTTAGTCCCAGGAACGAGCCCTAGGGCCTAGAGTTATGGGAGAACGGTAGCTTAAGGAAAAGAACGAGGTTTCACATACCTGAGCCCATAATGGAATGCATGATAGGGGACGAAGAACTTATCTGAAGCTGCAGCCCCCGGCAACCCTGGTTCGCCATGGGTGAATCTTTGCTCTTGTAGCCCCCGGCAACACTGGCTTGCCGGGGCCTTGATGATGATATGTTCCTCTTTCTTCTCCCCAAGTGGCTTCGGCAAGGATGTCTGTGCGTCCTGTGAACCAAAGGAGATAGAGGAAAGACGAAGAGACACAAACTCGACCTCTGAGCTAGGGGTTAGCCGCCGCTAAGCACTATCAACCCTAACCAAGGACGAGACACGACTCAGCATGCATGCTATAACTTAGGGCGCCAGCGCTTCATTTATTTATGCTCAGGGTCTGCGCCTGGCTTTGTACAAAGGGTTACATGCCTTGCCGGCAAGGCTTGTACAAAAGGGTGGCTTGCCGGCGGGCCCGGAAAGCCGCGCCTTATGGGTAAAACTTGCGAAGATGCTCAATATTCCAGGAATTGCTAACCGGAATGGCATTTTCGGTCTCCAGGCGGACTGCGCCAGGCCTGGTGCCTCGTATTACCCGATAAGGGCCTTCCCACTTCGGCGTCAACTTGTTTGTATTCTTGGCCGATTGAACTCGCCGAAGAACAACGTCCTTCCTCAAAGCTTCGGCCATGAACCTTGCGGCTATGGTAGCGGCGTAAGGCTTGCTGGTAGCGTGCGGCTCTCACAACCGCCCGAAGACGATCTTCCTCAAGGAGCATTGTGTCATCTTGCCGCAGTTGCTATTGCTCAAGCTCATCATAAGCAAGCACTCGAGGTGACCCGTATATGAGTTCAGTGGGGAGAACTGCTTCTGCCCCATATACCAGGGCAAAGGGCGTCTGGCCGGAGGCTCAATTTGGCGTCGTTCTGGTCGACCAAAGAACCGTCGGCAATTCATCAATCCAGCACATCCCGCTCTTGTGCAGCCTGTCAATGGTCTTTGTCCTTAATCCTCGCAGCACTTCAGTGTTTGCCCTCTCAGCTTGACCATTGCTTCGGGGGTGAGTAACGGAAGCGAAACAGACTTTGCTGCCGAGGTCTTGGGTATATTGCATGAAGGTGCGGCTTGTGAACTGCGTGCCGTTGTCGGTGATGATCCTGTTGGGTACACCAAAACGACACACTAGTCCCTTGAAGAACTTGACGGCTAACAGAGCTGTGACCTTCCTCACTGCCTCCACCTCCGGCCACTTTGTGAACTTGTCGATTGCAACGTACAAGTACTCAAAACCCCCGACAGTGCGGGGGAAAGGGCCCAGTATGTCGAGCCCCCAGACCGAGAAGGGCCAGGAGAGAGGAATGGTTTGAAGGGCTTGAGCTGGTTGATGAAATTTCTTTGAATGAAACTGGCACGCTTCACACCTGGTGACCAGCGCCGTCGCATCCTGGAGGGCAGTGGGCCAGAAGAAGCCTTGCCGGAATGCCTTGCCGGCAAGGGCTGTTGACCCTATGTGGGATTCACATATGACTCTATGTATCACCGCCAACAGCTCCAGTCTTTCCTCTCGAGGGATGCACTTCAATTTCATGCTATTCGGTCTCTTTCTGTACAGGACGTCATCGACGAACTAGTACATAGCAGACCGACGGGCTACTTTCTCCACTTCTTCCTGCTCCTCAGGAAGTTCCCCAGTATGGAGGAATCAGACGGTATGTTGTGCCCACGCTAGAGCATGGGGCTCGACGGCGACGACTAAAGGCATTTCCTCCACCATGGGAGCTGTTGTCTCGACGGTAAGAGCTTGACGCTCCACCGGAGCTAGCCGTCCAGTGGCGGGCTCAGTGTCTCCGGCAACATCCTCGCTGGCCGCTCCGGGGAGCTCGGCGGGAAAGTACTTGCCGGGCCCTGATTTCCTCCTCTTGTTCTACTCTATTGATGGATCAACGGATGGCTGACAAAGCTGAAGCACAAAGGTACCTGGTTCCACAGGTAGCTTGAGGGCAGCGTGCTTTGACAGGTAATCGGCGATGTCGTTCTCCGCTCAGGGAACGTACTCTGCCTGTATACCATCAAAACGCTCTTCCAACTTTCTCACTTCATCGACGTAGGCCTTCATCAACGGGCTCTGGTAATCCTTGTTGACTTGTTTGACGACAAGCTGCAAGTCGCCCCTGACAATGAGCTTCTTGATTCCGAGGTCTACCGCGATCCTAAGACCAGCAAGCAGCCCCTCGTACTCAGCAGTGTTGTTCGTTGATACCTCCCTGGGGAAGTGCATCTAGACCACGTACTTTAGGTGCTCTCCAGTGGGCGTGACCAGCAGTACGCCAGCCCCGGCGCCCTGTTAGGAGAAAGCTCCATCAAAGTACATGATCCAGTTGCAACTCGCCTCTTTGCCGGGGAGAGCTGTTTCTTGGACTTCTTCATCAGGCGTCGCGGTCCATTCTGCAACGAACTCCACCAGGACTCGGCTTTGAATCGTCGAGGTACTTTCAAACTTGAGGCCAAAGCTGGACAGCTCCAGTGCCCACTCTACAATTCTTCCCGTTGCATCTGGATTATGCAATATCCGTTGTAGAGGGAGGCAAGTGACGACAGTAATCTCGTGCGCCTGGAAGTAGTGACGCAGCTTCCTTGAGGCCATAAGAAGGCCGAAGAGCAATTTCTGCACAGCGTAGTACCTTGATCTAGCCCCCTGCAAGAGCGAGCTAACAAAGTATACCGGGTGCTGCATCATTTTCTTCTTTGGCTGCACTCCAACCGGCCGTGTCGTCTCTGCACC
The DNA here is from genome assembly GCA_902687465.1 of Secale cereale. Classification (NCBI taxonomy): domain Eukaryota; kingdom Viridiplantae; phylum Streptophyta; class Magnoliopsida; order Poales; family Poaceae; genus Secale; species Secale cereale. The sequence continues at coordinate 378,935,598 of LR738711.1, forward strand.
AGTGGCATCAGGATCTGTCGCTGCTATCACCACCTCATCAATTTATCTCTATGCCACTAGTGCGGCGCTGACCACCTAGTTTGTTGCTGCCAAGTATAGCAGTAGCGGTTCTTGTGGCCTAGGCGCAACTAGTATTGGCGTGGAGGAATGGTACCTCTTCAAATCTTGTAATGCTACTTCAGCTTCTGGCGTTCATTCCATTGGGCCCGCCTTTTTCAAAATCTTGAAAAAGGGAAGGGCGCGCTCGGCATACTTGGAAATGAATCTGCTCATGGTGGCAACGCAGCTAGCAAGCCGACGCACATCCTTGACCCGTTTGGGTGCTTCAATCTGCTCTATAGCTTTGATCTTGTCCGGATTGGCCTCTATCCCACGTTGCGACACAAAGAACCCGAGAAGCTTGCCGGACGGGACGCTGAAGATGCACTTCTCTGGGTTCAGCTTGAGGTTGATCTTGCGTAGGTTCACAAATGTTTCTTGTAAATCCGGTATAAGGGTTGCCCTGTTCTTGGTTTTGACCACTATATCATCCATATAAGCCTCCATATTTCTATGGAGCTGGGGTTCAAAACTAATCTGGACTGCCCTTGCAAACGTCGAGCCAGCACTCTTCAACCCGAAAGGCATTCGTACAAAACAGTACGTACCACATGGGGTGATGAATGATGTCTTCTCTTCGTCTTCTCTTGCCATGAAGATCCGATGGTAGCTGAAGTAGGCGTCGAGGAATGACAACAAGTCACACCCAGCCGTGGAGTCAACAATCTGGTCGATGTGCGGCAACACGAAGGGGTCCTTGGGACAAGCTTTATTGATATATGTGTAATCAATACACAGCCTCCACTTCCCATTTGCCTTGCACACTACCACTGGATTGGCCAACCACGGTGGATGGAGCACTCCTCTTACCAAACCCGCTGCTTCTAATTTCCTGATCTCCTCTGTGATGAACTCTTGTCGTTCCAAAGCTTGCTTTCTGACCTTCTCCTTGACGGGCCGCACATGAGGACAGACAGCAAGGTGGTGCTCAATAACCTCCCTGGGAACGCCGGGGATGTCGGATGCTTGCCATACAAACATGATGACATTCGCCCGCAGGAAGGTGACGAGCGCGTCTTCCTATTTGTCGTCAAGGGTGGAGCTTATGGTGAAAGCCCCTCCTGTGCCGTCCTCCTTGACGGAAACCGTCTTGGTTCCCGGCGGTGTGGCCCTGGACCTCTTGTTTCTGCCGATGGAGCTCTCTGGCACGTCCTCGACGGGATCGCGACACTCCGAAGAGGTGCGCTTGCCGGAGTGGGTGTCTGAGGTCTCATCGGTCTTCTTCTTGCCGGTGGAGCTCTCTGGCACGTCCTCGATGGGAGAACAACACTCCGAAGAGGTGCCCTTGCCGGAGTGGGTGTCCGAGGTCTCACCGATCTTCTTCTTCTTCCCTCCTGGGGCTCCAGTGGCAGGAGCAAGTGCCCTCATGGCGGCAGCTGCTGCAACTACCTGCTGGTATAGTTGGTCAGCGCAAATCAGCGCATGTTTCTTATCGGAGGGAATGGTGATGATCCTCACAGGTCCTGGCATCTTCAGGGTGTTGTAGGCGTAGTGTGACGCTGCCATGAACTTGGCCAGCGCTGGGGGGCCAAGGATCCCGTTGTAAGGCAAGGGGATCTTGGCAACATCGAACATGATCCTCTCCGCCCTGTAGTTCAGATCACTTCCAAAAGTCACGGGCAGCGTAACCTTCCCCTTTGGTTGGCTTCTCCCCGGGTTGACCCCCTGAAATGTGCCCGTCTCTTCGAGGTCTCCATCAGGAACTTGCAGCTTCTCGATCACGGTGGGCGAGAGTAGGTTCAGACCGTCCCCGCCATCGACTAGCATCTTTGTCTCCTTGAGGTTGCGTATTGTTGGTGAAACCAACAATGGCAAGCACCCGACCGCAGTAGTGCGATCAGGGTGATCCTCAGTGTCAAAGATGATAGGTGTGCTGGACCATTTCAGCAGCTTTTGGGCACCGGACGACGGCTCCGCCGCTGTAATCTCACGTGCCCACTGTTTAAGTTGGCGGTGAGAAGTATGCAGCGAGGCGCCGCCGTCGACGCTCGTGGCCTCCGTAGCCATCTGAAATTCTTGGTCACCAGACTCGTCGTCCACCTCGTGATCGTCGTCTTTGGGCCATCTGTCACGGCCCCGGGCGGGCCTCTCCTGCTGTTTATCCTTGCCGCGACGGCCTGCTTGGCCGTCACGCTTCTTGCCGGACCCTTCAGCACCATCTTGGCCCCTCTCCTTGTCCCGCCTCTCATATTCAGCCCTCTGCTTTTCAGCAAGGAGCTCAACCTGTCGGCAGTCCTGGAGATCATGGCCCTTGGTGCGATGGATCTTGCAGTATCGCTTGCCGGAGTTCCCTGGCTTCTCGGCAGCCGTCAAGGCCCGGCAGGTGACACACCCGGCAATTTCCTTGCCGGGGTCACCCGCCTTGGTTTTCTTGGCGGAGCCGGCGTCATCAGATCCCTCGACGGCAAGCACGGCTTTACCCTTGCACTTCCTGTTGTGATGCCGGCCCTTCTTTGTCGGGGCGGCAGTATCCTCATCTAAAGAGTCAGTTTCCGCACCGGCGTCTTCGCCGGGGTACTTCCTTCCCTCTTCAGCCCGGGCACATCTGTCAGCAAGAACATAGAGTTCCGCCAGATCTTTCACCTTGGTCATCGCCAGTTCTTCACGCATCTTGTGATTACGCACGTTCTGATGGAACGCGCTGATGATGGTAGCAGGGTGGACGTCAGGGATGTTGTACTGCACCCGGCTGAACATTATATGTACTTGCGCAGACTCTCGCCTTCCTTCTGGGGTATGACGTGCAGGTCACTCGCTTGGCGATGGGCTTGGTGACCTCCAGTAAAGGCGCCAACAAACTCATGGCACAAGTCGGACTAGGAGGAAATAGAGTCTACTGGCAAGTGCATCAACCACGACATGGCGTTAGGTTTAAGAGCCAACGGAAAGTAATTCGCAAGCACCTTATCGTCGCGGGCCCCGGCAGCTTGCATCCCGATGGTGTAGATGCTGAGGAACTCCGACGGGTGGGTCTTTTCGTTGTACTTCTCGCCAACATTGGGCTTAAAGGTGCGGTGAGAGGGCCACTAGAACTGCCGCAGCTCACGGGTAAAGGCCAGACAGCCTACCTCAAAAGGTAGATCTCCAGGGCTCTTCGGTGCTGGGCGGTCCACAGCAGGCCCCGCTCGCCTGTCTGACTGGTGGTGCGCTCCGCGCTGGCGCTCGATGGTGGTTCGAGCGTCTTCATGAGCTCGCTCCTGAAGAACATGACGCTGGTCGCCGTGGGTCCGCGGGTCGGACGATGCTATGGAGATGGCGTCGCCCGCGACGTCCCGACGAGTCGACACACGCGGTACCGGGCGAGGAGGAGGCGAATGCACCATAGCCACGGCGCTGCCGGTCCTCCCGCCACCGGTGCGCGGGACTCCATTGGAGCGTCGACTTGGGAGCTCCGCTGGGTTTGGGTCATCCTTGTTGGCAACTGCGACAAGGCTTCGGATGGTGGCTCTCCATTCGTCGAGTTTCCCCGTAACGGGAGGAAAGTCGAGGAGCAACTGCGCACGCGCCAGGGCTTCGGCTGGGGTTAACGGTAGCGAAACCTGCACGGACCGCGACGCGCTTCGACCCCTGACCATGTCAGGAGGAGCTCCATCACGATCCCGCGGTCGCATATCATCTCCAACAGTGCTTCGACGGGCGGGCAGGTCTTCTACGTCCCGGGAGTGGTACTCGGGGCTCTTTCCATGGCGACGCCCGGGATCTTCGACGTGACGATGTCGTTCGTCGCGCGCAGCTTGAGAGGAGCGCGCTGTTGGCGCCGGCGTGGGAGTTCTGGAGGCCCTTGCGTCGTATTCGGGTGATGCGGCAGCGACCTTGGAAGGCCCCGCGCCACTCGCGGTGGGCCTGGGTCCATCTTTGGAACTAGCGGTGTGTGGCCCGTTACCAGGCGCACAAACATCGCCACCTCCCAAACTCCGGCTACTGGGACGGCGTTGGTGTTCGCGAGCAGCGCCCCGGGTCCTTTGCGCGACCGGTCCGCTGCTCGCCCGCGTCGGGACGGGCTGTCCGGCTGCCGACTGGCCAACCACCACCGTCGTCTTCTTCTTGGGCGCCATGATGATGAAGGAGCGTCGAACTAACTGCTAAAGCCGATTCTCACAACTGCGCCCCCCTACCTGGCGCGCCAAAGATGTCGATGTATTTGGATCGACACCTATGGGATCACAAGAATCCCTACTACGGTTGCGGGGCACTGGGTTGAGAGAAGAGCGGATCTAACAGTTAGCACACAGTTCCTTTACCCAGGTTCGGGACGCAAAGATGCGTAAAACCCTACTCCTGCTTTTGTGGATTATATGTTTGTGTTCTTCAGCTAGCTATGGGGCGTGAACAGCTCCAAAAGACGAGTCGTGAGGAGTTCCAAAGAACCGAATCCTTCTCCTGGTCGCCTCAGGCCTCCTTTTATAGGGAAAAGGGGTTGCCACAGTGGCACACAGGAGGTGGAAAGGGTACAGTGATGCGAGGTTATCCCTCGCATTACATGACAAGGCGTATTTAATTCTCTTAGCTTAGGTGTCCTTGCTTTATCGGGGGCAAGGGGAGACATCTGTCTTGTCCGTCGCCGCTCCTTCTTGTGTTGACACGCGCCCTAGCCAGCGATGCCTGAGACGCCATGTAGGCAGGCAGGCAGCTGAGGTGGCGCAATGGTGGGTCCTCACGAAGATCTTCATGTTGCCACGCAGGTGCCTGCCCAGCTGGTTGGGTCGGTAGCTGCATGGGGTGGTGGAAGCTTAGTTGGCGTTGGCCTGATGGTGGCCCTGCGGATGTCCCCGGCGACGGCCTTGCTTGGGTCCCGGCAAGGGTCTTGCCGCAGCGCCTACTGTCATCCCCGGCAAGGTGCTTGCCGGGGGTCTTGTGGTCCTCCTTGGCTGGGATCCCGCCAAGGGTCATCGTCTTCTCAGTGTGCGTATCTGTCCTTGACTGTCTTCACAAAGATCTGCATGCCACTACGGGGATGCCTCCTGAATCCTTGCCCCATGGGGGCAGTGGACTCAAGGGTGATCCACTCCGTAGGCGTGGGGCGAGCTACCGCGGCAAGGGTCTTGCCGGGGCTGCTAAAGCTGTCCCCGGCAAGGATCTTGCCGGGGGAATCCGCTTCGTCCCTTTGCTCTTTGTGGTTTTGGCTTTGGGCTTCAGTCTCCATCGAGCTTTGGTCTTACCCTGGCTCACCTCCCTTGCCGTGCTTGGTGTGGTGGTGCCCGGGGCTCGGACTGCCCGTGCACAGTCATAGGGTACAAAAAGTGTACCCCTCTTTTTGTACACCGACACCTGGCACTTCTGAAGAAGGTACTGTGTCTTCATCTGTGTCATCGATCACATCGTCGGAACACGTCTACTGAGAGGGAACAAACACCGACAAACAAGATAGAACACAATCAATGCAATGCGAAAATATGATGCATGATCATGACATGGCAATATGCTGTTGATTGAGCTAATGCAACTAGCAACCATATTAAATGAAGTTGGTTTGAACCAAAAGTTCAAATTCAAACTCCACATGTGGTTATTTAAATGTCATTTAATTCATTTGACCTGATCAGCATGTTTAACTTGTTTAAACATGCATGAAAATGCAATAAACATATTCTTTGGATTTTTCTGATCATTTTTCATATATAAATTATTTTCATCGGAGTTATAGATTATTTTCTATGATTTTCTGAAGTTTATAACATTTTCTAGAATTTCCTGATTATTTAAAAATAAACTAAATCTAGAAAATGCTTTATTGCATCAGCATTACGTCACAGTGACGTCAGTGGTCAACTGGCGGCCAGGGTCAAACCTGACGTGTGGGGTCCACAGGTCAGTGACACAGCAGTTAAACATCCTTAACTAAACTTAACAGAAACTAGTTAGGGCGTGGGTCTCACGTGTCAGTAGCACATTATACTAATCACAGAAATTATCACTTAACTAACAACCTAAGCCAAATTAGTCCAATGCCGGCCCACATGTAATTGACTCAGGGTGGTCAAACCCTGGTCAAGTTGGGTCAAACCCGCCGGCGACTCGACGCCGGCGAGGCCAGACACGGCGGAGAGGCTTGGGATTCCTCCTCCGGCGACCAAATGGTCGGCGGAGGGCATCTACGTGCTGCTGACGAACTCGCGCATCGAGTGGAGTAGGTGGTGTGTGCTGGGGTGGCCGGAAACGACGACGGCGAGCAGCGCGGCGGTGGCCGGAGTCCGGGAGCCGGCGGTTTCGACGCTGTGGTGCACGGCAGGAACAACATGTGACGGTTTTGGGGTCCTGGCGTTGCACTGAGCTTGGTGGTGTGCTCGGTTACGGCCTAGGTGGCAGTGTGCGCGGTGGCGACATGGCCGGCGGCGGGGAGCTCTCGGCTCCGGTGAACATGGCAGCTATGCGGCTCAAACAAGGCAGGGGAGCGAGGGGTTCAGTGCAGGGGCTCACAGCGGGGCTAGCGAGCTCGAGGGAGAGGTCGGGGACGCTCTGTAGCTCCCTAATCGACGGCGAGGAGCTCCGCCGATCCGAGGATGAAGAGGACGACGTAAAGGCGAAGCAGAGCTTCACGCAAAGCGTGGCTCAGTGAGGAGGAAGACGGTGTCGCGGCGGTCCTTCTGGACTCACCGGGGAGGCAAGAGAGGGACGGGGAGCGCGGTGGTTCTCGCCGGCGGTGGCGAGCGCATTGGGTGAGGAGAACAGAGGAGGGGGAGAGCGTTCGGGTGAGAGAGAGGGAGAGATGCAAGGGGTGCTTGGCGTCTCCGTGGTGTCGTCTAGGCACGTCGAGGGGAGCCAGGCAGGCAGCTGCTTGCCGGCGCGCGCGGGCACCGTGCTCGCTCTTGCCTCTGCCAGTAGGCAGAGGTTGAAGACAGGTATGCCCCTGGTGGGCTGGGCTGCTTCTGTTGGGTAAGGCCCAGGTAGGTGCTCTCTCTCTCTTTTCTTTCCTTTCTGTTTTTTGTTTTCTTTTCTTTGTTTATTTCTTTTGCCACTGTTTGAATTTGAACAAATTCAAATAAGTGCCAAAACATCCTCTGAGTATTTTTATGTTTTCCCATGGACTTTTCCAGGAGCACATAAATTAAATCAAAGTTATTTGGAAATGTATTCTAGATATTCCTAAAAATGATTTAAATTAACTCCAAATTCAAATACAATAATGATTTAAATTCAGTGCCCAAAATATTCCTAAAAATGTTCATTATTTTTGGTTTGGTGCAAAAGCCTTGCCAAAAATATCAAACAAATAATAAGAACACTTTGGAAACATTGAATGCAATTTTTTTAACTGGACCTATTTGAAAATTGAAGTGCTAGGGTTTGATCATCCCCATTTCCAAGTTTCTGAGAAAATTAAACATGATGCACATGATCATGTAGAGTCAAGCAAAGGCTAAAGCTATAGGGTTGTGACAACTCACCCCCACTAAACAAGAATCTCGTCCCGAGATTCATGACGTGAGGTAAGAAATCAGAGGGGACACTAACTAACACAATCTTCATGATCCAAGTGTCCTTCATGTGAGTGTTGATTGCTTGCCTCATGTTGATCCTGGCATCCTTGCTTTCGAGATCTTTGTCCAACACAGTGACGACGAAAGAAACTCTACAAAATTGATCTCCAGAAAGATGGAGCAACTCAAGATCAACTCATGGAGTGAGATGTTGAAGCATCTCTTGAGCTGAGACACGGAACACACATCCAGAGGGATGGAGTGAAACAAACGATGTAGGTTCACTTAGTGGCAATAATTCCACACCTAAGGAGTTGGTGATCAATGTCACTAGACGGGGCACCTTGGAGAAGGTGACTAGTAGAGTTATTCCCTTAAGTGGCAAAAAGAATAACTTTTGATGTAGAGATCATTGAAATTCTCTATACCAACCTAAGGCAATCACAAAAGATCGTTTGACAGTGTTCGAGAAAACGACATTCTTTGGCCAGAATGGATGATGTGGACTACGTTGTTGAAGACAACACAAGGGATGATTTTGCTTATCATCGGAAATGGATGGGACCCATGGGTAAATGGCACATTGGCGGTGCAAGCTGGGAACAAAATGCAAATGCTGGGAATGATTCTGGTAACTGGGAAGAAACCCAACAGTAGAGAGTGAATCTACTCTTTGAGAGGTTATAGCATAACCGAAGAGACTAGGAGCAATCCCAGTTAGTGTCGATGATAACACCTAGTGCTTGTGCGTGCTATCAAGAACTTGAGCATTCCCATATTCATCAAGGTTTTACCAATATTCGTGTCAAGGATCCTGGCAACACAACATACTACCATGATGAATAAAGATGGATGATGCAGATGCAAAGGAAGATAACACCTTCTCGGATTTCACCTTAGCGAGGCCAAGGGGACGAAATCTGGATGATCGACCGAGAGACATTTAGCATTCTGCTTCTAATGTTCTCCTTGATGTGCTAGCGCAACCCATTCGAGATATGGTTTGATATCTAGAACATCAAGTAAAAGTCGGACTTCGGAAACACAAAAATCCATAAGGAACTACTAGGGAGTAAATCCTACGAAATCCTTATGGGGAGGTGGCCAACTTCTTCAATCAAGATACTACAACAATAGATCTTCCGGCTGGGTGTGTTGGCCACAACATCCACTTTACCGGTTATCAAGAGACCAATATTATAGTTCTAGGAAAATGCTCCAACCATCATATCTGCCTGAGATTCAGTTCTGGTTGGTGTCAGGATATTCCAGACTCATCGAGTCTAGGAAGAAAAATGAAAGTTTGCAACCCAAATCGATGAGGCGACGTTGCGAGATTCTCGGGAATGAACTATGATAGCAAGCTCCAAAACATGAGTTGGTTCTGCTACAAACCTGTGAACACGTTGTCCAAGACAAGCATGACCACGTAGTAGTCTTATGATAAAACACTACCGAGTTCTGGTTGGGAACCATCGTCTAGGATATCGAAGTCCTTACATAAGTCATATGATTAGCTCTTATAATGGAACTTCTTCTACTTGAACAAATCAATCAATGGCTTGGTGTGCTAGGGATACATATGGAGTGAAGGTTGCAAATCTCCAAACCACATAATACTTCGCATGTATGCATGACTGACTTGGGATGATTCCACAGGAAGCAAAACAACTTTCTCGAACTCACGGTGGCAACCTACATCAATTACACTTGAGTTGGGGAAAGTCTCTTCTCTCATCCAACATATACCTCATGAACGGGACATGAAGATAATGCTCACAAAGTTTCCAACACTAGCTTTAATGTTCAACATGAATCATGGAGGGGATAAACATGTTGCCGATGGGATTGACAACAATTCATCGAGGCTTCCATAAAATGGAATTCCATATTTATGTGAACAAGGTGATAGCATTGGTCATACCAATAGATGTAATGGTGTATGCTCGAGGGATCAACCACGAGTAAGACAACATTATGAATACCATTGGTTCTGATTTGACTTGACGATAGCCCACACTCAAATCAAAGTTTGGACAAGACAATAGATCCAACAATTGATCACGAGGATCTATCAAGGAAGATATCATCTTTCTTCAACACACACACAATGAATATCCCTTCAGAATGAACTAGGTGGGCAAGCTTTCATCTTCCAACTCTCCAAGTTGTCGTTTAGCTTAACCAACTAGCTTAGGGTATCCAACACAGACTCTTGGAGAAAGGGTGGTTTAGAGAGAAACCAGCTTGATCACGAGCGCAACATAACAATCAGGGAGCAACCTGGTAATGCTTAAGAGAAGATATTCGGTAAATCACGAACCACCGCTATGTTACTAAGCTCGAGATCAATCTTGCTTTTCAGGGCAAGACGATATGATCAAGTGAGCGAGGGATTGACACAATCCTAACTCACTGATCAAGGAGTGAACCAGGAAAGATGGACTAGTAGCACAATCAATCTTAGAATGGTGATTCAGTAACCAACACGCTAAGAATGAGATTGTTGTCCTTTAACTACCAAGCAACGGAGTTGCTAGGAGTATTGAAATGAAACACCACGATTCACTTGTCAGCATTCCGGTTACAATAACACGGAAACTGAGGAATGAACAAAGATGGCAAGAAGTATCACTGCATCAAGAATTCATAAGAGATAGTGCAATTCTCATGACGATCCTGACATAAAGAGGGTAACACTTTAGAGTAGAACGGATCAAAAGCTTGATTGCATTTTGATCTATGGAGTACAACTGCTTTGACCCAGTCTTGGATATGGATAAGGTACTGGAGTTTGTTTCTCCTAGTCATTCTGAAATAGAATGGATTTACGGATCACAAGAGTATAGGCATCGATGAACACGAATGCACAACTACTCCTCACTATCAACTGATAGACGGGGGTCATAAAACAACTGAAAGGGACAACTCAAAAAGAATCATTCCTCTACGACTAGGCAAGACTTACATCAGAACTAGCGACATATGCATCAGTATCAAATAGTATCAGAACTTCATATAAACTGGTTACTCCCCATGCCTCGCCTCTCTCGCTCCCTCTCCCAAAGCCGAGCGAGCTCGTCGACGCCGCTTGCTGCTGTCGCGGCCCTCGGCCACCCCATGCCTCGCCGACGCGCCCAGAGGCTCCGCCTCGTCCCTCACTTCCTCCTCGCCGAGCCGCCTGACGCCGAAAGCCCCTGGACGCCGTCCGCACCGTCGTTCCCCTCGTCCGCCACCGGCGATCCCCGCCGTCATTTCTCCAGACCCCGTCCCTCCCCCGCCTCGCTAGCAGTACCAAAAGAACCGCGGTGAGCCCCCGTTTCGTTTCCCCCATGCATCGTCACCTATCTTGTCCCCTAGTCGCATCAACCACCGGAGCCGAGCGCTCCTGGCCGCCGGCCATGTCACCGTCGTGGCTGCGGCCGTGCTAGCACACGCCCGAGCTCACCACTGCACTCAGTGCACTCCCAGGAGCCTAACGCGCCTACCAGTTCTTCCGCCCGTGCTCCCTAGCGCTGCGCCCGCACCTGCCAGAACTCTGGCCGCCGCCATTGAGGTCACCGCCGACGTTTCCGGCCACCCCAGTTGGTCCGATATGTCCCATTGGATGCGCGACTTCTCTAGCTCTGCGTAGATGCCCTCCGCCACTAATTTGGTCACCGGAACGCTGTTTCCGAGCCGTGCCGCCGTCCTGGCTCTTGCCGGCGGCGAGTCGCCGGTGGGTTTGACCACGGCTGGACCCCTCTAGTGTCAATGACATGTGGGGCCGGCGTCTGACTTAATTAGTTTAGGTTTTTAGTTAAGTTTTAATTGTCATTAACTTAATTAGACACTCACACGTGGGCCACGTGCCTGTTTAGTTTAGTTTTTAAACTTTTAGTTAGTACTGAGAGACTGACCAGTGGGGCCCACTGGTCAGGTTTGACCCTGGCCGCCCTGTTGACTTGCTGACGTCACATAGACGTCATGCTGACGCAGTAATGTTTTCTAGAATTTAAAATAAATCTTAAATGATTTATTTATTTCAGAAAATAGCCAAAACTTCTAAAAATCACAGAAAATAATCTATAACTCTAATGAAAATAATTTATATATGAAAAATGATCAAAAAAATTCAAGGAATCTGTTTATGTCACTTTCAAGCATGTTTGAACATGTTAAACCTGCTGATCAGGTCAAATAAATTAAATGACATTTAAATAATCATATATGGAGTTTGAATTTGAACCTTGGTTCAAATCAACTTCATTTAATATGGTTGCTAGTTGCATTAGCTCAATCAACAGCATATTGCCATGTCATGATCTTGCATCATATTGTCACATTGCATTGATTGTGCTCTCTCTTGTTTGCCGGTTTTTGTCCCCTCTCGATAGACATGGTTCCGACGATGTGATCGATGACACCGATGAAGACCCAATGATATCTTCAGAAGTGCCAGGCAAGCAAAACCCAATTGAGCATTCCGATACAATCCCACTCTCTCACTCTTGCTCTCTTTTACTGCATTAGGACAACAACACTTCAACTGTTACCTGTTGAAGTAGTTGAACCCCTTTCCACTGCATGACCTGTCATTGCCACAGTAAATAGTTGAAACCCACTAGCATGAGTAGGAGTTGTTTGAGCCATGTTGTGCCTACTCATTCATGCTTTCTGGTTATGCCTGCTATTTCTTAGAGTTGTGTCAGGTCTGATTCATCGGGGATGAATTGGAATGGTGATGAACATGTCCTACTGTGTGTGAGCTAAGTGTTTGAACACGATTTGGTAAAGGTAGCGATGAGAGGCCATGTAGGAGTACATGGTGGGTTGTGTCATTGCAGCCGTCCTCAAGAACTGAGTTCTGTGTTGGTTGATCCATGAACAACTACTACCACGCATTGGGCTCCGGGCGCTCCAAGCTCTCTCGACTTTTTAACTGCCCTTGTCCTCTGTCCAGGAGTTGCAAATCATTTCTGGTGTTTGTAGTTTACAGGAGGTCGTGCACAACGCTGACCCTCGGGGTGGGCTGTGACGCGGTAGGTACGTGGAACGGTGTATCGGTCGCCCGTTTGGTGATGCGGGAACCCTGTACACATCGTTTGGGGCCGTGAGCGACACCCCGGCCGGATCTCCCCATGGATGGAACCCAAATAGGCGATAAACCTGGACTAGGGACTTGTGTGGTTAGTCAGATCGTGGCCGACACCCTCGCCAGGCTTCCGCTTGAAGGTTGCCGAGATACATGACGTGCACATGGCGGTAAGTGGTGAGAGCGTGTGTGATGAAGTACACCCCTGCAGGGTTATATATGATCTATTCGAATAGCCGTGTCCGCGGTAATGGACTTCTGGGTTACCTGTACAGTTCATAGACAAGTGAAAGTGGATACTCTAAAACACGCAAGATAAGCGTGAGTGCTATGGATGGCCTTCTCGTAGGAAGACGGAAGCGTATCCATAGTGGTGTATTGGTTGGTGAATATGTGGACTCGTGTGCACCACCTCAAAGAGTTACTTGCAGTTGTAGTTCAGGATAGCCACCGAGTCAAAGCTGGCTTGCTGCAGTCAAACTCCACCACCCCCCTTTGTTGATACTGATGCATATGTAGCTAGTTCTGATGTAAGTCTTGTTGAGTACCTTTATACTGACGTTTTCTTAATTTATGTTTTGCAGAGAGACTCCAGTCTCACTAGTGGTTCCGCGTGGAATTCGACGTTTAGCTTGTTACCTCAGCTACAATCTTGTACCCATGGGAGGGTCTTGTAGATAGTCAGGCTTCTCAGCCCTTTTCATTTGTAGTTGTCTGTACTCAGACATGTTATGCTTCCGTTGCCTGTATGCTCTGTATGTTGGGTCATGTGACCTATGTTTGTAATAATGTTATGATGGCTCTTTTGGGCCTTTATCTATATGAGTTGTTGAGTTATGTTGTGATGCCATGTTGTACAGCACATACTTGCATGTTATGCGTACGTGTAATGAGTAATTCTATGTGTGGGATCCGACACCTAGTTGTTTACCCTTGGTAGCCTATCTTACAGGGAAATGCCTCCTAGTGCTTCCACCGAGCCTTGGTAGCTTGCTACTGCTCCGGAACACTTAGGCTGGCCGGCATGTGTCCTTCTTCGTTCATGTGTCAGACCCTTAGGGGAAATGTCACGCGTTGTTCCTTTAAGTCCTTGTAGCTTGCTATGACTTGGGTTCATACGTTGATGACCGACACGTTCGTTGCTGGGTCATGTATGCCTGTCTCTGTAGTTTAGTGCCACTTTTGGTTTATAACTAGTCATGCCGGCCCGGACGCTGTCAGGACCCCGATCCTAAGTCACACCGATCTAGCTTGTAACACGTCATATCACTTTGCGGCCTCACGCACGGTATCCCCATGGGTGCCACCTTACCTGGCCCGGGACCGTTTGCGCATTTTGGCACACGTATATGATTGTGTCGCTAGCATCCATATGACAGAGAACCCGGGCCGACATGGCTAGTTGTAATACCCCGGATGTAATACTTTCCCTTTTGGGTATATAATATATCTCCGGCTTCATCTATTTCCGTTCCGGGTTCTTTGTCTTTCGGGTTTTCGTTGTTTTGTTGTGTGAGTGTGTGGCATTCATTCATATCATGTAGTCATGTGCATTGCATTGCATTTGTGTTGTGGGTTGCATCCGGTCCCACGTGTTTCTTCCCGTTGTCCGTTTCGCGTTCCGGAGCTCCGTCACGTGACCGTGACGTACCGTAGGCCTACTTTGTTGTTCGGGCGTTTTACGTTACCGGTGTGCCGCGAGGTTGTTGTGTGTGTTGTTGTTTTGTTGTGTGCAACCCGCCTCTCAAATCTCGTCTCGTTTGGACTCCGTTGACTTTTCCATCCGATGTTCGTGTGGGCCCGAAGTGCCTTTACTTCGTGTCCCGGAAACACCCCTGCTGCAGTCTCTTTTCTCCTCCTAGGCCTTCTAAAACTACCCCCGCGATCGGATCCGTCGGATCGCGATCAGAGGGCTCCTAGCGCCCCTAAATCCCCTCCTAACCCTAAAAACTGCTACATATAGACCCCCTAGTCTATTTGGGCATCCCCTTCTTCTTCCCCTTCTCCACTTTCTTTTTTTTCCTTCTTCCTCAGATCCAAGAAAAAATCGTCTCGGATCCCGAAGGATCCTTCGATCCAGTCTCCAGAGCCGCCGCCGACCGAATCCTCGAGCGCAGGCCGGGGTCAACGCTCCTCCAGGTGAGCCGAGCGACGCCTGGGCCGCGTCGACCGAGCCGCGTCGACCGCGCCGCTCCGCGCGCGAGCGCGCCGGGCCGCCTTCGCCGCTTCGCCGCATCAGGGCCCGGCCCGTACACCGTCGCCCTTCGCTCGGTCCCCACATCACCCGAGCCGGGCCGGTCGAACCTCCTCCGCGCCAGCTTCCCGTCCATCGCCTCCCTCGGCGGACCAGGCCAAACCAGCCCGGTCGCACTTCCTCTCCGCACGCCGCGGGCCTCCTTCGCCCCGGCCCAGGCCGCAGTCGCCCGACGGGCCTCAGCCCCTGCGCCTCGCTAGGCCTCTGCCGCCACCAGATCGACGCCGCCGGCCCCTACCAGCTTCCAGGCCGCAACGCGCGCGGGCCGCCTCAGCCCCTCCGCCCCGCTGGGCCTCTGCCACCGCACCAGATCTGGGCCGCAGCCGCTACAGTTCCTCCAGATCCGGCCCATCTCCGTTTTTTCCCTCAGATCTGTTAGAGGTTGAACCCTAAATCCTTTTAAGTCCAGTTTTTCTTCTGTTCTGTTATGCTATCTTTGACCTGCTGTAACTTTTATTGTGGTGCTCCGTTTTGCGCGTTTGATATGTCCAGATGTTCGTGGAGATGTGCTCTACGTTTTACCTGTTGTTGTCATGCATGTTAGAGATCATCTAGGGGCTTGTTTTGCTGTTGCAAGAGTGCATCATGATATAAACTGCTGTTATGTGTTATTTTCTTGCCACCTTTGACATGTGATATCTTTTAGCTCGTTTGTCCAAACGATGCAAATGACATGTCCACGTGTTCGTCTTGCCACGAACTACGTGTTGCTTGTGATAGGTTGCATGGTAGAATTATTATTTCCTTGTTATCATCGTTGCAAAGTGCCATGTTCATATGTGGTGTTTTCACTTGTTATGAAATGCCATCTTGTTGAGCTCGTTGCAATCGTTGTGTTCACCTCTATGAAGCATGCTTGTGTGTTTCGGGATCACCTTCATATGCACTTTGATGAGGTGCTTACCCTTTGCCATGTTTTGTTTCGAGGTGACTTAAACATGCTCTTTTGTATGCCATGATGATATTGTTGTTTTAGGACTTAGTGAATTTTCACTAAGTCTGAAATCTGTAACGTTCCGATGCCATGTTCGTGTGATGTTCTAGGACAAAGCATGATAGTTTTGGGGTGGATATTGATTGTTCCTTGTAGTATATATTGTTGTCTTTCCACTCATGTCCTCACATGTCCATTTGAGTGGCTGTAGCATGTTTATCTTTTGCTCTAAAGTTTCAATAAAATTCTGCTGCCAGAATTTTATTGCAAAGTTCAATATGTCCAAGATCATTGCTATTGATCCGTGGCTCCGTTGGGGGTGCACTTTGGACCTAGTTGCTGTACTATATGTCTAGTTTGTGTTCATGTCCTTTGCCATGCTTTTGGGTGCTGTAGCTTAATTATTTTGAGCTCCCAAGTTGCTATGTTGCTGTAATTTTCAGCTTTCGCTCAAATCTTGTTTCGGGCATAACTTTTAGCCCGTAACTCCGATTTCAGCGAATCTTATATCAAACTTGTGTGATTTTATATGTAGATTAATAATATCAGATTGTTATATTGTTTTGAGGTGTTTTGCTTGAGTGATGTTTTACGTGCTCCATGTGCATCCTTAGTGCATCCACCATGCATTCATGTTTTTCGACTGCGCATTGCATCTTGTTGATTGGTGCTTGGTGTGATTGTTTTGTTTAGAGCCGGAAGCTGAGACCGGGTACGAAGTTGAGCACGAGGTTTCCAACGAGGTTCAGCACGAGGACCCTTCTTACGATCCGAACGACTTCTCTTCAGGCAAGATGACCGAACCCCGATAACATTACTATCTTTGCCTATTGCTAGTAGTCTCGATCAATAGTTTTGCCTCGATGCCCATGTTCTTCTTGTCAGCCTCCTACTTGTAACCAATTGCCATGTTTAACAAACCTACCTATGCAAACCGTTGCTTGGCTAAGTACGCTTCGCTCAACCCTTCTTATAGCGTTGCTAGTTGCAGGTGAAGATTGAAGATGCTTGCTTCATGTTGAAGTTTGGTTGGGTTATATCACACTATATAAATGCTTAAATTGAAATCATCTATATATTGGCAAGGGTGGAAGGCTAAGCCTTTTGCTTGGTGATTTGTTCCACTCATGCCGTTAGGATCCGTATAAGCCGGTATTATGTTCCTTGATTATGCGTTCCTAACACGGTTGGGGTGTATGGGACCCCCTCGATAAACCGCTAAGTGCTAAGTCTTTTCTAGCAAATCCCAACATTGGTACTATTTGCCTAATAACAAACGAAAACTTGCATGGGGAGTTATAAACCCTTTTATTTAATTCAACAACCCGGGCCAGTGCTACACATGAGTGTTGGTCCAAACTGGGGGTTACGCGGGGCCACCTCGAGGGAACTCAAGGTCTGGTAAAAACCTGTGGGATCACCCATCCGGTCGTGGCCTGAGACTAGATACGCGCGGCTACTATGAGGGTGTCGGCACGCCGAGAGGATTTGCTGGATTAGCCTTACCTTAGCTCGGTATATCTTGAGCACGGGATTCCGAGGATACTCGGGTCTTCCCACTTTGGAGTTGCGACTCCGCGGATCGTGGGCTTATAATGGGTCAAGTTGGAACACCCCTGCAGGGTTTTGAACTTTCGAAAGCCGTGCCCGCGGTTATGTGGCAGATGGGAGCTTGTTAATTCCGGTTGTAGATATCTTGACACAATGTTACTAATACACTACCAGCGTGTGTTCCGTGACTGTCAATTTCCGAATAGGGATTCGGGAGTTGAACACGGAGGGGTTATGTTTGAGAGCTTGTAGCTAGGATCACTTCGTGATCACTTCTCGCCGATGCCTTCTCTTCTCGCTCTCACTTGCGTAAGCTAGATGCTAGTTGCTGCTGCAGACTTATTCCTTTCTTCAGCCTTTTCCTCACCTAAAGGCTTAAATAGTTCTGTTACCCGGGAACGGGATTGCTGAGTCCTCTGTGGCTCACAGTTACTTCACACACCAGATGCAGGTCCAGCTGTGAGCTATCCAGGTGATGGCACCGAGCTGGATTGGGAGTACGACGAGGAGCGTAGTCGGTACTACGTGCGCTACCCGGACGATCAGTAGTGGAGTCTCTTACTAGGATTCGATCCGCCTGTGGTTTTATTTATCTGAGTTTGGTTCTTTGACATTTGGCTTTTGCCCTTAGAGGGTTGTAGTGCTCTTAATGTATGATGTTTGAGACTTGTACTGTAATTCTGTGACGTGGCGAGTGTAAGCCAACTATTTTCAGTTTACTATCCCCTCTTTTACATGAGTTGTGCAAAGATTACCAAACTTGAGATCATTCTAGGATGGACTTATGCCTTTAAGTCGTGCCTCGACACGTAGGAGGTATAACTCCATCCTGGGCATTACAAGTTGGTATTCAGAGCCTTCTCCGACCTAGGAGCCCCCACTGTTTGATCGAACCGTTGACGGTTGAGTCTAGGCACACACTGAAAACTTTTTTGAGTCCTATATTATATCGGAGAGTAGGATTTCTTTGCTTCTCATCCCCTTTCTCTCTGGTGAGGACTCCTGACGTCTACTCTTGTCTCTCCTATCTTCAAAATTTGCACAAAATTTTTTTTTTAGGAATCCCGCGAGTATTCTGGGATTGTTTCGATGTTCTTGTGACAAGGATATTGTTCCTGATGCCTCCTGTTACCGAGGAGTTGAGCTTCGGGGTATCATTGTAACAAGCATATCGCGGCAGTACTAAATACTTAAGACGGCCGACATCGAAAATCTCCCCTATACGGCCAGTGGCAAGATAACCCCGACATCACCCAGTACTGGGGAGGTAGTTCGGGAGTATTGCCATAGCTTGTTATAGTGGATGCTTTTCGAAGGTCCGAGGTACACAGTTTCCGAGAAAGACTGGTTATGTGTTGAAGGATGGATACACCTGGATGTAGGTTAGAGTTGATTGCGCGGTGCTTCCCGTGTATCCCCAACACCTGATTGCATAACTGGAATCTTTCGGAAATCTATAGGTGGGTTTTATCCAGTAGATCGTAGGCATTCTTCCAACGAATGCAGGTTAGTGAGTTCGGGGTTCGACATTGAGTGAAGGGATTATATGACCGATGTTACTATCAGGAGTTGCATCTTAAAGGGTCCTTGGCTATGCTGATCCGGGGATTGCAAAACCTTTTCGTACCGCGTTCATATGCTTTCAGCACAAAGATGTTAGAACGAAACTCCTCTCTTGTGTTTGTTCCTTTCCGTACCTTGTTGTTTTTCTTATTTTATCCTTTTGTTCCCTATGTGGCTTCTCGTGAAGACTGATGTTATCAATTAACTGAGAAATTCATTCGTTCCTCTTGTTCGGATGATTTCATTCGTTCTTATTGTTCGAATGATTATTGTGAAGACTTGTTGCAATTCATTCCATTGATTCAGCTTATTCCTTTTGTCAATCAATTGCTGATTCGTGGTCATCTCTTACAGGATGGCTCCGAAAAGGGTTCCGAATGCTAACCCAGAGGTGGAAGAGGTCCCAGAGCATCCTCCTTCCCCTCCTCCTCCGCCTGAGGCTTGGAGAGCAATTATGCAGACTACTGCTCAGAACACTCAGTTGATGATGCAGATGATGCAGATGATGCAAGCTAATCAAGCTAATCAAGCTAATCAGGGTGTTCCAGGAAATCAAGGCAACTTCTTCCAGCAGCACCATGCTACCCTCAACCAGTTCTTGGCCAACAATCCTAAAGCTTTCAGTTACTGTGTCGACCCTCTTGATGCTGAAGATTGGCTAACCGATATCAAGAAGCATTTTGAGTGCAGTAACGTGAAAGAAGATGACTATGTGAAGTTTGCAGCCTTCCAACTGAAAGATCAAGCAGCTGACTGGTGGCAGCAGTACAAAGACTCAAGGCCGGGTCAAGTGATCTCTTGGGAGAATTTCTGCAAGGATTTCCGCTCGCATCACATTCCTACAAGTGTTATCGAGGGTATGCGTGAGCAATTCCGCAACCTCAAGCAGGGCTCCATGTCAGTCTATCAGTATAATGTCAAGTTCCAAAACCTCGCTCGCTATGCAAAGCAAGACATTCCTGATGCAAAGAGCAAAATCTATCAGTTCCGTGGAGGTCTCAAAGATGAACTTCAGCTTGCTCTCACTTTGTTCGAGCCAGACGAATTCGATAAGTTCTATAACATGGCTTTGAAACAAGAAGCAGCTCAGCTCAAGATGGAGGCTTCTAAGAAGAGAATTTGAGATGCTGTTCACTCTTCCTCATCGTCTCAGTTGGCTGCGAAACAACAGAAATTCTGGCTTCCTCCTCCTCCAGTGATTCGAGCTCCATACAACAACTCCATCAACTTCAACAACTCCAACAACAAGAACTCTAGTGGTCGTGGTTTCTCCCACCCACCCAACCCAAGCAACCAGTCGAAGAAGCAGTTTCAGTCTCAAGGCTCCAAGTCCAGTGGCTCTCAGTTCCGTCCTCTCTCAGAAGTGACTTGCAACAAATGCACTCAGAAGGGTCACTATGCCAACAGATGTCCGAATCCAAAGCGTCTTCACCTCCTCCTCCTATGAGTTCAGCTATTGTCAGGCATGATCCAAAGTCTGCAAGGGTCAATCTGATGAATGCAGCACAAGCAGAGGCTTCTTCTGATGTCATTCTGGGTAACCTTCGAGTGAACTCTATACCTGCTAAAGTTTTGTTTGATTCGGGTGCTTCATGCTCTTTCATGTCTCAACCATTTGCATCCAAGTATAATGTGGACATCAAAAGCTTGCCAAGGGAGTTATCAGTTGTTTCTCCGGGTAGATTGATGCATTCCAGTATATATGCTCCGGATGTTTCTATTCGCATGGGTGATTATCGATTTTTGGCTTCTCCGGTGATTCTTGGTCATTCTGACATCGACCTCATTCTCGGAATGGATTGGCTTTCTCAGCATGATGCTCACATTGATTGTGCTCAAAAGGAAGTCAAATTGACTCATTCTGATGATGATGTGATTATCTTCGCCTCCAGGGATAATACTATTCGGCTTTTCTCTCTTAATGATAAGGGTGAAATTAATGCCATAGAGCAAATTCCAGTGGTGAACGAATATCAAGACGTCTTTCCAGAAGATCTTCCAGGCATGCCTCCACACCGTCAAGTGGAGTTTGTCATCGAACTCGAGCCGGGCACTGAACCTGCTTGCCGGCGTCCATACAAGCTCTCTCCGGATGAATTGAAGGAATTGAAGAAGCAGCTTGATAAGCAGGAGAGTATGGGTCTCATCAGACCGAGTACATCTCCGTGGGGCTGTGGTGTCTTATTTGTCAAGAAGAAAGATGGCACGGAGCGTCTCTGTGTTGACTACCGGCCATTGAACAAGAAGACGATTAAGAACAAGTATCCGCTCCCCAACATCAACGAACTCTCTGAGCAGCTCAAAGGAGCTAAAGTGTTCTCTAAGCTTGACCTCCGAATGGGCTATCATCAAATTCGCATTCCCGAGGAAGACATTCCCAAGACGGCCTTCAGAACGAGCTACGGTTCATACGAGTATACCGTCATGTCCTTCGGTCTCGCCAATGCTCCTCCTACCTTTTCAAGGATGATGCATTACATCTTCAACCCCTATACGGGCGAATTCGTGCTTGTGTATCTGGATGATATTCTGGTGTTTTCCAAGAATGAAGAAGATCACGAAAAGCACTTGCGTCTGGTTCTTGATCGACTCCGAGAGCATAAATTCTATGCCAAGTTCTCAAAGTGCGAGTTTTGGCTCGATAAGGTTTTGTACCTGGGCCACATCATCTCAGCTGACGGTATTGCGGTTAATCCCGAGAAAGTTGAAGCAATTGTCAACTGGGAAGCTCCTCAGAACGTTAAGCAGCTCCGCAGTTTTCTGGGTCTTGCCAGCTATTGCAGAAGGTTTGTTGAAAACTTCTCCAAGATTGCCAAGCCTCTTTCCAACCTGCTTCAGAAGAATGTCAAATACTTTTGGTCTCCCGAATGTGAAGTGGCATTCAAAACACTCAAAGAGAAGCTTGTCTCTGCTCCAGTTCTGACTCCTCCGGATGAAACCAAGCCCTATGAAGTATTCTGCGATGCTTCTCTTCAAGGTCTTGGTGGTGTGCTTATGCAAGATAAGAAAATTGTGGCATATACTTCTCGGCAGCTCAAGCCAAGTGAGAAGAACTATCCCACACACGATCTCGAGCTAGCAGCTGTGGTACATGCTCTGATTACGTGGAGACATCTGTTGTTGGGCAGAAAGGTCGACATCTTCACTGATCACAAGAGCTTGAAGTACATCTTCACACAGCCGCATCTGAACATCCGCCAGACTCGTTGGGTTGAAATGATCCAAGAGTACAACCCGAGCATTGAGTACACTCCAGGCAAGGCGAATGTGATTGCAGATGCTTTGAGCAGAAAGGCATATTGCAACAGCCTTCTTATCAAGCCATACCAGCCTGAGCTTTGTGAAGCATTCAGGAAGCTCAACCTCCAAGTTGTTCCGCAGGGTTTTCTTGCAAATCTCCAAATTGCTCCTACCTTGGAAGATCAAGTCCGTGAGGCCCAGCTCAGTGATACCATGGTGAAGAAGGTGAAACATGGGATTTCAAAGGGCACTCCAAAATACAAGTGCTTCCGTGTGGATGAGAGAGATACCTTGTTCTTCGAGGACAGACTCGTTGTTCCCAAAGGTGATCTCAGGAAGCTCATAATGGAAGAAGCTCATGATTCTCTCCTTTCCATTCATCCTGGCAGTTCCAAGATGTATCAAGACCTCAAGCAGTCTTACTGGTGGACACGCATGAAAAGGGAGATTGCCCAATTCGTGAATGAAGGTGATGTATGCCGAAGAGTGAAAGCAAAACATCAACGTCCAGCCGGTCTTCTCCAACCTCTTCCTATTCCTGAGTGGAAGTTCGACCACATTGAAATGGACTTCGTCACTGGCTTTCCTAAATCCAAGCGAGGCAATGATGCTATCTTTGTGGTGATTGACAAGCTTACCAAAGTCGCTCACTTTCTTCCAGTCAAAGAATCAATCAATGCAGCTCAACTTGCAGAGCTGTACACTTCCAGAATTGTGTCCCTACATGGCATTCCTCAAGTGATATCCTCAGACCGTGGCAGCTTGTTCACATCAAGGTTCTGGGACTCCTTCCAGTCCGCCATGGGCACGAAGATCAGGTTCAGCACTGCCTTTCACCCTCAGACTAGTGGTCAAGTCGAGCGTGTGAATCAGATCCTAGAAGATATGCTCAGAGCCTGTGTCATCTCCTTCGGCATGAAATGGGAAGACTGCCTTCCATTTGCCGAGTTCTCTTACAACAACAGCTTTCAAGCAAGTGCAGGCAAAGCACCGTTTGAAATTCTCTATGGCAGGAAGTGTCGTACCCCTCTCAACTGGTCTGAAACAGGCGAACGCCAACTTCTTGGCAATGACTTGATCTCAGAAGCCGAAGAAATGTGCAAAGTCATACGTGAGAATCTCAAGGCCGCTCAGTCGCGTCAGAAGAGCTACTATGACGGCAAGCATCGTGATTTGGCTTTCGACATCGGTGATCATGTCTATCTCCGAGTTTCTCCGATGAAAGGAACCCAAAGATTCGGTATCAAAGGAAAACTTGCTCCTAGATACGTCGGGCCTTTCAAGATTCTTGGCAAAAGAGGCGATCTAGCCTATCAGCTCGAGCTCCCTTCCAACTTTGCAAATGTTCATGATGTCTTCCATGTGTCTCAGCTTCGCAAATGCTTCAAGGCACCTGAGCGCATGATTCCGTTTGAGGAGATTGATCTTCAACAAGACCTTTCCTACCGAGAGCATCCAGTTGCCATTCTCGAAGAAACCGAACGCAAGACTCGCAACAAGTCCATCAAGTTTCTGAAAGTCAAGTGGTCACATCACACCGACCGAGAAGCTACCTGGGAACGAGAAGATCATCTTCGTTCCGAGTACCCTTCCTTTTTCCAGTCCTAGATCTCGGGACGAGATCTTTTTGTAGTAGAGGAGAGTTTGTAATACTCCGGATGTAATACTTTCCCTTTTGGGTATATAATATATCTCCGGCTTCATCTATTTCCGTTCCGGGTTCTTTGTCTTTCGGGTTTTCGTCGTTTTGTTGTGTGAGTGTGTGGCATTCATTCATATCATGTAGTCATGTGCATTGCATTGCATTTGTGTTGTGGGTTGCATCCGGTCCCGCGTGTTTCTTCCCGTTGTCCGTTTCGCGTTCCGGAGCTCCCTCACGTGACCGTGACGTCCCGTAGGCCTACTTTGTTGTTCGGGCGTTTTACGTTACCGGTGTGCCGCGAGGTTGTTGTGTGTGTTGTTGTTTTGTTGTGTGCAACCCGCCTCTCAAATCTCGTCTCGTTTGGACTCCGTTGACTTTTCCATCCGATGTTCGTGTGGGCCCGAAGTGCCTTTACTTCGTGTCCCGGAAACACCCCTGCTGCAGTCTCTTTTCTCCTCCTAGGCCTTCTAAAACTACCCCCGCGATCGGATCCGTCGGATCGCGATCGGAGGGCTCCTAGCGCCCCTAAATCCCCTCCTAACCCTAAAAACTGCTACATATAGACCCCCTAGTCTATTTGGGCATCCCCTTCTTCTTCCCCTTCTCCACTTTCTTTTTCTTTTCCTTCTTCCTCAGATCCAAGAAAAAATCGTCTCGGATCCCGAAGGATCCTTCGATCCAGTCTCCAGAGCCGCCGCCGACCGAATCCTCGAGCGCAGGCCGGGGTCAACGCTCCTCCAGGTGAGCCGAGCGACGCCTGGGCCGCGTCGACCGAGCCGCGTCGACCGCGCCGCTCCGCGCGCGAGCGCGCCGGGCCGCCTTCGCCGCTTCGCTGCATCAGGGCCCGGCCCGTACACCGTCGCCCTCCGCTCGGTCCCCACATCACCCGAGCCGGGCCGGTCAAACCTCCTCCGCGCCAGCTTCCCGTCCATCGCCTCCCTCGGCGGACCAGGCCAAGCCAGCCGGGTCGCACTTCCTCGCCGCACGCCGCGGGCCTCCTTCGCCCCGGCCCAGGCCGCAGTCGCCCGACGGGCCTCAGCCCCTCCGCCCCGCTGGGCCTCTGCCGCCACCAGATCGACGCCGCCGGCCCGTACCAGCTTCCAGGCCGCACCGCGCGCGGGCCGCCTCAGCCCCTCCGCCCCGCTGGGCCTCTGCCACCGCACCAGATCTGGGCCGCCGCCGCTACAGTTCCTCCAGATCCGGCCCGTCTCCGTTTTTTCCCTCAGATCTGTTAGAGGTTGAACCCTAAATCCTTTTAAGTCCAGTTTTTCTTCTGTTCTGTTATGCTATCTTTGACCTGCTGTAACTTTTATTGTGGTGCTCTGTTTTGCGCGTGTGATATGTCCAGACGTTCGTGGAGATGTGCTCTACGTTTTACCTGTTGTTGTCATGCATGTTAGAGATCATCTAGGGGCTTGTTTTGCTGTTGCAATAGTGCATCATGATATAAACTGCTGTTATGTGTTATTTTCTTGCCACCTTTGACATGTGATATCTTTTAGCTCGTTTGTCCAAACGATGCAAATGACATGTCCACGTGTTCGTCTTGCCACGAACTACGTGTTGCTTGTGATAGGTTGCATGGTAGAATTATTAATTCCTTGTTATCATCGTTGCAAAGTGCCATGTTCATATGTGGTGTTTTCACTTGTTATGAAATGCCATCTTGTTGAGCTCGTTGCAATCGTTGTGTTCACCTCTATGAAGCATGCTTGTGTGTTTCGGGATCACCTTCATATGCACTTTGATGAGGTGCTTACCCTTTGCCATGTTTAGTTTCGAGGTGACTTAAACATGCTCTTTTGTATGCCATGATGATATTGCTGTTTTAGGACTTAGTGAATTTTCACTAAGTCTGAAATCTGTAACGTTCCGATGCCATGTTCGTGTGATGTTCTAGGACAAAGCATGGTAGTTTTGGGATGGATTTTGATTGTTCCTTGTAGTATATATTGTTGTCTTTCCACTCATGTCCTCACATGTCCATTTGAGTGGCTGTAGCATGTTTATCTTTTGCTCTAAAGTTTCAATAAAATTCTGCTGCCAAAATTTTATTGCAAAGTTCAATATGTCCAAGATCATTGCTATTGATCCGTGGCTCCGTTGGGGGTGCACTTTGGACCTAGTTGCTGTACTATATGTCTAGTTTGTGTTCATGTCCTTTGCCATGCTTTTGGGTGATGTAGCTTAATTATTTTGAGCTCCCAAGTTGATATGTTGCTGTAATTTTCAGCTTTCGCTCAAATCTTGTTTCGGGCATAACTTTTAGCCCGTAACTCCGATTTCAGCGAATCTTATATCAAACTTGGGTGATTTTCTGTGTAGATTAATAATATCAGATTTTTATCTTGTTTTGAGGTGTTTTTCTTGAGTGATGTTTTACGTGCTCCATGTGCATCCTTAGTGCATCCATCATGCATTCATGTTTTTCGAGTGCGCATTGCATCTTGTTGATTGGTGCTTGGTGTGATTGTTTTGTTTAGAGCCGGAAGCTGAGACCGGGTACGAAGTTGAGCACGAGGTTTCCAACGAGGTTGAGCACAAGGACCCTTCTTACGATCCGAACGACTTCTCTTCAGGCAAGATGACCGAACCCCGATAACATTACTATCTTTGCCTATTGCTAGTAGTCTCGATCTATAGTTTTGCCTCGATGCCCATGTTCTTCTTGTCAGCCTCCTACTTGTAACCAATTGCCATGTTTAACAAACCTACCTATGCAAACCGTTGCTTGGCTAAGTACGCTTCGCTCAGCCCTTCTTATAGCGTTGCTAGTTGCAGGTGAAGATTGAAGATGCTTGCTTCATGTTGAAGTTTGGTTGGGTTATATCACACTATATAAATGCTTAAATTGAAATCATCTATATATTGGCAAGGGTGGAAGGCTAAGCCTTTTGCTTGGTGATTTGTTCCACTCATGCCGTTAGGATCCGTATAAGCCGGTATTATGTTCCTTGATTATGCGTTCCTAACACGGTTGGGGTGTATGGGACCCCCTCGATAAACCGCTAAGTGCTAAGTCTTTTCCAGCAAATCCCAACATTGGTACTATTTGCCTAATAACAAACTAAAACTTGCATGGGGAGTTATAAACCCTTTTATTTAATTCAACAACCCGGGCCAGTGCTCCACATGAGTGTTGGTCCAAACTGGGGGTTACGCGGGGCCACCTCGAGGGAACTCAAGGTCTGGTAAAAACCTGTGGGATCACCCATCCGGTCGTGGCCTGAGACTAGATACGCGCGGCTACTATCAGGGTGTCGGCACGCCGGGAGGATTTGCTGGATTAGCCTTACCTTAGCTCAGTATATCTTGAGCACGGGATTCCGAGGATACTCGGGTCTTCCCACTTTGGAGTTGCGACTCCGCGGATCGTGGGCTTATAATGGGTCAAGTTGGAACACCCCTGCAGGGTTTTGAACTTTCGAAAGCCGTGCCCGCGGTTATGTGGCAGATGGGAGCTTGTTAATTCCGGTTGTAGATATCTTGACACAATGTTACTAATACACTACCAGCGTGTGTTCCGTGACTATCAATTTCCGAATAGGGATTCGGGAGTTGAACACGGAGGGGTTATGTTTGAGAGCTTGTAGCTAGGATCACTTCGTGATCACTTCTCGCCGATGCCTTCTCTTCTCGCTCTCACTTGCGTAAGCTAGATGCTAGTTGCTGCTGCAGACTTATTCCTTTCTTCAGCCTTTTCCTCACCTAAAGGCTTAAATAGTTCTGTTACCCGGGAACGGGATTGCTGAGTCCTCTGTGGCTCACAGTTACTTCACACACCAGATGCAGGTCCAGCTGTGAGCTATCCAGGTGATGGCACCGAGCTGGATTGGGAGTACGACGAGGAGCGTAGTCGGTACTACGTGCGCTACCCGGACGATCAGTAGTGGAGTCTCTTACTAGGATTCGATCCGCCTGTGGTTTTATTTATTTGAGTTTGGTTCTTTGACATTTGGCTTTTGCCCTTAGAGGGTTGTAGTGCTCTTAATGTATGATGTTTGAGACTTGTACTGTAATTCTGTGACGTGGCGAGTGTAAGCCAACTATTTTCAGTTTACTATCCCCTCTTTTACATGAGTTGTGCAAAGATTACCAAACTTGAGATCATTCTAGGATGGACTTATGCCTTTAAGTCGTGCCTCGACACGTAGGAGGTATAACTCCATCCTGGGCATTACACTAGTTATAAACCAAAAGTGGCACTAAATTACAGAGACATGCATCCATGACCCAGCAACGAACGTGTCGGTTATCAACGTATGAACCCAAGTCGTAGCAAGCTACATGGACTTAAAGGAACAACGCGTGACATTTCCCCTAAGGGACAGACACAGGAACAAAGAAGGACACATGTCGGCCAGCCTACATGTTCCGAGCAGTAGCAAACTACCAAGGCTCAGTGGAAGCACTAGGAGGCATTTCCCTGTAAGATAGGCTACCAAAGGTAAACAACTAGGTGTTGGATCCCACACATATCAAGCATTTCAATCATACACACAATATGCTCAATATGTGCAAATACAACATTGTATCACAACAGAACTCTATGACTCAAAGTACTTTATTTAAGAGGCTCCTAAGAGCCATACATAACATATCCATACAGGTAGGGGTCACATGACCCAACACTCAAGTCATACAATCATACAAGCACAAGCGGAAGCTAACATGTCTGAGTACAGACAACTTGGAAATAAAATAGGCTTGGTGAAGCCTGACTATCTACAAGGCCCTTCACAAGCTCAGGATCTCCGTCTGGGTAGCAAGCTACTAGTCGACGTCAATGTCTATGTAAAACCCATCAGAAGGGGCAGGGTTCTCCTCTGCAACAGTTATCAAGCAAACATGAGTACAAAGGTACTCAGCAAGACTTACAACATAACCTATTATATATGCATCATTATCAACAAGGGTAGTGGAGTTCATTGCAGCAAGCCAGCTTTGACTCTTGGCTAACCTATACTACAACTCTCAGTAGATTACAAGATAAGACTACGTACACGAGTCCTCTACTCACCACAACAATACACCACCGTGGATCCTCTTCCGTCATCCTACGGGAGGGACATCCACGGCACTCACACTTGTCTTGAGGCTTTTAGTAGTATCCATCAACTTGTCTATGAACTGTATAAGTAACCAAGTGGTCCGTACCGTGAACAATGGCTATTCGAATAGAATGGTAACCCTGCAGGGGTGTACTTCTTCACACATGTTTCCACCACTTAGCGTCTGCACACGACATGTGCTCGGCAGAATTCAAGCGAAAGCCGACGTGGGTGTAGATCATGACCTAACCAACCACTCAAGTCTCTCGTCCAGGTTTATCGCCAATTTGGGTTCCATCCGTGGGGAGATCCGGTCGGGGTGTCGCTCACGGCCCCAAACGATGTGTACAGGGTTCCCGAGTCACCAAACGGGCGACCGGTACACCGTGCAACGTACCTGTCGCATCACAGCCCATCCCGAGGGTCAGCGCTGTGCACGACCACCAGTAAACTACAAACACCAGAAACTAGTGCAACTCCTGGACAGAGAACAAGGGCAGTCAATAAGTCGAGCGGGGTCATATTTCAGGGCCCAATGTGTGGTAGTAGCTGTAACTTGAACCACACATACAGATCTCAGGTCCTATGGACAGTTCCAATGAAACAACCCACCAAGTACTCCTACATGGCCTTTCATCGATACCTTTACCAAACATGTTCCACACTTTACTCTCTTTAACGAGCATGATCATTTCACTCTGATCCATCACCCAGATGAACCAGACCTGACACAACTCTAAGCATAGCAGGCAACATAAACAAATAGCATGGTGTAACACACATCACATGGCTCAATCAACTCCTACACATGCTAGGGGGTTTCAACTATTTACTGTGGCAATGACAGGTCATGCAAAGGAATAGGGTTCAACTACCGCAGCAAGTAGCAGTTCACATGCTGTTGCCTTAATGCAGTAAAAGAGAGCAGGAGCGAGAAGATGGGTTTGTATCGGAATGATCAATGGGTTGCTTGCCTGACAGATTGGTTGTCGGGTACTGCTCTTCGGTTGGATACACAGTTGTATCCTCGGGAGCAGGACCTACCATGGAGAACACCGACGGTACAACCAACATACAAACAAATGCAACAATATGATGCATGCTCATGACATGGCAAGATGAATGTGTTTTGGGATAATGCAACTATAAACAAAAAGGTTTGAGCTCATTTGAATCAAAGATTCAAATTTATACCCAAACTATTATTTATTAAAGTGCATTATCATGTTTTAATGTGAACAGCAAGGTTAAATTCCACAAACATGCATGAAACAAGTGCCATTGGAAAGATTGGATTTTTTGATCAATTTTTATATATAAATCGTTTCCATGTGAGCTACTGTTGAATTTATATGATTTTTTGAAGTTTAAAGTATTTTCTGGAATTTCCTGAATTGTTTTAAATCAATTAATCCCAGAAAAGCATTTACTGTGTCAGCATGACATCATGCTGACGTCAACAGGTCAACAGACCTGGTCTAGGTCAAACCTGATTGGTGGGTCCCGCGTGTCAGTGTCATTAGGTTAACTAATTAATTTAAACTGCTGATCCTAATTAACTTAGCCGCTTGGGTCCACCAGTCATTGACTCCAGTGGCTCAACCTGGGCCCACCCATAGTCAAACAGGGTCAAACAGACCGGCGTTTAGCCGCCGGCGAAGCCATACACGGCGGTGGGGTGCGGGATTCGTGCTCTGGCGACCAAATCAACGGCGGAGCACGTCTACGTGCTGCTGGTGAAGTGCCGCATCGAGTGGTGGTGGTAGTTGGCCTCGGTGTCACCGGAAAAGGTGCCGGCGACGATTCCAGCGGCTGCAGGAGCTCGGGTGAGCTCGGGCTAGTCGCTAGAGGGCTCGGCGAGGCTCGTGTTGAGGTGCTCTAGGCTCCTGGAGGTGCGGTGAAGCTAATGGACAGGGTGGCGCGACCGTTGGGTGGCCGGAGCCTCGTCGGCGATGAGCTCCGCGGCGGCGCGTGCGAGTGAGCTTCGTGTAGTCGGTACAGGGCTCGAGGGGGGAAACGGAGAGGATGGGGAGGTAGCTAGGCTCACGGTGGTCGCGTTGGACTTGACAGCGAGGTCGGGGACGAGCTGCTGCGACGGTGAGGTCGCCGGCGATTTCGATGGCCGAACGGGGGAGAAGTGCTCGGGGACGGCGCGTTGGAGCTTCTCGGTTGCGTGGCTCGTCGGGGAGGCGTAGCAGACGGTGGGGGAGCTCGGGGACACGTCGGCGAGGCGAGGGGGGCTCGGTGGCTGCGGCTATGGCGGCAGGACGGCGGCGGCTGCGTCGGCCTTGGCGAGGAGAGGGCGAAGGAGAGAGGCAGGGAGAAGTGAGGCGTCCAGGGCGTTCGGGCGACGACGTGGAGGTAGTCCAGGCCGTTTCCGCGGTGAGGCAGTGGCCAGGGCGGCAAGCAGCTGCCGTGGTGGCACGCGGCCGTGCGCCGGCGTCACCTGCCTGTCTGGCTGCCGAAGCAGCTGGCTGGCTCGGGCCAGCACAGTGCTGGGCTGCCAGGTGGGCCAGCTGGTCCAGGTAAGTGGGTTGTGCCCTCCTTCTCTCTCTTTTCTATTTTTCTTTCTGTTTTGTTTTCTTTTTCAACTTTGTTGAATTAATAAAAAATGCTAGAGCATCTTTATAAATTATAAAACTAGTCATGCCCACTGTATATAATATGAACAGCATGGAACATTTTAGTTTATGATTATTTGGGCACCTAAAATATTTTATAGCATTTAAATGCCCAAATGCAATTACAACATGAATTAATCCAGAGACCTTTGGATGTCCTAGAAAATTATGCACCATTTTTGTCAGAGGTTTAAGACCAAGGCAAAGATGATGAACATTTTTGAAAGGCATTTTGGGTACATTGGAAAATATTTTATTAAATCCTAGTTGTTAGAAGAGGGGTGCTGGGGTTTCTGTCATTCCCATTTCAAGTTTCTGTAAAAAGTAAGCATGATGCACGCTCTAGCCAGTCCTAATGCAAGCACTGAGTAGGGATGTGACAACTCACCCCCACACAAAAGAATCTCGTCCCGAGATTCGGGTTCCTCCGGAAAAAGGGTGGGGTACTCAAATCGAAGACGATCCTCCCTTTCCCAAGTAGCTTCATTCTCGGAATGATGTGACCATTGAACATTGAGAAACTTGATATTATGACATCGAGTGGTACGCTTGGTTTGATCGAGAATACAAACAGGGTATTCTCGATGTGTGAGATTGTCCTGGAGATCAAGCGTTTCGTGGTCCACTCCGCGGATAGGATCCGAGAAGCAATGCCTGAGTTGAGAAACGTGGAAGACATCATGAACTCTGGAAAGGTGCGGAGGTAGTTCCAATTGCTAGGCAACTTCTCCTCGTTTGGCAAGAATGCGAAAAGGACCGATGTAACGAGGAGACAATTTGCCTTTGATACCGAAGCGATGGGTTCCCTTAAGAGGGGTAACCCGAAGGTAAGCCTTATCGCCGACTTCAAAAGTCACAGCCTTATGATGACTATCATATTGGCTCTTCTGGCGAGACTGGGTTGTTTTCAATTTCTCACGAACGATGCGAACTTGCTCTTCTGCTTCCTGGATCATATCCGGACCAAAGGATTGTCTTTCCCCGGTTTCTGACCAGTTAAGAGGTGTTCGACACCTTCGTCCATATAGAACTTCGAAGGGAGCCTTGCCCAAGCTGGCTTGATAACTATTGTTATATGCGAATTCGGCGAATGGAAGACACTTCTCCCAATCCATACCGAAAGAGATGACAGAGGCTCGAAGCATATCCTCCAGAATTTGATTGACTCGTTCTACTTGACCACTTGACAGAGGATGAAAGGCGGTGCTAAAAGAGAGATGAGTCCCCATAGCATTCTGGAAACTTTCCCAAAATCGAGAGGTGAAAAGACATCCACGGTCTGAGTTAATCTCCAACGGCACACCATGAAGTGATACTATCCAAGAGATATACAAGTCTGCTAGCTGGCTAGCGGTTATAGTCTCTCGAACAGGCATGAAATGGGCTACTTTGGAGAGGCGGTCGATAATGACGAAGATAGCATTATTCCCTTTCCTGGTCCTGGGAAACTCGGTAATGAAGTCCATACCGATCTTGTCCCATTTCCATTTGGGAATAGCTAAAGGTTGAAGGGTGCCAGCAGGCCGTTGATGCTCTGCTTTGACTCGACGACAAACGTCGCAGTTAGCAATGAACTGAGCGATTTCTCTCTTCATCCTAGTCCACCAGAACCTCTGGCGTAGGTCCTGATACATTTTGGTGCTACCGGGATGAATCGTGAGAGGAGATTCATGAGTCTCCTTAAGGATCAACTGCCGTAGATGTTGGTTCTTGGGAACCACTAAACAGTTCTCGAAGAAAACAACACCTCTGTTATCAATGGAGAAACAACCTGCAAGTCCTTTGTGAATGTTCCTCTTGATTCGGGAAATCCCTGTATCTTGCTTCTGGGCAGCTATGATTCGATCCATAAGGGTAGGTTTTGCCACCAAGGTGGAAAGGAATCCTCGAGGAACAATGTGAAGGTTAAGCTTATGAAATTCCTTGTGGAGAAGTGGTTGCCCTTGTTGTAACATCAGGTTGTTAAATTAAGACTTACGAATTAGTGCGTCAGCCATGACATTGGCCTTCCCAGGGGTGTAAGTGATTCCTAAGTGATAATCTGTGAGCAACTCAACCCAACGTCTTTGCCTGAGGTTCAGATCCGGTTGGGTGAAGATGTGTTTCAGACTATGGTGATCAGTGAAGATTTCACAACGATTACCAAGAAGGTAATGTCGCCATATTTTGAGTGCGTGGACTACAGGTGCAAGCTCTAGATCATGTGTATGATAGTTATCCTCACGTGGACGCAACTGCCGAGATGCGTAGGCAATCACTTGACGATCTTGCATGAGTATGCAACCTAGTCCTTGTTGCGAGGCGTCGCAATATTAGATAATAAAGTCCTTGGAAAAGTCTGGTGGTACCAGTGCGGGTGTAGAGGTCAGGCATCTGTTCAGTTCCTGAAAGCTGGACTCGCACTGTGGGGTCCACTCGAACTTTTTATCTTTCTTGAGGAGTTCAGTTAGAGGTTTAGCAACCTTGGAGAAATTCTCGACGAAGCGTCGGCAATAGCTAGCTAAACCAAGGAAACTCCTAACTTGCTTGACTGATTCAGGAGGAGTCCAATCAAGGACGTCCTAAACTCGCTCGGGATTGACGGCAATACCCTTACCAGAGATTACATGACCCAGATAGGTCACTTCTGACAACCAAAATTCACACTTGGAGAATTTGGCATAAACACGGTGCTCTCGAAGTTTCGTCAATACCAGCCTTAGATGCTCGGCATGATCTTCCTTGTTCTTGGAGTAAATGAGTATATCATCGAGGTATACCACGATGAATTTATCCAAGTACTCCATGAATATAGAATTCATTAGCCGGGAGAAAGTGGCTGGGGCATTGGTTAACCCGACGGACATGACGGTGTACTCGTATTGGCCATAACGAGTAAAAAAGGCCGTCTTGGGAATGTCCCTGTTCTTGATTTTGGTTCGATGGTAGCCCAACCTCAAATCCATTTTGGAAAAGACTAAGGATCTAGCGAGCTGATCATACAAGTCGTTGATCCTGGGAGCGGATACTTGTTCCTTATGGTGACCAGATTGACAGGTCGATAATCTACAACCATCTGTTCCGTTCCATCCTTCTTCTTGACGAAGAGGATGGGACAAGCCCAGGTAGAAGAACTAGGACGGATGAAGCCCTTTTTCAAGGACTCATCCAGTTGTTTCTTAAGCTCAGCTAGTCCTAGGGGTGCCATCTTATAGGGTCTCCTAGAGATTGGGACAGTTCCTGGAACAAGATCTATCACGAACTCGATATCTCTGTTAGGTGGAACACCTGGCAGTTCTTCTGGAAAGACATCCGGAAAGTCACGGACTACCGGGATATCTTCGAGTTCTGGTAGAGGGCTGGCATTAAGAGAGTAGAGTTGATGCTCAGCCATTCGGGCCAAGACATTGACTGTCTTGCCGGATGGGTGTGTAAGTTGAACAGTCCTAGTGTAGCAATCAATCTTGGCGTAATGAGCTGTCATCCAGTCCATACTCAAGATGATGTTTATGTCCGAGGACTTCAGAGCTATTAGTGATGCAAGGAAAACAAGTCTATCGACAATAATTTCATTCCCATGGCTTACCCTAGAGGTTTGCCATTTTGAGCCAGGAGTTTCAATAACCATGGAAGTGGGCATGTCACAAAAAGTCATGTTGTGCATTCGAGCATAGCTCTCAGATATGAACGAATGAGATGCTCCAGTGTCGAAAAGAACAGATGCCGGATGGCAGTTAACAAGAAGTGTACCCAGGACGATGTTAGGATCCTCATAAGCTTCCTCAGCAGAGACATAGTTGACATGACCACGTGCAGTGGGGATTGGCTTGACATAGTTCACCTTGCCTGTTGGCTTACCACGGCCAACGGATTTTCCTGGCTGGTTCTGAGGACACTCACGCATGTAGTGCCCTGGTTCTCCACATTTGAAGCCAGTGCGTGGAGCAAAGTTGGTAGGTGGTCCTCCATAAATCTTAGCAGGTGCATACTGTTGGATTGGGCGAGGCGCCTCATAGGATGGCCTCGGAGTGTACTTGGGTGGTAGAGCACTGTTAGGAACCCACACACGGCACTTGTGAGAGCCAGAGCCGGATGAGGAACCCAAGTCACGAGAATGCTTGCGTGTGGCTTCAAAAGCAGTCTGGCCCGTCTCAGCACTGATGGCTTTGTTCACCAATTTTTGGAAGGAGGTGCACTCGTGCAGACACATATCTCGGCAAAGTGCAGGGCTGAGTCCCTTGCGGAACCTCGCCTGCTTCTTGGCATCGGTGGACACTTCCTTGGGTGCATAGCGAGCCAAGTTGCCAAACCGTGACTATAGCCATCCACGGTTAGCCGGTGCTGGGTGAAATTGCAGAATTCCTCCCGCTTGCGATCCATGAGACCTTCCGGAATGTGATGTTCACGGAATGCCGCACTGAACTCTGCCCAAGTAGTGAGCTGGCCAGCAGGACGCATGGCTTCAAAGTTTTCCCACCAGAAGCTGGCAGGGCCCTCAAGATGGTAGGCGGCGTAAGTAACCTTGCCAACTTCGGCCACACGGGCAGAGTGTAGTTTGTGGGTGATACTGCGAAGCCAGTCATCCGCATCCAGAGGTTCAGCGGAATGATGGAACTTCGGTGGGCACATCTTTATAAAGTCATTAATTGACACCACGTCATTCCTCTGGCGGAACCCAGTGTTCTGCTCTATGCGTTCCAGCAGACGGTTGGTCTCTCTCTTGTTCCTTTCTGCTTCGAGCATAACTTCAGCCAAGCAGGGTGGTTGGGGCAGATTCCCATCTCTAGCCCCACTGGCCTCACCCTGCTCCTGAGCAACAGGAGTGTTGCGAGTGTTGACCATCCTAGGAAAACAAAACAACGGCTTAGACAAGGATGGCAAAACTTTGACATAGAGGTGCAGAATGTAAGGGATGACACGGAATGCAGAGATGTTCATCCGTATGACATGGTAATATAGAAACTGCCATATATACACCAGTGGTCATACACACCATACATAGTTTAGTACAAGCCAAGGCTAAAGTACAACTGCGGTGAAAGACGATACATCTCATCAGAGGCACTCCAAGCTCCTATACATTATTTAACTACGCCTCCGGAACTCAGTACAAACTAAGTCATATTCCACAAGACGCGCAGGACTGTGGAAATACAACTACTACGATACTACTACTGCCACGGTCTAGCTCAGACACTCCCGTAGTAATCTTCGTAAAGATTACCACCGTAGCCTGGAAGTGGAACAGGTGGATCTTGAAACTCTCGAGCACTCGAAGGCGGTGGACCATAGGGACACGGATGTGGTGTCAGTCCCGTTGCTGGTGGTAACCTACGCCCACGTGGAGGTGTAATACCCCCAACATCACGCCAATCCATACGATCGGGCAGACGAGTCCACACGGGGTACAAATCCCGCATATCCAGATATCCGGTGTTCACGGCAGGTGCAAGCCGTGTCAAAGTAGTCCAGTGGGCGGCTCAAGTGTTAAAAAGCTCCATCCGGAGAGCACGGACCTCACGGTCCCTATCCTCCAGCATCTGAGTAGTAGTCTGAAGCAGTGGCTCCTCATGAGCGGCATCAGTATACAATCCAGTGTAGTAGCCTTCCTCTCCAGGAAGTGAGGCTGGCGTGTAACAGAACTCAGTGTTCAGCAGAAGGGCATGCCTAGCCCGGATGATGGTCATCATCGAGTAAGCGGCATCCTGCACTGCCATCTCGATGGTAACCCCGAGTCCATAAGACCAATGGATGGGGTCGGTAGCTCCGGGATATGAGGGGTATATCCGGACGGTGGAGAAATACTGACTCTGGTTGAAATCCCGGTACTGTTCCTCCACAGTGTACTCAGGATACCAACGATAGCCGGTCTGAGTCAACACACGGACTAGCATGGCCATGTGACCTGGCACATTAATGCACCGAGTCAAACGGACCACCTGGTGAGGTGTGCGACCAGACATCTGAAACACGAAATAATGCAAAGGCATTAGAATTTCTGGAAGAAATCGGGCAGCATAACAACTGTAAATGCTCAAAAAAGATTTTGAGACATCATACAAATGATAGCATAGCCACTCAACAACATCATATCAAGGTTCTGGGTCCAACTAATCATCATAATAGAAGGGTAGAAACTGAACTGAGGCTTGAAACCAACAATCCTGAGAGTCTACGGATTAGTAACACGTGAACCTAGTAAGGATGAAAGGCCTAGTCCTAAACCCCCGTAGAAATAATAGGCTCACTCAGATCAGAAGGGTATAAGGTAAAGAAGTAAAAAGAGCCTTACGTTCCCTTCCACAATCACTTCCCCTACATATAACTAAGAATTTTCTAAACTCAACATCGACCAGTTTCGCTTGAGAAACCTATAGGCAGTCCGGCTCTGATACCAACGCTGTCAGGACCCCGATCCTAAGTCACACCGATCTAGCTTGTAACACGTCATATCACTTTGCGGCCTCACGCACGGTATCCCCACGGGTGCCACCTTACCTGGCCCGGGACCGTTTGCGCATTTTGGCACACGTATATGATTGTGTCGCTAGCATCCATATGATAGAGAACCCGGGCAGATATGGCTAGTTATAAACCAAAACTGACACTAAATTACAGAGACAGGCATCCATGACCCAGCAACGAACGTGTCGGTCATCAACGTATGAACCCAAGTCATAGAAAGCTACATGGACTTAAAGGAACAACGCGTGACATTTCCCCTAAGGGACATACACAGGAACGAAGAAGGACACATGCCGGCCAGCCTACATATTCCGAGCAGTAGCAAGCTACCAAGGCTCAGTGGAAGCACTAGGAAGCATTTCCTTGTAAAATAGGCTACCAAAGGTAAACAACTAGGTTCCGGATCCCACACATATCAAGCATTTCAATCATACACACAATATGCTCAATATGTGCAAATACAACATTGCATCACAACAGAACTCTATGACTCAAAGTACTTTATTTAAGAGGCTCTGAAGAGCCATACATAACATATCCATACAGGTAGGGGTCACATGACCCAACACTCAAGTCATACAATCATACAAGCACAAGAGGAAGCTAACATGTCTGAGTACAGACAACTTGGAAATAAAACAGGCTTGGTATAGCCTGACTATCTACACAGCCCTTCACAAGCTCAGGATCTCCGTCTGGGTAGCAAGCTACTCGTCGACGTCAATGTCTATGTGAAACCCATCAGAAGGGATAGGGTTCTCCTCTGCAATTGTTATTAAGCAAACATGAGTACAAAGGTACTCAGCAAGACTTACAACAGAACTTATTATATATGCATCATTATCAACAAGGGTAGTGGAGTTCATTGCAGCAAGCCAGCTTTGACTCTTGGCTAACCTATACTACAACTCTTAGCAGATTGCAAGATAAGACTACGTACACGAGTCCTCTACTCACCACAACAATACACCACCGTGGATCCTCTTCCGTCATCATACGGAAGGGCCATCCACGGCACTCACACTTGTCTTGAGGCTTTTAGTAGTATCCGTCAACTTGTCTATGAACTGTATAAGTAACCAAGTGGTCCGTACCGAGAACAACGGCTATTCGAATAGATTGGTAACCCTGCAGGGGTGTACTTCTTCACACATGTTTCCACCATTTAGCGTATGCACACGACATGTTCTCGGCAGACTTCAAGCGAAAGCTGGCGTGGGTGTAGACCACGACCTAACCAACCACTCAAGTCTCTCGTCCAGGTTTATCGCCTATTTGGGTTCCATCCGTGGGGAGATCCGGCCGGGGTGTCGCTCACGGCCCCAAACGATGTGTACAGGGTTCCTGAGTCACCAAATGGGCGACCGGTACACCGCGCCACGTACCTGCCGTATCACAGCCCACCCCGAGGGTCAGCGTTGTGCACGACCACCAGTAAACTACAAACACCAGAAACTAGTTGCAACTCCTGGACAGAGAACAAGGGTTGTCAATAAGTCGAGCGGGGTCATATTTCATGGCCCAATGTGTGGTAGTAGCTGTAACTTGAACCACACATACAGATCTCAGGTCCTATGGACGGTTCCAATGAAACAACCCACCATGTACTCCTACATGGCCTTTCATCGATACCTTTACCAAACATGTTCCACACTTTCCTCTCTTTACCATGTACTCCGACGGTTTCAACTATTTACTGTGGCAATGACAGGTCATGCAAAGGAATAGGGTTCAACAACCGTAGCAAGTAGCAGTTCACACGCTGTTGCCTTAATGCAGTAAAAGAGAGCAGGAGCGAGAAGATGGGTTTCTATCGGAATGATCCATGGGTTGTTTGCTTGGCAGATTGGTTGCGAAAAGAAAGCTGTCAGGACCCCGATCCTAAGTCACACAGGTCTAGTCTGTAACACATCATATCACTTTGCGGCCTCACGCCCGGTATCCCCACGGGTGCCACCTTACCTAGCCCGGGACCGTTTGCGCATTTTGGCACCCGTATATGATAGTGTCGCTAGCATCCATATGACAGAGAACCCGGGCCGACATGACTAGTTATAATCCAAAAGTGGCACTAAATTACAGAGACAGACATACATGGCCCAGCAACGAACGTGTCGGTCATCAACGT
This sequence comes from Secale cereale, assembly GCA_902687465.1. Taxonomy (NCBI): domain Eukaryota; kingdom Viridiplantae; phylum Streptophyta; class Magnoliopsida; order Poales; family Poaceae; genus Secale; species Secale cereale. The sequence continues at coordinate 378,975,617 of LR738711.1, forward strand.
ATGAACCCAAGTCGCAGCAAGCTACAAGGACTTAAAGTAACAACGCGTGACATTTCCCCTAAGGGACAAACACAGGAACGAAGAAGGACACATGCCGGCCAGCCTAAGTGTTCCGGAGCAGTAGCAAGCTACCAAGGCTCAGTGGAAGCACTAGGAGACATTTCTGTGTAAGATAGGCTACCAAGGGTCAACAACTAGGTGTCGGATCCCACACATAGCAATACACATTACACGTACGCATAGCATGCATGTATGTGCTGTACAACATGGCATCACAACATAACTCAACAAATCATATAGATAAGGCCCAGAAGAGCCATCATAACATTTATTACAAACAGAGGTCACATGACCCAACATACAGAGCATACAGGCAACGGAAGCATAACATGTCTGAGTACAGACAACTACAAATGAAAAAGGCTAAGAAGCCTATCTATCTACAAGACCCTCCCAAGGGTACAAGATCGTAGCTGAGGTAACAAGCTAAACGTCGAAGTCCACGCGGAACCACTAGTGAGACCGAAGTCTCTCTGCAAAACATAAATTAAGCAAACGTGTGTACAAAGGTACTCAGCAAGACTTACATCAGAACTAGCTACATATGCGTCAGCATCAACAAAGGGGTGGTGGAGTTTGACTGCAGCAAGCCAGCTTTGACTCGGTGGCTATCCTGAACTACAACTGCCAGTAACTCTTTTGAGGTGCCGCACATGAGTCCACATATTCACCAATCAATACACCACTATGGATCCACTCCCGTCTCCCTACGAGAAGGCCATCCATAGCACTCACGCTTATCTTGCGCGTTTTAGAGTATCCACTTTCACTTGTCTATGAACTGTACAGGTAACCCAGAAGTCCATTTCCGCGGACACGACTATTCGGATAGATCATATATAACCCTGCAGGGGTGTACTTCTTCACACACGCTCTCACCACTTATCGCCGTTTACACGACATGTACTCGGCAACCTTCAAGTGGAAGCCCAGCGAGGGTGTCGGCCACGACCTGACTGACCACACAAATCCCTAGTCCAGGTTTATCGCCTATTTGGGTTCCATCCGTGGGGAGATCCGGCCGGGGTGTCGCTCACGACCCCAAGCGATGTTTACAGGGTTCCCGAGTCACCAAACGGGCGACCGGTACACCGTGCCACGTACCTGCCGCGTCACAGCCCACCCCGAGGGTCAGCGCTGCGCACGACCTCCAGTAAACTACAAACACGAGAAACTAGTTGCAACTCCTGGATAGAGGACAAGGGCAGTTAATAAGTCAATAGAGCTTGGAGCGCCCGGAGCCCAATGCGAGGTAGTAGTTGTTCATGGATCAACCAACACAGAACTCAGTTCCTGAGGACGGCTGCAATGAGAAAACCTACCATGTACTCCTACATGGCCTCTCATCGCTACCTTTACCAAAACGTGTTCACACAGTTAGCTCACACACAATAGGACATGTTCATCACCATTCCAATTCATCCCCGATGAATCAAACCTGACATAACTCTAAGCAATAGCAGGCATAACCAGAAAGCATGAATGAGTAGGCACAACATGGCTCAAACAACTCCTACTCATGCTAGTGGGTTTCAACTATTTACTGTGGCAATGACAGGTCATGCAGAGGAAAGGGGTTCAACTACCGCAGCAGGTAACAGTTGAAGCGTTGTTGTCCTAATGCAGTAAAAGGGAGCAAGAGCGAGAGAGTGGGATTGTATCGGAATGCTCGATGGGGTTTGCTTGCCTGGCACTTCTGAAGATAGCACTGTGTCTTCATCAGTGTCATCGATCACATCGTCGGAACAGCATCTACAGAGAGGGGACAAACACCGGCAAACAAGAGAGAACACAATCAATGCAATGCGACAATATGATGCATGATCATGACATGGCAATATGTTGTTAATTGGGCTAATGCAACTAGCAACCATATTAAATGAAGTTGGTTTGAACTAAAGGTTCAAATTCAAACTCCATATGTGATTATTTAAATGTCATTTAATTGATTTGACCTGATCAGCAGGTTTAACCTGTTCAAACATGCATGAAAATGCCATAAACAGATTCCTTGAAATTTTTCTGATCATTTTTTATATATAAATTATTTTCATTGGAGTTATAGATTATTTTATGTGATTTTTAGAAGTTTTGGCTATTTTCTGAATTAAATAAATCATTTCTGATTTATTTTAAATTCCAAAAAATACTTACTGCGTCAGCATGACATCACTTTGGTGTCAGTAGGTCAAAAGGTCAGTTCAGGTCAAACCTGACGGCTGGGACCCACATGTCAGTGGCACAGCCAGTTAACACAGGCTGTTAGCGCTAATTAGCTAACCAACTTAATTAACCCAGAGGCTGGCCCACATGTCAGTATCTCAAGGCTTAATTAAGTTTAGGTTTAAACTAAACTAATTTAACAGGGGCTGGCCCCACCTGTCAGTAGCACATTACACTAAGGACAACAATTAGCAGTTAAAAACAACCTAAGCTAATTTAGTCCAACGCCGGCCCCACATGTCATTGACCCAGGGGGGGTCAAACTGGTCAAGGAGGAAGGTCAAACCTGTCGGCGACTCGCCACCGGTGAGACCAAGACGACGGTTGTGCTCGGAAATCGCCCTTCGGCGACCAAAATGACCGCGGAGACTATCTACGCGAAGCCCATGTTCCCGCGCATCCGTTGCGGCAAGCGGCAGTTGTTGGGGCGGCCAGAGTTCATCGGAAACGAGCTCGCAGCGGCAGCTGGCGATCGGGTGTGCTCGGGTTTGGCGCTAGGCTGCATGATAGAGCTAACGGATGGTTGCGCTCGGCTCCTGGGAGCAAGGTGAGTGCGATGACGTGCTCAAAAGTGGGCGGAGGCGGTTGTGGCCACGACGGCGACAAGGTCAGTGGCGGCCGGAGTTCGGCCGCGACGGGGCTACGGCCTAGAGGTCAAACACGACCATGGGAGATGGGGGAAACGGCTCGGGGGCTCAGAGCGCGTCCCAGGGGCATCAAAACGGGCTCGAGGACGGCTTGGCCAGAGCGAATCGACAGCGACAAACGGCGGCACCCGAGGTTGAAAAAGGCATCGGGGGTGGCACTTCGAGGCGTCCGGCGTCGCTTGGCTTGATGAGGAGGTCTTAGACGTTGCGGCGGAGCTCCTGGCCAGCTCAGGGAGGCGAGGCGGTGGCTGTGGCTGTGGTGGCTGCGAGCGGCGGCGACAAGCCCGCTCGATGGAGAGAGAGAGAGGAAGGGGAGGGGAAGGGGTACAGGGGAAGAGGGGAAGAGGTGCAAGGGGTCGTGGGGCTTCTCTATCGCAGATCAGGACGAGGGCAGGAAGCAGGAGGTGGCGGGGAGACGTGGCTGCGGCCGGTTGTGATGCGGGCACGCAGCAGCTCCTACTGGCAGGAGCTTGAAGAAGCTCCTGGCAGTTGGGCTGGGCTGTCTGCTGGCTGGGCTGCTACAGAAAAGCCAGGTAAGGCCCAGGTGAGTCTCTCTCTCTTTCTTTTTCTAAAACTATTACTATTTTCTATTTTTGATATTTGTTTTGGCTTTAGTAAAAATGCCAAAGCTTTTTTAGAAAAAAATCATGAGACTGCTTGTGGCCACTGTTTGGATTATTTCCAACAGCTAACATTTCAGTTCATGAATATTTGGACATCTAAAATAATATATAATATTTAAATGCCCAAATGCAAATAAGGTATGATTTAATTCAGTGCCCAAAATATTCCACAAAAATGTTCACTCGTTTTGGTTTGGTCTCAAAGCCTTTCCAAAATTATCAAACATTGATGAAGGCATTTTGGTCATTGGAAATGATTTTATTCTTGACCCTAGTTGAATTCATTTGGTGCTAGGGTTTGAACATCCCCATTTCCAATTTTCTGAGAAAATTAAACATGATGCACAAGAAGACCAAGCAAAGAGAAGCAAGGACTGATCTAGGGCTGTGACAACTCACCCCCACTAAACAAGAATCTCGTCTCGAGATTCAGGACGTGAGATAAGAAATCAGAGGGGACACTAACTAACACAATCTTCATGATCCAAGTGTCCTTCATATGAATGTTGATTGCTTGCATCATGTTGTTCTTGACATCCTTGCTTTCGAGGTCTTTGTCCAACACAGTGACGACGAAAGAAACTCTACAGTACTTGATCTTCTGAAAGACCGAGCAACTCAAGATCAACTCATGGAGTGAGATGTTGAAACATCTATTGAGCCGAGACATGGAACACACATCCAAAAGTATGGAGGGAAACAAACGATGAAGGTTCACTTGGTAGGAAAAATTCCACATTTAAAAAGATGGTGATCGATATTACCAGACGGGGCACCTTAGAGAGGGTGACTCGTAGAATTATTCCCTTAAGTGGTAAAAAGAATTACTTTTGATATAGAGATCATTGAAACTCTCTATACCAGCCTGAGGCAAACCACAATCGATCGTTTGACGGAGTCCGAAAGAATGACATTCTCGGGACAGAATGGATGATGTGGACTACCTTGTTGAAGACAACACAAGGGATGATTCTGCTTATCATCGGAAATGGATGGAACCCATGGTAAAATGGCACATTTGCAGTGCAAGCTGGGAACAAAAAGCAAATGCTGGGAATGATCCTGGTAACTGGGAAGAAATCCAACAGTAGAGACTGAATCTACTCTTTGAGAGGTTATAGCATAATCAAGAACACTAGGAGTGTGGGGACCCCGACTTAAGAGTCGAGATCACCGAATGCACGTGTACAGTGATCCCAGAGATCAATGCTCACTGAACACACAGAAGCTGAATAACAAGAGTCTTACATCCATACATACCGTCTTACACAAATTATGACCATTATGGCCAAGTCTTACATAGATAAAGCCTCGAGGGTTGAATAGCAAATAAACTCGAATAGCGGAAGTCTTCGTAGATAAGTAGAACCCATGCCATCTGCCTTAACCCTGCGGGCATTCTGACTGTTAAAGCGTCCTAGTTCGCATGTTCGTCTCCATAGAATTATTCTTCAAATTCCTGCTCCTCCATGCCTGGCCAATTAAATAACCAGTGTCAAGCCAATGAGTACTTTGAATGTACTCGCAAGCAACCCATGATTTGGTTCAAGGTAACAATGCAAATATACAACAACGAGCAACCTATCTACAAGCTAGATTAAATATTCTACCATCATGTAACATGCATCAATAAATTTGGGTAACTTTGAAGACACGTTACAGCTATCAACATGAATAGGGTTCAATTCAACGAGTCAAGTCACCACCTTGACTCAACACACACATACTTTCACCGAGACTGTAAAATTCTGGACATAGTTTAAGTAGCACCACCCAACTGTCCATGACCGTGGACATGGCTATTCGAATAGTTTTACACTCTGCAGAGGTTGCGCACTTTACCCGCAAGATCCGGGAAGCTTTCGTGTCACCCACGATCCCACAGTACCTCAAGTACTCGGGGAAAGCACCCGGTAATTATATTTCCCTAGACGACACTAACATAGGGTCCAGTCGCTGGTGCACAGCCCTCGTGTACAAACGGTAACTCATGGGACTTGCCCTCTTTACAAAGTCACGCATACACGAAGGGACCAACAGTGTGTCCGGTGCCCTGTGAAAACAGTCATGGTCGCCTATCCAAGCACGACCCCGTCCCGGGAGAGACCTCAAGTCTTTCCCGTCACTAGTAATGTGGTCACCATGCTAGTATCGGCCTAAGTAATCAATAATGCCACGCCCCATAAGGGGTAGAGTGGTTGCACATGTTTGGTTGGGACGGTAGTCACACATAAATCTAATCCATCATTTCACCCACACACAAGATCTTTCTTGGCACACCACTTCTTCCTCAAGTGATGACCTAACTCAACATCACCCTCGGGCATTAGGGGCACCCGATGGGGTTTTCGAGAAGAATGCAACCACGAAGGATTCATGGCACACATGCATCACTAAGCATCACTACTAATCATTTGCATTGCATCTAAGCATATAGCAAGATCATGTGGTGGCTTACAACTAGGTCACCACAGTCACTCTTATCATCATGCATTCGGAAATAAAAGGGGTTCCGAGGAACACAAGGGTATCATGGTCAAAGGGCTGCTTGCATGGATTGGCTTGGTCTTCAAGGTCTTCAAATCCTTCCCCTCCTTCTTCTTCAGCAACCTCGTCAAACACGGTATCTAATCGTCGCAATAAACAATGGGAAAATAAGACCACAATAAAAATAGAAAAACCAAAGTGCTCAGAAAAAGGTCAACTTATGTTTATCAAATACTAGAGGGAAAACTAAGATGGCAAAAATTCTTAGTTTGAGTTTTGGAATGACAGAATGGGGTACATGAATTTTTGAACAGAGGTTTTAGTGTTCAAATATGGATTTAAATTTGAACAGAACATAAAAGGTCCATGGATATGAGTGAAAGTGACATCATTAAATAGGTTGGATTTTTACAAGTTTTTAGGAACTGGAATTAATTCATTTGGATAAATATTTAATCCTGTGGAATTATTTGAAAATCCCACAGAAAAGAAAAAGAAAAAGGGTCATGTGCAACTGGGCTAGAACGGCCACAGTGCAGCAGGTCCAGGGCGAATCAGCCCACCGCACGGGCGCCAGCGCGCGCGCCAGGTTTTCAAACCTGACGGGCGGGGGCCGGCGTCAGTGAGAGGAGAGAGGGTCGAGGGTGAGGGGAGGCTGACAGGCGGGTCCCGCCTGTCATCCCTAACCCTCCGGCAGAGGGCCGGCGAGCTCACCGGTGACGACTCGGGGCACGGCAGGGCGAGCTAAGGGCAGGGACGGAATCAGCGAGGTGTCGCCGATCTGGTGGAGGTGGAGTGAGTCGCCGGAGTGGCCTGGTTCGCCGGCGGCGAGGTCACGCGGCGGAGGAGCTTCAGGTGAAGGTTGCTCCGGTCATTTCCGACAGCTGCAGAGAGGGAAAAGAGGGGGAAAAGGATCAGTGGGACGTCGTGGTGCTAGATCGAGCGAGAGGAGCGGCTGGGATGGCCTGTACGGAGCGGACGACGGCGAGCCGCCGCGGCGGAGCTCGAGCTCGATCTCGAGCTTGGGCCTGTCTGGAGTGGAGCGTGTGGCGCAGGGGGGGAATTAGGTGGGTGATAGAGCGATTGCTGAGGAGAGGAGGAGCGCGAGGGGTCCTTTTATAGGCGAACGGCGAGGTGCCGTGGACCTGTGCGCCGGAGAGCTTCTGCCCGTTGCCACAGGGCTCGGGAGGAGCCGGGGTGGTGTCTGCGGAGTTGCTGGATGCAGTCTAGGGCCGGGGTGAGGAAGAGAGAGAGCGGGGGAAGCTTCCAGAGCAGCGCGCGTGTGAGGCAGAGGATTGG
>LR738711.1:378984342-379117325 GCA_902687465.1 Secale cereale
CACAGGAGGGAGAAGGAGGAGGGGGAAAGCGCCGGGGGTGTTGCGGACGTCGAGGAGCATCGAATGGCGCGAGGGGGAAGCACGAGGTGGTCGGGGGTGGCTGATTGGTGGAAGCTACAGTGCGGGTGTGCACTGTAGCACGCTCTAGAGCACGCCTATTGCATGCCAGGGCATGCCTTTAGCTTGCTGGACGCGGCCACCTTGTCTGGGGGGTCAGGCATGTAGTAAACAAGTGGGCTGTGGCCTTGGATGCCTTGGTTATCCAATGGAAGAGGAGGGAGGTTGAGGGAAGGTAAAAACTGGGTTGTCCAGTAGAGTAAAATGGGGTTTTCACCCCTCTATTATTGAGCTCTGGCCATGGGTAAGTTACTGGAGGTGCAAGGGGACCTGGGGAAGCTGTGGTAGAAAGTTGGGCTCAAGGAGAATAGGAGAAGAGGTGAAAATGGTAACTTTGGGAAATCACCAGAAGGTGTTTGATGTGGTTTTGAGCAGTCAAATGATCTCCAATAGCCATGACACTTAACAGGATTAAATGGCATATGAAAATAAGGTGTTTCACCAAGTTTGGGCTTATTTGAAGAAACTTGCCAATGTAACTTTAGTGAACCCTAGAAATCAACAGAAATGGTTTCACCATGTTTGAGTCAAGCTAATCATCCCCCCTTGATGCACCACTTGGTGTAGTGTCATCATTTGGGGTTGTGATCATGCCCACAAAGTTTGAAGCCCCAAGTAAAAAGTTGGTAATGTAAAGTTGTTCAAATTTGAATTTGAACAGAAATGGGTTTAGGGTACTCTGATCAAGTTGCCCATCTCCAAAGCTTGTGCCATTTGGTCTAGATGCCTCATTAGACCATTCTAGCATGTGTACCAAGTTTGAGAGCATTTGGACAAGTTTGGCAATGTAAAGTTGCTCAAACTTCAGATATGGACATAATGGTTTTGAGGGGTTTTGATGATGTTTTCTTGCTTCCCAAGGCATGGGGCTTGGCAAGATCGTCAAATATGTCATATATGACATGATAGAATTTCCTTGGAATTTTTAGAGAATATTTCCTTTGTAAATATTTCAAAAGCTTGAAATATCCAGAAAGGGTTTCTGAAGGATTTGTCCAATATTTTGAACATGACCAGGTGTTGAAACTCTTATATATAGACAATATATGTCCTATGAGTCTCCCTGAATTTTGGCAAATATTTTTGAAATAAATAAATAATGTTTCCCTATTAAAGACCATTTCTGGCCTTAAGAAAAAGCTTTTAAATAAAATACGAAAATAACTTTTAAAATTATACTTTTGTGGTTTATGGGAGTTCTATATCTACTAGGTTTCAAATATACTTTTTGAAATAATTTTCTCACCCTAAATCAAGCACTTGCAGTGCAAACCTCAATTCAGGGGGATTTTGGAAATCTAATTTTTGAAAATACATTTTGGCCAAATTAATTTTATAAGAAAATACTATACTGATATAAACACTTGGTATGATCATTGGGCAGAAATCTTTGGTAAGGAGATGAAATCTACAAGAGGGAGTAGTTGACTTTAAAGAGCACTTGAAAAACACAGGGAGAAAAACTTAATCCCAAATAAAAGCCAAATGATGCCAAAAAAAATTGCTGGTCCAAATTTTTATGCTTTATTGATGCAAATGACATGTTACAAAATGCAGGGTGTGACAGACCTACCCCCCTTACAAGAATCTCGTCCCCGAGATTCCTAAACTAGGTCTTAAAAGAGATCGGGATACTCGGATCTAAGATAGTCTTCACGTTCCCAGGTTGCTTCTGCTTCCATGTGGTTGCTCCACTGGACCTTGAAGTACTTAATGGTGCGGCTTCGCGTCCGTCGTTCTGCTTCATCCAGAATGCGAATGGGCTTCTCGCGGTAGGTCAAATCGGGCTGAAGATCAATAGCTTGGTGATCAACATCCTTGTAGGGATCAGGCTTGTTCGGAACTTGGAGACACTTCTGGAGTTGTGACACGTGGAATACGTTGTGCACATCGGATAGCTCAGGTGGTAGTTCCAACTAGTAAGCCACTTCTCCTCGTCGTGCAGCGATCTCAAAGGGTCCAATGAACCTTGGTGCGAGCTTCCCCTTAATGTGGAAACGCTTGGTTCCCTTTAGAGGAGTTACCCGCAGGTACACATGGTCTCCGACACGGAAACTCATATCCCGGCGGTGAGTGTCGGCATAGCTCTTCTGGCTTGACTTGGCTGCCTTCAAACGTTCTCTGACTAGTTGGACTTGCTCTTCTGCTTCGTGGAGAATATCTGGTCCAAAGACTAGCCCTTCTCTAGTCTCTGACCAGTTGAGGGGTGTGCGACATTTGCGTCCGTACAACACCTCAAATGGTGCCATCTGAAGGCTCGACTGATAACTGTTGTTATAGGAGAACTCGGCAAAAGGGAGGCAATCTTACCACTTGGCTCCATATGCCAAGACACAGGCTCGGAGCATGTCTTCGAGAATTTGATTTACTCGTTCTGTCTGACCTCCGGTTTGCGGGTGAAAAGCTGGGCTGAAAGACAACTTGGTTCCCAAGGCTTCTTGGAACTTCTTCCAGAACCTTGAGGTGAACTGGGTTCCTCGATCTGACACAATCTCCTTAGGAACACCATGAAGGCTTACGATTCTGTCGATGTAGAGAGCTGCCAGCCGGTTGCCATCATAAGTGGTCTTGACAGGAATGAAATGGGCTACCTTGGTCAAATGGTCGACTATGACCCAGATGGAGTCATGTCCTCTATTCGACCTTGGTAAACCAGTGATGAAGTCCATTCCGACTTTATCCCACTTCCACTCAGGAACCTTGAGTGGTTGGAGCAATCCAGCGGGTCGCTGATATTCGGCCTTGACCCTTTGGCACACATCACACTTTGCAACATAGGTTGCAATCTCTCTTTTCATCCCGTGCCACCAGAATCTTTCCTTCAAGTCTTGGTACATCTTGGTTCCTCCAGGGTGGATGGAATACGGAGTGTCGTGGGCTTCTTGCAGGATCAGGTTCTTCAGCTCCATCTTGTTTGGTACGCAGATGCGGCCTTTGTACCAAACAATCCCGTGTTCGTCCTCGGAGAATCTTGGGGCCTTGCCTAGCTTCATCTTCTTCTTGATTACTTCAATGCTTACATGCCAACCTTGTGCCTTCTTGACTTCGTCCATCGGGGTTGGTTTGATTTCCAGATGATCTAGAAATCCAGGGGTGACCAATTCCAAACTGAATTGTTCCAGCTCTTCAAACAGGGCTGGCTGCCTTTTTTGAATTATGGCATTCAAGGAGCAAGCCTTTCTGCTTAAGGCATCGGCTACCACGTTAGCCTTCCCGGGGTGATATTGAACACTGAGGTCATAATCTTTGATGAGTTCCAACCATCTTCGCTGCCTCATGTTCAATTCCTTTTGGGTGAAAATGTACTTCAGACTTTTGTGGTCTATGTATATCTTGCACCGTTTCCTTAGGAGGTAATGTCGCCATGTCTTCAAGGCATGAACAACTGCTGCTAACTCAAGATCGTGAGTAGCGTAGTTCTCTTCATGAGGTCGTAGCTGCCTGGAGAGGTAAGCAATGACTCGGCGTTCTTGCATCAGAACGCTTCCCAATCTGGTTTGAGAGGCATCACAATATATCACGAACTCCTTGTGAATATCAGGTGTTGCCAGAACTGGGGCGGTGGTCAACCTCTTCTTGAGCTCTTGGAAGCTCTCTTCGCATTTTGGCGTCCATTCGAACTTCTTGTCCTTCTTGAGGAGCCGAGTCATTGGTCGGGCAATGCTAGAGAATCCTTCCATGAATTTGCGGTAATAGCCCGCAAGTCCGAGGAAGCTTCTGACTTCCTTGACGGTCGTTGGAGATTGCCATTGGGTCACAGCTTCGATCTTCGCGGGATCAACTGACAATCCTTCTTCGGTCAAGGCATGACCTAAGAATCCAACTTTATGTAGCCAAAACTCACGCTTGCTGAATTTGGCGTATAGTTGGTGCTCTTGAAGCTTGTCTAGGACTAACCTCAAATGTTGCTCGTGCTCTTCCTCCGTCTTCGAGAAGACAAGAATGTCATCGATGAAGACAACAACAAACTTGTCTAAATATTCCATGAAGACTTTATTCATGAGATACATGAAGTAAGCTGGGGCATTGGTTAACCCAAAGGACATGACCGTGCACTCGTACAGGTCATATCTGGTTACAAATGCCGTCTTCGGAATATCTTGGGGTCTGATCTTTAGCTGGTAGTACCCATATCTGAGGTCGATCTTGGAGAACACCTTGGCTCCGCTGAGTTGATCAAACAGATCTTCAATCTTGGGAAGTGGATACTTGTTCTTGATTGTAACCTCATTGAGGGAACGGTACTCAATGCATAAGCGGATGGTACCATCCCTTTTTGCCACAAACAGAACAGGTGATCCCCAAGGGGAGGCACTTGGGCGGATAAATCCCTTCCTCAGTTGCTCTTCCAGTTGCTTCTTCAACTCGGCTAATTCTTCCGTCCCCATCGTATAAGGCTTCTTATAGATGGGTCCTGCCTCGGGCACGATCTCGATGATGAACTCAATGTCACAGTCAGGGGGCATTCCTGGTAGCTCATCTGGAAAGACATTGGGATACTCGCAGACTACCGGTACTTGCTCCAGTCCAACTTCAGACAGACAGTTGACTTGAGTGGTTTGAGCAGAAGGGGAGTTGGAAGCAAATTTAACCTTGACTCCTTGGTCATTGGTCACAGTGACAGTCCGATTGGCACAGTCTAATAAGCCTTGGTGCTTGCTGAGCCAATCCATCCCTAAGATCACATCCAAGACTTGCGATCTTAGGATGATAAGGTCTGCTAGGAAGTCTACATCGTTAATGATAACACTGACTCCTTTACAGCCTATCTTGGCTCTCATCTCTGCTCCGGGGGTTTGTACCACCATGGGGTTATTCAGGGGTGTAGGGGTCATGCCACTTTTTAATGCAAATCTTTGAGTGACAAATGAATGCGTGGCTCCAGAATCAAATAAGACAGTTGTAGGTGCTGAGTTGACAAGGAACGTACCCAGCACGACGTCCGGGTCTTCCTGGGCTTCTTCAGTAGTGACGTGATTCACACGCCCCTTCCCATGGTTAGGCGGGTTGCGAGGAGCTTGGTTCCTTGGTGGCATCCCGCGGCCTTGTCCTGGGTTCTGCGCATTGGGGCGTGGGCCATCAGGCTTCTTGTGGGGGCACACCCTTGAGATGTGTCCTGACTGACCCCATCCAAAGCAAGTGACTTGGTTTGGATTATTGATCTTGTTGCCACCACTGTTGTTGGGGTTTAATGTTGGCCTTGGGTTGGCATATTGCTGAGGCTGATAGTTGGTGCGAGGTGTAGGAGCTCTTGGTTGCTGTTAGGTTGGCTTGACCGGGGTTGGCTACCATGGGCGAGGCTTCTGGTTGCTGGAACTTCCCTTGCTGACCATCTTGCGCTTGCGAGTGTCTTCCAGAGCATGCCGCTTGTCTTCAAGCATGAGTGCTTTGTTCACCAGGTCAGGGAAGGTTGGGCAGTCGCACACGACAAGCGAGTACTGCAGAGTCTGATTGAGGCCTTCCATGAAGCGCTCCCTTTTTGCAGCATCAGTGCTGACATCTTCAGGAGCATACCTTGACATAACACTGAACTTCTGCATGTACTCCTTGATAGTGCCACTTCCTTGCTTCAGGGATCGAAACTCACGCTTTTTGATAGCCATGATTCCGGAAGGAATATGGGCCTTGCGGAATTGTACCTTGAAGTTGTCCCAAGTGATGTCTTGCCCAGCATGCATGACCTTGAATCCATCCCACCAAGCTCTAGCAGTCCCTCCGAGGCAGTGGGCAGCATAAGCCACCTTCTCGTGGTCTTCGGTGCATCCGACTAGTTCCAGCAAGCCCTCAATGGTGCGGACCCAGTCGTATGCATCCAGGGGTTCAGCAGTCTCGATGAAAGTTGGCGGTGCATGCTTCTTGAACTCTGCCAACGTGGAACGTCCATTGGCATTCCCCGCCGGCTGGCGGTTGCTGGTGACAGCTTGAGCAATCATCTGAAGGGCTGCGGTGTTGGCTTGGCGTTCCTCTCGGAAAGCTTGGAGAAGCTGAGCCATATCAATGTTCGGAGGAGGTGGTGGTGGTGGAGCTTGGTCGTTGGTTTAGTCGTGGCCGGCCTCTGATTGGGCGGATGCTCTGCCTTCAGGCTCCTGGGTAGAGGTACCAGTATAAGTTACAATAGGCATCCTGTTGGAGTGGTAAAAGGTCTCATGATTTGGAAGAGGGAAAGCTGAAGGAAATATGCCCTAGAGGCAATAATAAAGTTGTTATTTATATTTCCTTATATCATGATAAATGTTCATTATTCATGCTAGAATTGTATTAACCGGAAACTTAGTACATGTGTGAATACATAGACAAAACAGAGTGTCCCTAGTATGCCTCTACTAGACTAGCTCATTGATCAAAGATGGTTATGTTTCCTAACCATAGACATGAGTTTTCATTTGATCAACGGGATCACATCATTAGGAGAATGATTTGATGGACTAGACCCATCCGTTAGCATAGCACCATGATCGTTTAGTTTTACTGCTATTGCTTTCTTCATGACTTATACATGTTCCTATGACTATGAGATTATGCAACTCCCGAATACCATAGGAACACCTTGTGTGCTATCAAACGTCACAACGTAACTGGGTGATCATAAAGATGCTCTACAGGTGTCTCCGAAAGTATTCGTGGTGTTGGCATAGATCAAGATTAGGATTTGTCACTCCGAGTGTCGGAGAGGTATCTCTGGGCCCTCTCGGTAATGCACATCATAATAAGCCTTGCAAGCAAATGACTACTGAGTTAGTCACGAGATGATGTATTACGGAACGAGTAAAGAGACTTGCTGGTAACGAGATTGAACTAGGTATGGAGATACCGACGATCGAATCTCGGGCAAGTAACATACCGATGACAAATGGAACAACGTATGTTGTTATGCGGTTTGACCGATAAAGATCTTCGTAGAATATGTAGGAGCCAATATGAGCATCCAGGTTCCGCTATTGGTTATTGACCGGAGAGGAGTCTCGGTCATGTCTACATAGTTCTCGAACCCGTAGGGTCCGCACGCTTAACGTTTGATGACGATCGGTATTATGAGTTTATGAGTTTTTATGTACCGAAGGTAGTTCGGAGTCCCGGATGAGATCACGGACATGACGAGGACTCTCGGAATGTCCGAGACATAAAGATTGATATATTGGACGACTATATTCGGACACCGGAAGTGTTCTGGAAAGTTTCGGAATTTACCGGAGTGCCGGGGGGGTTACTGGAACCCCCCAGGGGAATGATGGGCCCTGGTGGGCCATAGGGGAGAGAGAGGGCAGCAGCCAGGAGGTGGCGCGCCCCCTCCCTAGGAGGAGTCCGAACAGGACTAGGGGAGGGGGTGCGGCCCCTCTTTCCCTCTCCCTCTCCCTCTCTTTCCTTCCCCCCTTTCCTTCATTGGTGGATTCCTACTAGGAATAGGATTGCAATCCTATTCCTAGTAGGATTGCTCCCTAGCCGCACCATAGGAGGGCCGGCCGGCCTCCCCCCTTGCTCCTTTATATACGGGGGCAAGGGGGCACCCAAAGACACACAGGTTGAATTGTTCTAGCCGTGTGCGGTGCCCCCCTCCACAGAAACACACCTCGGTCATACCGTCGGAGTGCTTAGGCGAAGCCCTGTGCCGGTAGATACATAATATCCGTCACCACGCCGTCGTGCTGACGAAACTCTCCCGTGACGCTCAACTGGATCAAGAGCTCGTGGGACGTCATCAAGCTGAACGTGTGCTGAACGCAGAGGTGTCGTACGTTCGATGCTTGATCGGTTGGATCGCGAAGAAGTTCGACTACATCAACCGCGTCACTTGACGCTTCCGCTTCTGGTCTATGAGGGTACGTAGACACACTCTTCCCTCTCGTTGCTATGCATCTGGTAGATAGATCTTGCGTGATAGTAGGAAAATTTTAAAATACTACGTTCCCCAACAGTGGCATCAGAGCCAGGTCTATGCGTAGATGATATGCACGAGTAGAACACAATGAGTTGTGGGCAATACTAGTCATACTGCTTACCAGCATGTCATACTTTGCTTCTGCGGTACTGTGAGATGAAGCGGCCCGGACCGACATTACGCGTACCCTTACGCGAGACTGGTTTCACCGTTATGAGCACTCGTTGCTTAAAGGTGACTGGGGGGTGTCTGTCTCTCTCACTTTAGCTGAATGAAGTGTGGGTACGCCCGGTCCTTGTGAATGTTAAAACAGAACATACTTGACGAAACATCGTTGTGGTTTTGTATGCGTAGGTAAGAACAGTTCTTGCTAAGCCCGTAGCAGCCACGTAAAACTTGCAACATCAAAGTAGAGGACGTCTAACTTGTTTTTGCAGGGCATGTTGTGATGTGATATGGTCAAGACATGATGTGTTATACGATTTTGTATGAGATGATCATGTTTTGTAATGTTATCGGCAACTGGCGGGAGCCATATGGTTGTCGCTTTATTGTATGAAATGCAATCGCCATGTAATTGCTTTACTTTATCACTAAGCGGTAGCGATAGTCGTAGAAGCAATAGTTGGCGAGACGACAACGATGCTACGATGGAGATCAAGGTGTCGCACGCACCGATGACGAAGGTGATCATGACGGTGCTTTGGGGATGGAGATCAAAAGCACAAGATGATGATGGCCATATCATGTCACATATTTTGATTGCATGTGATGTTTATCTTATTATGCTTCTTATTTTTCTTAGAACGACGGTAGCATTATAAGATGAACCCTTACTAAATTTCAAGGTATAAGTGTTCTCTCTGAGTATACACCGTTGCGAAAGTTCGTCGTGCCGAGACACCACGTGATGATCGGGTGTGATAAGCTCTACGTTCAAATACAACGGGTGTAAGCCAGTTTTGCACACGCAGAATACTCAGGTTAAACTTGACGAGCCTAGCATATGCAGATATGGCCTCGGAACACTAGAGACCGAAAGGTCGAGCGTGAGTCATATAGTAGATATGATCAACATAAGATGTTCACCATTGAAAACTACTCCATCTCACGTGATGATCGGACATGGTTTAGTTGATTTGGATGACGTGATCATTTAGATGACAAGAGGGATGTCTATCTAAGTGGGAATTCTTAAGTAATATGATTAATTGAACTTTAATTTATCATGAACTTAGTCCTGGTAGTATTAGCATATCTATGTTGTAGATCAATAGCTCGCGATGTTGCTCCCCGTTTATTTTTATATGTTCCTAGAGAAAACTAGGTTGAAAGATGTTTGTAGCAATGATGCGGAATTGTTCCGTGATCTGAGGATTATCCTCATTGCTGCATAGAAGAATTATGTCCTTGAAGCACCGCTAGGTGACAAGCCCCCTCACGCTAATGTAGACGCTTTGAACGTCTGCCAGTCGCTGTCTGATGACTACACGATAGTTCATTGTGCCATGCTTTACGGCTTAGATCCGGGACTTCAATGACGTTTTGAATGTCATGGACCATATGAGATGTTCCAGGAGTTGAAGTTAATATTTCAAGCAAATGCCCGGATTGAGAAATATGAGATTTCCAATAAGTTCTACAGCTACAAGATGGAGGAGAATAGTTCTATCAGTGAACACTTGCTCAGAATGTCTGGGTACTACAATCACATGACTCAACTTGGTTGCAAAGTTGACGAGGATAGTGTTATTGATAGAGTTCTTTAATCACTGCCACCAAGCTATAAAGGCTTCGTGATGAACTATAATATGCAAGGGATGCAAAAGACAATTCTCGAGCTCTTCGCTATGCTCAAAGCTGCGGAGGTAGAAATCAAAAAGGAGCATCAAGTGTTGATGGTTAACAAAACCACTAGTTTCAAGAAAAAGGGCAAGGGAAAGAAGGGGAACTTCAAGAAGAATAGCAAGACAGTTGCTACTCCCACGAAGAAACCCAAGTCTGGAGCCAAGCCTGAAACTGAGTGCTTCTACTACAAGGGGACTGGACACTGGAAGCGGAACTGCCCCAAGTATTTGGCGGATAAGAAGGATGGCAAAGTGAACAGAGGTATATTTTGATATACAGATTATTGATGTGTACTTTACTAGTGTTCATAGCAACCCCTGGGTATTTGATACCGGTTCAGTTGCTAAAATTAGTAACTCAAAACGAGAATTGCAGAATGAACAGTGACTAGTTAAAGGTCAAGTGACGATGTGTGTTGGAAGTGGTTCCAAGATTGATATGATCATCATCGCACACTCCCTATACTTTCGGGATTAGTGTAAAACCTAAATAAATGTTTTTTGGCATTTGCGTTGAGCATGAATATGATTTGATCATATTTGTTGCAATACGGTTATTCATTTAAAGTCATAGAATAATTGTTATTCTGTTTACATGAATAAAACCTTCGATGGTCATACACCCAATGAAAATAGTTTGTTGGATCTCGATCGTGGTGATACACATATTCATAATATTGAAGCCAAAATATGCAAGGTTAATAATGATAGTGCAACTTATTTGTGGCACTGCCGTTTAGGTCATAATGGTGTAAAGCGCATGAAGAAACTCCATAGTGATGGACTTTTGGAATCACTTGATTATGAATCACTTGGTGCTTGCGAACCATGCCTCATGGGCAAGATGACTAAAACTCCGTTCTCCGGAACAATGGAGCAAGCAATAGATTTGTTGGAGATCATACATACAGATGTATGTGGACCAATGAGTGTTGAAGCTCGCGGCGGGTATCGTTATCTTCTGACCTTCACTGATGATTTGAGCTGATATGGGTATATCTACTTAATGAAGCACAAGTCTGAAACATTTGAAAAGTTCAAAGAATTTCAGAGTGAAGTGGAGAATCATCGTAACAAGAAAATAAGAGTTTCTACGATATGATCATAGAGGTAAAATATTTGAGTTAGCGAGTTTGGCCTTCAGTAAAAACAATGTGAAATGGTTTCACTACTCACGCCGCCTGGAACACCACAGTGTAATGGTGTGTCCGAACGTCATAACCGTACTTTATAAGATATGGTGCGATCGATGATGTCTCTTACCGATCTACCACTATCGCTTTTGGGATTATGCATTAGAGACAGCTACATTCACGTTAAATAGGGCACCATCTAAATCCGTGGAGATGACACCGTATGAACTGTGGTTTGACGAGAAACCTAAGCTGTCATTTCTTTAAGTTTGGGACTGCGATGTTTATGTGAAAAAGTTTCAACATTATAAGCTCGAACCAGGTTCGGAGAAGTAAAATCTTCATAGGATACCCAAAAGAAACTGTTGGGTACACCTTCTATCACAGATCCGAAGGCAAGGTCTTTGTTGCTAAGAATGGATCCTTTCTAGAGAAGGAGTTTCTCTCGAAAGAAGTGAGTGGGAGGAAAGTAGAACTTGATGAGGTAATTGTACCTTCTCCCGAATTGGAAAGTAGAACATCACAGAAACTAGTTCCAATGATTCCTACACCAATTAGTGAGGAAGCTAATGATGATGATCATGAAACTTCAGATCAAGTTTCTGCTGAACTTCGTAGATCAACCAGAGTTCGTTCCGCATCAGAGTGGTACGGCAACCCGATTCTGGAAGTCATGTTACTGGACCATGATGAACCTACGAACTATGAGGAAGCGATGATGAGCCCATATTCCGCAAAATGGCTTGAGGCCATGAAATCTGAGATGGGATCCATGTATGAGAACAAAGTGTGGACTTTGGTTGACTTGTCCGATGATCGGCAAGCCATCGAAAATAAATGGATCTTCAAGAGGAAGACTAACGCTGACGGTAATGTTACCGTTTACAAAGCTCGACTTGTTACGAAAGGTTTTCAACAAGTTCAAAGAGTTGACTATGATGAGACTTTCTCACCCGTAGCGATGCTTAAGTCTGTCCGAATCATGTTAGCAATTGCCGCATTTTATGAAATCTGGCAAATGGATAACAAAACTGCATTCTTTAATGGATTTATTAAATAAGACTTGTATATGATGCAACCAGAAGGTTTTGTCAATCCTAAAGGTGCTAACAAAATATGCAAGCTCCAGCGATCCATCTATGGACTGGTGCAAGCATCTCGGAGTTGGAAGATACGCTTTGGTAAGTTGATCAAAGCATATAGATTTATACAGACTTGCGGTGAAACCTGTATTTACAAGAAGTGAGTGGGAGCACTACAACCTTTTTGATAAGTATATGTGAATGACATATTGTCGATCGGAAATGATGTAGAATTTTCTGGAAAGCATAAAGGAGTGTTTGAAAGGAGTTTTCAAAGAAAGACCTTGGTGAAGCTGCTTACATATTGGGCATCAACATCTATAGAGATAGATCAAGATGCTTGATAAGACTTTCGATGAGTACATACCTTGATAAGATTTTGAAGTAGTTCAAAATGGATCAGTGAAAGAAGGAGTTCTTGCCTGACTTGTAAGGTGTGAAGTTGAGTAAAACTCAAAGCCAGACCACGGCAGAAAAATATAGAGAGAATGAAAGTCATTCCATATGCCTTAGCCATAGGTTCTATAAAGTATGCCATGCTCTGTACCAAACATATTGTGTACCTTGCCATGAGTTTGTCAAGGGGGTACAATAGTGATCCAGGAGTAGATCACTGTACAGCGGTCAAAATTATCCTTAGTAACTGGATGACTAAGGAAATGTTTCTCGATTATGGAGGTGATAAAGAGTTCATCGTAAAGGGTTACGCCGATGCAAGCTTTGACACTAAATCCAGATGACTCTAAGTATCAATCTGGATGCGTATTGAAAGTGGGAGAAATTAGCTAGAGTAGCTCCATGCAGAGCATTGTAGACATAGAAATTTGCGAAATACATACGGATCTGAATGTGACAGACCCGTTGACTAAACTTCTCTCACAAGCAAAACATGATCACACCTTTTTACTCTTGGGTATGAATCACATAGCGATGTGAACTAGATTATTGACTCTAGTAAACCTTTTGGGTGTTGGTCACATAGCGATGTGAACTATGGGTGTTATTCACATAACGATGTGAACTATCGGTATTAAATCACATGGCGATGTGAGCTTGATTATTGACTCTAGTGCAAGTGGGAGACTGAAGGAAATATGCCCTAGAGGCAATAATAAAGTTGTTATTTATATTTCCTTATATCATGATAAATGTTTATTATTCATGCTAGAATTGTATTAACCGGAAACTTAGTACATGTGTGAATACATAGACAAAACAAAGTGTCCCTAGTATGCCTCAACTAGACTAGCTCATTGATCAAAGATGGTTATGTTTCCTAACCATAGACATGAGTTGTCATTTGATCAACGGGATCACATCATTAGGAGAATGATTTGATGGACTAGACCCATCCATTAGCATAGCACCATGATCGTTTAGTTTTACTGCTATTGCAATCTTCATGACTTATACATGTTCCTGTGACTATGAGATTATGCAACTCCCAAATACCGTAGGAACACCTTGTGTGCTATCAAACGTCACAACGTAACTGGGTGATCATAAAGATGCTCTACAGGTGTCTCCAAAAGTATTTGTGGTGTTGGCATAGAT
The DNA here is from genome assembly GCA_902687465.1 of Secale cereale. Classification (NCBI taxonomy): domain Eukaryota; kingdom Viridiplantae; phylum Streptophyta; class Magnoliopsida; order Poales; family Poaceae; genus Secale; species Secale cereale. The sequence goes on from LR738711.1 coordinate 378,997,952, forward strand.
CAAGATTAGGATTTGTCACTCCGAGTGTCGGAGAGGTATCTCTGGGCCCTCTCGGTAATGCACATCATAATAAGCCATGCAAGAAAATGACTAATGAGTTATTCACGAGATGATGTATTACGGAACGAGTAAAGAGACTTGTCGGTAACGAGATTGAACTAGGTATAGAGATACCGACGATCGAATCTCGGGCAAATAACATACCGATGACAAAAGGAACAACGTATGTTGTTATGTTGTTTGACCGATAAAGATCTTCGTAGAATATGCAGGAGCCAATATGAGCATCCAGGTTCCGCTATTGGTTATTGACCGAAGAGGAGTCTCGGTCATGTCTACATAGTTCTCGAACCCGTAGGGTCCGCACGCTTAACGTTTGATGACGATCGGTATTATGAGTTTATGAGTTTTGATGTACCGAAGGTAGTTCGGAGTCCCGGATGAGATCACGGACATGACAAGGAGTCTCGGAATGTCCGAGACATAAAGATTGATATATTGGACGACTATATTCGAACACCGGAAGTGTTCTGGAAAGTTTCAGAATTTACCGGAGTGCCGGGGGGGTTACCGGAACCCCCCGGGGGAATGATGGGCCCTGGTGGGCCATAGGGGAGAGAGAGGGCAGCATCCAGGAGGTGGCGCGCCCCCTCCCTAGGAGGATTCCGAATAGGACTACGGGAGGGGGGCGCGGCCCCTCTTTCCCTCTCCCTCTCCCTCTCTTTCCTTCCCCCTTTCCTTCATTGGTGGATTCCTACTAGGAATAAGATTGCAATCCTATTCCTAGTAGGATTGCTCTCTAGCCGCACCATAGGAGGGCCGGCCGGCCTCCCCCCTTGCTCCTTTATATACGGGGGCAAGGGGGCACCCAAAGACACACAAGTTGAATTGTTCTAGCCGTGTGCGGTGCCCTCCTCCACAGAAACACACCTCGATCATACCGTCGTAGTGCTTAGGCGAAGCCCTGCGCCGGTAGATACATCATATCTGTCACCACGCCGTCGTGCTGACGAAACTCATCCGTGAAGCTCAACTGGATCAAGAGCTCGTGGGACGTCATCAACATGAACGTGTGCTAAACGCGGATGTGCCGTACGTTCGGTGCTTGATCGGTTGGATCGCGAAGAAGTTCGACTACATCAACCGCGTCACTTGTCGCTTCCACTTCCGCTCTACGAGGGTACGTAGACACACTCTTCCCTCTCGTTGCTATGCATCTGGTAGATAGATCTTGTGTGATCGTAGGAAATTTTTAAAATACTATGTTCCCCAACAAAAGCAATAAAGATGGGTGCCTAGTAAGGGGGTGGGTGTGACACTAATCAAATCATGCAAGGGCCGAAAGGGCCAAACACATTCATTAAGATCCAAATGCGTGATGCAGTCGTCTACATACTACCGAAGGGAGAATACGACGTACATCCAAACACAACAAAAGCAAACACTAGATGGCTTCATATGAACCATACAAGGACTCGACTTCGCATAAGGGTTACACGACCTATCCTACCGTAGATGTCACGAACTGGCATATCCGAGTTGCGAATAATGCCTAAGCGGCGGAATGCTCGGTCGCATATTATGGCTCTTCTGGGTCTTCCTCCTTGTCTTCATCTGTCTGGGGCCCCTTATCACTTGAGGGTGGGGGGAGTGGAGGAGTTGGTTACGGCGGTGTTTTGTCGGTGGTGCAGCGAAAAGCTTGCGATATTCCCTTGCCGTCATACGGCGTCGCCGGGGTGGTTCTTCATCCTTGGAAGATACATCTCCTGAGGGCCTTCCACCTCAGTACGCGATAGCGGACTGCCCGGGAGGCGCACCTTCCTTCTTGATCCTACCCGTCTTCTCTTGTGCTCGACGAAGAAGTGCCTTGGTCTTGTGAAGTTCTTCTCAGAGCTTCATCGATTCCGAGGCCAAATCTTGTGCCAAGCTGTCGGCACATAGGCTGAAGTAGGTCTGGAATCGAAGTGGAAGTCCTTCCTTCAGTGGAGGGGCTTGTGCGCTGCTTTCATCTTCACCTTCCTTCCGGTAAGGCAAGAAGTGGGTTGTCATCTTGGCTGCCATCTCCGGAAGAAGCTCGCGGAGACGGGTTAGTTCCTTGAGTGCAGCAGCCTCGACAGCGAGAGGTAGTGTTTCCATCTGGGGTCCCTCGAAGAACCAACTTGTGGGAGGATCATTTGCCTTCACGATCACTTCCACATGGTACTCCACGTCAGTGTCGTTAATCCAATGCTCAAGGTAGGTGAGGATGGGTGCTCGGTGGAACTGGCACTCCTGGAGCCTATCCTCGAGAAGCAAGGGAAACCCAGTGGTCAGGTGCTCTTCAGGTACAGCGGCCATCTACAAAGGTTGAATAGGAGAGGTTAATAAGCCGATGATATCGCAGGTTTGGTAAGGTTTAGAAAAGAAGAGAGGTTCAGAAGGTTTTTGAAAAGGGTCTCATCTAACTAACGCCCATGCTAACTAAGGCTTCCTACAGTCAGGATGGCTCTGATACCAGCTCTGTGGGGACCCCGACTTAAGAGTCGAGATCACTGAATGCACGTGTACAGTGATCCCAGAGATCAATGCTCACTGAACACACAGAAGCTGAATAACAAGAGTCTTACATCCATACATACCGTCTTACACAAATTATGACCATTATGGCCAAGTCTTACATAGATAAAGCCTCGAGGGCTGAATAGCAAATAAACTCGAATAGCGGAAGTCTTCGTAGATAAGTAGAACCCATGCCATCTGCCTTAACCCTACAGGCATTCTGACTGGGAAAGCGTCCTAGTTCGCATGTTCGTCTCCATAGAATTCTTCTTCAAATTCCTGCTCCTCCATGCCTGGCCAATTAAATAACCAGTGGCAAGCCAATGAGTACTTCGAATGTACTCGCAAGCAACCCATGATTTGGTTCAAGGTAACAATGCAAATATACAACAACAGCAACCTAGCTACAAGCTAGATTAAATATTCTACCATCATGTAACATGCATTAATAAATTTGGGTAACCTCGAAGACAGGTTACAGATATCAACATGAATAGGGTTCAATTCAACGAGTCAAGTCACCACCTTGACTCAACACACACATACTTTCACCGAGACTTTAAATTCTGGACATAGTTTAAGTAGCACCACCCAACTGTCCATGACCGTGGACACGGCTATTCGAATAGTTTTACACTCTGTAGACGTTGCGCACTTTACCCACAAGATCCGGGAAGCTTTCGTGTCACCCACGATCCCGTAGTACCTCAAGTACTCGGGGAAAGCACCCGGTCATTATCTTTCCCTAGACGACACTAACATAGGGTCCACTCGCTGGTGCACAGCCCTCGTGTACAAACGGTAAATCATGGGACTTGCCCTCTTTACAATGTCACGCATACACGAAGGGACCAACGGTGTGTCCGGTGCCCTGTGAAAACAGTCATGGTCGCCTATCCAAGCACGACCCCGTCCCGGGAGAGACCTCAAGTCTTCCCCATCACTAGTAATGTGGGCACCATGCTAGTATCGGCCTAAGTAATCAATAATGCGCCGTCCCATAAGGGGTAGAGTGGTTGCACCTGTTTGGTTGGGACGGTAGTCACACATAAATCTAATCCATCATTTCACCCACACACAAGATCTTTCTTGGAACACCACTTCTTCCTCAAGTGATGACCTAACTCAACATCACCCTCGGGCATTAGGGGCACCCGATGGGGTTTTCAAAAAGAATGCAACCACGAAGGATTCATGGCACACATGCATCACTAAGCATCACTACTAATCATTTGCATTCCATCTAAGCATATAGCAAGATCATGAGTAAGGCATGCATCATGTGGTGGCTTTCAACTAGGTCACCACCGTCACTCTTATCATCATGCATTCGGAAATAAAAGGGTTTCCTAGGAACACAAGGGTATCATGGTCAAAGGGCTGCTTGCCTGGATTGGCTTGGTCTTCAAGGTCTTCAAATCCTTCCCCTCCTTCTTCTTCAGCAACCTCGTCAAACACGGTATCTAATCGTCCCAATAAACAACGGGAAAATAAGACCACAATAAAAACAGAAAAACCAAAGTGCTCAGAAAAATGTCAACTTATTTTTATCAAATACTAGAGGGAAAATTAAGATGGCAAAAATTCTTAGTTTGAGTTTATGAGTGATAGAATGGCGTACATGAATTTTTGAATAGAGGTTTTAGTGTTCAAATATGGATTTAAATTTGAACATAACAGAAAAGGTCCATGGATATGGGTGAAATTGACATCATTAAATAGGTTGGATTTTTACAAGTTTTTCAGAACTGGAATTAATTCATTTGGATAAATATTTAATCCCGTGGAATTATTTGAAAATCCCACAGAAAAGAAAAAGAAAAAGGGTCCTGTGCAACTGGGCCAGAACGGCCACAGTGCAGCAGGCCCAGGGCGAATCACCCCACCGCACGGGCGCCAGCATGCGCGCCAGGTTTTCAAACCTGACGGGCGGGGCCCGGTGTCGGTGAGAGGAGAGAGGGGCGAGGGCGAGGGGAGGCTGACAGGCGGGGCCCGCCTGTCATCCCTAACCCTCCGGCAGAGGGCCGGCGAGCTCACCGGCGACGACTCGGGGCACGGCAGGGCGAGCTAAGGGCAGGGATGGAATCAGCGAGGTGTCGTCGATCTGGTGGAGGTGGAGTGAGTCGCCGGAGTGGCCTGGTTCGCCGGCGGCGAGGTCACGCGGCGGAGGAGCTTCGGGTGAAGGTTGCTCCGGTCGTTTCCGGCAGCTGCAGAGAGGGAAAAGAGGGGGAAAAGGATCAGTGGGACGTCGTGGTGCTAGATCGAGCGAGAGGAGCGGCTGGGACGGCCTGTACCGAGCGGACGATGGCGAGCCGCCGCGGCGGAGCTCGAGCTCGATCTCGAGCTCGTGCCTGTCTGGAGTGGAGCGTGTGGCGTAGGGGGAATCAGGTGGGTGATAGAGCGATTGGTGAGGAGAGGAGGAGCGTGGGGGGTCCTTTTATAGGCGAACGGCGAGGTGCCGTGGACCTATACGCCGGCGAGCTTCTGCCCGTTGCCATAGGGCTCGGGAGGAGCCGGGGTGGTGTCTGCGGAGTTGTTGGATGCAGTCCAGGGCTGGGGAGAGGAAGAGAGAGAGCGGGGGAAGCTTCCAGAGCAGCGCGCGTGTGAGGCAGAGGATTGGAGCTCGCGAGCGGCCGGCACGCGTGCGAGGGCAGCCACAGGAGGGAGAAGGAGGAGGGGGACAGCGCCGGGGGGTGTTGCGGACGTCGAGGAGCATCGAATGGCGCGAGGGGGAAGCATGAGGTGGTCGGGGTGGCTGATTGGTGGAAGCTACAGTGCGGGTGTGCACTGTAGCGCGCTCTCGAGAACGCCTATTGCATGCTAGGGCATGCCTTTGGCTTGCTGGACGTGGCCACCTTGTCTGGGGGGTCAGGCATGGAGTAAACAAGTGGGTTGTGGCCTTGGATGCCTTGGTTATCCAATGGAAGAGGAGGGAGGTTGAGGGAAGGTGAAAACTGGGTTGTCCAGCAGAGTAAAATGGTTATTTCACCCCTCTATTATTGAGCTCTGGCCATGGGGAAGTTACTGGAGGTGCAAGGGGACCTGGGGAAGCTGTGGTAGAAAGTTGGGCTCAAGGAGAACAGGAGAAGAGGTGAAAATGGTAACTTTGGGAAATCACCAGAAGGTGTTTGATGTGGTTTTGAGCAGTCAAATGATCTCCACTAGCCATGACACTTAACAGGATTAAATGGCATATGGAAATAGGGTGTTTCACCAAGTTTGGGCTTATTTGAAGAAACTTGCCAATGTAACTATGGTGAACCCTAGAAATCAACAGAAATGGTTTCACCATGTTTGAGTCAAGCTAATCATCCCCCCTTGATGCACCACTTGGTTTAGTGTCATCATTTGGGGTTGTGATCATGCCCACAAAGTTTGAAGCCCCAAGTAAAAAGTTGGTAATGTAAAGTTGTTCAAATTTGAATTTGAACAGAAATGGTTTTAGGGTACTCTCATCAAGTTACCCTTCTCCAAAGCTTGTGCCATTTGGTCTAGATGCCTTATTAGACCATTCTAGCATGTGTACCAAGTTTGAGAGCATTTGGACAAGTTTGGCAATGTAAAGTTGCTCAAACTTCAGATATGGACAGAATGGTTTTGAGGGATTTTGATGATGTTTTCTTGCTTCCCAAGACATGGGGCTTGGCAAGATCATCAAATATGTCATATATGACATGATAGAATTTCCCTGGAATTTTTAGAGAATATTTCCTTTGTAAATATTTCAAAAGCTTGAAATATCCAGAAAGGGTTTCTAAGGGATTTGTCCAATATTTTGAACATGACCAAGTGTTGAAACTCTTATATATGGACAATATATGTCCTATGAGTCTCCCTGAATTTTGGCAAATATTTTTGAAATAATTAAATAATTTTTCCCTATTAAAGACCATTTCTGGCCTTAAGAAAAAGCTTTTAAATAAAATAGGAAAATAACTTTAAAATTATACTTTTGTGGTTTATGGGAGTCCTATATCTACTAGGTTTCAAATATACTTTTTGAAATAATTTTCTCACCTAAATCAAGCACTTGCAGTGCAAACCTCAATTCAGGGGGTTTTTGGAAATCTAATTTTTGAAAATACATTTTGGCCAAATTAATTTTATAAGAAAATACTATACTGCTATAAACACTTGGTATGATCATTGGGGAGAAGTCTTGGGTAAGGAGATGAAATCTACAAGAGGGAGTAGTTGACTTTAAAGAGCACTTGAAAAACACAGGAAGAAAAACTTAATTCCAAATAAAAGCCAAATGATGCCAAAAAAATTTGCTGGTCCAAATTTTCATGCTTTATTGATGCAAATGACATGTTGCAAAATGCAGTGTGTGACAGGGAGCAATCCCGGTTAGTGCCAGTGATAACGCCTAGTGCTTGTGCGTGCTCTCAAGAACTTGAGCATTTCCATCATCATCAAGGTTTTACCATTAACCATGCCAATGGTGCTGAGAACACAACATACAACCATGATGAATAGCGATGGACGATGCAGATGCAAAGGAAGATAACACCTTCTCAGATTTCACCTTAGCGGAGTCAAGGGGCAAAATCTGGATGATCGACCGAGAGACATTTAGCACTCCGCTACTAATGTTCTCCTTGATGTGATAGCGCAACCCATTTATTAAAATGGATTGGTACCTAGAACGTCAAGTAAAAGGTCGGACTTCAGGAGCACAAAAATCCATAAGGAACAACTAGGGAGTAATTCCTACGAAGTCCTTGTGGGGAGGTGGCCAACTTCTTCAATCAAGATACTACAACAATAGGTCTTCCGGCTGGGTGTGTTGGCCACGACATCCACTTTACCGGTTATCGAGAGACCAATATTATAGTTCTTGGAAAAGGCTCCAACCATCATATCACTTCCGGTTGGTGTCAGGATATTCCAGACTCATCGAGTCTAGAAAGAAAAATGAAAGTTTGCAACACAAATCGATGAGACGGCGATGCGAGATTCTCGGGGAGTAAACTACGATAGCAAGCTCCAAAACATGAGCTAGTTCTGCTAAGTACCTGTGGACACGTTGTCCCAGACAAGCATGACCACATAGTAGTCTTATGATAAAATACCACCGAGTAAATATTGGGAATCATCATTGGAGATAACGAAGTCTTGTGCATATCCGTCCGGGCCCTTCGGGATTAGCGCATGAACTTCTTTTCGTTGAACAAATCAATCAGTGGCTTGGTGTGCTAGGAAATACCAAAGGAATGGAGGTAGCTAATCTCTCAAGCCATAATATACTTCGCACGTGCATGACTGACTTGGGATGATTCCAGAGGAAGCAAAACTAACTTTCTCGAATTCATGGCGGCAACTTACATCAATTACACATGAATTAGGGAAAGTCTCTTCTCTCATCCAACATATACCTCATGAATAGGACACGAAGGCAATGCTTACAAAGTTTCCAATACTAGCTTAATGTCCTACAAGATTATGGAGAAGATAAGGATGTTTGTTGATGGGCTCCCAGTTTCCATATAGATGGAATTCAATAACTATGTGAACAAGGTGATAGCATTGGTCAGACCAATAGATGTAACAATGTATGCTCGAGGGATCAACCATGAGTAAGACAACATTACGACTATCGTTGGTTCTGATTTGACTTAACAATAGCCCGCACTCAAATCAAAGTTTTGATAAGATGATGGATCCAACAACTGACCACGAGGATCAATCGAGGAAGATATCATCTTCCCTCAACAAACACACAAACACAAGGATATCCCTTTGGCAATGAACTAGGTGGGCAAGCTTTCATCTTCCAACTCTCCAAGTTGTTGTTTAGCTTAACCAGCTAGCTCAGGGTATCCAACACAGATTCTTGGAGAAAGGGTGGTTGAGAGAGAAACCCGCTTGATCACGAGCTCAACATAACGGCCAGGGAGCAACCTGGTAATACTTCTGAGAAGATATTCGGAAAATCACGGACCACCGCTATGTTACTAAGCTCGAGATCAGTCTTGCTTTTCAGGGCAAGACGATATGATCAACTGAGCGAGGGATTGACACAATCCTAACTCACTGATCAAGGAGTGCACCAGGAAAGATGGACTTGTAGCACGATCAATCTTTGAATGGTGATTCAGTAACCAACACGCTAAGAATGAGATTGTTGTCCTTTAACTACCAAGCAACGAGGTTGCTAGGAGTATTGATTTCACACATCACAATTCACTTGTCAGCATTCCGGTTACAATAACACGGAGTCCGAGGAATAAACGATGATGGCGAGAAGTATCAGCTTATCAAAAGTCCATAGGAGGTTATGCAATTCCCATGACATTCTTGGCATAAGGATGGTAATACTCCAGGATAGAACAGATTAGAAGCTGGATTAGCATTCTTCATCTGCGAAGTACAACTTCTTTGACCCAATCCTGGATATGGATAAGGTACTGGAGTTTGTTTCTCCTAGTCATTCCAGAATACAATGGCTTGACGGACCACAAGAGTAAAAGGCATCGATGAACACGAGTGCACAACTACTCTTGACTATCAACTGATAGACGAGGCATAATATATTATAACTAAAAGGGACAACTCAAAGGAACATATAACTTTCTGAGTTGTGGATGCATAGACTAGCATAACGAACTTTCAACATAATCCTTCCATATAACCCATGCAGAAAGATAGAATTGGCAGAGTCACAATGTGGAATGGAGAATTCATCAAGAGCACTCTCGTTGTGACCTTTTGGTTCAGAAGAACTTCTGCCATAACGGTTCATGGTATTGGAAGAATGATTCACCACGAACCTCGAAGACTATCACAAGGTTACTAATATCCTAAAGGTACGAGCAAACACTATCAACATGAAGTAAGTAGAATGAATCTTGGGTCCAAGAACCCAGGAGTAGAATGCCTACTACTAAATGGCATCACGGGATGCTTTCGAGAATGATGGCCAGAATGATCACACTGGGAACACAATACATGGCTAGATTACTAGGTGATACTCTAGGACACCTAGGGTCATAATAATAACTCCAACATATGTGTCGTGGTAACAGAGTACCTCAACACACTGGTTAGTGTGGTTAATCTGGCCCAAAGGAGCATCGGGAACAGGAAGAAGGGATTTGCAATTTCATCAGACTATTTAGGAAACTGGGATGACTCGGACAGCGTAACGGCTGTAAATGCTCGAAAGATTTGAGAGATCCTTAAAAATGGTGGCATAACCACTCAACATCACAATAACAAGATTCCGAGAACAACTATCAACACACGGAGGTAGAAGAACAGAACTGAGGGTTGAATCCACAATTAACGTGATCCTGATAAATAGAATGAGAATCCTAGTTCTTAATCCCCGTAGAAATAAGAAGGTGACTCAGATCAAAAGGTCATAGGGTAAAGGAGTAAAAAGAGCCATACGTTCCCTTCCACAATCAATTCCCTTGTATAACTATAGAATTTCTAGACACGACTTCGACCAGTTTGGCTTACTAATCCTACAGGCAGTCAGGCTCTGACACGGTTGCCTACCAATTGGAACTACCTCCGCACCTTTCCAGAGTTCATGATGTCTTCCACGTTTCTCAACTTAGGCGTTGCTTCTCGGATCCTATCCGCGGAGTGGACCACGAAACGCCTGATCTCTGGGACAATCTCCCATATCGAGAATACCCCGTTCGTATTCTCGATCAAACCGAGCGTACCACTCGATGTCATAATATCAAGTTTCTCAAGGTTCAATGGCCACATCATTCCGAGAATGAAGCTACTTGGGAAATGGAGGATCGTCTTCGATTTGAGTAACCCACCCTTTTTCCGGAGGAACCCGAATCTCGGGACGAGATTCTTTTGAGTGGGGGTAAGTTGTCACATCCCTAGTCAGTGCTTGCATTAGTACTAGCTAGAGTGTGCATCATGATTACTTTCTACAGAAACTTGAAATGGGAATGACACAAACCCCAGCACCCCTCTTCTAACAACTAGGGTTTAATAAAATCTTTTCCAATGTACCCAAAATGACCTTCAAAAATGTTCATCATCTTTGCCTTGGTCTTAAACCTCTGACAAAAATGGTGCACAATTTTCTAGGACATCCAAAGGTCTCTGGATTAATTCATATTGTAATTGCATTTGGGCATTTAAATGCTATAAAACATTTTAGGTGCCCAAATAATCATAAACTAAAATGTTCCATGATGTTCATATTATATACAGTGGGCATGACTAGTTTTATGATTTATAAAGATGCTCTAGCATTTTCATTAATTCAAAAAAGTTGAAAAAGAAAACAAAACAGAAAGAAAACTAGAAAATAGAGAGAAGGAGGGCACAGCCCACTTACGTGGACCAGCCGGCCCACCTGGCAGCCTAGCACTGTGCTGGCCCGAGCCAGCCAGTTGCTTCGGCAGCCAGGCAGGTAGGTGACGCCGGCGCATGGCCGCGCGCCACCGCGGCAGCTGCTTGCCGCCCTGGCCGCCGCCTCGCCGCGAAAACGGCTAGGACGACCTCCACATCGTCGCCCGAACGCCCTGGACGCCTCACTTGTCCCCCTGCCTCTCTCCTTCGCGCTCTCCTCGCCATGGCCGACGCAGCCGCCGCTGTCCTGCGGCCATAGCCGCAGCCACCGAGCCCCCCTCACCTCGCCGACGTGTCCCCGAGCTCCGCCACCATCTGCTACGCCTCCCCGACGAGCCAAGCAACGCCGGAAGCTCCAACGCGCCGTCCCCGAGCACTTCTCCCCCGTTCGGCCATCGAAATCTCCGGCGACCTCACCGTCGCAGCAGCTCGTCCCCGACCTCGCCGTCAAGTCCAACGCGACCGCCGTGAGCCTAGCTACCACTCCATCCTCTCCGTTTCCTCCCTCGAGCCCTGTATCGACTGGACGAAGCTCACCCGCACGCGCCGCCGCGGAGCTCATCGTCGACGAGGCTCCGGCCACCCAACGGCCGCGCCACCCTGTCCATTAGCTTCACCGCACCTCCAGGAGCCTAGAGCACCTCACCACGAGCCTCGCCGAGCCCTCTAGCGACTAGCCCGAGCTCACCCGAGTTGCGGCAACCGCTGGACTCGTCGCCGGCGCCTTTTCCGGCGACCCCGTGGCCAACCACCAGCACCACTTGATGCGGCACTTCACCAGCAGCACGTAGACGTGCTCCGCCGTCGATTTGGTCGCCGGAGCACGAATCCCGCACCCCACGGCCGCGTCTGGCCTCGCCGACGGCTAAACGCCGGTCTGTTTGACCCCGTTTGACCACGGGTGGGCCCAGGTTGACCCACTAGAGTAAATGACACGTGGGCCCAGGCGGTTATGTTAATTAGGATTAGCAGTTTAAATTAATTAGTTAACCTAATGACACTGACACGTGGGACCCTCCAGTCAGGTTTGACCTGGACCAGGTCTGTTGACCTGCTGACCTCAGCATGATGTCATGCTAACGCAGTAAATGCTTTTCTGGTATTAATTGATTTAAAACAATTCAGGAAATTCCAGAAAATGCTTTAAACTTCAAAAAATCATATAAATTCAACATTAGCTTAGATGGAAAAGATTTATATATGAAAATTGATCAGAAAAATCCAATCTTTCCAATGGCACTTGTTTCATGCATGTTTGAGCAAGTTAACCTTGTTGTTCACATTAAAACATGATAATGCACTTTAATAAATAATAGTTTGGGTATAAATTTGAATCTTTGATTCAAATGAGCTCAAACCTTTCTGTTTATAGTTGCATTAGCCCAAAACACATTCATCTTGCCATGTCATGAGCATGCATCATATTGTTGCATTTGTTTGTATATTGATTGTACCGTCGATGTTCTCCGTGGTAGGTCCTGCTCCCGAGGATATAACTGCGTATCCAACTGAAGAGCAGTACCCGACAACCAATCTATCAGGCAAGCAACCCATTGATCATTCCGATACAAACCCATCTTCTCGCTCCTGCTCTCTTTTACTGCATTAAGGCAACAACGTGTGAACTGCTACTTGCTGCGGTAGTTGAACCCTATTTCTTTGCATGACCTGTCATTGCCACAGTAAATAGTTGAAACACACTAGCATGTGTAGGAGTTGATTGAGCCATGTGATGTGCGTTCCACCTTGCTATTTGTTTGTGTTGCCTGCTATGCTTAGAGTTGTGTCGGGTCTAGTTCATCTGGGTGATGGATCAGAGTGAAATGATCATGCTTGTTAAAGAGAGGAAAGTGTGGAACATGTTTGGTAAAGGTATCGATGAAAGGCCATGTAGGAGTACATGGTGGGTTGTTTAATTGGAACCGTCCACAGGACCTGAGATCTGTTTGTGTGGTTCAAGTTACAGCTACTACCACACATTGGGCCCTGAAATATGACCCCGCTCGACTTATTGACTGCCCTTGTTCTCTGTCCAGGAGTTGCAACTAGTTTCTGGTGTTTGTAGTTTACTGGTGGTCGTGCATAGCGCTGACCCTCTGGGTGGGCTGTGATGCGGCGGGTATGTGGCACGGTGTACCGGTCTCCCGTTTGGTGACTTGGGAACCCTGTACACATCGTTTGGGGCCGTGAGCGACAACCCGGCCGGACCTCCCCACGGATGGAACCCAAATAGGCGATAAACCTGGACGAGAGACTTGAGTGGTTGGTTAGGTCGTGGTCTATACCCACGTCGGCTTTCACTTGAAGTCTGCCGAGCACATGTCGTGTGCAGACGCTAAGTGGTGGAAACATGTGTGAAGAAGTACACACCTGCAGGGTTACCAATCTATTCGAATAGCCATTGTTCGCGGTACGGACCACTTGGTTACTTATACAGTTCATAGAAAAGTTGATGGATACTACTAAAAGCCTCAAGACAAGTGTGAGTGTCGTGGATGGCCCCTCCGTAGGATGACGGAAGAGGATCCACGGTGGTGTATTGTTGTGGTGAGTAGAGGACTCGTGTACGTAGTCTTATCTTGCAATCTGCTGAGAGTTGTAGTATAGGTTAGCCAAGAGTCAAGGCTGGCTTGCTGCAATGAACTCCACTACCCTTGTTGATAATGATGCATATATAATAGGTTCTGTTGTAAGTCTTGCTGAGTACCTTTGTACTCATGTTTGCTTAATAACTGTTGCACAGGAGAACCCTGCCCCTTCTGATGGGTTTTACATAGACGTTGACGTCGACGAGCAGCTTGCTACCCAGACGGAGATCCTGAGCTTGTGAAGGGCCTTGTAGATAGTCAGGCTACACCAAGCCTGTTTTATTTCCATGTTGTCTGTACTCAGACATGTTAGCTTCCGCTTGTGCTTGTATGATTGTATGACTTGAGTGTTGGGTCATGTGACCCCAACCTGTATGGATATGTTATGTATGGCTCTTCGGAGCTTCTTAAATAAAGTACTTTGAGTCATAGAGTTCTATTGTGATGCAATGTTGTATTTGCACATATTGAGCATATTGTGTGTATGATTGAAATGCTTGATATGTGTGGGATCCGACACCTAGTTGTTTACCTTTGGTAGCCTATCTTATAGGGAAATGCCTCCTAGTGCTTCCACTCAGCCTTGGTAGCTTGCTACTGTCGGAACACGTAGGCTGGCCGGCATGTGTCCTTCTTCGTTCCTATGTCTGTCCCTTAGGGGGAATGTCACACGTTGTTCCTTTAAGTCCATGTAGCTTGCTACGACTTGGGTTCATACATTGATAGTTATCCAGATAGGTCATCAACGTATGAACCCAAGTCGGACATTTGGAGAATTTGGGTTGATACATTTGCTTGCCTAACAGATTGGTTGTTGGGTATTGCTCTTCAGTTGTATACGCAGTTGTATCCTCGGGAGCAGGACCTACCACGGAGAACACCGACGGTACAATCAATATACAAAAAATGCAACAATATGATGCATGCTCATGACATGGCAAGATGAATGTGTTTCAGGCTAATGCAACTATAAACAGAAAGGTTTGAGCTCATTTGAATCAAAGATTCAAATTTATACCCAAACTATTATTTATTAAAGTGCATTATCATGTTTTAATGTGAACAGCACGGTTAACTTGCTCAAACATGCATGAAACCAGTGCCATTGAAAAGATTGGATTTTTCTGATCAATTTTCATATATAAATCTTTTCCATCTGAGCTACTGTTGAATTTATATGATTTTTTGAAGTTTAAAGCATTTTCTGGAATTTCCTGAATTGTTTTAAATCAATTAATCCCAGAAAAGCATTTACTGCGTCAGCATGACATCATGCTGACGTCAGCAGGTCAACCGACCTGGTCCAGGTCAAACCTGACTGGTGGGTCCCGCGTGTCAGTGTCATTAGGTTAACTAATTAATTTAAACTGCTAATCCTAATTAACTTAGCCGCCTGGGCCCACCTGTCATTGACTCCAGTGGGGCAACCTGGGCCCACCCGTGGTCAAACGGGGTCAAACATACCGGCGTTTAGCCGCCGGCGAGGCTAGACGCGGCGGTGGGGTGCGGGATTCGTGCTTTGGTGACCAAATCGACGGCGGAGCACGTCTACGTGCTGCTGGTGAAGTGCCGCATCGAGTGGTGGTGGTGGTTGGCCTCGGGGTCGCTGAAAAAGGCGCCGGCGACGAGTCCAGCGGCTGCCGGAGCTCGGGTGAGCTCGGGTTAGTCGCTAGAGGGCTCGGCGAGGCTCGTGGTGAGGTGCTCTAGGCTCCTGGAGGTGCGGTGAAGCTAATGGACAGGGTGGCGTGACCGTTGGGTGGCCGGAGCCTCGTCGGCGACGAGCTCCGCGGCGGCGCGTGCGGGTGAGCTTCGTGCAGTCGGTACATGGCTCGAGGGGGAAATGGAGAGGATCGGGAGGTAGCTAGGCTCACGGCGGTCGCGTTGGAGTTGACGGCGAGGTCGGGGACGAGCTGCTGCGACGGTGAGGTCGCCGGCGATCTCGATGGCCGAACGGGGGAGAAGTGCTCGGGGACGGCGCGTTGGAGCTTCCGGCGTTACATGGCTCATCGGGGAGGCGTAGCAGACGGTGGCGGAGCTCGGGGACACGTCGGTGAGGCGAGGGTGGCTCGGTGGCTGCGGCTATGGCGGTAGGACGACGGCAGCTGCATCGGCCATGGCGAAGAGAGGGCGAAGGAGAGAGGCAGGGGAGAAGTGAGGCGTCCAGGGCGTTCGGGCGACGACGTGGAGGTCGTCCAGGCCATTTCCGCGGCGAGGCGGCGGCCATGTGCGGCAACCAGCTGCCGCGGTGGCGCACAGCCGTGCGCCAGCGTCACCTTCCTGCCTGGCTGTCGAAGCAGCTGGCTGGCTCGGGCCAGCACAGTGCTGGGCTGCCAGGTGGGCCGGCTGGTCCAGGTAAGTGGGTTGTGCCCTCCTTCTCTCTCTTTTCTATTTTTCTTTCTGTTTTGTTTTCTTTGTCAACTTTGTTGAATTAATAAAAATGCTAAAGCATATTTATAAATCATAAAACTAGTCATGCCCACTGTATATAATATGAAAAGCATGGAACATTTTAGTTTATGATTATTTGGGCACCTAAAATATTTTATAGCATTTAAATGCCCAAATGCAATTACAATATGAATTAATCCAGAGACCTTTGGATGTCCTAGAAAATTGTGCACCATTTTTGTCAGAGGTTTAAGACCAAGGCAAAGATGATGAACATCTTTGAAGGGCATTTTGGGTACACTGGAAAAGATTTTATTAAACCCTAGGTGTTAGAAGAGGGGTGCTGGGGTTTCTGTCATTCCCATTTCAAGTTTTTGTAGAAAGTAAGCATGATGCACACTCTAGCTAGTCCTAATGCAAGCACTGACTAGGGATGTGACAACTCACCCCCACTCAAAAGAATCTCGTCCCGAGATTCGGGTTCCTCCGGAAAAAGGGTGGGGTACTCAAATCGAAGACGATCCTCCCTTTCCCAAGTAGCTTCATTCTCGGAATGATGTGACCATTGAACCTTGAGAAACTTGATATTATGACGTCGAGTGGTACGCTCAGTTTGATCGAGAATACGAACGGGGTATTCTCGATATGTGAGATTGTCTTGGAGATCAAGCGTTTCGTGGTCCACTCCGCGGATAGGATCCGAGAAGCAACGGCTGAGTTGAGAAATGTGGAAGACATCATGAACTCTGGAAAGGTGCGGAGGTAGTTCCAATTGCTAGGCAACTTCTACTCGTTTGGCAAGAATGCGAAAAGGACCGATGCAACGAGGAGCCAATTTGCCTTTGATACCGAAGCGATGGGTTTCCTTAAGAGGGGTAACCCGAAGGTAAGCCTTATCGCCGACTTCAAAAGTCACAGCCTTATGATGACTATCATATTGGCTCTTCTGGCCAGACTGGGCTGTTTTCAATTTCTCACGAACGATGTGAACTTGCTCTTCTGCTTCCTGGATCATATTCGGACCAAAGAATTGTCTTTCCCCGGTTTCTGACCAGTTAAGAGGCATTCGACACCTTCGTCCATATAGAACTTTGAAGGGAGCCTTGCCCAAGCTGGTTGATAAATATTGTTATAAGCGAATTCGGCGAATGGAAGACACTTCTCCCAATCCATACCGAAAGAGATGACAGAGGCTCAAAGCATATCATCTAGAATTTGATTGACTCGTTCTACTTGACCACTTGACTGAGGATGAAAGGCAGTGCTAAAAGAGAGATGAGTCCCCATAGCATTCTGGAAACTTTCCCAAAATCGAGAGGTGAAAAGACTTCCACGGTCTGAGTTATTCTCCAACGACACACCATGAAGTGATTCTATCCGAGAGATATACAAGTCTGCTAGCTGGCTAGCGGTTATACTCTCTCGAACAGGCAGGAAATGGGCTACTTTGGAGAGGCAGTCGATAACAGCGAAGATATCATTATTCCCTTTCCTGGTCCTGGGAAACCCGGTAATGAAGTCCATACCGATCATGTCCCATTTCCATTCAGGAATAGCTAAAGGTTGAAGGGTGCTAACAGGCCGTTGATGCTCTGCTTTGACTCGATGACAAACGTCGCAGTTAGCAATGAACTTAGCGATTTCTCTCTTCATCCTAGTCCACCAGAACCTCTGGCATAGGTCCTGATACATTTTGGTGCAACCGGGATGAATCGTGAGAGGAGATTCATGAGCCTCCTTAAGGATCAGCTGCCGTAGATGTCGGTTCTTGGGAACCACTAGACGGTTCTCGAAGAAGACAACACCCCGATCATCCATAGAGAAACTTCTAGCAGCTCCGCTAGCAATGCTCTCTTGGAGTCGGGATATACCCTTATCACGCTTCTGGGCAGCTATGATTTGATCCGTAAGGGTAGGTTTCGCCACCAAGGTGGAAAGGAATCATCGAGGAACAATGTGAAGGTTAAGCTTACGAAATTCCTCGTGGAGAAGTGGTTGCCCTTGTTGTAACATCAGATTGTTACAAAAAGATTTATGACTTAGTGCATCAGCCATGACATTGGCCTTCCCAGGGGTGTAAGTGATTCCTAAGTCGTAATCTGTGAGCAACTCAACCCAACGTCTTTGCCTGAGATTCAGATCCGGTTGGGTGAAGATGTATTTCAGGCTTGGGTGATCAGTGAAGATTTCACAGCGATTACCAAGAAGGTAATGTCGCCATGTTTTGAGTTCGTGGACCACAGCTGCAAGCTCTAGATCATGTGTAGGATAGTTATCCTCATGTGGATGCAACTGCCGAGATGCGTAGGTGATCACTTGACGATCTTGCATGAGTATGCAACCTAGTCCTTGTCTCGAAGCGTCGCAATAGATAATAAAGTCCTTGGAAAAGTCTGGTGGTACCAGTACGGGTGCACAGGTTAGGCGTCTTTTCAGTTCCTGAAAGCTGGACTCGCACTGTGGGGTCCACTCAAACTTTTTATCTTTCTTGAGGAGTCCAGTTAGAGGTTTAGCAACCTTTGAGAAATTATCGACTAAGCGTCGGCAATAGCTCGCTAAGCCAAGGAAACTCCTAACTTGCTTGAAAGATTCATGGGGAGTCCAATCAAGGACGGCCTGAACTCGCTCGGGATTGACGGCAATACCCTTACCAGAGATTACATGACCCAGATAGGTCACTTCTGGCAACCAAAATTCACACTTGGAGAATTCGGCATAAAGACGGTGCTCTCGAAGTTTCGTCAATACCAGCCTTAGATGCTCGGCATGATCTTCCTTGTTCTTGGAGTAAATGAGTATATAATCGAGGTATACCATGATGAATTTATCCAAGTACTCCATGAATATAGAATTCATTAGCCAGGAGAAAGTGGCTGGGGAATTGGTTAACCCGAAGGACATGACGGTGTACTCGTATTGGTCATAACGAGTAACAAAGGCCGTCTTGGGAATGTCCCCGTTCTTGATTTTGATTTGAGGGTAGCCCAACCTCAAATCCATTTTGGAAAAGACTGAGGATCCAGCGAGCTGATCATACAGGTCGTTGATCCTGGGGAGCGGATACTTGTTCTTTATGGTGACCAGATTGACAGGTCGATAATCTACAACCATCTGTTCCGTTCCATCCTTCTTCTTGACGAAGAGGACGGGACAAGCCTAGGGAGAAGAACTAGGACGGATGAAACCCTTTTTCAAGGACTCATCAAGTTGTTTCTTAAGCTCAGCTAGTTCTAGGGGTGCCATCTTATAGGGTCTCCTAGAGATTGGGATAGTTCCTGGAACAAGATCTATCACGAACTCGACATCTCTGTCAGGTGGAACACCTGGCAGTTCTTCTGGAAAGACATCCGGAAAGTCACAGACTACCGGGATATCTTCGAGTTCTGGTAGAGGGCTGGCATTAAGAGAGTAGAGTTGACGCTCAGCCATTCGGGCCAAGACATTGACTGTCTTGCCCGATGGGTGTGTAAGTTGAACAGTCCTAGTGTAGCAATCAATCTTGGCGTAATGATCTGTCGTCCAGTCCATACCCAAAATGATGTTTATGTCCAAGGACTTGAGAGCTATTAGTGATGCAAGGAAAACAAGTCTATCGACAAGAATTTGATTCCCATGGCTTACCCTAGAGGTTTGCCATTTTGAACCAGGAGTTTGAATAACCATGGAAGTGGGCATGTCACAAAAATTCATGTTGTGCGTTCGAGCATAGCTCTCAGATATGAACGAATGAGATGCTCCAGTATCTAAAAGAACAGATGCCGGATGGCAGTTAACAAGAAGCGTACCATGGACGACGTTAGGATCCTCATATGCTTCCTCAGTAGAGACATAGTTGACATGACCACGTGCAGTGGGGATTGGCTTGACATAGTTCACCTTGCCTGTTGGCTTACCACGGCCAACGGATTTTCCTGGCTGGTTCTGAGGACACTGACGCATGTAGTGCCCTGGTTCTCCACACTTGAAGCATGTCACAGTGCCAGTGCGTGGAGCAAAGCTGGTAGGTGGTCCTCCATAAGTCTTAGCAGGTGCATACTATTGGATTGGGCGAGGCGCCTCATAGGATGGCCTCGGAGTGTACTTGGGTGGCAGAGTGGTGTTAGGAACCCACACACGGCGCTTGTGAGAGCCAGAGCTGGATGAGGAACCCAAGTCACGAGAATGCTTGCGTGTGGCTTCAAAATCAGTCTGGCCCGTCTCAGTACTTATGGCTTTGTTCACCAATTTCTGGAAGGAGGTGCACTCGTGCAGACGCAGATCTCGGCGAAGTTCAGGGCTGAGTCCTTGCGAAACCTCGCCTGCTTCTTGGCATCGGTGGACACTTCCAAGGGTGCATAGCGTGCCAAGTTGCCAAACTCGCGACTATACCCATCCACGGTTAGCCAGCCCTGGGTGAAATAGAAGAATTCCTCCCGCTTGCGATCCATGAGACCTTCCGGAATGTGATGCTCACGGAATGCCTCACTGAACTCTACCCAAGTAGTGAGATGGCCAGCAGGACGCATGGCTTTAAAGTTTTTCCACCAGAGGCTGGCTGTCGGGATGTTGGATCGACACCTATGGGATCACAAGAATCCCTACTACGGTTGCGGGGCGCGGGGTTGAGAGAAGAGCGGATCAAACAGATAGCACACGGTTCCTTTACCCAGGTTCGGGCCGCGAGGATGCGTAAAACACTAGTCCTGCTTTTGTGGATTATATGTTTGTGTTCTTCAGCTAGCTACGGGGCGTGAGGAGCTCCAAAAAGCCGAATCCTCCTCCTGGTCGCCTCGGGCCTCCTTTTATAGAGAAAGGGGTCGCCACAGTGGCACACAAGAGGTGGAAAGGCTACAGTGATGCGAGGTTTATCCCTCGCATTACATGACAAGGCGCATTTAATGCGTCTTGCTTAGGTGTCCTTGCTTTATCGGGGACGGGGGAGAGGCCTGTCTTGTCCGCCGCTGCTCCTTCTTGTGTTGACACGCGCCCTGGCCAGCGGTGCCTGAGATGCCATGTAGGCAGGCAGGCAGCTGAGGTGGCGCAATGGTGGGTCTTCACGAAGATCTGCATGTAGCCACGCAGGTGCCTGCCCAGCTGTAGGATCGAAAGTATGTCTAGAGGGGGGTGATTAGACTACTTGTAAATATAAAAATTCTGCCTTTTGACAAAGAACAGTTTTTGGCAGATTCACAATTATGATCAAGTCAAGCATCACCCTACACATGCAACTCTAGAGTATAGGCAGCGGAAAGTAAATTGCACATGTAGTAAAGAGAGGTGGAGAAGAGCAAACGCAATTTTGGAGACGTGGTGATTTTTCCCGTGGTTCCGATAGGTGGTGCTATCGTACATCCACGTTGATGGAGACTTCAACCCACAGAGGGTAACGGCTGCGCGAGTCCACGGAGGGCTCCACCCACGAAGGGTCCACGAAGAAGCAACCTTGTCTATTCCATCATGGCCTACGCCCACGGAGGGCTAGCATTACTCGGGGTAGATCTTCACGAAGTAGGCGATCTCCTTGCCCTTACAAACTTCTTGGTTCAACTCCACATCTCGATGACGGAGGCTCCCAAGCGACACCTAACCAATCTAGGAGGCACCACCCTCCAAAAGGTAATAGATGTTGTAGATGATGATGAACTCCTTGCTCTTGTGCTTCAAATGATAATCTCCCCAACACTCAACTCTCCTCACTGATTTGGCTGTGGTGGAAGAAAGGATTGAGTGGAAAGCAACTTGGGAAGGCTAGAGATCAAGCTTCATATGGTTGGAGTGGAGCAACTTGATCTCAACACAAGGGTAGGTAGTTCTCTTCTCAGAAATGTAAGGTAGGAGTGGTAGTTCTTTCTGATGGCTCTCTCCACGAATGAAGAGGGGGTGGAGGGGTATAAATAGCCTCCACACAAAATCCAACCGTTACACACATATTTGAGCAATCTCGGTGGGACCGAAGTGGACAACTCGGTGAGACCGAAAGTTCAAATAATGTGAACGTTGGGGTTTTCGGTGGGACCGAAAATACAATCTCGGTTAGTCCGATTCGTGCAATGACAAGAGCATGCCAGTTTCGGTGGGACCGACTTTATCATCTCGGTGACACCGATTTGATGACAGAAGGTTACAGAAACTTGGCAGCCCATGTTTCGGTGAAACCGAGTTCAGAATCGGAATATCCGAAATTACTAGGGTTTGGCTTATGGCTGAGGTGGTTCATCTCGGTGTGACTGAGTTTGGAATATCGGTGGGACCGAGATTACTTATGAGTGTATATGGCAGTGAAAGTTGCTGATAGTTTAAGGAGATACATCACTAAGCACTTGAGCAACCAGACCATCATCATAACCTCATCCCCTTTTAATAGTATTGGCTTTTCCTATGGACTCAATGTGATCTTGGATCACTAAACCAAAAATGGAGTCTTGAGCTTTTGCCAATGTTTGCCTTAGCATTTTGAGGGGTCCACTTCTTCAGTCATTGCCATACCCATATCACTGAACTTCTCTGAAATGATTCTCAAGTAACTATTAGTTCAATGATATATATGTTGTTATTAATTGCCAAAACCACCCGGGGATTAGTTGCACTTTCAATCTCCCCCTTAGCTCCCCCTAAATTTGTGCATTATTTAAGATTTGCGTTTGAATGCAAATGCACAATCGATTAGGATCATGGGTCACTCTTCCATGTCACATACATCTTGGTGGAGCGTACAAAATGATAAGAATGAACAGCATGCACCCAATCACCAAGACAAGAGTAAATAGCCATACAAGATAGGAATGACATATGATAAGCATTAAGCACACATTAAAGCATAGTACGACCAAGCACTCATTAAGGTAGCATCAAACGGAGTATCAAACACACTGAATGTCTCGAAAACCAAAAGTATCTCAAAGAAACCGCAAAAGAACGAAAGAGCAAAAGCGCAAAGACAACAACACTCTCTCTCTCGAAGCCCTATGATCTATACAATTTCTCCCCCTTTGGCAACAAGTTACCAAAAAGTTCGAAAAAGCATAGAGCTAAACGTCACTGTGGGCTCTGCTGGCGGCTCCCGTCTGGGTTGATGTCAGAGTAGATATGACGGCATCGGCGAAGACTTCAGCTGATGTCTGTGCTGGAGGAGTGGACACTGGAGCTATAGCTGGAGTAACTGCTGGAACTGTGGTCCTGGTGTCAGTCACTGGAATAGCAGCTGATCGGGATCCTCTGGGAACCGGAGCAGTCTGTCGATGAGAATCCTGGACTAAGTCATCCTGCATAAGCTCTGCCTTGTCCTGCTTTGCTTCCTCAAAGTTTGCCTCAAGCTTGTTGACGGTCACTTGTATTTCAGTCAGCTTCACGTCCAGAGCGTGGATCTTCTCGTCAACAATCCTCTCTAAGCTCTCCTGAGACTGTTCAATGCTGGCCAGGCGTTGTTCAATCCTTTGAGTAGCTTCAAGAATCTGCTCTCCGAAACTCTTTGGTTTAGCTGCTGCTGCTGCTGCTTCTTTGTCAGCTTTGGCTTTCTTAGGAGCTTCGATCTTGGCTTGACCTTCAACAGATGTCGGATCCTCCTCGTCCATCACAACAACATTGTCTTCATGCTCTGGCTGCAGGGGTAGATGTTTTCTATCCAACAAGAATTTACCCGTGCCAAACTTGGCATTGATAAGCATCTGAATCTGTGGGGCAAATCCACATGACCTTTTCTAGTCAGCTGCAGTCCTCTTAATGGTCTCTACCATTAAGTCCATCACCTTGAAAGGTGCTTTCTCATCAAGTATATGCAGCATGTTGATAGAATATCCTCTGATCATGCGATGATCTCCAGACTTGGGCATCAAGGTATGCCTCAAAATGGTATTAGTGGTAGGTAAGCCTGCCAAGAGATGGTAGACTGAGCCGAGCTTCCATACTTCCAAATCCGCTGCGGGAATCTCTTTGTACATGTTCTTCATGGAGTCATGATTCTTCTTTGGAATCCCATAGACATCAATATCATCTTCTCGTTGCACTGGAGCATTTAGAATTTCTGCCCATTCTTCAACAGAAGAAGAGAACCTTTGACCTTCAGTCATCCATGTGATCTTTCCATCAGGATAGAAGTGAGCTGTGGCATAGAATTGCATTATCATCTCATCGTTCCAACTGGTCAATTTCTGACCCACAAACTCTGCAACTCCACATGCAGTGAAACTTTCATGCACATGTGGATAGAAATCTCTGTGCTCTTCGTTGTCAATGTACTCCCAGTCAACATATCTGGTGTCTGCGACTATGGGCTTCTTGTCCATCAGCACGGTCTCATAGAAGTCCTGGTGCTCTCTGGTGTGAAATCTGGGATCTACAGCAGTTCTTCTCCTCACGGCATATGGGTCAGCTTGTCTCCATAGCCTGAGACCTCAATCTTTCCTTGCCTTCATATCCTCGGCTTGAGGATGAGCATCATTGTGAAGTGGCAGTTTTGGACGGAGTTTCAGCAAAACTTGTCCTTCCTCATCAGACTCAGCTGGTGGCACATCATCCTTGTTCTTTTCAGACGCTGGAATGTTTCTGGTGGTCCTCTTGGGCTTGGCAGCAGGCTTTGCTGGAGCTGCCCTAGCTGGAGCAGATTTCTTGGACTTTGAAGTGGCTCCGGCCTTAATGGCATCACCCATGAGCTTCTGCTTCTGAGGTGGAGGCTGGGGTGCTTCCTCATCCTCATCCTCTGCTGCTGCATCTGCATGAGAATCTGACACATGCACTATCCTCTTTCTCTTGGTGGTCTTCTTCACTTTGCTTGGAGCTGGCTCTCCCAAATTTAGCTTCTTGGCAACAGTTGACTGCTTGACTTTGCCGGTGCCCTTCTTAGACTGCTGACCTTGTTGCTCTTTGGCAACAACCTTCCTCTTAGGCTTTGAGGTCACCTCTTCCTCAACAATGAAATCAGAATCCTCATCATCGGAATTCTTCTCCTTTCTAGCTCTGGTGGCTGCAGGAGGCATGCCACTTGGTGTACTCCTCTCACCATCATCAAATGGGCTACTAGGAGGACTAGTGTCTGCCTCAGGAATGTCTGCAATGGGTGTCTCTGACCTGTTCTGACTGTCACTGGTATCTGACATGGCTGACAACCTGTGAATAGATAAGGTATAGGCAGAGAAGAAGAGTTATCACAAACTGCAGAAGTTTTTGCAAAAAAAATGAGTTCAAATTTTAGTTTTAAGTTTTCACATAAGACATTTCGGTCAGACCGAGTTTAAGTTTCGGTGAATCCGAAGTGTTAAACAAAAACTTTACACACCACTTTCGGTTTGACCGAAGTGGGTTTCGGTCCTGCCGATAACACTAGGGTTTCACAAAAACTACATTTCGGTCACACCGATTTGCACAACTCGGTTGGACCGAAGGGTGCAGTGCAATGGCCAGAGGCCAAATCGGTCACACCGAAATTATAAAATCGGTTTCACCGAGATGTATTCCGTGGAAACCTAACCCTAAAAATTTTACTCGAATCTAGTTCAAACGAACCAATCTGATGTACAGGAAGATTTCAATCGTGGCAAGATATTGGGCAATCCAAACGTGCATTGAATCGGAGATGGGAGCACGAGTGGGATCAAAACTCACCCTAACTTGGTGGAGTTTCTCTACGGCGGCAACGGCGCGGAGGAGATGTCCGTTGACGGCGACGGAGACCTGCGGCGAGGGCGCACAGGCGACGACGGCGACGATCCGGAGATCAAGGCGACGGCAGCAGGGGATGTGGGGCGAAAACGTTTGAAGGAGGAATCAACACGCGCGGCCCTTGGTATATATATCCCTTTGCTGTCGGTGGGACCGAGTTGTAAAACTCGGTGGCACCGAGATGGATAACTGCTAGGCAGTTATGCACTTCGGTCACGCCGAAAATCACAACTCGGTTTCACCGAGATGAAACCTAGATCAGTCTAAATGCTTTCGGTTCGACCGAGTTTGAGTGAGTTGGTCTGACCGAAATCAATTAGAAGGTTTTGGAGGTTAGCCCTTGACGGATCGGTGGCTCCGAGTGCTCCTCACTCGGAGGGTCCGAAAATGACTTGTTCAAAGTTTGTGATGTAAGCATGAATAGAATTTGAGACAAGAAAGCATAGATAGCTAGGGGAGGTACTTAGGCATTCTTGTCCATCCATTTGGTCAGAAAAATCAAAAACAACCAAAACAACAAATGGATGTCCTCGAATGGATAAAATCATGCATTCAACATGCTCACACAATAAGATAATGAATGAAATATGTGTCAAACATGCACAACCATAACTCTAGCAACTAACACACAATTTGTCGATGACTAGGTCATCTTTATATGAGTATTTTGACTTAGGAGCCAAATGAGAACATTTGATCATAGGTCATACTCATCGTTTAAGCACAAGTGGGGTTACCACTTTTACATAAAGCATTGATGTGTTCACATCATTTGAAGATGCTTTAGCTCAATTTTTAGAGCAAAGCTCCCCCTAGATGTGAGAACCCCTTTTAAAGGGTCAAACTAACCTTGGGTTGTCGTAGAAGACTTCATGTAGATGTTAAAGATGTGGATGCTCAATGTTGATGGAGACCATCAAGAGTTGGGAGCTATCCTTTGGATTCGGGCACTTTCAATACCTACATGGGTTAGTCCCACAAGGAACAAACAAGGATACCCATGGACATAGATTGAAGTTCACAATAGATGATGTCCATGAAAGCAATGATTACCTTGTCCCTTGACTTACCAACAAGAGGGTTTGTGACTCCATGAACTGGTGCATGACGTGGAAGTTGATTGCACAAGTTCTTTGCCAAAATGAATGTGAGTGAAGTATGTTGGCGGAGTCACCCTCAAGAACTTTCTAGTTCTTCTTCTTCGGGATCCACGTCATCTTGATGGGAATCCTTGGGGTAGTAGTTGAGCTTGACGAAGTAGAACTTGACGTTTCCTTGGGAACCCACTTGACCATGGCTTGAGGTGCTTCAATGAATGCATCAATCTCCTCTTGAAGCTTGTCCTTGGCTTTTAGCTTGTGGTCTTGTGGTGGAAGGTCATCTTGAGCTTGTTCCACATTGGAAGAAGTAGGATCATACTTCTCCTTTTGAGAAACAAACTGTGGAGTAGGATATTGACCTTCTTCCCACTCAACACCTTCGGCGTTGAACTTTCGCTCAAAACCAATCTCTTGATTCTTCCGGTGCCTTCCTTGCTTGCGAATAATTTCCTCAAAGTTCTTGCTTCCGGCAAGGCTCTTGTAGACACCTTTCTCTATGATCCCTTTCTATAAGCTATTCTCTTGCTCAAGTGTAACTTGGCTTGAAACATTGTTAGTGGAATCAAAAGAACTACTAGGAGCAACAACATTAGATTTAACATGGTTATTGTTACTACTAGAGGAAGAATTTTTCTTATGCTTGTCATGCTTAGTCTTAATGGGTGGCAAGAAATTAGACAAGAGAAGTCGTTTGGCAAGATATGAAGAACTCTTCTTTCGAAGATCGTCATTGATCGCTTTTAGAAACTCATGTTCTTGCTCTAGAGTGAGCTTCTCGAAGCGTAGCTTCTCATGAGATCTTAGGAGCTCTCTATGATCTTCTTGAGTTGTTTCATGAGCTAACTTAAGAGTGTTTTGTTCTTTAGTTAGACGCTCAATCTCCTTCATAGCATTGTCATTCGACTCTTCTCGACTATAAAGACTACTAGCATTTTCATCGTTACTAGGCTCACTAGATTTATCATGCAAGAGCTCATCTTCACCAAGCAAGTCATCCTCATCACTATTGAAGTCAATGAATTCAGGGTGTGATACCTTGGGGCCTTTAGCCATGAAGCATCTTCCAATTCCCTCATTTGGTGAATCAAATAAGTCGTAGGAGTTGGAGTTGGAGGATACGAGAGCAAGACCGGCAACACCTTCATCTTGACTGTAGTCGGAGTCGGAGTGATAGCTTCCATCGTATTGATTGTCGAAGTCGGAGCCGGAGACCCATTCACCTACATGAGCTTGATGTCTTCTTCTTGTGTAGCTCCTTGATGACTTGTCTTTCCTCTCCGAATCCTTGCTTCTCTGAGAGGGTCTTCGTTCATAACGATCATCTCTACTCCTTCTCTCTTTCCGAGGTGACTCATCTCTTGAACTTCTTCTTCTTGGATATTCTTCTCTTCTCCTGTGGGGAGCCGTACACTCATTTGAGTAGTGTCCGGGTCTTCCACAATTGTAGCAGTTTCGATCACGACTAGAAGATCTCTTTTCATCATATGATCTAGACTTTGAGCTTCTCTCTTTGCCTCTATTCTTGTAGAATTTGTTGAAGTTCTTAACCATTAGGCTTATCTCTTCATTGGAAACTAACTTGTCACTTGAGGTTGTGGGAGCATCACTTGTAGCTTTGTAAGCACCACTTGACTTGTTGTGAAGCTCTTCCTTATCCTTAAGTGTCATCTCATGAGCAACAATTCTTCCAATGACTTCGGTTGGCTTGAGAGTCTTGTAGTTTGGCATCATTTGGATCATTGTGCACACGGTGTCACACTTTCCATCCAAAGCGCTGAGAATCTTCTTGATGATGAATCGGTCGGTCATTTCTTCGCTTCCTAAGCCGGCAATCTCATTTGTGATGAGAGCAAGCCTAGAGTACATTTCAGCGACTCCTTCACCATCCTTCATCTTGAACTTGTCAAGTTGACCTTGAAGAATATCTAGCTTTGATTCCTTCACAGACTCGGAACCTTCGTGCATTTCAACCAAAGTATTCCAAATCTCTTTAGCATTCTCAAGACGGCTGATTTTGTTGAACTCCTCGGGACACAAGGCATTGAAGAGAATGTCACAAGCTTGAGCATTGTTTTGCAACATCCGTAATTCTTCCGGTGTAGCTTCACGATCCGGAACTTTTCCTTCCTCGAAGAATTCACCTTGCATACCAACACAAATAATGCCCCATGCGGCTGGGTTATGACCAAGAATATGCATTTTCATTTTATGCTTCCAACTAGCAAAATTTGTACCATCAAAGTAAGGACCTCTACGAAAATTACCCTCACTAGACGCCATACTCTCCTAGGTTGTGAAACCAAGCTTATGGAGTCCAATGCAATGGAAACCAATACAATGGAGACCAAAGCTCTGATACCACTTGTAGGATCGAAAGTATGTCTAGAGGGGGGTGATTAGACTACTTGTAAATATAAAAATTCTGCCTTTTGACAAAGAACAGTTTTTGGTAGATTCACAATTATGATCAAGTCAAGCATCACCCTACACATGCAACTCTAGAGTATAGGCAGCGGAAAGTAAATTGCACATGTAGTAAAGAGAGGTGGAGAAGAGCAAACGCAATTTTGGAGACGCGGTGATTTTTCCCGTGGTTCCGATAGGTGGTGCTATCGTACATCCACGTTGATGGAGACTTCAACCCACGGAGGGTAACGGCTGCGCGAGTCCACGGAGGGCTCCACCCACGAAGGGTCCACGAAGAAGCAACCTTGTCTATTCCATCATGGCCTACGCCCACGGAGGGCTAGCCTTACTCGGGATAGATCTTCATGAAGTAGGTGATCTCCTTGCCCTTACAAACTTCTTGGTTCAACTCCACATCTCGATGACGGAGGCTCCCAAGCGACACCTAACCAATCTAGGAGGCACTACCATCCAAAAGGTAATAGATGTTGTAGATGATGATGAACTCCTTGCTCTTGTGCTTCAAATGATAATCTCCCCAACACTCAACTCTCCTCACTGATTTGGCTGTGGTGGAAGAAAGGATTGAGTTGAAAGCAACTTGGGAAGGCTAGAGATCAAGCTTCATATGGTGGGAGTGGAGCAACTTGATCTCAACACAAGGGTAGGTAGTTCTCTTCTCAGAAATGTAAGGTAGGAGTGGTAGTTCTTTCTGATGGCTCTCTCCACGAATGAAGAGGGGGTGGAGGGGTATAAATAGCCTCCACACAAAATCCAACCGTTACACACATATTTGAGCAATCTCGGTGGGACCGAAGTGGACAACTCGGTGAGACCGAAAGTTTAAATAATGTGAACGTTGGGGTTTTCGGTGGGACCGAAAATACAATCTCGGTTAGTCCGATTCGTGCAATGACAAGAGCATGCCAGTTTCGGTGGGACCGACTTTATCATCTCGGTGACACCGATTTGATGACAGAAGGTTACAGAAGCTTGGCAGCCCATGTTTCGGTGAAACCGAGTTCAGAATCGGAATATCCGAAATTACTAGGGTTTGGCTTATGGCTGAGGTGGTTCATCTCGGTGTGACTGAGTTTGGAATATCGGTGGGACCGAGATTACTTATGAGTGTATATGGCAGTGAAAGTTGCTGATAGTTTAAGGAGATACATCACTAAGCACTTGAGCAACCAGACCATCATCATAACCTCATCCCTTTTTAATAATATTGGCTTTTCCTATGGACTCAATGTGATCTTGGATCACTAAACCAAAAATGGAGTCTTGAGCTTTTGCCAATGCTTGCCTTAGCATTTTGAGGGGTCCACTTCTTCACTCATTGCCATACCCATATCACTGAACTTCTCTGAAATGATTCTCAAGTAACTATTAGTTCAATGATATATATGTTGTTATTAATTGCCAAAACCACCCGGGGATTAGTTGCACTTTCACCAGCTGGTTAGGTCGGCAGCTGCATAGGGCGGTGGAAGCTTAGTTGGCGTGGGCCTGATGGTGGCCCCACGGATGTCCTCGGCAAGGGCCTTGCCGGGGCCCCGGCAAGGGTCTTGCCGCAGCACCTGCTGTCATCCCCGGCAAGATGCTTGCCGGAGGTCTTGTAGTCTTCCTTGGCTGGGATCCCGCCAAGGGTCGTCGGCTTCCTTAGCGTGTATCTGGTCTTGAATGTCTTCACAAAGATCTGCATGCCACTACGGGGATGCCTCCCGAATCCTTGCCCCATGGGGACAGTGGACTCAAGGGTGATCCGCTCCGTAGGCGTGGGGCGAGTTGCCGCGGCGAGGGTCTTGCCGGGGCTGCTAAAGCCGGCCCCGGCAAGGATCTTGTCGGGGCTGCTAAAACCGGCTCCCGGCAAGGATCTTGCCGGGGGAACCCGCTTCGTCCCTTTGCTCTTTGTGGTCTGGGCTTTGGGCTTAAGTTCCAGCTCCAGTCTTACCATGGCTCACCTCCCTCGCCGTGCTTGGTGTGGTGGTGCACGTGGCTCAGACTGCCTGTGTACAGTCATAGGGGTACAAAAAGTGTACCCCTCTTTTTGTACACCGACAGGAGCCCCCGGCCTGGGCCACACATAAGCGCGACGCGTTCTTGGCCTAGGCCCAGAACGGTGCGTGGGCACGCGGGACGGTTTTTACCGTGGTAAGATTTTCCGCACGACGTGCCTCCCACGATCTGCGCACGCGCGCGGGGTGGAGGGGCGTGCGTGACGTGGGCGGCATGTGCGGGGCGGTTTCCGCAGGCATATGTCACGTCGTAGTAAAGAGGCGGCTTCGCGCATTCCCCATAAACGGGGGGAGGTGTGGAGGCGCGGCGCATTTACTGAATGGGGCCGAGGCGCGGTCCTCAAGGTGTCCACTCCCCACCATCACGGGGTGGGGAGAGGTCGCCTCACCCGTCCCCTCGGTTCTGCACGTCCGCCACGTGTCTCCCATGCGCTCGGGGTGGCAAATGGTGGAGGCGGGAAACCGGGGCGTCGCTGGTTGGGCGGCGGGTCGGTCCCGGCTCCCTGCGCCTTCCGTGTTTTGATTGGCCGAGCGGGGCGGTCGAGGAAGAGGAGGACGGGGTAGTTTATAAAGAGCGGGAGGGGAGGGACAGCGCCCCACATTCTTCCCATCTTCTTATTCTTTCAGCTTCTCCTCCTCTCTTCCATTCGTCATGGAGAGAGGAAATCCCGGCCCTTCAACGGTGGCGGCGAGGGTCGCCGCTCGACAACGCGTCCCTCCTTCTCCTGCGCGTGCGGTGGCGGAGCCAGTCGCGAGGGGAAGGGGGAGGGGGCGAGGCCGTGGGCGAGGCCGGGGCGCTCGGGGAAGAGGAGGACGGGGTAGTTCGCCAGCCTCACCCCCGCCAGCAGCTCCTCCTCCAACGGACGGCCATGTTGGGGATGACCCTTGCGAGTTCTTCGTCAGGTTGCGCCGGCCGCCACGCTGTCGCCTTCGTCTCCCGACTCCATTTGCGCGAGAGATGGAGCTGGATCCGCCGGAGTCATTGCGACTGCACATGAGGGGCTGCAGGATCAGCGGCACGCGGGTCCGCGTCGACTTCTCCGCTCCTCATGTGATGTATCTTTGTCGGGGATGGAAGATGTTTGCTCGTATCCATAGCTTGACAGATGGGCTCACTCTCCATTTCAAGTCAATGGAGGGTGGCCTTCTTTCCGTCAAGGTCTTCGGGCACTTCGGGACTCGTGCAATGTGCTGCGTGGAGAGCTCTTCCGATGACGAAGATTCCTCCTCGAGCGAGAGTGACGAGGAGGACAGCGGCAGCGACGACAAGGGCGGTAGGCGGCAGGATGACGGGTCCGACTAGGTGTCGGGCGCCGCTCCTAGTGGCACTGGCGACCCCATCATCCATGTCGCTGGCTCCTTGAACTTCTCGGGGCCATCCCCTTGGTGGCTGGCATAGGGAGGCCGCGAAAGAGGAAGAGGGCGGGCGGCAAGGTCGTCATGTCGGAGTACGCGGGCACCGACGCCTTCGACACGTACTGACGTCCTGCTGCCTCGTCTTCGAGCTCTGCTTCCGGCGCCGCCAACACCATCCAGCCTTTGGGCGGCCACCAAGATGTTCTCTTGGTGTCTTCTGCCACCCGTAGCTCGCCTAGGCGCTCCTTTTGCCCTTCTCGCCTCCTTGACCTGCCTCCTGAGGAGAGGGACAAGAAAGGAATTACGGGCATCTTATCTCTATTTAGTTTGTAAGCCTTCAGGCATCTGTTAAATTTAAAACTTGTAATCCCCTTGTTCATATTTTTCATTCCCTACGGACTGTACCTGAATGGAATGTTTTTAATGAAAAGGGATGTTTGCCGGGTCATTTGTTTGTGGGTGAAACCCACGACAAGGAATAAATCCTTGATATCTTTAAGATAAACATTTTCTCGCCCGGCAACACGCCTTGTCGTCTCCCCACTTCGCTCGACCTTTCTCACGCCTTTGGCGGAGGCAGGGATGAAGTGGGTTTAGGCTCCTCGTTTTACCCCTTCGCTGCCGCGACTACGACCCAACTTGGTCCCAGGAGCAAGCCCTAGGGCCTAGAGTTAGGGGAGCACGGTAGTTTTAAGGAAAAACGAGGTTTCACATACCTCAGCCCATAATGGAATGCATGACAGGGGATGGAGAACTTATCTGAAGCTGCAGCCCCCGGCAACCATGGTTTGTCGTGGGTGAATCTTTGGTCTTGCAGCCCCCGGCAACACTGGCTTGCCGGGGCCTTGATGCTGATATGTTCCTCCTTTTTTTCCAAGTGGTTTCGGCAAGGATATCTGTGGGTCCTGCGAACCAAAGAAGATAAAAGGAAGACCAAGGGATGCAAACTCGACCTCTAAGCTAGGGGTTAGCCGCCGCTAAGCACTATCAACCCTAACCAAGGACGAGACTCGACTCAGCATGCATGCTATAACTTAGGGCGCCAGCGCTTCATTTATTTATGCTTAGGGTCTACGGCTGACTTCGTACAAAGGGTTACATGCCTTGCCGGCAAGGCTTGTACAAAAGGTGGCTTGCCGGGGGGCCCGGCAAGCCGCGCCTTATGGGTAAAACTTGCGAAGATGCTCGATATTCAAGGAATTGCTCACCGGAATGGCATTTTCGGTCTCCAGGCGGACTGCACCAGGCCTGGTCACTCGTATTACCCGATAAGGGCCTTCCCACTTCGGCGTCAACTTGTTGGTATTCTTGGCCGATTGAACGCGCCGAAGAACAAGGTCGCCTTCCTCAAAGCTTCGGGCATGGACCTTGAGGCTATGGTAGCGGCGCAAGGCTTGCTGGTAGCGTGCTACTCTCACAGCCGCCCGAAGACGACCTTCCTCAAGGAGCGTTGTGTCATCTTGCCGTAGTTTCTCTTGCTCAAGCTCATCGTAAGCGAGCACTCGAGATGACCCGTATATGAGTTCAGTGGGGAGAACTGCTTCTGCCCCGTATACTAGGGCAAAGGGTGTATGGCCGGTGGCTCGATTTGGCGTCGTTCTGATCGACCAACGAACCGTCGGCAACTCATCAATCCAGCGCCTTCCACTCTTGTGCAGCCTGTCAAAGGTCTTTATCCTTAAGCCTCGCAGTACTTCGGCGTTTGCCCTCTCAGCTTCACCATTGCTTCGTGGGTGAGCAACGGAAGCGAAACAGACCTTGCTGCCGAGGTCTTGGGTATATTGCATGAAGGTGCGACTTGTGAACTGCGTGCCGTTGTCGGTGATGACCCTGTTGGGTACACCAAAACGGCACACTAGTCCCTTGAAGAACTTGACGGCTGACTGAGCGGTGACCTTCCTCACTGCCTCCACCTCTGGACACTTTCTGAACTTGTCGGTTGCGACGTACAAGTATTCAAAGTCCCCGACAGCGCGGGGGGAAGGGCCCAGTATGTCGAGCCCCCAGACCGAGAAGGGCCAGGAGAGAGGAATGGTTTGAAGGGCTTGAGCTGGTTGATGAAGTTTCTTTGAATGGAACTGACACTCTTCACACCTGGTGACCAGTGTCGTCGCATCCTGGAGGGCAGTGGGCCAAAAGAAACCTTGCCGAAATGCCTTGCCAGCAAGGGCTCTTGACCCTATGTGGGATCCACATATGCCTCCATGTATCTCTGCCAACAGCCCCAGTCCTTCCTCTTGAGGGATACACTTCAATTTCACGCCGTTCGGTCTCTTTCTGTACAGGACATCATCGACGAACTGGTACATAGCAGACCGACGGGCTACTTTTTCCGCTTCTTCCTGCTCCTCAAGAAGTTCCCCAGTTTGGAGGAATCGGACGGTATGATGTGCCCACGCTGGAGCATGGGGCTCGACGACGAGGACTAAAGGCGTTTTCTCCACTATAGGAGCGGCTGTCTCGACGGCAAGAGCTTGACGCTCCACCGCAGCTAGCCGTCCCGTGGCAGGCTCAGTGTCTCCGACAACATCCTTGCCGGCGGCTCCGGGGAGCTCGGCGGGAAAGTACTTGCCGGGACCTGATTTCCTCCTCTTGTTTAGCTTTGTTGATGGATCAACGGATGGCTGAGAAAGCTGAAGCACAAAGGTACCTGGTTCCACAGGTAACTTGTGGGCGGCGCGCTTTGACAGGTAATCAGCGATGTTGTTCTCTGCTCGGGGAACGTGCTCCGCCTGTATACCATCAAAGCGCTCTTCCAGCTTTCTTACTTCATCGACGTAGGCCTTCATCAACGGGCTCTTGTAATCTTTGTTGACTTGTTTGACGACAAGCTGCGAGTCGCCCCTGACAATGAGTTTCTTGATCCCAAGGTCTACCGCGATCCTAAGACCAGCAAGCAGCCCCTCATACTCAGCAGTATTGTTCGTTGATACCTCCCTGGGGAAGTGCATCTGGACCACGTACTTGAGGTGCTCTCCAGTGGGTGCGACCAGCAGTACGCCAGCCCCGGCGCCCTGTAAGGAGAAAGCTCCATCAAAGTACATGATCCAGTCGCAACTCGCCTCTTTGCCGGGGAGAGTAGTTTCCTGGACTTCTTCATCAGGCGTCGCGGTCCATTCTGCAACGAACTCCGCCAGGACTTGGCTTTGAATCATTGAGGTACTTTCAAACTTGAGGACAAAGCTAGACAGCTCCAGTGCCCACTGTACAATTCTTCCCGTTGCATCTGGATTGTGCAATATCCGTTACAGAGGGAGGCGAGTGACGACAGTGATCTCGTGCGCCTGGAAGTAGTGACGCAGCTTCCTCGCGGCCATAAGAAGGCCGAAGAGCAATTTCTGCACACCGGAGTACCTTGATCTAGCCCCCTCCAAGAGGGAGCTTACAAAGTAGACAGGGTGCTGCATCATTTTCTTCCTTTGCTGCACTCCAACCGGCCGTGTCATCTCTGCACCAATGGCATCAGGCTCTATCATTGCTATCACCTCATCATCAATCTCTCTCTACGCCACTAGTGCGGCGCTGACCACCTGGTTTGTTGCCGCCAAGTATAGCAGCAACGGTTCTTGTGGCCTAGGCGCAACTAGTATTGGCGTGGAGGAAAGATACCTCTTCAAATCTTGTAATGCTGCTTCAGCTTCTAGCGTCCACTCCATCGGTCCTGCCTTTTTCAAAATCTTGAAAAAGGGAAGGGCGCGCTCGACAGACTTGGAAATGAATCTGCTCATAGCGGCAATGCAGCCAGCAAGCCGACGCACATCCTTGACCCGTTTGGGTGCTTCAATCGGTTCTATAGCTTTGATCTTGTCCGGATTGTCCTCTATCCCACGCTGCGACACAAAGAACCTGAGAAGCTTGCCGGACGGGACGCCGAAGACGCACTTCTCAGGGTTCATCTTGAGGTTGATCTTGCGTAGGTTTACAAATGTTTCTTGTAAATCCGGTATAAGGGTTGCCCTGTTCTTGGTTTTGACCATTGTATCATCCATATAAGCCTCCATATTTCTATGGAGCTGGGGTTCAAAACCAATCTGGACTGCCCTTGCAAACGTCGAGCCAGCACTCTTCAACCCGAAAGGCATTCGTACGAAACAGTACGTACCACATGGGGTGATGAATGATGTCTTCTCTTCGTATTCTCTTGCCATGAAGATCTGGTGGTAGCCGGAGTAGGCATCGAGGAATGACAACAGGTCACACCCAGCCATGGAGTCAACAATCTGGTCGATGCGCGGCAACGGGAAGGGGTCCTTGGGACAAGCCTTATTGATATCTGTGTAATCAATACAAAGCCTCCACTTCCCATTTTCCTTGCGCACTACCACTGGATTGGCCAACCACGTTGGATGGAGCACTCCTCTTACCAAACCCGCTGCTTCCAGTTCCCGAATCTCCTCTGTGATGAACTCTTGGCGTTCCAAAGCTTGCTTCCTGACCTTCTGCTTAACGGGCCGCGCATGTGGACAGATAGCAAGGTGGTGCTCAATCACCTCCCTGGGAACACCGGGGATGTTGGATGCTTGCCATGCAAACACATCGACATTTGCCCGCAGGAAGGTGACGAGCGCGTCTTCCTATTTGTCGTCAAGGGTGGAGCTTATGGTGAAAGCCCCTCCTGTGCCGTCCTCCTTGACAGAAACCTTCTTGGTTCCCGGCGGTGTGGCCCTGGACTTCTTATTTCTGCCGGCGGAGCTCTCTGGCACGTCCGTAATGGGAGTGCTACACTCCGAAGAGGTGCACTTGCCGGAGTGGGTGTCCGAGGTCTCACCAGCCTTCTTCTTCTTCTCCCCGGCGGAGCTCTCTGGCACGTCCTCGACGGGAGCGCTACACTCCGAAGAGGTGCACTTGCTGGAGTGGGTGTCCGAGGTCTCACCGGTTTTCTTCTCCTTCTTCCCTCCCGGGGCCCAAGTGGCAGGAGCAAGTGCCCTCGTGGCGGCAGCTGCCGCAACTTCCTGCTGGTATAGTTGGTCAGCGCAAATCAGCGCATCTTTCTTATCGAAGGGGATGGTGATGATCGTCACAGGCCCTGGCATCTTCAGGGTGTTGTAGGCGTAGTGTGACGCTGCCATGAACTTGGCCAGCGCTGGGCGGCCAAGGATCCCGTTGTAAGGCAAGGGGATCTTGGCAACATCGAACACGATCCTTTCTGTCCTGTAGTTCAGATTACTTCCAAAAGTCATGGGCAGCGTGACCTTTCCCTTTAGTTGACTTCTCCCCGGGTTGACCCCCTGAAACGTGCCCGTCTCTTCGAGGTCTCCGTCAGGAATCTGCAGCTTCTCGA
The DNA here is from genome assembly GCA_902687465.1 of Secale cereale. Classification (NCBI taxonomy): domain Eukaryota; kingdom Viridiplantae; phylum Streptophyta; class Magnoliopsida; order Poales; family Poaceae; genus Secale; species Secale cereale. The sequence goes on from LR738711.1 coordinate 379,035,591, forward strand.
TCACGATGGGCGAGAGTAGGTTCAGAACGGCCCTGCCATCGACTAGCATCTTTGTCACCTTGAGGTTGCATATTGTCGGTGAAACCAACAATGGCAAGCACCCGACCGCAATAGTGCGATCAGGGTGATCCTTAGTGTCAAAAATGATAGGCGTGCTGGACCATTTCAGCGGCTTTTGGGCACCGGACGACGGCTCCGCCGCTGTAATCTCACGCGCCCACTGTTTAAGTTGGCGGCGAGAAGTATGCAGCGAGGCGCCGCCATCGACGCACATGGCCTCCGTAGCTTTCTGAAATTTTGGTCGCCGGACTCGTCATCCTCTTCGTGATCATCGTCTTCGGGCCTTCTGTCACGGCCCCGGGCGGGCCTCTCCTGTTGTTTAACCTTGCCGCGACGGCCTGCTTGGCCGTCACGCTTCTTGCCCGACCCTTCAGCATCGTCTTGGCCCTTCTCCTTGTCCCGCCTCTCATATTCAGCCCTCTGCTTCTCAGCAAGGAGCTCAACCTGTCGGCAGTCCTGGAGATCATGGCCTTTGGTGCGATTGATCTTGCAGTATCGCTTGCCAGAGTTTCCTAGCTTCTCGGCAGCCGTCAAGGCCCGGCAGGCGACACACCCGGCAATTTCCTTGCCGGGGTCACCCGCACTGGTTTTCATGGCGGAGTCGGCGTCATCAGATCCCTCGACGGCAAGCACGGCTTTACCTTTGCGCTTCCTGTTGCGGTGCCGGCCTTTCTTCGCCGGGGCGGCAGTATCCTCATCGGAAGAGTCGGTTTCCGCGCTGGCATCTTCGCCGGGGTACTTCCTTCCCTCCTCAGCCCGGGCACACCTGTCAGCAAGAATATAGAGTTCAGCCACATCTTTCACCTTGGTCATCGCCAGTTCTTCACGCATCTTGCGGTTACGCACGTTCTGATGGAACACGCTGATGATGGCGGCAGGGTGAACATTTGGGATATTGTACTGTACCCGGTTGAACCTCTGTATATACTTGCGCAAACTCTCGCCTTCCTTCTTATCATCGCGGGCCCCGGCAGCTTGCATCGCGATGGTGTAGATGCTGAGGAACTCTGACGGGTGGGTCTTGCCATTGTACTTCTCGCCAACGTCAGGCTTGAAGGTGCGGTGAGTGGGCCACTGGAACTGCCGCAGCTCATGGGTAAAAGCCGGACAGCCTACCTCGTAAGGTAGACCTCCAGGGCTCTTCGGTGCTGGGCGGTCCACAGCAGGCCCTGCTCGCCTGTCTGATTGGTGGCACGCTCCGCGCCGGCGCTCGATGGTGGTCTGAGCGTCTTCATGAGATCGCTCCTGAAGAACTTGACACTGGTCGCTGTGGGTCCGTGGGTCGGACGACGCTATGGAGATGGCGTCGCTCGCGACGTCTCGACGAGTCGACACACGCGGTACCGGGCGAGGAGGAGGCGAATGCACCGTGGCCGCGGTGCTGCCGGTCCTCCCGCCACCGGTGCGTGGGACCCCTTCGGAACGTCGACCCGGGGGCCTCGCTACACTTGGTTCATCTTTGTTGGCGACCGCGACGAGGCTTCGGATGGTGGCTCTCCATTCGGCGAGTTTCCCCGTAACGGGAGGAAATTCGAGGAGCAACTGCGCGCGCGCCAGGGCTTCTGCTGGGGTTAGCGGTAGCGAGACCTGCACGGACCGCGACGCGCTTCGACCCCTGACCATGTCAGAAGGAGCTCCATCATGATCCCGCGGTCGCATGCCATTTTCACCAGCTCTTCGGCGGGCGGGCGGTTCTTCTACGTCTCGAGAACGACGCTCGAGGCTCTTCCCGCGGCGACGCTCGGCATCTTTGGCGCGATGACGCCGCTCGTCGCGCGCTGCTTGGGAGGAGCGCGCTGTTGGCGCCGGCGTGGGAGTCTTGGAGGCCCTTGCGTCGCCTTCGGGTGACGCGGCGGCGAGCCGGGAGGGCCCCGCATGACCCGCGGAGGGCCTGGCTCCGTCTTTGGATCCGGCGGTGTGTGGCCCGTTTCCAGGTGCGCAAACATCGCCACCTCCCAAAAACCGGCTGCTGGAACGGCGTTGGTGTTCGCGAGCAGTGCCCCGGGTCCTTTCCGCGACAGGTCCGCTGCTCGCCCGCATCGGGGCGGGCTGTCCGGCTTCCGACTGGCCAACCACCACCGTTGTCTTCTTCTTGGGCGCCATGATGATGAAGAAGCGTCGAACTGACTGCTAAAGCCGATTCTCACAACTACGCACCCCCTACCTAGCGCGCCAAAGATGTCGGGGTGTTGGATCGACACCTATGGAATCACAAGAATCCCTACTACGGTTGCGGGGCGCGGGGCTGAGAGAAGAGCGGATCAAACAGATAGCACACGGTTCCTTTACCCAGGTTCGGGCCGCGAGGATGCGTAAAACCCTACTCCTGCTTTGGTGGATTATATGTTTGTGTTCTTCAGCTAGCTACGGGGCGTGAGGAGCTCCAAAAACCCGAATCCTCCTCCTGGTCACCTCGGGCCTCCTTTTATAGAGAAAGGGGTCGCCACAGTGGCACACAGGAGGTGGAAAGGGTACAGTAATGTGAGGTTTATCCCCCGCATTACATGACAAGGCGCATTTAATGCGTCTTGCTTAGGTGTCCTTGCTTTATCGGGGATGGGGGAGAGGCCTGTCTTGTCCGCCACCGCTCCATCTTGTCTTGACACGCGCCCTGGCTAGCGGTGCCTGAGATGCCATGTAGGCAGGCAGGCAGCTGAGGTGGCGCAATGGTGGGTCTTCACGAAGATCTGCATGTAGCCACGCAGGTGCCTGCCCAGCTGCTTGGGTCGGCAGCAGCATAGGGCGGTGGAAGCTTAGTTCGCGTGGGCCTGATGGTGGCCCCGCAGATGTCCTCGGCAAGGGCCTTGCCGGGTCCCCGGCAAGGGTCTTGCCGCGGCGCCTGTTGTCATCCCCGGCAAGATGCTTGCCGGAGGTCTTGTAGTCTTCCTTGGCTGGGATCCCAGCAAGGGTCGTCGTCTTCCTTAGCGTGTATCTGGTCTTGAATGTCTTCACAAAGATCTGCATGCCACTACGGGGATGCCTCCCGAATCCTTGCCCCATGGGGGCAGTGGACTCAAGGGTGATCCGCTCCGTAGGCGTGGGGCGAGTTGTCGCGGTGAGGGTCTTGCCGGGGCTGCTAAAACCGGCTCCCGGCAAGGATCTTGTCGGGGGAACCCGCTTCGTCCCTTTGCTCTTTGTGGTCTTGGCTTCGGGCTTCAGTTCCATCAAGCTCCAGTCTTACCCTACCTCACCTCCCTCGTCGTGCTTGGTGTGGTGGTGCCCGTGGCTCAGACTGCCCGCGCACAGTCATACGGGTACAAAAAGTGTACCCCTTTTTTTGTACACCGACACTGGCAGGGCCCTCAAGATGGTAGGTGGCGTAAGTAACCTTGTCAACTTCGGCCACATGGGCAGAGTGTAGCTTGTGGGTGATACTGCGAAGCCAGTCATCCGCATCCAGAGGTTCAGTGGAATGATGGAACTTCGGTGGGCACATCTTGATAAAGTCATTAATTGACACCACGTCATTCCTCTGGCGTAACCCAGTGTTCTGCTCTATGCGGTGAAAGACGATATATCTCATCAGAGGCACTCCAAGCTCCTATACATTATTTAACTACGCCTCCGGAACTCAGTACAAACTAAGTCATATTCCACAAGACGCGCAGGACTGTGGGAATACAACTACTACGATACTACTACTGCCACGGTCTAGCTTAGACACTCCCGTAGTAATCTTCGTAAAGATTACCACCGTAGCCTGGAAGTGGAACAGGTGGATCTTGAAACTCTCGAGCATTCGAAGGCTGTGGACCATAGGGACACGGATGCGGTCTCGGCCCCGTTGTTGGTGGTAATCGACGCCCACGTGGATGTGTAATACCCCCAACGTCACGCCAATCCATACGATCGGGCAGATGAGTCCGCACGGGGTAAAAATCCCGCATATCCAGATATCCGGCGTGCACGGCAGGTGCAAGCCATGTCAAAGTAGTCCAGCATCTGAGTAGTAGTCTGAAGCAGTGGCTCCTCATAAGCGGCATCTGTATACAGTCCAGTGTAGTAGCCTTCCTCTCCAGGAAGTGAGGTGTAATGCCCAGGATGGGACTATACCTCCTACGTGTCGAGGCACGACTTAAAGGTATAAGCCCATCCTAGAATGATCTCAAGTTTGGTATCTTTGCACGACTCATGTAAAAGAGGGATTAAATTGCAAAAGGAGATAGTTGGCTTACACTCGCCACTACACACAATACATTACATAAGCAAAACATCATTCAAAACATCACAACCCGACTACGGGCGAAGATCCAAAAGAAAGATACCAAGACAACATAAAGCCACAGGTCAGGATCGAATCCTAGTAGAAACCACTACTGATTGACGAAACGTCACAAGCATACGGCCACTCTCTTCATCGAGCTCCCAGTGAAGAACTTGAACCAGCTCCTGCATCAAGCTCGGCTGAACCTGCATCTGGTGTTGTAGTATCTGTGAGCCACGAGGACTCAGCAATCCCATAACCATGGGTATCAAGACTAGCAAAGCTTTATGGGTAGGAAGAGGTAAAGTGGTGAGGTTGCAGCAGCGGCTAAGCATAATATGGTGGCTAACTTACGAGTACCAGAATAAGATGATCATCTACGCAAACGGTTGCAAAAGTAGTGATCGCTAAAGATCCTGAACTACATACGAGTCAAACATAACCCCACCGTGTTCTCTTCTCAAAGTGAAAAGAGATAGTCACGGTTACTCACGCAGTGGTGTGTTTTACTTCGGATCATCTATCAAGTTTTCTACAACCGGACATTAACAAATTCCAATCTGCCACATAACCGCGGGCACGGCTTTCGAAGATCATAACCCTGCAGGGGTGTCCCAACTTAGCCCATCACAAGCTCTCACGATTAGCTGAAGTGATAAATACAATATCATCACTCCTTATCTTAGGGAAATCCGATCAGGCTCGGCATCCCGGTAGCACAAGACATTTCGACAATGGTAAAACAAGTCCAGCAAGACCTCCCGGTGTGTCGACACCCTGATAGTAGCCGCGCGTATCTCGTCTCAGGACACGACCGGATGGGCGATTATACGGGAGCCAAACCTCGAGTTTCCCCGTGGTGGCCCTGCATACTCCCCGTTTGGGACCAACACCATCAGCACTGGCCCCCCTGCTATGTAGAAAGAATCCTCGGGTAGCGCTAACTCCCTATGCAAATTAATTAATTAATTAAGTTGTTATTTTGAGCAAATTAAAACCAATGTTGGGCCTTGCTGGAGGAGTTTTATTCAAAGTCAAACTGTCAAGGGGTCCCCATCCACCCATCGTGTAAGGAACGCAAAAATCAAGGAACATAATGCCGGTTTATCGGCGCCTAAGGTGGCATGAGTGGAACAAAACACCGAGCAAAAGGCCAAGCCTTCCACCCATGCCCAGTATATAGGTGTGTTAATAATAATAATAAATATTGTGATATTCCAACAACAAGTTCCCTCCTGGAACGAACTTCATCTTCACCTTCAACTAACAACGCTATAAGAGGGGCTGAGCAAGCGGGTAACATAGCCAAACAGTGGTTTGCTAGGAAGGTTTCAAGGTTAGAGGTTTCATGGCAACAAGGAGAGGCTGACATAAAAGATAGGTAGCGCGACATGTAACGATAGCATCGAGACAACTAAGCATGGCAATGGTAGTAAAGGTATCCAAGGGTATGATCATCTTTCATGGGATTCCGCAAGGAAGAAGAACGGATCCATGAAGTAGACGGAGCAACAGTCGAGCGAATCCTCACAACTCCGGAACAAAACCAAAGCTAACAAGAGAAGCAACCGGAAAGAAGCAAACAACACGGTAAACACACAAGCATAAACATGGCATACGATGCACATCCAAGTATGATGTATGTCCGGTTTAATTATGCATGGCATGGCAAAGTGCACAAACAAACTACAACTTAAGTGGAGCTCGATATGCAACAAGTTGCATATTGACGAAACACCACATTTTATTATTTAGTTGACTCTCGTTTATTTACAAGGCAAGATTAAATGTTTTTAACATGGCAAGAGGTGAAGCATAAGTAAACTAACTATCTAGGCAATTTAAATGAGGCCGAAAAATAACAACAACAATTCCGGAAAAACCCCATGAGCATGTTTAGTACTTTTAAGCAAACAAAAATTTAAACATATTAATGTTGTTAACATGATGCGGATGACATGATCAAGTTTATGCAAGTTATTAATAAAAGGTTGACATGAAGAAGATAAAAAGCATTGTCACCGTGGTGGAAGGAAGGGGAGCCACGGCAACGATCCGAAAATGATGCGACGCAACAATTCGGTTCCGGTAACTCGTTGAGAGACCGGTGCAAAAGAAAGATGACGTGAGCGAGTCGAACAAGATGAAAGGTGGGTGATCCCGTCACCGGGTTCCCACGGGTCGACGATGAGGCAACCGAGGAACACGACAAAAGGTCGAAATGGGCACGGTGCACACAAGGGAAACATTTCATACAACACAACATGCAAGCGATCATCCACAGGGTCGTCTCGGGGTTATACCTTCGAAGCGTTCGGTCTCGAAGGGGGTTCGAGTCGTCGAGGGACGAAGTCGTTCTTGAGGCGGTCGGGGTACACGTTCATAGAGGGAAGTAGTTGTACACGAGGTCGCCAACGAGTAGTCGTTCCATTCGTAGTCATTCACATCGTCGGTAGAGGTACTTGATGAATCCAACATCTTCGGGGCGACGGTAGTCGAACTTGAAGGTCATCGGCGTCGTGGTACTTGTTTCTTCCGAAGGTAGTCGTTCTCGTTCGTAGTCGTTCACGTCCCCGAAGAGGTACTTGGCGCATCGCCGATCGTAGTGGTACTTGGTCGCGGTACTTGGCGTCGGTCTCGTACACGGTTCGTAGACGTTCGGGTTTTTCGTAGATGTACTTGAGGCAACACCGTGTGTAGTCGTACACGGGTCTTGTGTAGAGGTACTTGACGCTTCTCCGAGGTCCTGGGATATCAACAACAGCAACAAAACAACGTGGCAACAAGGAGGCAAGGGCAGCAGCGTCATGGCGAAAAAACACAGCAGCAGCGGTTTGGCGTGAAGCAGGGGAGGGGCGTCGCGGTGGCCGCGGGACTCCATGGCGGGCAGCAGGGCCGCTCGGCTTGGAGGCGCTGGAGGTGATGCGGCCCGGGGCGGAGGGGCTCTGCTGCGGGGCGGCCGACCCCGTCCAAGGCGGCTGAAGAGGAGGGCTCGGGGGCGCCAGGCTTCGGCCTGGCTGGAAGGTGGCGCGGACGGCGTGGAGGTGCAGGGCCGGAGGAGGAAGAGGCGCGGCGGCCTGGGCGCTGCGGAGGAGCACGGATGGAGAAGGCCCACTGCTGGAGGACGAGGCAGGGCCTGGGGAAGCCATGGCGACGCGAGCTGGGGCGTCGCAGAGGAGGGAGCCGCGGAGGGAGGCGCCGCTGCGGCCTGAGGGTGCGGGAGCCCGAGGACAGATGCGTGAGGCGAGGGGAAAGGAGCGATGGCTCGGGGTCGCGAGGGAATCTGGCTGATGGGGGATCGAGGGAATAGCGGCGGCGGCGCTGAGGGATCCAGAGGGAGGAGCGATTTGGTCGCACAGGGAGGAGAAGATCGAGGGAATGGGAGGAGATGCGAGCGGCTAGGGTTACGGTGGAGTTGGGCCTGGGAGCTGGGCCAGGTAGATGGGTCTGGGAGGCCTCGGGAGGCCTGACCGCTGGTGGAGGCCCAAGTGGGCTGCGGCTGGGAGGAGAGGTGTTGGCCCAAAGGAGGCCTGCTGGGCCGGCTGCATTCTTCTATTAAATTGCTTTAACAGAAAAAAGAAGAAAGAGGGAAGAGAAAAGAGAGGCTTAGGGAAAAAATACTGAACGGGGTTAATTCTCCCGAACTCAGAAAAATGAGCAAGATCCAAGAAAAATAGAATTGGCATGAACGAAAAAATAATTCAAACATATTTGAATTTAATTCAAATGGGTTTGAACTAAGACTTGATTATTGAAGTGTCCAAAAATGTTGAGGTTATCGGAGGAACCTCGAAACAACGGAAAAGAATTATTGGCAAGGTTTAGATGGAGTAACTCGAAGTAGGATAAGCATGGGGAAAATTATGCACGTGTGTTGGTTAATTCCAAACAAATGGAATATTATTATATAGCTCCCTAATAATATTGAGATTCTTTTATATGTTTTAAAGAGAAGACATTCTTCCCTCGATTTAAATGGACCGAAGGTCCACACAATTTATTTAAGTTGAGATGCAAAAGATATGACATGATGGCATGATGACATGATGCAATGCAAAAATAAATAACACAAGCACAAAAGAAACACACGGGAGGACCCGGAACATCTAGAATCTTCTGGAATCTTCTGGGACGTTGGTCTTCGGGCGTCACAACTCTCCCACACTAACAGAGGATCTCGACCCGAGATCCTAGAGATGGCACGGGATAAAAAAACGGAAGAGGAAGAGGTAAAACAAAGTTGCTTCTTTGACAGACGAGTGAAACCAAAGAACCTTGAGAGGTTGAACAATCTTGAAAGAAAGAGTACAACGGAGATGAACGAAGTTGAAAACACTCCGTTAGAAAGAGGAACAAGGAGCATTATGAGAACCTTGAAGGTTGAAAGACATTAAACAAGAGCTTACGAACCAAAAGAATATGAAACTGCAATGGTATGGCCAAGGAATAAGAATGACAAAATTTGGGCAGCACTCCGTCTGAAAATGGAAGGAATTAATAAGAAGTTGAGGAGATGGAATGATACTTGATGAAATCAACAACATATTGCCTCCGAAACAATTGAAAGAATGGCACACGGGGTAAGAAAGATTCAGACAGCACTCCGGTTGAAAAGAGAGGAAAACTTGATAAGATGATGGAACTTGAATGAAGAATACAACATTCCGGTTAAATGATAAGCACGGGAAAGAACATGATCTTGATAAAAACGAGATGATGGTCAAAGAGAGCAACATCAGAATGCCTCCGGAAAGAAAGAATAGCATAGGTCGTTGGAAAGAAAAGAACGGAGAAGAAAATGACAACTTCTCCCACGAATGAATAAGAAAAACATCCTTACGAAGAAGGGTTGAAAAGAGTTGTTGGAAAGATCAACAACGAAAACGAATAAGCTTGATGTGGGCTTGTGGAAAACATCTCAAAATTAAGAGGTGACAACCAGCCACTAACAGAAATATTTGCTTGGGTTGAGATCAACAAGGAGACGATAAACTTATCTCACCGGGAGGATAAATGAAGAACTTGGTCATTTATAAGCACCATAATAGCAACAATCCTTAGGGAAAGTTTTTAGGTGAAATACAACCCAAGATTACTCCAACGAACAAAATGGGAGGTTGAAAGGATCTCTTGAGAAAAATAAGGATGATGGGTTTAAATATTTCATTCTTGATAACTCGTGAATCATGAAACATGAAGGAATTGTCAAGAATGACATAACACCATCTGAAAGATAAGGTAGAAAGAATTGCACTAGGAAAGCATGATGAAGAATGCTTGAGCTCCAACAAGAATCTTGATGAAGACTTCGAGGATGAATTAAAACATGATGAACCACCATGAGATTCCTGTAATGAAAGCATAAGAAGTGAAAGATGAAAAGAATAAGATTCAAGGCCTGCGATGAATTAGATGGAGCTTTAAAATGATATAATTGAAATAACTTGAAGCTCCGGAAAACAAGATGAAGAATTAGGAACCAAGGATATGATATGATGAACAAGCTCCAGACAAAAGAATTAACTCACCTGAAGGAACAAGAATAAGAATTATGTCATGCATCTCCTTCACCAATTTAAATTGATGACAACCAAAGGATTTGGCATACTACTTATTCTCGTTGAAAAGAAATGAGGGAGATCTCGCACAAGCTTGGGTAAATCTTCAACGAAGCACCGGTAGGATTGTGAAAAGAACGAGTGAATTAAACCAAAACAAGGAAGAGTAATCTTGAAAGAACCACCGTAAGAATATAGAGACGAACGAAGAGACATCAATGAAGAATATTTGGAGGACGAGGTTGAAAACTGAGAACGAAGAAATCTTCTGAAATGATGGCCTTCGGAGGATCACAATGGAAAGAATTCATGAAATGTTTCGGATGATATAAAAGAATTCCTCACAAACGGAACACTTATGAGGAAGGCATGAAGGTAGAACCACAACTCTTGAGAGAACGGGCCAAGATTTAAGAGAAACACTTCTTCGAGTCTCCAAATGTTGAGAATGAAGACGAGAAATGCCATAAGAATTGTTGAGCACTCCGGAATGAAGAATTAAAAGGTTGAAACAATGGTTAAAAGAATTGAACGCGATCTTGGAGAAGGACTGTGACTGATGGAAATCATTCTTACGTCACACTTTGAAAAGAATTTGAGTATAATCCGAAAAAATAGAAGAGTCAGGTAAGATCCTGGGAAAAGACCTGTGGGTTAGGGCCCACTCAAAAGAAATCACCGTTGAAAAAGATTGCTTAAGAGATATTGCACCGGTTGAATCAAATGGCTCGAATAAGATAACAATCTCAACATAGCTTGAATGGATTAAGAATGGAATTATGAATCTTCAGCACTCCGGATATGAATAGCAAGAGGAGAATGATTAATTTGGTGCACCGGAATAAGAAAGCATTGTGAAAAGAGGAAAAGGATAAGATCGACACCGAAATCTTGAATTACATCCACCGGCAGAATTTGAGAACAACAGAATGATGAACTAGAAGCTCTTGAGCATCTTCACGATAAATCACCGGATAAGAACATTGAAGGAAAAGAATGAAGAAATGTCACATGAATAAAATGGATACTTCATCTGAGAATTTCTTGCTCTGAGAAGAAGAAAACAAAGACAACTTGGGGTGAATGAAACAGACAAATCGTCAGATTTCTCAACACGTCCGTATGGAATAACTTGAAGAGAAGGCACACCGGTTGGAAAAGAATTAACATGAAGATCTTGATGATTAAGAAGAATTAGCACTCCCATAGAAATATGAGAACACCGATTAGGAAAAGGTATGGAATCAACATTTGTCATCGAAGCAACTCGAATACCAGAATCAAGACTAAAACAAAGGATAGATATGCTACATGATCTTCACAAAATCATCCGAACAGAGAATTGAACGAATGAATTCCGTAGGTACATCAACTTGACGAGAAGCCACTAGGGAGAACAAAAGGTAAATAAAAAGGAACAAGGAACAGATAGAACAAATACAAGATAGAAGCTTCGTTTGACATCTTCGTGCTGAAAGCTCATGGAACGTGTTACAAAAGGGTTTTGCAATCCCCGGATCAGCATAGCCAAGGACCCTTTAAGATGCAACTCCCGATCGGAACAAGCCCATAAAACCACTTCACTCAATGTAGAACCCCGAACTTCATATCATGCATCCGTTAGAAGAATGCCTAGAACTACTGGATGAACCCACCTATTAATTTCTGAAAGTTTCCAGTTATGCAATCAGGTGTTGGGGATACAGGGGAAGCACCGCGCACTCAACTCTAATCCTACATCCAGCTGTACCCATCCTTCAACACATAACCAGTTGTTCTCGGAAACCGTTTACCTCGGACCTTCGAAAAGCATCCACTATACCAGCTATGGCAATACTCCCGAACTACCTCCCCAGTACTGGGTGATGTCGGGGTTATCTTGCCACTAACCGCATAGGAGAGTTTTCGATGTCGGCCGTCTTAAGTATTCTAGTACTGCCGCGATGGATTTGTGACGACAACACCTCGGAGCTCAACTCCCCGGGACACTGCCACAACCCCTAATGACAGGAGGCATCAAGGACAATGTTCTCGTCACAAAGACATCGAAACGATCCAAACAATACTCGCGAGATCCTAAAAAAAATTGGTGCATTTTTCGAAAGTAGAAGAGGCAAGAGTAATCGTCAGGAGTCCTCACCAGAGTGAAAAGAGATGAGGAGGAAAAGAAATCCTACTCTCCGATATATATATATATAGGACTCAAAACATTTTCAATGTGTGCCTAGACTCAACCGTCAACGATTCGATCAATCAGTGGGGGCTTCTAGGTCGGAGAAGCCTCTGAATACCAACTTGTAATGCCCAGGATGGGACTATACCTCCTACGTGTCTAGGAACGACTTAAAGGTATAAGCCCATCCTAGAATGATCTCAAGTTTGGTATCTTTGCACGACTCATGTAAAAGAGGGATTAAATTGCAAAAGGAGATAGTTGGCTTACACTCGCCACTTCACACAATACATTACATAAGCAAAACATCATTCAAAACATCACAACCCGACTACGGGCGAAGATCCAAAAGAAAGATACCAAGACAACAAAAAGCCACAGGTCAGGATCGAATCCTAGTAGAAACCACTACTGATCGACGAAACGTCACAAGCATACGGCCACTCTCTTCATCGAGCTCCCAGTGAAGAACTTGAACCAGCTCCTGCATCAAGCTCGGCTGAACCTGCATCTGGTGTTGTAGTATCTGTGAGCCACGAGGACTCAGCAATCCCATAACCATGGGTATCAAGACTAGCAAAGCATTATGGGTAGGAAGAGGTAAAGTGGTGAGGTTGCAGCAGCGGCTAAGCATAATATGGTGGCTAACTTACGAGTACCAGAATAAGATGAGCATCTACGCAAACGGTCGCAAAAGTAGTGATCGCTAAAGATCCTGAACTACATACGAGTCAAACATAACCCCACCGTGTTCTATTCTCAAAGTGAAAAGAGAGAGTCACGATTACTCACGCAGTGGTGTGTTTTACTTCGGATCATCTGTCAAGTTTTCTACAACCGGACATTAACAAATTCCAATCTGCCACATAACCGCGGGCACGGCTTTCGAAAGATCATAACCCTGCATGGGTGTCCCAACTTAGCCCATCACAAGCTCTCACGATTAGCTGAAGTGATAAATACAATATCATCACTCTTTATCTTAGGGAAATCCGATCAGGCTCGGCATCCCGGTAGCACAAGACATTTCGACAATGGTAAAACAAGTCCAGCAAGACCTCCCGGTGTGTCGACACCCTGATAGTAGCCGCGCGTATCTCGTCTCAGGACACGACCGGATGTGCGATTATACAGGAGCCAAACCTCGAGTTTCCCCGTGGTGGCCCCGCATACTCCCCGTTTGGGACCAACACCATCAGCACTAGCCCCCCTGCTATGTAGAAAGAATCCTCGGGTAGCGCTAACTCCCTATGCAAATTAATTAATTAATTAAGTTGTTATTATGAGCAAATTAAAACCAATGTTGGGCCTTGCTGGAGGAGTTTTATTCAAAGTCGAACTGTCAAGGGGTCCCCATCCACCCATCGTGTAAGGAACGCAAAAATCAAGGAACATAATGCCGGTTTATCGGCGCCTAAGGTGGCATGAGTGGAACAAAACACCAAGCAAAAGGCCAAGCCTTCCACCCATGCCTAGTATATAGGTGTGTTAATAATAATAATAAATATTGTGATATTCCAACAACAAGTTCCCTCCTGGAACGAACTTCATCTTCACCTGCAACTAACAACGCTTTAAGAGGGGCCGAGCAAGCGGGTAACATAGCCAAGCAGTGGTTTGCTAGGAAGGTTTCAAGGTTAGAGGTTTCATGGCAAAAAGGAGAGGCTGACATAAAAGATAGGTAGCGTGATATGTAACGATAGCATCGAGACAACTAAGCATGGCAATGGTAGTAAAGGTATCCAAGGGTATGATCATCTCGCCTGGGATTCCGCAAGGAAGAAGAACGGATCCATGAAGTAGACGGAGCAACAGTCGAGCGAATCCTCACAACTCCGGAACAAAACCGAAGCTGACAAGAGAAGCAACCGGAAAGAAGCAAACAACACAGTAAACACACAAGCATAAACATGGAATACGATGCACATCCAAGTATGATGCATGTCCGGTTTAATTATGCATGGCATGGCAAAGTGCACAAACGAACTACAAGTTAAGTGGAGCTTGATATGCAACGAGTTGCATATTGACGAAACACCACATTTTATTATTTAGTTGACTCTCGTTTATTTACAAGGCAAGATTAAATGTTTTTAACATGGCAAGAGGTGAAGCATAAGTAAACTAACTATCTAGGCAATTTAAATGAGGCCGGAAAATAACAACAACAATTCCGGAAAAATCCCATGAGCATGTTTAGTACTTTTAAGCAAACAACAATTTAAACATATTAATGTTGTTAACATGATGCGGATGACATGATCATGTTTATGCAAGTTATTAATAAAAGGTTGACATGAAGAAGATAAGAAGCATTGTCACCGTGGTGGAAGCAAGGGGTGCCACGGCAACAATCCGTAAATGATGCGACGCAACAATTCGGTTCCGGTAACTCGTTGAGAGACCGGTGCAAAAGAAAGATGGCGTGAGCGAGTCGAACAAGATGAAAGGTGGGTGATCCGGTCACCGGGTTCCCACGGGTCGGCGATGAGGCAATCGAGGAACACGACAAAAGGTCGAAACGGGCACGGTGCACACAAGGGAAACATTTCATACAACACAACATGCAAGCGATCATCCACGGGGTCGTCTCGGGGTTATACCTTCGAAGCGTTCGGTCTCGGAGGGGGTTCGAGTCGTCGAGGGACGAAGTCGTTCTCGAGGCGGTCGGGGTACACGTTCGTAGAGGGAAGTAGTTGTACACGAGGTCGCCAATGAGTAGTCGTTCCATTCGTAGTCGTTCACATCGTCGGTAGAGGTACTTGATGAATCCAACATCTTCGGGCGACGGTAGTCGAACTTGAAGGTCATCGGCGTCGTGGTACTTGTTTCTTCCGAAGGTAGTCGTTCTCGTTCGTAGTCGTTCACGTCCCCGAAGAGGTACTTGGCGCATCGCCGATCGTAGTGGTACTTGGTCGCGGTACTTGGCATCGGTCTCGTACACGGTTCGTAGACGTTCGGATTTTTCGTAGATGTACTTGAGGCAACACCGGATGTAGTCGTACACGGGTCTTGTGTAGAGGTACTTGACGCGTCTCCGAGGTCCTGGGATATCAACAAGAGCAACAAAACAACGTGGCAACAAGGAGGCAAGGGCAGCAGCGTCATGGCGAAAAAACACAGCAGCAGCGGTTTGGCGTGAAGCAGGGGAGGGGCGTCGCGGTGGCCGCGGGACTCCATGGCGGGCAGCAGGGCCGCTCGGCCTGGAGGCGCTGGAGGTGATGCGGCCCGGGGCGGAGGGGCTCTGCTGCGGGGCGGCCGACCCCGTCCAAGGCGGCTGAAGAGGAGGGCTCGGGGGCGCCGGGCTTCGGCCTGGCTGGAAGGTGGCGCGGATGGCGCGGAGGTGCAGGGCCGGAGGAGGAAGAGGCGCGGCGGCCTGGGCGCTGCGGAGGAGCACGGATGGAGAAGGCCCACTGCTGGAGGACGAGGCAGGGCCTGGGGAAGCCATGGCGACACGAGCTGGGGCGTCGCAGAGGAGGGAGCCGCGGAGGGAGGCGCCGCTGCGGCCTAAGGGTGCGGGAGCCCGAGGCCAGATGCGTGAGGCGAGGGGAAAGGAGCGATGGCTCGGGGTCGCGAGGGAATCGGGCTGATGGGGGATCGAGGGAATAGCGGCGGCGGCGCTGAGGGATCCAGAGGGAGGAGCGATGCGGTCGCACAGGGAGGAGAAGATCGAGGGAACGGGAGGAGATGCGAGCGGCTAGGGTTACGGTGGAGTTGGGCCTGGGAGCTGGGCCAGGTAGATGGGTCTGGGAGGCCTCGAGAGGCCTGACCGTTGGTGGAGGCCCAAGTGGGCTGCGGCTGGGAGGAGAGGTGTTGGCCCAAAGGAGGCCTGCTGGGCCGGCTGCATTCTTCTATTAAATTGCTTTAACAGAAAAAAGAAGAAAGAGGGAAAAGAAAAGAGAGGCATAGGGAAAAAAATACTGAACGGGGTTAATTCTCCCGAACTCATAAAAATGAGCAAGATCCAAGAAAAATAGAATTGGCATGAACGAAAAAATAATTCAAACATATTTGAATTTAATTCAAATGGGTTTGAACTAAGACTTGATTATTGAAGTGTCCAAAAATGTTGAGGTTATCGGAGGAACCTCGAAACAACGGAAAACAATTATTGGCAAGGTTTAGATGGAGAAACTCGAAGTAGGATAAGCATGGGGAAAATTATGCACGTGTGTTGGTTAATTCCAAACCAATGGAATATTATTATATAGCTCCCTAATAGTATTGAGAGGCTTTTATATGTTTTAAAGAGAAGACATTCTTCCTCGATTTAAATGGACCGAAGGTCCACACAATTTATTTAAGTTGAGATGCAAAAGATATGACATGATGGCATGATGACATGATGCAATGCAAAAATAAATAACACAAGCACAAAAGAAACACACGGGAGGACCCGGAACATCTGGAATCTTCTGGAATCTTCTGGGACGTCGGTCTTCGGGCGTCACATGAGGCTGGCATGTAACAGAACTCAGTGTTCAGCAGCAGGGCACGCCTAGCCCGTATGATGGTCATGATCGAGTAAGCGGCATCCTGCACTGCCATCTCGATGGTAACCCTGAGTCCATAAGACCAATGGATGGGGTCGGTAGCTCCGGGATATGAGGGGTATATCCGGACGGTGCAGAAATACTGACTCTGGTTGAAATCCCGGTACTGTTCCTCCATAGTGTACTCTGGATACCAACGATAGCCGGTCTTAGTCAACACATGGACTAGCATGGTTGTGTGACCTGGCACATTAATGCATCGAGTCAAACGGACCACCTGGTGAGGTGTGCGACCAGACATCTGAAACACGAAATAATGCAAAGGCATTAGAATTTATTGAAGAAATCGGGCAGCATAACAACTGTTAATGCTCAAAAAAGATTTTGAGACATCATACAAATGATAGCATAGCCACTCAACAACATCATATCAAGGTTCCGGGTCCAACTAATCATCATACTAGAAGGGTAGAAACTGAACTGAGGCTTGAAAGCAACAATCCCAAGAGTCTACGGATTAGTAACACGTGAACCTAGTAAGGATGAGAGGCCTAGTCCTAAACCCCCGTAGAAAGAATAGGCTGACACAGATCAGAAGGGTATAAGGTAAAGAAGTAAAAAGAGCCTTACGTTTCCTTCCACAATCAATTCCCCTGCATATAACTAAGAATTTTCTAGACTCAACATCGACCAGTTTGGCTTGAGAAACCTACAGGCAGTCCGGCTCTGATGCAAACGCTGTCAGGACCCCGATCCTAAGTCACACCGATCTAGCTTGTAACACGTCATATCAATTTGCGGCCTCACGCACGGTATCCCCACGGGTGCCACCTTACCTGGCCGGGGACCGTTTGCGCATTTTGGCACACGTATATGATAGTGTCGCTAGCATCCATATGACAGAGAACCCGGGCCGACCTGGCTAGTTATAAACCAGAAGTGGCACTAAATTACAGAGACAGCCATCCATGACCCAGCAACGAACGTGTCGGTCATCAACGTATGAACCCAAGTCGTAGCAAGCTACATGGACTTAAAGGAACAACGCGTGACATTTCCCCTAAGGGACAGACACAAGAACGAAGAAGGACACATGCCGGCCAGCCTACGTGTTCAGGAGCAGTAGCAAGCTACCAACGCTCAGTGGAAGCACTAGGAGGCATTTCCCTGTAAGATAGGCTACCAAAGGTAAACAACTAGGTGTCGGATCCAACACATACCAAGCATTTCAATCATACACACAATATGCTCAATATGTGCAAATACAACATTGCATCAGAACAGAACTCTATGACTCAAAGTACTTTATTTAAGAGGCTCCGAAGAGCCATACATAACATATCCATACAGGTAGGGGTCACATGACCCAACACTCATGTCATACAATCATACAAGCACAAGCGGAAGCTAACATGTCTGAGTACAGACAACATGGAAATAAAACAGGCTTGGTATAGCCTGACTATCTACAAGGCCCTTCACAAGCTCAGGATCTCCGTCTGGGTACCAAGCTACTCATCGACGTCAATGTCTATGTAAAACCCATCAGAAGGGGCAGGGTTCTCCTCTGCAATAGTTATTAAGCAAACATGAGTACAAAGGTACTCAACAAGAGTTACAACAGAACCTATTATATATGCATCATTATCAACAAGGGTAGTGGAGTTCATTGCAGCAAGCAAGCTTTGACTCTTGGCTAACCTATACTACAACTCTCAGCAGATTGCAAGATAAGACTACGTACACGAGTCCTCTACTCACCACAACAATACACCACCGTGGATCCTCTTCCGTCATCCTACGGAAGGGCCATCCACGGCAGTCACGCTTGTCTTGAGGCTTTTAGTAGCATCCATCAATTTGTCTATGAACTGTATAAGTAACCAAGTGGTCCGTACCGCGAACAACGGCTATTCGAATTGATTGGTAACCCTGCAGGGGTGTACTTCTTCACACATGTTTCCACCACTTAGCGTCTGCACACGACATGTGCTCTGCAGACTTCAAGCAGAAGCCGACGTGAGTGTAGACCACGACCTAACCAACCACTCAAGTCTCTCGTCCAGGTTTATCGCCTATTTGGGTTCCATCCGTGGGGAGATCCGGCCGGGCCGTCGCTCACGGCCCCAAACGATGTGTACAGGGTTCCCGAGTCACCAAACGAGCGACCAGTACACCGTGCCAAGTACCTGCTGCATCACAGCCCACCCCGAGGGTCAGCGCTGTGCACGACCTCCAGTAAACTACAAACACCAAAAACTAGTTGCAACTCCTGGACAGAGAACAAGGGCAGTCAAAAAGTCGAGCGGGGTCATATTTTAGGGCCCAATGTGTGGTAGTAGCTGTAACTTGAACCACACATACAGATCTCAGGTCCTATGGATGGTTCCAATGAAACAACCCACCATGTATTCCTACATGGCCTTTCATCGATACCATTACCAAACATGTTCCACACTTTCCTCTCTTTAACGAGCATGATCACTTCACTCTGATCCATCACCCAGATGAACCAGACTTGACACAACTCTAAGCATAGCAGGCAACATAAACAAATAGCATGGTGGAACACACATCACATGGCTCAATCAACTCCTACACATGCTAGTGGGTTTCAACTACTTACTGTGGCAATGACAAGTCATGCAAATGAATAGGGTTCAACTACCGCAGCAAGTAGTAGTTCACACGTTGTTGCCTTAATGCAGTAAAAGAGACCAGGAGCGAGAAGATGGGTTTGTATTGGAATGATCAATGGGTTGCTTGCTTGACAGATTGGTTGTCGGCTACTGCTCTTAAGTTGGATACACAGTTGTATCCTCGGGAGCAGGACCTACCACAGAGAACACCGACGGTACAATCAATGTACAAACAAATGCAACAATATTATGCATGCTCATGTCATGGCAAGATGAATGTGTTTTGGGCTAATGCAACAATAAACAGAAAGGTTTGAGCTCATTTGAATCAAAGATTCAAATTTATACCCAAACTATTATTTATTAAAGTGCATTATCATGTTTTAATGTGAACAGCAAGGTTAACTTGCTCAAACATGCATGAAACTAGTGCCATTGGAAAGATTGGATCTTTTTGATCAATTTTCATATATAAATCTTTTCCATCTGAGCTACTGTTGAATTTATATGATTTTTTTAAGTTTAAAGCATTTTCTGGAATTTCATGAATTGTTTTAAATCAATTAATCCCAGAAAAGCATTTACTGCATCAGCATGACATCATGCTGACATCAGCAGGTCAACAGACCTGGTCCAGGTCAAACCTGACTGGTGGGTCCCGCGTGTCAGTGTCATTAGGTTAACTAATTAATTTAAACTACTAATCCTAATTAACTTAGCCGCCTGGGCCCACCGGTCATTGACTCCAGTGGGTCAACCCGGGCCCACCCGTGGTCAAACGGGGACAAACAGACCGGCGTTTAGCCGCCGGCGATACCAGACGCGGCGGTGGGGTGCGGGATTCGTGCTCCGGCGACCAAATCGACGGCGGAGCACGTCTACGTGTTGCTGGTGAAGTGCCGCATCGAGTGGTGGTGGTGGTTGGCCTCGGGGTCGCCGGAAAAGGCGTCGGCGACGAGTCAAGTGGCTGTCGGAGCTCGGGTGAGCTCGGGCTAGTCGCTAGAGGGCTCGGCGAGGCTCGTGGTGAGGTGCTCTAGGCTCCTGGAGGTGCGGTGAAGCTAATGGACAGGGTGGCGCGGCCGTTGGGTGGCCGTAGCCTCGTCGGCGACGAGCTCGGTCATCAACGTATGAACCCAAGTCGTAGCAAGCTACAAGGACTTAAAGGAACAACACGTGACATTTCCCCAAAGGGACAGACACGGTAACGAAGAAGGACACATGCCGGCCAGCCTAAGTGTTCCGGAGCAGTAGCAAGCTACCAAGGCTCAATGGAAGCACTAGGAGACATTTCCCTGTAAGATAGGCTACCAAGGGTAAACAGCTAGGTGTCGGATCCCACACATAGCAATACGCATTACATGTACACATAACATGCAAGTATGTGATGTACAACATGGCATCATAACATAACTCAACAACTCATATAGATAAGGCCCAGAAGAGCCATCATAACATTTATTACAAACAGAGGTCACATGACCCAACATATAGAGCATACAGGCAACGGAAGCATAACATGTCTGAGTACAGACAACTACAAATGAAAAAGGCTGAGAAGCCTATCTATCTACAAGACCCTCCCAAGGGTACAAGATCGTAGCTGAGGTAACATGCTAAACGTCGAAGTCCACGCGGAACCACTAGTGAGACTGGAGTCTCTCTGCAAAACATAAATTAAGCAAACGTGAGTACAAAGGTACTCAGCAAGACTTACATCAGAACTAGCTACATATGCATCAGTATCAACAAAAGGGGTGGTGGAGTTTGACTGCAGCAAGCCAGCTTTGACTCGGTGGCTATCCTGAACTACAACTGCGAGTAACTCTTTTGAGGTGGCGCACACGAGTCCACATATTCACCAATCAATACACCACTATGGATCCGCTCCCGTCTCCCTACGAGAAGGCCATCCATAGCACTCACGCTTATCTTGCGCGTTTCAGAGTATCCACTTTCACTTGCCTATGAACTGTACAGGTAACCCAGAAGTCCATTTCCGCGGACACGGCTATTCGAATAGATCATATATAACCTTGCAGGGGTGTACTTCTTCACACATGCTCTCACCACTTATCACCGTTCATATGACATGTACTCGGCAACCTTCAAGCGGAAGCCCGGCGAGGGTGTCGGCCACGACCTGACTAACCACACAAATCCCTAGTCCAAGTTTATCGCCTATTTGGGTTCCATCCGTGGGGAGATCCGGCCGGGGTGTCGCTCACGGCCCCAAATGATGTGTACAGGGTTCCCGAGCCACCAAACGGGCGACCGGTACACCGTGCCATGTACATGTCGCGTCATAGCCCACCCTAAGGGTCAGCGTTGCGCACGACCTCCAGTAAACTACAAACACCCGAAACTAGTTGCACCTCCTGGACAGAGGACAAGGGCAGTTAATAAGTCGAGAGAGCTTGGAGCGCCCGGAGCCCAATGCGTGGTAGTAGCTGTTCATGGATCAACCAACACAGAACTCAGTTCCTGAGGACGGCTGCAATGAGACAACCCACCATGCACTCCTACATGGCCTCTCATCGCTACCTTTACCAAAACATGTTCACACACTTAGCTCACACACAGTAGGACAAGTTCGTCACCATTCCAATTCATCCCCGATGAATCAGACCTGACATAACTCTAAGCAATACCAGGCATAACCCGAAAGCATGAATGAGTAGGCACACCATGGCTCAAACAACTCCTACTCATGCTAGTGGGTTTCAACTATTTACTATGGCAATGACAGGTCATGCAGAGGAAAGGGGTTTAACTACCGCAGCAGGTAACAGTTGAAGCGTTGTTGTCCTAATGCAGTAAAAGGGAGCAAGAGCGAGAGAGTAGGATTGTATCGGAATGCCCAATGGGGTTTGCTTGCCTGGCACTTCTGAAGATAGCACTGTGTCTTCATCAGTGTCATCGATCACATCGTCGGAACAACATCTACTGGGAGGGGACAAACACCGGCAAACAAGAGAGAACACAATCAATGCAATGCGACAATATGATGCATGATCATGACATGGCAATATGTTGTTGATTGGGCTAATGCAACTAGCAAACATATTAAATGAAGTTGGTTTGAACCAAAGGTTCAAATTCAAACTCCATATGTGATTATTTAAATGTCATTTAATTGATTTGACCTGATCAGCAGGTTTGACCTGTTCAAACATGCATGAAATCACCATAAACAGATTCCTTGAATTTTTCTGATCATTTTTCATATATAAATTATTTTCATTGGAGTTATAGATTATTTTCTGTGATTTTTAGAAGTTTTGGCTATTTTCTGAAATAAATAAATCATTTCTGATTTATTTTAAATTCCAGAAAATACTTACTGCGTTAGCATGACGTCACTCTGGTGTCAGCAGGTCAAAGGGTCAGTCTAGGTCAAACCTGACGGCTGGGACTCACATGTCAGTGGCACAACCAGTTAACAGAGGTTGTTAGTGCTAATTAGCTAACTAACTTAATTTAACCCAGAGGCTGGCCCACATGTCAGTATCTCAAGGCTTAATTAAGTTTAGGTTTAAACTAAACTAATTTAACAGGGGCTGACCCCACCTGTCAGTAGCACATTACACTAAGGACAACAATTAGCAGTTAAAAACAACCTAAGCTAATTTAGTCCAACGCCGGTACCACATGTCATTGACCCAGGGCGTCAAACTGGTCAAGGAGGAAGGTCAAACCTGCCGGCGACACCAAGACGGCGGTTGTGCTCAGAAATCGCCCTTCGGCGACCAAAATGACCGCGGAAAATATCTACGCGAAGCCCACGTTCCCGCGCATCCGTTGCGGCAAGCGGCAGTTGCTGGGGCGGCCGGAGTTCGTCGGAAACGAGCTCGCGGCGGCGGCCGGCGATCGGGTGTGCTCGGGTTTGGCGCTAGGCTGCACGACATGGCTAACAAATGGTTGCGCTCGGCTCCTGGGAGCAAGGTGAGTGCGATGACGCGCTCAAAAGTGGGCGGAGGCGGTTGTGGCCACGACGGCGACAAGGTCAGCGGCGGCCGGAGTTCGGCCGCGAAGGGGCTATGGCCTAGAGGTCAAACACGACCATGGGAGAATGGGGAAACGGCTCGGGGGCTCACAGCGCGTGCAGGGGGCGTCGAAACGGGCTCGAGGACGGCTTGGCCGGAGCGAATCGACGACGAACGGCGGCACCCGAGGTTGAAGAAGGCATCGGGGGTGGCACTTCGAAGTGTCCGGCGTTGCTTGGCTCGATGAGGAGGTCTTAGACGTTGCTGCGGAGCTCCTGGCCAGCTCAGGGAGGCGAGGCGGTGGATGTGGCTCCGGTGGTTGCGAGCGGCGGCGACGAGCCCGCTCGTTGGAGAGAGGGAGAGAGCCAGGGAGGGGAAGGGGTACAGGGGAAGAGGGGAAGAGGTGCAGGGGGTCGTGGGGCTTCTTGATGTCTACACACGCTTCTACTCTTGTAGACTATGTTGGGCCTCCAAGCACAGAGGTTTGTAGGACAGCAGCAATTTCCCTCAAGTGGATGACCTAAGGTTTATCGAACTCAGGGAAGTAGAGGTTGAAGATGGTCTCTCTCAAGAAACCCTGCAACTAAGATACAAGAAGTCTCTTGTGTCCCCAACACACCTAATACAACTAGGAGTTGTATAGGTGCACTAGTTCGGCGAAGAGATGTTAAATGGCAAGTGATATGGATGATAGGAGTGGCAAAGCAAAGTAATATAAATCTGTAATAAAAAGTGCAGCAAGCAAACAAGTGGTAAACGTGAGAACAAATGGTATTGCAATGGTGGAAACAAGGCCTAGGCTTCATACTTTCACTAGTGGCAACTCCCAACAACATTAACATAATCGAATCACATGATATTTCCCATAAAACATGCAATGGAGACGCACCCGGAGGTCATTCCTTTGTGGTCAATAGAGGACGAGAATTATGTAGGGCTACAAAAGCACACCTCAAAGTTCGTAGTTCTCAATCTAAGGATTTCCCAATGTCACCGCGGCCATCCAAAGAGAGTCCCACAATCACCACAACATATCCAAAGGATAGTCAAAGACAAGTACCAAGAGACTCTCAATCTTCAATCAACACACAAGAGAGGAAATCACTCATCAAAATATTTTTCTAATCCATGTCCAATAGACCGCTGTCACCTTGGTCTCGGGGATTATACTAGATAAAGACAAGTGACTACATCAATCCAATACATAGAGGAAGGGGAAATATCATGGGATCACCCTAGATTAACATAGCCTATGATCACAACGAAGATCACATCATGGGAGAGAGAATTGACCACATAGCTACTGGTAGAAACCTCAGCCCCGAGGAGGAACTACTCCCGCATCATGGAGGGAGGAAGCAACGTCGATGGAGATGAATCCGGGGGCACTTCCCCGTCCCGGCAGGGTGCCGGCACAGGAATTCTGGTCCCCCGAAGCTTGATGGCGATGGCGGCGGAGATCGGAATTGCGTCTGGAGAAAAGGGGTCCGGAATCAGGGTTTCCTCGACGGGTGTTAAATATATGCCAAAGGGGGTCGCCAGGGGAGCTAACGGGGGCCCAGGCGGCCTGGCCAGGCGGCCAGGGGTGGGGCCGCTTGGGCAGGGCGCCTGGAGCCCCTGTGGCCCCCCTCCGGCCCTACTTTGGCCGCATGGAAGCTTCCGGAACGCTGATTTTTTATATAATTTTTCCGGGATTTTTCTGGCAGTTTACGTAATGGGAAAACCTGAAATACAAAAACACCAGAAAACAGAAACTGGCACTGGGGTGCACTGAGTTAATAGGTTAGTCCAAATATGATCAAAAGTGTATGGAAGTGTATAAATATCATAGCAATATCACACAAAAGAGGCATGGAGCAAGCAGAAATTATAGATATGTTTTGGACGTATCAACATCCCCAAGCTTAATTCCTGCTCGTCCTCGAGTAGGTAAATGATAACAAGAATAATTTCTGTGGTGACATGCTATTAACCATATAGGACTTTCATAGTCATATGACAAAAGCTTACTGAGACAATGAATCTGTAGTAATTAAGTTGCCTCATGAGAGAATCACAAAGAACTGAAAGTTTTACAATATGATACTAAAACATCAAATAGATTTGTAATGAGCATGGTGTGCAAATATGATAAAGTGATATCTCGCTTGCCCCCTTTAGTGAAGCAAAACATAAATGCAGGGGCACCTCCAAGGTTTAAGTGATGACTAGATACAATAATTTCAGAATAAACGATATCATAATCATGCAAAAGACAATGCTACTTTGGGACAATGCACATTACACTCAGAATGACAATCATGCTCTCAGTAGTTGGTGCTTTAAAAGAAGGTGGGGACTCTCGAACCGTGGCTTTTGTTGGCAAGGTTGAAAACCCGTGGTTGGAAACAAAGACAAAGCATGTACCAAAGCTCTTGGTTTTAAAAACAGAGGTAATAATATTATTTTTTTTGGATATGCATGTTTCGTCAACGAATGCTAGCAGACAACTCAATCACTTCTTGAGATGGACAAGTTTCGAGGAACGGCTCCCGAATGAGGACGATCACATCCTCTTAATCTCCTTTGTTTATCACTGCCAAAGTTTTCTGATTTCTCATGAACAAAGCGTGAAGGAGGGTTTGTTTGTTATATTATTTTTGAGCCGGGCGCACTCTTTGCCAGTTCCTTCTCGTATTATGGGTTTGCACATTAGACATGCAATCCCGGGGTGAAGCTTGTACAACTTAAAAAGATCATGAATTAACTACTACTTCCTCATGAACTAAAACAGAGGCACAAAATAGAAATGCTTTTTTGAATAATTTCGAGATGGTACATGAAAGTCTTCGTTAGGAATGGCAGGTAAATACCATGTATAGGAAGGTATGGTGGACTCATATGGCATAACTTGTTTAAAAGATTTTGGATGCACAAGCAGTCAGTCCGCTTAGTACAGGCGAAGGTTAGCAAAAGACTAGGAGCGACCAACTAAGAGAGCAATGACGGTCATAATCATGCAGAGCGACAAAGCAACATTGAATCAGGCATGGAAGTTATATCGCTACTCAGAAACAAAAGATCATCAAGGCTTGACAGACTTTCTTTACAGTCTTAAATATGCGTGAGCATACGCCAAGTCAATCAAAATAAATTCTCGAAGGAAGACATTACTAAACCATACCACACCATAGGCAAACAAATCATGTTGGTACTCCAATAACACATTGGGAACCCCCCAGCTATTTGAGACTAACCATAAGAAAACATGAACTACTAAGCACCATTATGCACGTAGCATTTTTATCATAGACATATCAACCAATGCAACAGAAGCAAACTCTTTTAATAAGATAAGCATGATAACTAAAGAGAGTTCAAGCAACCAACTAAACAAAAGCTCTTTAAAAAAGATAAGCATGAAAACTAAGAGCTAAGCATGATAGTAGCTATTGAAAGACCAAGAACATACACAGCAACGATAGACATGAAAATTCTATGTTGTGTTCTAGGTTGAAGTGGAGCGTGTTTCTCTCCCACACAAAGAAAGTTGAGTTTCGACTCGTTATGATAAGCTAAGGAAAACTAAAAAGGAAACTAAAAGCAAGACGCTCCAAGCATAGCACATAACACATGAAGTGATAAAAATATAGTGGAATGAAAGACGAACTGATAATTGTTGATGGAGAAGGGGATGCACAGGGGCATCCCCAAGCTTAGACGCTTGAGTCTACTTGAATATTTCTTGGGGGTGCATGGGGGCATCCCCAAGCTTGAGCGTTTGACACTCCTGAATCTTTTTATCATCTTCCCTCGCACACTTGAAAACTCCCTTCATACATAACTCATCATAATCTGATTAGCGAGGTTAGTACCCATAATAATATAATTGTTCCTTGCTGGAAATAAGGATATTCTTGAAGGTCTACTGTTTCTCAAGATTGCCAAAAGGTTTTTGCAAAGAAAAAGCAAGCTCAAGGTTTGCAAAATGAAGGAAAGGCAAAACAAGACAGAATCTGTTGAAAACAGAACAGCAGGTAGTAAATGATTTGTTCGGGGCACTTCTGCAACTCTAATCAAAAAACTCAGAACAGACGCCCGAAAGACAATTGTATAGAGCACGCTGTCGAAAAAGTTCAGACCAAAAAGATGATCTGGTGATTTTATACGAATTTTTCTGTCCATGGACAGAATCTGTTTCCTGGACAGCACGTCACAACTTTTGAACTTTCTTGCAATCAGAGGCTACACTTCGCACAAAGCTGAAAAGTAAAGATACAATGATGATGCTATTGTAGTAACAACATCAAGACACAACAAAAGCAAAATAAAATTTTATTCATTGTGGGCTGCCTCCCAAAAGCGCTTTCTTTTATGCCTTTAAGCTAGGCATAAGACTTTAATGATGCTCTCGTAGGAATAAGAGTTGAAGAACAAAAGAGAGCATCAAGAAGCAAATACCAAACACATTTAAGCCTAACATGCTTCCTATGCATAGGAATATTGCAATAGAATAATTCATTGAAGCACAAACAAATAAGCATAGGAAGACAAAACAAGTGCAGCTTCAAAACCTTCAACATAAAGAGAGGGAACTTGATATTATTGAAATATCTATAAGCATATGTTCCCTTCTCATAATAATTTTCAGTAGGATTACGGATAAACTCAACAATATAAGCATCACATAAATCATTGTTACCATGATCCACATGCAAAAGGGTACTCTTACTCTCCACATAAGCATAATCTTTCTCATTGGTAATAGTGGGAGTAGGACTATCATAAACAACTTGAACACTATAGATTAATTGTGTATTAGGAAGATGGTGTTCAACAAGGGAGTAATTCCCTCCATGATTATGACAAGTTTCATAAGGATAATTTCTCCTTATGTCATAGGTACCTTTATAATCACTATAGATTGGAGTTATAACATCATCATAGTAGAGAAGAGCATTATCATTGCTAGCAACTGTACTTGTAAACATGTTGTATTTATTCTTACTAGCAAAAGAATTATCAATTATCACATCACTAGTGGGTAAAGGATTTGCAATCCTATCATCCCCAAGCCTAGAGCTTTCCATATCATCACTTTCAGAGTTGGTACCAAAAAGATTTTCAAGATCATAAGAAGCATTATCATCATTTTCCCAATCACAATAAGTAACATGCATATCATAATCAAAATCATCTTCAATAGTACCTATGGACGTATCATCAAGATGATAACTAAGGCAATGGACTTCACCTTCTTCTTTAAACTTACAACCGTTAGGATAAAAGTTGAGGGGAGGAATATGCTCAGGCCAGGTTGATACCCATTCTTCTTCCTTTTTGCTCCTCTTCCTCCTCCTCTTCTTTTTCTTCTTCTTCACCTTAGGAGGGGGTGGTTGGAGATGAAGCTTCTCCACATATCCTGGTTTATCATTAGAAACAATAGGGGAAACTTGGGAGAAACTCTCCTTTTTATTAGCAGAAATATAAGAGACATTTTTATACTTTGGTAAAGTTCCCTCCCTTCTAATCTTACTTATGTAATCATTTTCATGGCAATTAACAACACAATAGAGATGACAATTTTGCAAAGTGTTTTTTATTCCTATGGCATTAACATCTAGCCAAGAAGTCTTTTCTGATAACTCCTCACACATCAAAAATAACATAAGCTCATCATAATGATCAGAGGTGATCATGTTATCACACAACTGGTTAACAGTTATGTGTTGAAAGTTCATGCATTGAAAATTAAAGTGACCTTCTATACAGCAAAGTTCACAAGTAAAAGGATAAAGGTCACACAATTCTCTAGCAATTTCATTTAAATCTCTGACCCAAGTGATTGTTCTTTCATGCTTATGTTGCTTACAATACTTCTCTTCTTCAATCATAG
The DNA here is from genome assembly GCA_902687465.1 of Secale cereale. Taxonomy (NCBI): domain Eukaryota; kingdom Viridiplantae; phylum Streptophyta; class Magnoliopsida; order Poales; family Poaceae; genus Secale; species Secale cereale. Next base: position 379,064,576 of record LR738711.1, read on the forward strand.
GCCTTTCACAAGGTCTATCCACTCCACAAAAATTAACATGCTTATATAAAACTTCATTTTTAGGAATTAGATCATGCATGTTGCAATCATCATGAACAAATTCATTTTCTTTGCAAATCTCTTTAAAAGGTTCATGATGCTTGTTCCAATCCTCCTTAGGCATATTAAGATGTGAAGCAAAAGATTTGAGGAAATCAACAAGGAGTTGAGAATCAAGCCCAAATTTAGCACTAAACTTATTAAAACTTGTAGTTTCAACAAAGGACTTAATGCAATCATACTCATAAACTATACCTGACTCTTTACCTTTGTCGATCTCCCAATCTTCAGTGTTGCGTTGAATTCTTTCAAGGAGTTCCCATTTAGCATCAATCTTTTTGTTTGTGAAAGAACCCTTAGAGGAAGCATCGAGCAAATCTTTATCCTGTCGAGAGAGCCTCGCATAGAAATTAGTAATAATCATATCTTTGGGGAGCCCATGGTTAGGACATTTTAGCATTAACGTTTTCAGTCTCCCCCAAGCTTGAGCTATGCTCTCTCCGTCATGAGTAGAAATTATAAACATAATTCCTATTCTCATGGACTTCATGAAGAGGATAAAACTTGGAGTAAAAGAGAGACTGGATCTCTTCCCAATCAAGCAAGTGCGAGTTATCGAGAAGCTTATACCAATTTGAAGCTTTATCTATAAGTGATACGGCGAACAATTTCCTCATGACAAACTCCCTTGATACACCTGCAAGCATAAATAATGAACATAGTTGTGACAGATATAGCAAGTGTTCACCCAGATGTCTGTCATCTGCATAACGATTAGCCAAAACATAATCGATAATACCAGCTGGTATTTTATAGGGCACAATTTCAGTAGGGGGAGGAGCAACCACCACATGTGTGGGGCGTCTTCTCGCAAGCAACGATCCAATAGCACGATTTTCCATAAACATAACTAGTGAAACTAAAAACAAGAAACGAAAAGATTTAATTGCAAGATCTAAAGATATACCTTCAAGCACTCACCTCCCCGGCAACGGCGCCAGAAATAGCTTGATGTCTACACACGCTTCTACTCTTGTAGACTATGTTGGGCCTCCAAGCGCAGAGGTTTGTAGGACAACAGCAATTTCCCTCAAGTGGATGACCTAAGGTTTATTGAACTCAGGGAAGTAGAGGTTGAAGATGGTCTCTCTCAAGCAACCCTGCAACTAAGATACAAGAAGTCTCTTGTGTCCCCAACACACCTAATACAACTAGGAGTTGTATAGGTGCACTAGTTCGGCGAAGAGATGTTAAATGGCAAGTGATATGGATGATAGGAGTGGCAAAGCAAAGTAATATAAATCTGTAATAAAAAGTGCAGCAAGCAAACAAGTGGTAAACGTGAGCACAAATGGTATTGCAATGGTGGAAACAAGGCCTAGGCTTCATACTTTCACTAGTGGCAACTCCCAACAACATTAACATAATCGAATCACATGATATTTCCCATAAAACATGCAATGGAGACACACCCGGAGGTCATTCCTTCGTGGTCAATAGAGGACGAGAATTATGTAGGGCTCCAAAAGCACACCTCAAAGTTCGTAGTTCTCAATCTAAGGATTTCCCAATGTCACCGCAGCCATCCAAAGAGAGTCCCACAATCACCACAACATATCTAAAGGATAGTCAAAGACAAGCACGAAGAGACTCTCAATCTTCAATCAACACACAAGAGAGGAAATCACTCATCAAAATATTTTTCTAATCCATGTCCAATAGACTGCTGTCACCTTGGTCTCGGGGATTATACTAGATAAAGACAAGTGAGTACATCAATCCAATACATAGAGGAAGGGGAAATATCATGGGATCACCCTAGATTAACATAGCCTATGATCACAACGAAGATCACATCATGGGAGAGAGAATTGACCACATAGCTACTGGTAGAAACCTCAGCCCCGAGGAGGAACTACTCCCGCATCATGGAGGGAGGAAGCAACGTCGATGGAGATGAATCCGGGGGCACTTCCCCGTCCCGGCAGGGTGCCGGCACAGGAATTCTGGTCCCCCGAAGCTTGATGGCGATGGCGGCGGAGATCGGAATTGCGTCTGGAGAAAAGGGGTCCGGAATCAGGGTTTCCTCGACGGGTGTTAAATATATGCCAAAGGGGTCGCCAGGGGAGCTAAGGGGGGCCCAGGCGGCCTGGACAGGCGGCCAGGGGTGGGGCCGCCTAGAGCCCCTGTGGCCCCCCTCCGGCCCTACTTTGGCCGCATGGAAGCTTCCGGAACGCTGATTTTTTATATAATTTTTCCGAGATTTTTCTGGCAGTTTACGTAATGGGAAAACCTGAAATACAAAAACAGCAGAAAATAGAAACTGGCACTGGGGTGCACTGAGTTAATAGGTTAGTCCAAATATGATCAAAAGTGTATGGAAGTGTATAAATATCATAGCAATATCACACAAAAGAGGCATGGAGCAAGCAGAAATTATAGATACGTTTTGGACGTATCACTTCTCTGGCGCGGATCAGGGCGAGTGGAGGAAGCAGGAGGTGGCGGGGAGACGTGGCCGCGGCCGGCTGTGCTACGGGCACGCAGCAGCTCCTACTCGCAGGAGCTTGAAGAAGCTCCTGGCGGTTGGGCTGGGCTGTGTGCTGGCTGGGCCGTTACAGAAAAGCCAGGTGAAGCCCAGGTGAGTCTCTCTCTCTTTCTTTTTCTAAAACTATTACTGTTTTCTATTTTTGATATTTGATTTGGCTTTAGTAAAAATGCGAGAGCATTTTCAAAAAAAAATCATGAGACTGCTTGTGGCCACTGTTTGGATTATTTCCAACAACCAACATTTTAGTTCATGAATATTTGGACATCTAAAATAATATATAATATTTAAATGCCCAAATGCAAATAAGGTATGATTTAATTCAATGCCCAAAATATTCCACAAAAATGTTCACTAATTTTTGTTTGGTCTCAAAGCCTTGCCAAAATTATCAAACATTGATGAAGGCATTTTGGTCATTGGAAATGATTTTATTCTTGACCCTAGTTGAATTCATTTGGTGCTAGGGTTTGTGACACCCCGAGACCGGTGCGCCAGGTACCAGTCAGTTATTCGTAGTCTTTGCCATGTCATCCGCTTGTGTGTTGCATCTTGCCATGTCATCATGTGTGTGCAACAGCATATTTTCAAAACTTGCATCCGCCCGAGTCCCCTCGTCCTTTCCGTTGTGCGTTCCGAGACCAGATACACTTGCACGCGCCCGCGGCGCCTCCGAATATTTATTTTATGAGTGGCCGGAAAACATTCTCGGAATGGGTTGAAACTTGGCGTGTGGTCTTATTATAGCATAGGTACACCGCCTGTCAAGTTTCGTCGCGTTCGGAGCTCGTTTGATAGCCCAACGGTTATCCGCGTTAACCGCGAGAAGCCTTCTCTCTTTTGGCCCAGCACCCCTTTCTCATAGCCCACCAAGCCCTTTCTAACCCCTCCATGCTCTTGGCCATTCGATCACGATCGCGTGGCCGCGAACGGCTCCTCATTTGGACACTCCTAGCTCCCTCTAGCTATAAATAAGTGCCTCCCTCTTCATTTTCACGCAGATCCAACCCTTAAAATGCTCCTCCCCGCGCAGCCGGACATGTCCACTCTTCCTAGACATGTCCATCCCCACCTTCCACGTCGCCGCAGCCAATCCGGGGCTGTCACCTCAGCGCCACCGCCGCCCTGGACCAATGGCAGGCCGCCGCGTGGCCCGCAGCTCTCCCACCGCCGCCGCGGCCCGTCGGGACCCGGATCGGGCCCGCCCGGGCCCGGATCCGCCGCCGCCGCTCCCGCAGGCGCCCACCCGCGCCTGCCTCCGCCCCGTCCGCTCTCGCCGGCAAGCCACCGCCGCCCCGCGCCGTCAACCCCGCCGCCAGGGGCTCGCCGGTCGCCTGCGCGCCGCCCCATCGTTAGTTAGCACCAGCGCCGCCGCGCTCAAGTTGCTTCTCCTCCCTGTGCAAACCCCGCCGCCGGCTTGGAAGCTCACCGGATCTCCTCTACCCTTGCCGGCCGGCCACCGGACCTGCCTCCTTGGCCTCCTCTAGCCCAGATCATCAGCGCCGCCGGCCGCTGCCATGGCCGGTCCCCTCCTGTTCGCCGGGAGGACGACGAAGCCGTCGCGCGACTTCCACCGGCCACAGTCGGGCCAGCCTTGTGGGCCGGAGCCTCCCGCGGCCCAACTCCCTCTAGGCCTAGTCCGGCCTCCCCGGCCCGCCAACAGGCCACCCCGCCAGGCCGGCCCAGCTCTTCCTCCCTCCGGCCCAAGGCCACGCTGGTGAGCCCGCTCCGCTAAACCCCGCCCTGTGCGTAGAATATCTGTCATGCGCTCGTTTTACAACTGTGTGATATGGCTAAGTCCTCAGATTTTCTTAATATGTTGCTATCTTTGCATGTTGATAACTTTGTGTGTGCTTATCCAAATTGAGTGAATGATATGTCAAAATGATCTTGGTGATATGCCCTACACTTTGTTCCATTGTTCCATGCTCATTTGAGTTCATCTAGATGCTCTAATATCTGTTGCAAAAGTGCTACTTGTTATAAACTGCTGCTACTTGTTATTTTGTTGCCATGTTTGAGATATGATAACTTGGTGCATGTTTATCCAAATGATGCAAATGATATGTCAAAATGTTCATTATGAAGTGTACTACATGATGGTTGCTGTAGCATGATTGTTTGAGTCCATATTGCCATGTTAATCTCTGTTGCAAAAGTGCATTTGACTGTTATGTGCTGAAACTTGTTATGAGATGCTGATTTCAATTGCTCTTTGCTAGTGATGTGTTTGTCCTCATGTCACATGTTTAGTTGTTTTAGAAGCACCATTATATGGTCTTTGATGTGCTGCATTTAAGTTCCCATGATATGCCTTGTGTTGACTTAAACATGCTTGAAAACATGCCATGTCGATGTTACTGTTTTAACACTTGGTGAAATTTCACCAAGTCTGGAATCTGTCATATCCTGATGCTATGTTTGCTTGATGCTCTAGGCAAATCCATGTTATTTTTGGGGTGGCCATTGATCTTTCCTTGTTGTATATGTTGTTGTCTATCCATACATGTCCTTACTTGATCATATGACTTGCTGTACCTTATTTAAATCTTGCTCCCAAGTTGCTATAAAGTATTGATGTCAGGTTTTTAATGTCATGATCAAAATGTTGTAGCTTGTTGCTATTGATCCATGCCTCCTATGGAGATGCTCCAATGGAGTTGTTCGCTGTAGGATATGTCTAATTCATGTCCATACTTCTTGTCACCATGTTTGAGTGTTGTAGAGTATATTTTTGTTGCTCCAAAGTTGCTATGTGGCTGTTAGTTTCCGCTTTGCATTGTTTCTTGTTTCATGTGTATCTTTTAGCCCGTTGCTCCATTTTGGGTGTGCCTTATATGAAACTTGTGTGATTTTGCGTGTAGAATCATAATATCATCTTGTTTACACGTTTGTAGTATGTTTGCTTGATGTTTGGGTGCATCTTGCACCGTTGCCTTGTTTGACTTGTTTTGCTCATAACTTCTAGGCCGTAGCTCCGAATTAAACAAACTTTATATGAAACTTGACTAGAATTTCGTGTAGATCATCATGGTGCATGTTAACTTGCTGTTTAACAACTTTAACTTAAGGTTTGTTCAGTTCTGGTCTAATTTCAAACTATGCATATGAGGGCTTACCGGATTTCTTATGTGTTGATTCCGGCCTCATTTAAACTTGTTGTTTGGTGTTGTTCTTGTGTGCGTCCTGCCTTGCCATGTTTTGCATCCTATATAGACTTATTTTGCATCCTGTATAGACTTGTCTTGCGTCATACTTGCTTGAGAATATTGCCATGTTCTTGTGTTGTTTTCTTGTGCTTCCTACCTTGCCATGTATCGCTTCCTATATAAACTTGTTGTGCATGATATATTGACTTGTCTTGCATCATACTTGCTTGAGCATATTGTCATGTTCTTGTGTTGTTTTTCTGTGCTTCCTACCTTGCCATGTATTGCTTCCTGTATGGACTTGTCATGCATCATACCTTGCCATGTATTGCATCATATAGACTTGTGTTGTTTTTCTGTGCTTCCTACCTTGCCATGTATTGCTTCCTGTATAGACTTGTCTTGCATCATACCTTGCCATGTATTGCATCATATAGACTTGTGCTGTTTTCTGTGCTTCCTACCTTGCCATGTTTTGCTTCCTGTATAGACTTGATGTGCATCATATGTAGACTTGTCTTGCATCCTACTTGGTTGAGCATATTGACATGTTCTTGTATTGTTTTTCTGTGCTTCCTACCTTGCCATGTTTTGTTTCCTGTATAGACTTGTAGTGCATCCTATATAGAACTGTCTTGCATCATACTTGGTAGAGCATATTGTCATGTGTGGTGTGTTTACCGTGTTGCTTGCTTCTTCTCGTTAGTGCTTGTTCTGTTGCGTTCGTGAGGATTCGTTCGTCTACCCGTGGTTCTTCTTCATGGCTTCTTCTTCGTCTTCATCGCGGATCCGCCTTCTTCCTTGCGGGATCTCAGGCAAGATGACCATACCTTTGGATACCTTTACTATCATTGACATGCTTAGTGTCTCGATGCTATCGTTATATGTCGCGCTACCCATCATTATTGTCAGCCGCTCTCCTTGTTGCCATGAAACCTCTAACCTTTCAAACCTTCCTAGCAAAAACCATTGTTTGGCTATGTTACCCGCTTGCTCAGCCCCTCTTATAGCGTTATTAGTTGCAGGTGAAGATGAAGATCGTTCCAGGAGGGAACTTGTTGTTGGAATATCACAATATCTATTATTATTAATAACACACCTATATACTGGGAATGGGTGGAAGGCTTGGCCTTTTGCTCGGTGTTTTGTTCCACTCATGCCACCTTAGGCACCGATAAACCGGCATTATGTTCCTTGATTTTGCGTTCCTTCAAGGTTGGGTATATGGGGACCCCTTGACAGTTCATCTTTGAATAAAACTCCTCCAGCAAGGCCCAACATTGGTTTTAATTTGCCTCATAATAACAACTTAATTAATTAATTAATTGCATAGGGGGTCATGTCCCCGGGTTCTTAATTCTACATAACAGGGGGGCCAGTGCTGATGGTGTTGGTCCCAAACTAGAGCCACTTGCGGTGCCACCCAGTTATCTGGGGTCTTCAGTTGCTGTACGTGGTGCTCATTCGGACGTGGCCTGAGACGAGATGCGCGCGGCTACCATCAGGGTGTCGGCACGCCGGGAGGTCTTGCTGGACTTGTTTTACCATTGTCGAAATGTCTTGTGCACCGGGATGCCGATCCTGATCGGATTTCCCTAAGATAAGGGGTGATGATATTATATTTATCACTTCAGCTGATCGTGAGAGCTTGTGATGGGCTAAGTTGGGACACCCCTGCAGGGTTATGGTCTTTCGAAAGCCGTGCCCGCGGTTATGTGGCAGATTGGAATTTCTTAATGTCCGGTTGTAGAAAACTTGACAGAGGATCTGAAGTAAAACACACAACTGTGAGAGTAATCGTGACTGTCTCTTTTCACTTTGAGAAGAGAACACGGTGGGGTCATGTTTGACTCGTAGGTAGTTCAGGATCTTTAGTGATCACTACTAGTTGCGACTGTTTGCGTAGATGCTCATCTTATTCTTGTACTCGTAAGTTAGCCACCATATATTTTGCTTAGCCGCTGCTACAACCTCACCACTTTACCTCTTCCTACCCAGTTAAGCTTTGATAGTCTTGTTACCCATGGTTATAGGATTGCTGAGTCCTCGTGGCTCACAGATACTACAACAACAGTTGCAGGTGCAGGTTTTCCGATGACTTGACGTGAGAGCGATGTCGTTGTGTTGGAGTTCTTTCTTCTTCTTCTTCTTCAGTCTTGGGTTTGGTTCCAGGTCGGCAGCCTGGGATAGCAGATGGATGTCTTTGTGCTTTTCTTGTTTGTATCCGTAGTCGGATACTTTGTATTGATGATGTTGTATTCATGTGAATTGTATGTATTGTTGTATCCCCTATGTATGTATGTAATGGTACGATGTAATGATATCCATCTTGCTAAGCGCCCGAAATGCGGTTGTGCCCCAATCACGTAAGTGTCACGTCATCGGGGTAAAATCACATCTTGGGCCTGACAAGTTGGTATCAGAGCCTCGACCGACCATAGGAGCCCCCTTGATTGATCGTAGCTTGGCCGTTGTTGAGTCTAGCAGAAAACCTTTTCGGAGTCTAGTTATATCGGAGAGTAGGAATTCTTTTTACTCCCCTGCCCCTTCGTCGCTCTGGTGAGGAATATTGATGTAGGTGTTTTGGATTGCTCCTCTTCCCCTTCAAAATTCTTTTTAGGATCACGTGGTTAGTTTTCATTCATTGCGTTGTTAGTTCTTTCATCTGGTGCATCTCTCGTCAAGTGGATTCAACCCTCTTTTTCTTTACAAGTGCAATCCTCAGTTCTTTCCAATCGGTGTTGTTTCACCTTCCGAAGTTGTATTTCTTTTTCCCACCCGCCCACCCTTTTTGTTTCTCGCAGCCAGAGTCGGTAATCGAGTATCCATCCTACTCGTGTGTTCCTCTGCATTCTTCCTCAGTTATTCCAACTGGTGAATTCTCCTCTCGTTTGATATTCTTCACCTCTATTCTTCTTCGGTGGATTCAATTCCAATTTCTCGGTGTTGTTCTTATTCTTTCATCGGCTCAAGTGTTTTCCCCTTCTCTCGTTCGCCTCTCGCCATTTAACTATTCCGGAGTTCCCAAGACATCTCAGGAGATTCTTTTCCGTTCTAATTAATTCGAGGTTGTCACCTCATTCGAGTCTTTTAATCGTTCCGGTGCATTATCTCCTTTTCGATCCTTTTTCAATGGTGTTTTCTCTTCGGTGGGCTCATAACCCACAGGTATTTTCCAGGATCTACCTGACTCTTCTAATTTCCCGGAGTTTTGAAATTCTTTTCAAGTGTGACATAAGTATGGATTCCATCAGTCTTATGTCTTCTCCAAGATCGATTTTAATTCTTTTCATCGTTGGTTCAACCTTTCTTCTTTTCATTCGTCCGGAGCATTTCATCAATTATTTCATTGTGTTCCTCCGAAGGCCATCATTTCAGAAGATTTCTTCATTCTCAGTTTTCAACTTCGTCATCCAAATATTCTTCATTGATGCCTCTTCGTTCGTCTCACATTCTTCCGGTGCTTCGTTCAAGTATTCTTTAATCAGTTCACGATCTCTTCGTTCTCGTCATTCTAATTTCCTCAAGTGCTTTATTCTTCCCGATGATTCATTCCCTCGTATTCACTCAATTTCAATTCTTTACGGTGGTTTGTTCTTTTTCATCACTTGATTTTTATTCTTCCCGATGGGTCGTTCTTTCTTCACTTGGTTTCAATTCTCTTACGGTGGTTCATTCATAATTCCTTTTCCGGTGCCATCATATCAATTGTTCATTTTTATTCCAATCCCACCGGTGTTTCATGCAGATTTTCGCAAGTTCGTGGTATATCCCTCTCTAATTGTTTAAATGCGAATAAGTGATATGTGAATCCATTGTTCATCAATTTTATTGGTGGAGGATAAGCATAACATAATTCTTTTTCTTCTTTATGGAGTTGATTAATCTCTTCCTTCGAAGTTTATTCTTGATGAATAAATTCTAATTCCAAGTCCTTTCATCTTTTCTTTCCGGAGTTCTTAGTTTCTCGGCTATCTCGTCGGATCTCGTCTAAATCATCGCAAGTCTTATTCTTATTCTTTCATCTGATCATCATCTTTTTCGTTACCGGAGTTCTTCATGATCATTCTTCATCATTTAATTCATCCGTCAAATGTTCAACATAATTCTTTTGAAGCATCTCAAGCCTTATTCCTTTTGCCTCTCGAGTGTAAATAATTCTCCCTATTCTTTTGAAGTGGAGTTTTGCAATTCTTCATTCCCAGCTAATCCATCTTTTGGTTGCGGCATAATTCACCTCAAGTCTTGAGATGTTTAAATAAGTCCATAACAAGCCTATTCTTTTGTTGTTGATTTTCTCAACAACTCCGTTCAAGCCTTTTTGGGATGATGTTCTTTCGAATTTTTTCGGGGTGGAAGTTGTCATCTTCTTCTCCATTCTTTTAATTCCATCATTTCAATTATTCCGGAGGCATTGTCTTGTTCATTTCATTATGTTTTTATTCCATCTTCTCAAGTTCTTGCCCTATTTCATTCATGTTCAACCGGAGTGCTATTTCTTACAGTTCCAGCTCTATCTCTTATTAACCGGAGTGGTTTCAATGTCTCCCTTGTCATTTAAACTCTTGGTTCTCATCGTATTCCTTGTCCTCTTATTTAACGAAGTCCTTGCAGCTTCGTTCATCTCCTTTGTATCCTTCTTTCATATTGTTCAACCTCTCAAGGTTCTTTGGTTTCACTCTTTTGTCCTCGAAGAATTTGTTCTTCCTTTTTCTCTTCCGTCTCGTTCCTAAGATCTCGGAACGAGATCTCTTGTTAGTAGGGGACTGTTGTGACACCCCGAGACCGGTGCGCCAGGTGTCAGTCAGATATTCGTAGTCTTTGCCATATCATCTGCTTGTGTGTTGCATCTTGCCATGTCATCATGTGTGTGCAACAGCATATTTTCAAAACTTGCATCCGCCCGAGTCCCCTCGTCCTTTCCGTTGTGCGTTCTGAGACCAGACACACTTGCACGCGCCCGTGGCGCCTCCGAATATTTATTTTATGAGTGGCCGGAAAACATTCTCGGAATGGGTTGAAACTTGGCGTGTGGTCTTATTATAGCATAGGTAGACCGCCTGTCAAGTTTCGTCGCGTTCGGAGCTCGTTTGATAGCCCAATGGTTAACCTCGTTAACCGCGAGAAGCCTTCTCTCTTTTGGCCCAGCACCCCTTTCTCACAGCCCACCAAGCCCATTCTAACCCCTCCATGCTCTTGGTCGTTCGATCACGATCGCGTGGCCGCGAACGGCTCCTCATTTGGACACTCCTAGCTCCCTCTAGCTATAAATAGGTGCCTCCCTCTCCATTTTCGCGCAGATCCAACCCTAAAAATGCTCCTCCCCGCGCAGCCGGACATGTCCACTCTGCCTGGACATGTCCATCCCCACCTTCCACGTCGCCGCAGCCAATCCGGGGATGCCACCTCAGCGCCACCGCCGCCCCGGACCAATGGCAGGCCGCCACGTGGCCCGCAGCTCTCCCACCGCCGCCGCGGCCCGTCGGGACCCGGATCGGGCCCGCCCAGGCCCGAATCCGCAGCTGCCGCTCCCGCAGGCGCCCGCCCGCGCCTGTGTAATGCCCAGGATGGGACTATATCTCCTACGTGTCGAGGCACGACTTAAAGATATAAGCCCATCCTAGAATGATCTCAAGTTTGGTATCTTTGCACGACTCATGTAAAAGAGGGATTAAAATGCAAAAGAAGATAGTTGGCTTACACTCGCCACTTCACACAATACATTACATAAGCAATACATCATTCAGAACATCACAACCCGACTACGGGTGAAGAACCAAAAGAAAGATACCAAAACAACATAAAGCCACAGGCCAAGATCGAATCCTAGTAGAAACCACTACTGAACATCGAAACGTCACAAACAAAAGGCCACACTCTTCATCGAGCTCCCGATGAAGTACTGATCCACCACCTGCTTCAAACTCGGCTGAACCTGCATCTGGTGTGGTGAAGTAACTGTGAGCCACAGAGGACTCAGCAATCCCGTTCCCGGGTAACAAGACTATTTAAGCCTTGGGTGAGGATAAGGCTGAAGAAAAGAATAAGAGGTGAAGGAACAAACAAGAGTCTGCAGCAGCAACTAGCACTAACTTACGTAAAAGAGAGCGAGAAGAGAAGAGCCTCGGTCGAAGGATGATCACGAAGTGATCCTAACTAAAGCCGGTCAAACATAACCCCACCGTGTTCAACTCCCGAATCCCTATTCGGAAATTGAAAGTCACGGTACACACGCTGGTAGTGTATTGAAACATTGTGTCAAGTTATCTACAACCGGAATTAACAAGCTCCCATCTGCCACATAACCGCGGGCACGGCTTTCGAAAGTTCAAACCCTGCAGGGGTGTTCCAACTTGGCCCATCACAAGCCCGCAATCCGCGGAGTCGCAACTCCATAGGTGGGAAGACCCGAGTATTCTCGGAATCCCGTGCTCAAGTTAAACCGAACTAAGGTAAGGCTAATCCAGCAAATCCTCCCGGCGTGTCGACACCCTGATAGGTAGCCGCGCGTATCTAGTCTCAGGACACGACCGGATGAGACATCGTACGGGTTTTTACCAGACCTCAAGTTTCCTTGAGGTGGCCCCGCAGTCCGCTCGTTTCGGACCAACACTCATGAGGAGCACTGGCCCGGGGGATTGAATTAAGAATAAAAGGGATAGCTAGTCCACATGCAAGTTTTTATTAGTTTGTTATTAGGCAAAATAGTACCAAAGGTTGGGACTTGCTGGAAAAGACTTAGCACTTAGCGGTTTATCAAGGGGGTCCCATACACCCCAACCGTGTTAGGAACGCATAATCAAGGAACATAACACCGATTTATACGGTTCCTAACGGCATGAGTGGAACAAAACACCAAGCAAAAGGCTTAGCCTTCCACCCTGCCAGTATATAGATGATTTCATTTTTTAAGCATTTATATAGTGTGATATAACCCAACCAAAACTTCAACACGAAGCAAGCATCTTCAATCTTCACCTGCAACTAACAATGCTATAAGAGGGGCTGAGCGAAGCGTACTTAGCCAAGCAACGGTTTGCATAGGTAGGTTGGTTAAACATGGCAATTGGTTACAAGTAGGAGGCTGACAAGAAGAACATGGGCATCGGGGCAAAACTAAAGAACGATACTCTAGCAATAGGCAAAGATAGTAATGTTATCCGGGTTCGGTCATCTTGCCTGGGATTCCACAAGGGAGAAGAACGGATCCAGAAGTAGACGGAGCAACAGTCGAGAGAAACCTCACAACTCCGGAACGAAACCGAAGCTATCAAGAGAAGCAAACCGGAAAGAAAGAAACAACACGGTAAACACACAATCATAAACATGACATACGATGCACAAGCAAGCATGATGCATGTCCGGTTTAATATGCATGGCATGGCAAAAGCACAAACAACACTACAAGTTAAGTGGAGATCAATATGCAACGAGTTGCATATTTGACGAAACACCACAATAATTACTTAGTTGACTCTCGGTTATTAACAAGACAAGATTAAAAGGGTTTTAACATGGCAAGAGGTGAAGCATAAAGTAAACTACACTATTAAGACATTTTAAATGGGGCCGGAAAATAACAACAACAAGTCCGGAAAAAATCCCCATGAGCATGTTTAATAATTATAAGCAAACAACAATTAAACATTTTAGTGTTGTTAACATGATGCGGATGACATGATTAAGTTTATGCAATTTTTATTAAAAGGTTGACTTAAAAGAGATATGAAGCATTTGTCACCGTGGTGGAAGGAAAAGGGTGCCACGGTAACGATCCGAAAAAGATGTCACGCAACATCATATCGGTACCGGTATCTCGTTGAGAGTCCGGTGCAAAAGGTAAGACGGAGCGAGTCAAACGAGATGAAAGGTGGAATGATCCCGTTACCGGGTTCCCACGAGTCGGCGACGAGGCAACCGAGGAGCTCGAAAAAAAGGTCGGAACGGGCACGATGCACACAAGGGGAACATTTCATACAACCACAACAAGCATGCATCACACGGGTCATCCACGGGGTCGTTTCGGGGTTATACCTTCGAAGCGTGCGTTTCGGGGCGGTTCGAGACGTAGTGGAAGAAGTCGTTCACGGCCGTAGAGCGAAGTAGGCGTTCACGTTTCCGAAGTGGAAGTAGTCGTTCCGTAGAGGTACTTGGCGCCTCGGTAGTCGTTCACGGGGCGACGGTAGTGGTACACGGCGACGGTAGACGAACTCGTTCACGTAGATGTACTTGGCGCATCCGTCTTTTCCGGGCGACGGTAGTGGTACACGCGACGGTAGTCGTTCGGGTCGTCGTGGTACTTGTCGGTCATGTAGAGGTACTTGGCGTTCGACGGCGTCGTGGTACTCGTTCACGTAGTCGTACACGGATGTAGTGGTACTTGTGGTCTCCGAACTTGTCGACGGTAGTGGTACTCGCCGTAGGGGTACTTGGTCGGGTCGCCGTGTACTCGTTCGTGTAGTCGAACTCGGCTGTAGTTGTACTTGTCTCGGAGGGGTACTCGTCGTCGGTCACGTTCACGGTTCTTAGACGTTCTCGTCGGTGGCACTTGCTGCTCCAAGGTTACTTGAGATAACAAAACAGCAATAAAACAAAACAAAACAGAAAGGGGAAAAAAGGCTGCGGGGAAAAGATCCTAGCAGGGGACGGGCGCTCGAGGTGGAGCTGCTGGAGTCGAAGGAAGGCAGGAGGGAGCAGGGAGACGAAGGGAAGCAGCTACGTCGGGGAGGACGGGACGCGAGCGCGCGGCTCGGAGTGCAGCGCGGCGCGGGAGATGAGGCCGCGTCCTGGGGCGCGCTGCTCCTGCGGCCTTGGACGCGGGGACGCCTGGGAGGAACGGAGCCGGAGGTCCATGGCGCGGCGGCGGCGGACAAAGGAGAAGGTGCGGGCGACCTGCGGGGCGGCACGACAGCCGGGTGATCCGGGCAGAGGCGAGCTCGCGAGGGAGGGAAGGGCGCCAGCCTGGGGCCCCTGGAGGCGAGCGCGGCGGGAGAGGATGGCATCGGGGAGGAGCAGAGCGGGCGAGGGAATCGGCCGCTTCGAGGAGAACGGAGGGAGGAGTGCGATGGGGTGGGTGGTCGAACGGGGCGATGGGGAAGAGGGTGCGGGCGTGCGAGAGAGAGAGCGAGGCTCGAGGGGAGAGAGAGCTGCGGGACCAGCCAGAGGGGATCGAGAAGAGGCCTGGCGGCGCTCGGTAGGAGAGGGGGAGCGAGAGGGACGAGCGGGCATGCCGCCGGTCGGGCCTAGGGTTTAGGCGCCTGGTGGGCCTAGGAGGAGATGGGCCAGCTGGGCCGCGGGAGGCCCGAGAGGCTGGAGGGAAGGAAGGCTGGGCCTAAAAGGCTAGCTGCCTTTTATTTTAACTATTACTGTTTTCCAAAAAAAAAACACAGAAAGCAGCAAAGAAATAAAGGAAAGGAAGGAGGAGTTAGGAAAAGTGCACATGGAAATATATTTTTCTCGGGCTCATAAAAATAAGCACGACCGGAGAAAAATAAGAAAGGCATGAACGGAAAAATAATTCAAACATATTGAATTTAATTCAAATAGGTTTGAACTAAGACGTGATTATTGAAGTGTCCAAAAATGTTCAAATTTTTGGAGGAACCTCGAAACAAGGGAAAAGAATTATTGGCAAGGTTTTTGACGATGAACTTGAAGTGAAAAAGACATGGGGAAAATTTGCAAGTGTGTTATGGTGATTCCGAAGCAATGGAATAATTAATGAATATAGCTCCCTAAATATTGAGAGACTTTTATATGTTATAAAGAGAAGTCACCTTCCCTCGATTTAAATGGACCGAAGGTCCACACGAATTATTTAGGTTGAGATGAAAAAATAAAATGACATGATGGCATGATGGCATGATGCAATGCAAAAAATAAATAACACCACCACAAAAAGAACACACGGGCAACCCGGAACATCTGGAATCTTCTGGAATCTTCTGGGACGTCGGTCTCGGGCGTCACAGCCTGCCTCCGCCCCGTCCGCTCGCGCCGGCAAGCCATCGCCGCCCCGCGCCGTCAACCCCGCCGCCAGGGGCTCACCGATCGCCTGCGCGCCGCCCCGCCGTCAGTTAGCACCAGCGCCACCGCGCTCAAGCTGCTTCTCCTCCCTGTGCAGACCCCGCCGCCGGCCTGGAAGCTCGCCGGATCTCCTCTGCCCTCGCCGGCCGGCCACCGGACCTGCCTCCCCGGCCTCCTCCTGCCCATATCATCGGCGCCGCCGGCCGCTGCCATGGCCGGTCCCCTCCTGATCGTCGGGAGGACGAAGAAGCCGTCGCACGACCTCCACCGGCCACAGTCGGGCCAGCCTTGTGGGCCGAAGCCTCCCGTGGCCCAACTCCCTCTGGGCCCAGTCCGGCCTCCCCGGCCCGCCAATAGGCCACCCCACCAGGCCGGCCCAGCTCTTCCTCCCTCCGGCCCAAGGCCACGCTGGTGAGCCCGCTTCGCTAAACCCCGCCCTATGCGTAGAATATCTATCATGCGCTCGTTTTACAACTGTGTGATATGGCTAAGTCCTCAGATTTCCTTAATATGTTGCTATATTTGCATATTGTTAACTTTTTGTGTGCTTATCCAAATTGAGTGAATGATATGTCAAAATGATCGTGGTGATATGCTCTACACTTTGTTCCATTTTGCCATGCTCATTTGAGTTCATCTAGATGCTCTAATATCTGTTGCAAAAGTGCTACTTGTTATAAATTGCTGCTACTTGCTATTTTGTTGCCATGTTTGAGATATGATAACTTGGTGCATGTTTATCCAAATGATGCAAATGATATGTCAAAATGTTCATTATGAAGTGTACTACATGATGGTTGCTGTAGCGTGCTTGTTTGAGTCCATATTGCCATGTTAATCTCTGTTGGAGAAGTGCATTTGACTGTTATGTGCTGAAACTTGTTATGAGATGCTGATTTCAATTGATCTTTGCTAGTGATGTGTTTGTCCTCATGCCACATGTTTAGTTGTTTTAGAAGCACCATTATATGGTCTTTGATGTGCTGCATTTAAGTTTCCATGATATGCCTTGTGTTGACTTAAACATGCTTGAAAACATGCCATGTCGATGTTACTGTTTTAACACTTAGTGAAATTTCACCAAGTCTGGAATCTGTCATATCCTGATGCTATGTTTGCTTGATGCCCTAGGCAAATCCATGTTAGTTTTGGGGTGGCCATTGATTGGTAGCACGACATATAACGATTGCTCATATGACTTGATGTAGCTTATTTAAATCTTGCTCCCAAGTTGCTATAAAATATTGCTGTCAGGTTTTTAATGTCATGATCAAAATATTGTAGCTTGTTGCTATTGATCCATGCCTCCTATGGAGATGCTCCAATGGAGTTGTTTGCTGTAGGATATGTCTACTTCATGTCCATGCTTCTTGTCACCATGTTTGAGTGTTGTAGAGTATATATTTGTTGCTCCAAAGTTGCTATGTGGTTGTTAGTTTCCGCTTTGCATTGTTTCTTGTTTCATGTGTATCTTTTAGCCTGTTGCTCCGTTTTGGGTGTGCCTTATATGAAACTTGTGTGATTTTGCATGTAGAATCATAATATCATCTTGTTTACATGTTTGGAGTATGTTTGCTTGATGTTTGGGTGCATCTTGCACCGTTGCCTTGTTTGACTTGTTTTCCTCATATCTGCTAGGTCGTAGCTCCGAATTAAACAAACTTTATATGAAACTTGACTAGAATTTCGTGTAGATCATCATGGTGCACGTTAAATTGCTGTTTAACAACTTTAATTTAAGGTTTGTTCAGTTCTGGTCTAATTTCAAACTATGCATATGAGGACTTACCGGATTTCTTATGTGTTGATTCCGGTCTCATTTAAACTTGTTGTTTGGTGCTGTTCTTGTGTGCTTCCTACCTTGCCATGTTTTGCATCCTATATAGACTTGTTTTGCATCCTATATAGACGTGTCTTGCATCATACTTGCTTGAGCATATTGCCATGTTCTTGTGTTGTTTTCCTGTGCTTCCTACCTTGCCATGTATCGCTTCCTATATAGACTTGTTGTTCATCATATATTGACTTGTCTTGCATCATACTTGCTTGAGCATATTGTCATGTTCTTGTGTTGTTTTTCTGTGCTTCCTACCTTTCCATGTATTGCTTCATGTATGGACTTGTCATGCATCATACCTTGCCATGTATTGCATCATATAGACTTGTGTTGTTTTTCTGTGCTTCCTACCTTGCCATGTATTGCTTCCTGTATAGACTTGTCTTGCATCATACCTTGCCATGTATTGCATCATATAGACTTGTGTTGTTTTCTGTGCTTCCTACCTTGCCATGTTTTGCTTCCTGTATAGACTTGTTGTGCATCATATGTAGACTTGTCTTGCATCCTACTTGGTTGAGCATATTGACATGTTCTTGTGTTGTTTTTCGGTGCTTCCTACCTTGCCATGTTTTGCTTCCTGTATAGACTTGTAGTGCATCCTATATAGAACTGTCTTGCATCATACTTGGTTGAGCATATTGTCATGTGTGGTGTGTTTACCGTGTTGCTTGCTTCTTCTCGTTAGTGCTTGTTCCGTTGCGTTCATGAGGATTCGTTCGTCTACCCGTGGTTCTTCTTCAAGGATTCTTCTTCGTCTTCTTCACGGATCCGTTCTTCTTCCTTGCGGGATCTTAGGCAAGATGACCATACCCTTGGATACCTTTACTATCATTGCCATGCTTAGTGTCTCGATGCTATCGTTATATGTCGCGCTACCAATCATTATTGTTAGCCCCTCTCCTTGTTGCCATGAAACCTCTAACCTTTGAAACCTTCCTAGCAAAAACCATTGTTTGGCTATGTTACCCGCTTGCTCAGCCCCTCTTATAGCGTTGTTAGTTGCAGGTGAAGATGAAGATCGTTCCATGAGGGAACTTGTTGTTGGAATATCACAATATCTATTATTATTAATAACACACCTATATACTGGGCATGGGTGGAAGGCTTGGCCTTTTGCTCGGTGTTTTGTTCCACTCATGCCACCTTAGGCGCCGATAAATCGGCATTATGTTCCTTGATTTTGCGTTCCTTACACGGTTGGGTATATGGGGACCCCTTGACAGTTCATCTTTGAATAAAACTCCTCCAGCAAGGCCCAACATTAGTTTTAATTTGCCTCATAATAACAACTTAATTAATTAATTAATTGCATAGGGGGTCATGTCCCCGGGTTCTTAATTCTACATAACAGGGGGGCCAGTGCTGATGGTGTTGGTCCCAAACTAGAGCCACTTGCGGTGCCACCCAGTTATCTGGGGTCTTCGGTTGCTGTACGTAGTGCTCATCCGGACGTGGCCTAAGACGAGATGCGCGCGGCTACCATCAGGGTCTCGGCACGCCGGGAGGTCTTGCTGGACTTGTTTTACCATTGTCGAAATGTCTTTGTGCACCGGGATGCTGAGCCTGATCGGATTTCCCTAAGATAAGGGGTGATGATATTATATTTATCACTTCAGCTGATCGTGAGAGCTTGTGATGGGCTAAGTTGGGACACCCCTGCAGGGTTATGATATTTCGAATGATGTGCCCGCAGTTATGTGGCAGATTGGAATTTCTTAATGTCCGGTTGTAGAAAACTTGACAGAGGATCTGAAGTAAAACACACAACTATGAGAGTAATCGTGACTGTCTCTTTTCACTTTGAGAAGAGAACACGGTGGGGTCATGTTTGACTCGTAGGTAGTTCAGGATCTTTAGCGATCACTACTAGTTGCGACCGTTTGCGTAGATGCTCATCTTATTCTTGTACTCGTAAGTTAGCCACCATATATTTTGCTTAGCCGCTGCTGCAACCTCACCACTTTACCTCTTCCAACCCAATTAAGCTTTGATAGTCTTGTTACCCATGGTTATGGGATTGCTCAGTCCTCGTGGCTCACAGATACTACAACAACAGTTGCAGGTGCAGGTTTTCCGATGACTTGACGTGAGAGCGATGTCGTTGTGTTGGAGTTCTTTCTTCTTCTTCTTCTTCAGTCTTGGGTTTGGTTCCGGGTCGGCAGCCTGGGATAGCAGATGGATGTCTTTGTGCTTTTCTTGTTTGTGTCTGTAATCGGATACTTTGTATTGATGATGTTGTATTCATGTGAATTGTATGTATTGTTGTATCCCCTATGTATGTATGTAATGGTACGATGTAATGATATCCATCTTGCTAAGCACCCGAAATACGGTTGTGCCCCAATCACGTAAGTGTCACGTGATCGGGATAGAATCACATCTTGGGCCTGACAGGGTTTGAACATCCCCATTTCCAAGTTTCTGAGAAAATTAAACATGATGCACAAGAAGACCAAGCAAAGACCAGCAAGGACTGTTCTAGGGCTGTGACAACTCACCCCCAATAAACAAGAATCTCGTCCCGAGATTCAGGACGTGAGATAAGAAATCAGAGGGGAAACTAACTAACACAATCTTCATGATCTAAGTGTCCTTCATATGAATGTTGATTGCTTGCATCATGTTGTTCTTGACATCCTTGCTTTCGAGGTCTTTGTCCAACACAGTGACGACGAAAGAAACTCTACAGTACTTGATCTTCTGAAAGATCGAGCAACTCAAGATCAACTCATGGAGTGAGACGTTGAAACATCTCTTGAGCTGAGACACGGAAGAAAAATCCAAAAGGATGGAGGGAAACAAACGATGAAGGTTCACTTGGTAGGAAAAATTCCACATTTAAAAAGATGGTGATCGATGTCACCAGACGAGGCACCTTAGAGAGGGTGACTCGTAGAATTATTCCCTTAAGTGGCAAAAAGAATTACTTTTGATATAGAGATCATTAAAACTCTCTATACCAGCCTCAGGCAAACCCCAATCGATCGTTTGACGGAGTCCGAAAGAATGACATTCTCGGGCCAGAATGGATGATGTGGACTACCTTGTTGAAGACAACACAAGGGATGATTATGCTTATCATCGGAAATGGATGGAACCCATGGTAAAATGGCACATTGGCGGTGCAAGCTGGGAACAAAATGCAAATGCTGGGAATGATCCTGGTAACTGGGGAGAAACCCAACAGTAGAGAGTGAATCTACTCTTTGAGAGGTTATAGCACAACCAAGAACACTGGGAGCAATCCCGGTTAGTGCCACTGATAACGCCTAGTGCTTGTGCGTTCTCTCAAGAACTTGAGCATTTCCATCATCATCAAGGTTTTACCATTAACCGTGCCAATGGTGCTGACAACACAACATACGACCATGATGAATAGCGATGGACGATGCAGATGCAAAGGAAGATAACACCTTCTCAGATTTCACCTTAGCGGAGTCAAGGGGAAAAATCTGGATGATCGACCGAGAGACATTTAGCACTCCGCTTCTAATGTTCTCCTTGATGTGCTAGCTCAACCCATTTATTAAAATGGTTTGGTACCTAGAACGTCAAGTAAAAGGTCGGACTTCAGGAGCACAAAAATCCATAAGGAACAACTAGGGAGTAATTCCTACAAAGTCCTTGTGGGGAGGTGGCCAACTTCTTCAATCAAGATACTACAACAATAGGTCTTCCGACTGGGTGTGTTGGCCACGACATCCACTTTACTGGTTATCGAGAGACCAATATTATAGTTCTTGGAAAAGGTTCCAACCATCATATCTGTCTGGGATTCAGTTCCGGTTGGTGTCAGGATATTCCAGACTCATCGAGTCTAGAAAGAAAGATGAAAGTTTGCAACACAAATCGACGAGATGGCGTTGCGATATTCTTGGGGAGTGAACTACGATAGCAAGCTCCAAAACATGAGCTAGTTCTGCTACGTACCTGTGGACACGTTGTCCCAGACAAGCATGACCACATAGTAGTCTTATGATAAAATACCACCGAGTTCAGATTGGGAATCATCATTGGAGATAACGAAGTCTTGTGCATGTCCGTCCGGGCCCTTCGGGATTAGCGCATGAACTTCTTTTCTTTGAACAAATCAATCAGTGGCTTGGTGTGCTAGGAAATACCAATGGAATGGAGGTAGCTAATCTCTCAAGCCATAGTATACTCCGCACGTGCATGACTGACTTGGGATGATTCCAGAGGAAGCAAAACTAACTTTCTCGAATTCACGGCGGCAACTTACATCAATTACACATGAATTAGGGAAAGTCTCTTCTCTCATCCAACATATACCTCATGAACAGGACACGAATGCAATGCTTACAAAGTTTCCAATAATAGCTTAATGTCCTACAAGATTATGGAGAACATAAGGATGTTTGTTGATGGGCTCAACGATAATTCATCCCGGTTTCCATATAGATGGAATTCAATAACTATGTGAACAAGGTGATAGCATTGATCAGACCAATAGATGTAACGACGTATGCTCGAGGGATCAACCACGAATAAGACAACACTACGACTATCGTTGGTTCTGATTTGACTTAACGATAGCCCACACTCAAATCAAAGTTTTGATAAGACGATGGATCCAACAACTGACCACGAGGATCAATCGAGGAAGATATCATCTTCCCTCAACAAACACACAAACACAAGGATATCCCTTTGGCAATGAACTAGGTGGGCAAGCTATCATCTTCCAACTCTCCAAGTTGTCGTTTAGCTTAACCAGCTAGCTCAGGGTATCCAACACAGATTCTTGGAGAAAGGGTGGTTTAGAGAGAAACCCGCTTGATCACGAGCTCAACATAATGGTCAGGGAGCAACCTGGTAATACTTCCGAGAAGATATTTGGAAAATCACGGACCACCGCTATGTTACTAAGCTCGAGATCAGTCTTGCTTTTCAGGGCAAGACGATATGATCAACTAAGCGAGGGATTGACACAATCCTAACTCACTGATCAAGGAGTGCACCAGGAAAGATGGACTAGTAGCACGATCAATCTTAGAATGGTGATTCAGTAACCAACACGCTAAGAATGAGATTGTTGTCCTATAACTACCAAGCAACGAGGTTGCTAGGAGTATTGATTTCACACATCACAATTCACTTGTCAGCATTCCGGTTACAATAACACAGAGTCCGAGGAATAAACGATGATGGCGAGAAGTATCACCATATCAAAAGTTCATAGGAGGTTATGCAATTCCCATGACATTCTTGACATAAGGATTGTAATACTCCAGGATAGAATAGATTAGAAGCTGGATTAGCATTCTTCATCTGCGAAGTACAACTTCTTTGACCCAATCCTGGATATGGATAAGGTACTGGAGTTTGTTTCTCCTAGTCATTCCAGAATAGAATGGCTTGACGGACCACAAGATTAAAAGGCATCGATGAACACGAGTGCACAACTACTCCTGACTATCAACTGATAGACGAGGCATAATATAACTAAAAGGGACAACTCAAAGGAACATATAACTTTCTGAGTTGTGGATGCATAGACTAGGATGTCGAACTTTCAACATAATCCTTCCGGATAACCCATGCAGAAAGATAGAATTGACAGAGTCACAATGTGGAATGGAGAACTCATCAAGAGCACTCTCGTTGTGACCTTTTGGTTCAGAAGAACTTCTGCCATAACGATTCATGGTATTGGAAGAACGATTCACCACGAACCTCGAAGACTATCACAAGGTTACTAATATCCTAAAGGTACGAGCAAACACTATCAACATGAAGTAAGTAGAATGAATCTTGGGTCCAAGAACCCAAGAGTAGAATTCCTACTACTAAATGGCATCACGGGATGCTTTTGAGAATGATGGCCAGAATGATCACACTAGGAACACAATACATGGCTAGATTACTAGGTGATACCCTAGGACACCTAGGGTCATAATAATAACTCCAACATATGTGTCGTGGTAACAGAGTACCTCAACACACTGGTTAGTGTGGTTAATCTGGCCCAAAGGAGCATCAGGAACAGGAAGAAGGGATTTGCAATTACATCAGACTATTTAGGAACCTGGGATGACCCGGACAGCATAACGGTTGTAAATGCTCGAAAGATTTGAGAGATCCTGCAAAATGGTGGCATAACCACTCAACATCACAATAACAAGATTCCGAGACCAACTATCAACACACGGAGGTAGAAGAACTGAACTTAGGGTTGAATCCACAATTAACGTGATCCTGATAAATAGAATGAGAATCCTAGTTCTTAATCCCCGTAGGAATAAGAAGGTGACTCAGATCAGAAGGTCATAGGGTAAAGGAGTAAAAAGAGCCTTACGTTCCCTTCCACAATCAATTCCCTTATATAACTAAAGAATTTCTAAACACGACTTCGACCAGTTTGGCTTACTAATCCTACAGGCAGACAGGCTCTGATACCAAAGCTGTCAGGACCCCGATCCTAAGTCACACAGGTCTAGTCTGTAACACATCATATCACTTTGCGGCCTCACGCACGGTATCCACACGGGTGCCACCTTACCTGGCTCGGGACCGTTTGCGCATTTTGGCACACGTATATGATAGTGTCGCTAGCATCCATATGACAGAGAACCCGGGCCGACATGACTAGTTATAAACCAAAAGTGGCACTAAATTATAGAGACAGGCATACATGACCCAGCAACGAACGTGTCGGTCATCAACGTATGAACCCAAGTCGTAGAAAGCTACAAGGACTTAAAGGAACAACGCGTGACATTTCCCCTAAGCGACAGACACAGGAATGAAGAAGGACACATGCCGGCCGGCCTAAGTGTTCCGGAGCAGTAGCAAGCTACCAAGGCTCAGTGGAAGCACTAGGAGACATTTCCCTGTACGATAGGCTACCAAGGGTAAACAACTAGGTGTCGGATCCCACACATAGCAATACACATTAAACGTACGCATAACATGCAAGTATGTGATGTACAACATGGCATCACAACATAACTCAACAACTCATATAGATAAGGCCCAGAAGAGCCATCATAACATTTATTACAAACAGAGGTCACATGACCCAACATACAGAGCATACAGGCAACGGAAGCATAACATGTCTGAGTACAGACAACTACAAATGAAAAAGGCTGAGAAGCCTATCTATCTACAAGACCCGCCCAAGGGTACAAGATCGTAGCTGAAGTAACAAGCTAAACGTTGAAGTCCACACGGAACCACTAGTGAGACCAAAGTCTCTCTACAAAACATAAATTAAGGAAACGTGAGTACAAAGGTACTCAGCGAGACTTACATCAGAACTAGCTACATATGCATCAGTATCAACAAACTGGTGGTGGAGTTTGACTACAGCAAGCCAGCTTTGACTCTGTGGCTATCCTGAACTACAACTGCGAGTAACTCTTTTGAGGTGGCGCACACGAGTCCACATATTCACCAATCAATACACCACTATGGATCCGCTCCCGTCTCCCTACGAGCAGGCCATCCATAGAACTCACGCTTATCTTGTGCGTTTTAGAGTATCCACTTTCACTTGTCTATGAACTGTATAAGTAACCAAGTGGTCCGTACCGCGAACAACGGCTATTCGAATAGATTGCTAACCCTGCAGGGGTGTACTTCTTCACACATATTTCCACCACTTAGCGTCTGCACACGACATGTGCTCGGCAGACTTCAAGCGAAAGCCGACGTGGGTGTAGACCACGACCTAACCAACCACTCAAGTCTCTCGTCCAGGTTTATCGCCTATTTGGGTTCCATCCGTGGGGAGATCCGGCCGGGGTGTCGCTCACGGCCCCAAATGATGTGTATAGGGTTCCCGAGTCACCAAACGGGCGACCGGTACACCGTGCCACGTACCTGCCGCATCACAGCCCACCCCGAGGGTCAGCGCTGTGCACGACCACGTACCTGCCGCATCACAAACACCAGAAACTAGTTGCCACTCCTGGACAGAGAACAAGGGCAGTCAATAAGTCGAGCGGCGTCATATTTTAGAGCCCAATGTGTGGTAGTAGCGGTAACTTGAACCACACATACAGATCTCAGGTCCTATGGACGGTTCCAATGAAACAACCCACAATGTACTCCTACATGGCATTTCATCGATACCTTTACCAAACATGTTCCACACTTTCCTCTCTTTAACGAGCATGATCATTTCACTCTGATCCATCACCCAGATGAACCTGACCTGACACAACTCTAAGCATAGCAGGCAACATAAACAAATAGCATGGTGGAACACACATCACATGGCTCAATCAACTCCTACACATGCTAGTGGGTTTCAACTATTTACTGTGGCAATGACAGGTCATGCAAAGGAATAGGGTTCAACTACCGCAGCAAGTAGCAGTTCACATGCTTTTGCCTTAATGCAGTAAAAGAGAGCAAGAGCGAGAAGATGGGTTTGTATCGGAATGATCAATGGGTTGATTGCCTGACAGATTGGTTGTCGGGTACTCCTCTTAAGTTGGATACGCAGTTGTATCCTCGGGAGCAGGACCTACCACGGAGAACACCGACGGTACAATCAATATACAAATAGATGCAACAATATGATGCATGCTCATGACATGGCAAGATGAATGTGTTTTGGGCTAATGCAACTATAAACAGAAAGGTTTGAGCTCATTTGATTCAAAGATTCAAATTTATACCCAAACTATTATTTATTAAAGTACATTATCATGTTTTAATGTGAACAGCAAGGTTAACTTGCTCAAACATGCATGAAACCAGTGCCATTGGAAATATTGGATTTTTCTGATCAATTTTCATATATAAATCTTTTCCATCTGAGTTGAATTTATATCATTTTTTTCAAGTTTAAAGCATTTTCTGGAATTTCCTGGATTGTTTTAAATCAATTAATCCCAGAAAAGCATTTACTGCGTCAGCATACATCATGCTGATGTCAGCAGGTCAACAGACCTGGTCTAGGTCAAACCTGACTGGTGGGTCCCGCGTGTCAGTGTCATTAGGTTAACTAATTAATTTAAACTGCTAATCCTAATTAACTTAGCCGCCTGGGCCCACCTGTCATTGACTACAATGGGTCAACCTGGGCCCACCCATGGTCAAACAGGGTCAAACAGACTAGCGTTTAGCCACCGGCGAGGCCAGACGCGGCGGTGGGGTGCGGGATTCGTGCTCCGACGACCAAATCAACGGCGGAGCACGTCTACGTGCTGCTGGTGAAGTGCCGCATCGAGTGGTGGTGGTGGTTGGCCTCGGGGTCGCCGGAATAGGCGCTGGCGACGAGTCCAGCGGCTGTCGGAGCTCGGGTGAGCTCGGGATAGTCGCTAGAGGGCTCGGCGAGGCTCATGGTGAGGTGCTCTAGGCTCCTGGAGGTGCGGTGAAGCTAATGGATAGGGTGGCGCGACCGTTGGGTGGCCAGAGCCTCGTCGGCGACGAGCTCCACGGTTGCGCGTGCGGGTGAGCTTCGTGCAGTCGGTACAGGGCTTGAGGGAGGAAACGGAGAGGATGGGGAGGTAGCTAGGCTCACGACGCTCGCGTTGGAGTTGACGGCGAGGTCGGGGACGAGCTGCTGCGACGGTGAGGTCGCCAGCGATCTCGATGGCCGAACGGGGGAGAAGTGCTCGAGGACGGCGCGTTGGAGCTTCCGGCGTTGCGTGGCTCGTCGGGGAGGCATAGCAGACAGTGGCGGAGCTCGGGGACACATCGGCGAGGCGAGGGGGGCTCGGTGGCTGTGGCTATGTCGGCAGGACGGCGGCGGCTCCGTCGGCCATGGCGAGGATACGGCGAAGGAGAGAGGCAGGGGGAGTAGTGAGGCATCCAGGGCGTTTGGGCAACGACATGGAGGTCGTCCAGGCCGTTTCCGCGGCGAGGCGGCGGCCAGGGCGGCAAGCAACTACCGCGGTGGCGTGCGGCCGTGCGCCGGCGTCACCTGCGTGCCTGGCTGCCGAAGCAGCTGGCTGGCTCGGGCCAGCACACTGCTGGGCCGCCAGGTGGGCCGGCTGGTCCAGGTAAGTGGTCTGTGCCCTCCTTCTCTCTCTTTTCTATTTTTCTTTCTATTTTGTTTTCTTCAAATTTGTTGAATTAATAAAAATGCTAGAGCATCTTTATAAATCATAAAACTAGTCATGCTCACTGTATATAATATGAACAGCATGGAACATTTTAGTTTATGATTATTTGGGCACCTAAAATATTTTATAGCATTTAAATGCCCAAATGCAATTACAATATGAATTAATCCAGAGACCTTTGGATGTCCTAGAAAATTGTGCACCATTTTTGTCAGAGGTTTAAGACCAAGGCAAAGAAGATGAACATTTTTGAAGGGCATTTTGGGTACATTGGAAAAGACTTTATTAAACCCTAGTTGTTAGAAGAGGGGTGTTGGGGTTTCTGTCATTCCCATTTCAAGTTTCTGTAGAAAGTAAGCATGATGCACACTCTAGCTAGTCCTAATGTTGTACAAATGTTTCCTTAATAATTGTTGCAGAGGAGAACCCTGCCCCTTCTGATGGGTTTTACATAGACGTTGACGTCGACGAGTAGCTTGCTACCCAGACGGAGATCCTGAGCTTGTGAAGGGCCTTGTAGATAGTCAGGCTACACCAAGCGTGTTTTATTTCCAAGTTGTCCATACTCAGACATGTTAGCTTCCGCTTGTGCTTGTATGATTGTATGACTTGAGTGTTGGGTCATGTGACCCCTACCTGTATGGACATGTTATGTATGACTCTTCGGAGCCTCTTAAATAAAGTACTTTGAGTCATAGAGTTCTGTCGTGATGCAATGTTGTATTTGCACATATTGATCATATTGTGTGTATGATTGAAATGCTTGGTATGTGTGGGATCCGACACCTAGTTGTTTACCTTTGGTAGCCTATCTTACAGGGAAATGCCTCCTCGTGCTTCCACTGAGCCTTGGTAGCTTGCTACTGCTCGGAACACGTAGGCTGGCCGGCATGTGTCCTTCTTCGTTCCTGTGTCTGTCCCTTAGGGGAAATGTCACGCGTTGTTCCTTTAAGTCCATGTAGCTTGCTACGACTTGGGTTCATATGTTGATGACCGACACGTTCGTTGCTGGGTCATGGATGCATGTCTTTGTAATTTAGTGCCACTTTTGGTTTATAACTAGCCATGTCAGCCTAGGTTCTCTGTCATATGGATGCTAGCGACACTATCATATACGTGTGCCAAAATGCGCAAACGGTCCCGGGCCAGGTAAGGTGGCACCCATGGGGATACCGTGCGTGAGGCTGCAAAGTGATATGATGTGTTACAAGCTAGATCGGTGTGACTTAGGATCGGGGTCCTGACAGCGTTGGTATCAGAGCCTGACTGCCTGTAGGATTAGTAAGCCAAACTGGTCGAAGTTGTGTCTAGAAACTCTTTAGTTATATTAAGGGAATTGATTGTGGAAGGGAACGTAAGGCTCTTTTTACTTCTCTACCTTATGGCCTTCTGATCTGAGTCACCCTCTTCTTTTCTACAGGGTTAAGAAACTAGGATTCTCATTCTATTTATTAGGATCACGTTAATGTGGTTTCAACCCTCAGTTCAGTTTCTACTACTTCTGTTTTTTCAACTGTTGGTCTCAGAACCTTGACATGATGATGTTGAGTGGTTATGCTATCTTTGTGCATGAGTCTCAAAGGTAATTTTCGAGCATTTACGGCCATTATGCTGTCAGAGTCATCTCAGGTTACTAAATAATCTGATGCATTTGCAAACCTTTCCTCCATGTTTCCGATGTCCTTTTAGGCCAGATTAATCACACTAGTCGATGTGTGGAGGTACTCTGTTACCTCGACACATGTGTTGGAGTTATTATTATGACCCTAGGTGTCTTCGAGGATCACCCAGTAATCCAGCAATGCTTTATATTCCCAGTGTGATGATTCTGGCCATTATTCTCGAAAGCATCCCGTGATGCCATTTAGTTGGTAGGCATTCTATTCCTGGGTTCTTGAACCCAAGACTCACTACACTTAACTCATGTTGGTAGTATCTGCTCGTCCCTCTAGGATATTAGTAACCTTGTGATAGTCCTCGAGGTCCGTGGTATATCATTCTTCCAAATACCATGAACCATCCTTGGCAGAAGTTCTCCCGAACCAAATGATCACAACCAGAGTGCTCCTGAGTAGTACTCCATTCATATTGTGAATCTGCCAATTCTACCTTCTGCATGGGTTATCAGGAAGAAATATGTTGAACTAGTTCGACATGATAATCTTTGCATCCACAACTCAGAAAGTTATATGTTCCTCTGAGTTGTCCCTCTTTAGTTGTACTATGACCCCCGTCTATCAATTGATAGTCAAGAGTATGCGTGCATTCGTTCATTGATGCCTATTACTCTTGTGGTCCGTCGAGCCATTCTATTTTGGAATGACTAGGGAAGACAAACTCCAGCACCTCATCCATATCTAGGATTGGGTCAAAGTAGTTGTATTCCACAGATCAAAATGCCAATCCAGCTTTTAATCTACTCTACCTTGGAGTGTTACCCTTCTTTATGTCAAGAATGTCATGGGAATTGCACCACCTCCTATGAACTCTTGATACAATGATACTTCTCACCATCATTGTTCATTCCTCGGTTTCCGCGTTATTGTAACCAGAATGCCGACAGGTGAATCGTGGTGTGTGAAATCTCCCCCTCACTCAATCTCCCCCCTCGCTCCCCTGCTCCTTCTCGCCATGGCCGAAGCCACCACGGCCGCGCCGGCGAGCACCACCATGGCCACAGCCCTCCCCACGCCCCCGCAAAGTGACCACGAGCTCCACCACGAACCCGTGGATCTACACGCCCACGCACGCGAGCTCGGGAGCCTCATGGCGTCTTCCCAGAGCTCATCTTCAACCTCCGGCCACCGACAACCTCACCGTCAATTCGTCGCCGTCCGAGCTTCCCCGACCTCGCCGGCCTGCTCGTCTGAATCGTCGTGAGCCCCTCTCTGTTTCCCCCTGTTTACCTCCTCGCCCCTGAGCCCTAGCTGACCTCCTCGTCGCACCCGTGAGCTCCTGCCGCCGGCCATGGTGCAGCCGCCACCACAGCTACTGCCACCCGCGGCCGAGTGCATCACCGCGCTCAGGGCGTCACCACGGGGCCGTAGCAACCAACTGTTGCTCCTGCCGTGCCCGGCAGCATCGAATCCGTCGACGTCTGAACTCCGGCGCCGCCCCGCTCGTCGGTGCGGTCGATTCCGGCGACCCCAAGGCCTCCCGATCGCTCTGCTAGATGCGGACGAGCGCGGGCTACGTTCTGGTGGTCCCCGCGAGTCCAGCCACCGCCTATAGCTCAATTCCGGCGAGTTGCCGCCGCGGTTTTGGTGGCCGCCGGCCGAACTCCGGCGACCACTGACGTGGCACCGTAATTAGCACTAACCCCCCCTTAGCTGTCCACCTCACAGCCACTGACAGTGGGCCCTAGCCCTGGTCAAACCCCAGTCAGCGCAGGTTTTGACCGGGTTTAGTACCTGTGACACCGACCCGTGGGACCCACAAGTCAGGTTTGACCCAGACCAGCCCCTGTTGACTGCTGACATCATAGTAACATCATGCTGACGCAGTAAGTATTTTCTGGAATTTAAAATAAAATAGAAATGATTACTTATTTCAGAAAATAGCCAAAATTTCTAAAAATCACAGAAAATAATCTATAACTCCAATGAAAATAATTTATATATGAAAAATGATCAGATAAATTCAAGGAATCTGTTTATGGCATTTTCAAGTATGTTTAAACAAGTTAAACCTTCTGATCAGGTCAAATCAATTAAATGACACTTAAATAAACACATGTGGAGTTTGAATTTGAATCTTGGATTCAAACCAACTTCATTTAACTTGTTGCTAGTTGCATTAGCTCAAATCAACAGCATATTGCTATGTCATGATCATGCATCATATTGTCGCATTGCATTGATTGTGTTCTTTCTCTGTTGCCGGTGTTTGTCCCCTCTCGATAGACGTGGTTCCGGCGATGTGATCGATGACACCGATGAAGACCCAATGATATCTTCAGAAGTTCCAAGCAAGCAAAACCCCATTGAGCATTCTGACACAATCCCACTCTCTCGCTCTTGCTCTCTTTACTGCATTAGGACAACAACGCTTCAACGGTTACCTACTGCGGTAGTTGAATCCCTTTCCTCTGCATGACCTGTCATTGCCACGGTAAATAGTTGAAACCCACTAGCATGAGTAGGAGTTGTTTGAGCCATGTTGTGCCTACTCATTCATGTTTTCTGGTTATGCCTGCTATTGCTTAGAGTTGTGTCAGGTCTGATTCATCGGGGATGAATTGGAATGGTGATGAACATGTCCTACTGTGTGTGAGCTAAGTGTGTGAACACGATTTGGTAAAGGTAGCGATGAGAGGCCATGTAGGGGTACATGGTGGGTTGTCTCATTGCAGCCGTCCTCAGGAACTGAGTTCTGTGTTGGTTGATCCATGAACAGCTACTACCACACATTGGGCCCTGAAATATGACCCCGCTCGACTTATTGACTGCCCATGTCCTCTGTCCAGGAGTTGCAACTAGTTTCTGGTGTTTGTAGTTTATTGGAGGTCGTGCGCAGCGCTGACCCTCGGGGTGGGCTGTGACGCGGCAGGTACGTGGCACGATGTATTGGTCGCCCGTTTGGTGACGCGGGAACCCTGTACACATCGTTTGGGGCCGTGAGCGACACCCTGGCCGGATCTCCCCACGGATGGAACCCAAATAGGCGATAAACCTAGACTAAAGACTTGAGTGGTTGGTTAGGTCGTGGTCTACACCCACGTCGGTTTTCGCTTGAAGTCTGCCGAGCACATGTCATGTGCAGACGCTAAGTGGTGGAAACACGTGTGAAGAAGTACACCCCTGCAGGGTTATATATGATCTATTCGAATAGCCGTGTCTGCGGAAATGGACTTCTGGGTTACCTATACAGTTCATAGACAAGTGAAAGTGGATACTCTAAAACGCGCAAGATAAGCGTGAGTGCTATGGATGGCCTTCTCGTAGGGAGACGGGAGCGGATCCATAGTGGTGTATTGATTAGTGAATATGTGGACTCGTGTGCGCCACCTCAAAAGAGTTACTCGCAGTTGTAGTTCAGGATAGCCACCGAGTCAAAGCTGGCTTGCTGTAGTCAAACTCCACCACCCCTTTGTTGATACTGATGCATATGTAGCTAGTTCTGATGTAAGTCTTGCTGAGTACCTTTGTACTCACGTTTGCTTAATTTATGTTTTTGCAGAGAGACTCCAGTCTCACTAGTGGTTCCGCATGGACTTCGACGTTTAGCTTGTTACCTAAGCTACGATCTTGTAGGCCAACCACCACCACCACTCGATGCGGCACTTCACCAGCAGCACGTAGACGTGCTCCGCCGTCGATTTGGTCGCCGGAGCACGAATCCCGCACCCCACCGCCGCGTCTGGCCTCGCCGGCGGCTAAACGCCGGTCTGTTTGAGCCCGTTTGACCACGGGTGGGCCCAGGTTGACCCACTGGAGTCAATGACAGGTGGGCCCAGGCGGCTAAGTTAATTAGGATTAGCAGTTTAAATTAATTAGTTAACCTAATGACACTGACACGCGGGACCCACCAGTCAGGTTTGACCTCGACCAGGTCTGTTAACCTGTTGACGTCAGGATGATGTCATGCTGACGCAGTAAATGCTTTTCTGGGATTAATTGATTTAAAACAATTCATGCAATTCCAGAAAATGCTTTAAACTTCAAAAATTCATATAAATTCAACAGTAGCTCAGATGGAAAAGATTTATATATGAAAATTGATCAGAAAAATCCAATCTTTCTAATGGCACTGGTTTCATGCATGTTTGAGCAAGTTAACCTTGCTGTTCACATTAAAACATGATAATGCACTTTAATAAATAATAGTTTGGGTATAAATTTGAATCTTTGCTTCAAATGAGCTCATACCTTTCTGTTTATAGTTGCATTAGCCCAAAACACATTCATCTTGCCATGTCATGAGCATGCATCATATTGTTGCATTTGTTTGTATATTGATTGTACCGTCGGTGTTCTTCGTGGTAGGTCCTGCTCTCGAGGATACAACTGCGTATCCAACTGAAGAGCGGTACCCGAAAACCAATCTGTCAGGCAAGCAACCGATTGATAATTCCGATACAAACCCATCTTCTCGCTCCTGCTCTCTTTTACTGCATTAAGGCAATAGCGTGTGAACTTCTACTTGCTGCAGTAGTTGAACCCTATTCCTTTGCATGACCTGTCATTGCCACAGTAAATAGTTGAAACCCACTAGCATGTGTAGGAGTTGATTGAGCCATGTGATGTGTGTTCCACCATGCTATTTGTTTATGTTGCCTGCTATGCTTAGAGTTGTGTCAGGTATGGTTCATCTGGGTGATGGATCAAAGTGAAATGATCATGCTCGTTAAAGAGAGGAAAGTGTGGAACATGTTTGGTAAAGGTATCGATGAAAGGCCATGTAGGAGTACATGGTGGGTTGTTTCATTGGAACCGGCCATAGGACCTGAGATCTGTATGTGTGGTTCAAGTTACAGCTACTACCACACTTTGGGCCCTGAAATATGACCCCGCTCGACTTATTGATTGCCCTTGTTCTCTGTCCAGGAGTTGCAACTAGTTTCTGGTGTTTGTAGATTACTGGTGGTCGTGCACAGCGCTGACCCTCGGGGTGGGCTGTGATGCAGCAGGTACGTGGCACGGTGTATCGGTCGCCCGTTTGGTGACTCGGGAACCCTGTACACATCGTTTGGGGCCGTGAGCGACACCCCAGCCGGATCTCCCCACGGATTGAACCCAAATAGGCGATAAACCTGGACGAGAGACTTGAGTGGTTGGTTAGGTCGTGGTCTACAGCCACGTCGGCTTTCGCTTGAAGTCTGCCGAGCACATGTCGTGTGCAGACGCTAAGTGGTGGAAACATGTGTGAAGAAGTACACCCCTGCAGGGTTACCAATCTATTCGAATAGCCGTTGTTCACGGTACGGACCACTTGGTTACTTGTAAAGTTCATAGACAAGTTGATGGATACTACTAAAAGCCTCAAGACAAGCGTCAGTGCCGTGGATGGCCCTTCCGTAGGATGACGGAAGAGGATCCACGGTGGTGTATTGTTGTGGTGACTAGAGGACTCGTGTACGTAGTCTTATCTTGCAATCTGCTGAGAGTTGTAGTATAGGTTAGCCAAGAGTCAAAGGTGGCTTGCTGCAATGAACTCCACTACCCTTGTTGATATTGATGCATATATAATAGGTTCTGTTGTAAGTCTTGCTGAGTACCTTTGCACTCATGTTTGCTTAATAACTATTGCAGAGGATAACCATGCC
This sequence comes from Secale cereale, assembly GCA_902687465.1. Taxonomy (NCBI): domain Eukaryota; kingdom Viridiplantae; phylum Streptophyta; class Magnoliopsida; order Poales; family Poaceae; genus Secale; species Secale cereale. The sequence goes on from LR738711.1 coordinate 379,099,482, forward strand.
CCTTCCGATGGGTTTACATAGACGTTGACATCGACGAGTAGCTTGCTACCCAGACGAAGATCCTGAGCTTGTGAAGGGCCTTGTAGATAGTCAGGCTACACCAAGCCTGTTTTATTTCCAAGTTGTCTGTACTCAGACATGTTAGCTTCCGCTTGTGCTTGTATGATTGTATGACTTGAGTGTTGGGTCATGTGACCCCTACCTGTATGGATATGTTATGTATGGCTCTTCGGAGCCTCTTAAATAAAGTACTTTGAGTCATAGAGTTTTGTTGTGATGCAATGTTGTATTTGCACATAATGAGCATATTGTGTGTATGATTGAAATGCTTAATATGTGTGGGATCCGACACCTAGTTGTTTACCTTTGGTAGCCTATCTTACAGGGAAATGCCTCCTACTGCTTCCACTGATCCTTGGTAGCTTGCTACTGCTCGGAACACGTAGGCTGGCCGGCATGTCTCCTTCTTCATTCATGTGTCTGTCCCTTAGGGGAAATGTCACGCGTTGTTCCTTTAAGTCCATGTAGCTTTCTACGACTTGGGTTCATACGTTGATGACCGACACGTTCGTTGCTGGGTCATGGATGCTTGTCTCCTTAATTTAGTGCCACTTTTGGTTTATAACTAGCCATGTCGGCCCGGGTTCTCTATCATATGGATGCTAGCGACACAATCATATACGTGTGCCAAAATGCGCAAATGGTCCCGGACCAGGTAAGGTGGCACACGTGGGGATACCGTGCGTGAGGCCGCAAAGTGATATGACGTGTTACAAGCTAGATCGGTGTGACTTAGGATCGGGGTCCTGGCAGTGTTGGCATCAGAGCCGGACTGCCTGTAGGTTTCTCAAGCCAAACTGGTCGATGTTGAGTCTAGAAAATTCTTAGTTATATGTAGGGGAATTGATTGTGGAAGGGAATGTAAGGCTCTTTTTACTTCTTACCTTGTACTCTTAGGATTGTTGGTTTCAAGCCTCAGTTCAGTTTCTACCCTTCTAGTATGATGATTAGTTGGACTCGGAACCTTGATATGATGTTGTTGAGTGGCTATGCTATCATTTGTATGATGTCTCAAAATCTTTTTTGAGCATTTACAGTTGCTATGCTGCCCGATTTCTTCCAGAAATTCTGATGCCTTTGCATTATTTCGTGTTTCAGATGTCTGGTCGCACACCTCACCAGGTGGTCCGTTTGACTCGGTGCATTAATGTGACAGGTCACACGACCATGCTAGTCCGTGTGTTGAATGACACCGGCTATCGTTGGTGTCCTGAGTACACTGTGGAGGAACAGTACCGGGATTTCAACCAGAGTCAGTATTTCTGCACCGTCCGGATATACCCCTCATATCCCGGAGCTACCGACCCCATCCATTGGTCTTATGGGCTCGGGGTTACCATCGAGATGGCAGTGCAGGATGTCGCTTACTCGATGATGACCATCATCCGGGCTAGGCATGCCCTGCTGCTGAACACTGAGTTCTGTTACATGCCAGCCTCACTTCCTGGAGAGGAAGGCTACTACACTGGACTGTATACTGATGCCGCTCATGAGGAGCCACTGCTTCAGACTACTACTCAGATGCTGGAGGATAGGGACCGTGAGGTCCGTGCTCTCCGGATGGAGCTTTTTAACACTCGAGCCGCCCACGGGACTACTTTGACACGGCTTGCACCAGCTGTGCACGCCGGATATCTGGATATGCAGGATTTGTACCCCGTGCGGACTCGTCTGCCCGATCGTATGGATTGGCATGACGTTGGGGGTATTACACCTCCACGTGGGCGTAGGTTACCACCAGCAACGGGACCGAGACCGCATCCGTGTCCCTATGGTCCACAGCCTTCGAGTGCTTGAGAGTTTCAAGATCCACATGTTCCACTTCCAGGCTACGGTGGTAATCTTTACGAAGATTACTACGGGAGTGTCTAAGCTAGACCGTGGCAGTAGTAGTATCGTAGTAGTTGTATTTCCATAGTCCCGCGCATCTTGTGGAATATGACTTAGTTTGTACTGAGTTCCGGAGGCGTAGTTAAATAATGTATAGGAGCTTGGGGTGCCTCTGTTGAGATGTATCGTCTTTCACCGCAGTTGTACTTTAGCCTTGGCTTGTACTAAACTATGTATGGTGTGTATGACCACTGGTGTATATATGGCAGTTTCTATATTACCATGTCATACGGATGAACATCTCTGCATTCCGTGTCATCCATTACATTATGCAATCCTATGTCAAAGTTTTGCCATCCTTGTCTAAACCGTTGTTTTGTTTTCCTAGGATGGTCAACACTCGCAGCACTCATGTTGCTCAGGAACAGGGTGAGGCCAGTGGGGTTAGAGATGGGAATCTGCCCCAACCACCCTCCTTGGCTGAAGTTATGCTCGAAGCAGAAAGGAACAAGAGAGAGACCAATTGTCTGCTGGAACGCATAGAGCAGAACACTGGGTTCCGCCAGAGGAATGACGTGGTGTCAATTAATGACTTTATCAAGATGTGCCCACCGAAGTTCCATCATTCCGCTGAACCTCTGGATGTGGATGACTGGCTTCGCAGTATCAGCCACAAGCTACACTCTGCCCGTGTGGCCGAAGTTGACAAGGTTACTTACGCCACCTACCATCTTGAGGGCCCTGCCAGCCTCTGGTGGGAAAAATTTGAAGCCATGCGTCCTGCTGGACAGCTCACTACTTGGGCAGAGTTCAGTGAGGCATCCGTGAACATCAAATTCCGGAAGGTCTCATGGATCGCAAGCGGGAGGAATTCTGCAATTTCACCCAGGGTCGGCTAACCGTGGATGGCTATAGTCGCGAGTTTGGCAACTTGGCACGCTATGCACCCGAGGAAGTGTCCACCGATGCCAAGAAGCAGGCGAGGTTCCGCAAGGGACTCAGCCCTGAACTTTGGTGAGATCTGCGTCTGCACGAGTGCACCTCCTTCCAGAAATTGGTGAACAAAGCCATCAGTGCTGAGACAGGCCAGCCTGATTTTGAAGCCACATGCAAGCATTCTCGTGACTTGGGTTCCTCATCTGGCTGTGGCTCTCACAAGCGCCGTGTGTGGGTTCCTAACACTGCTCTGCCACCCAAGTACACTCCGAGGCCATCCTATGAGGCGCCTCGCCCAATCCAACAGTATGCACCTGCTAAGACTTATGGAGGACCACCTGCCAACTTTGCTCCATGCACTGGCACTGTGACATGCTTCAAGTGTGGAGAACCAGGGCACTACATGCGTGAGTGTCCTCAGAACCAGCCAGGAAAATCCATTGGCCGTGGTAAGCCAACAGGCAAGGTGAACTATGTCAAGCCAATCCCCACTGCACGTGGTCATGTCAGCTATGTCTCTGCTGAGGAAGCTTATGAGGATCCTAACGTCGTCCTTGGTACGCTTCTTGTTAACTGTCATCCGGCATCTGTTCTTTTAGATACTGGAGCATCTCACTCGTTCATATCTGAGAGCTATGCTCGAATGCACAACATGACTTTTTCTGACATGCCCAGTTCCATGGTTATTCAAACTCCTGGCTCAAAATGGCAAACCTCTAGGGTAAGCCATGGGAATGAAATTCTTGTCGATAGACTTGTTTTCCTTGCATCACTAATAGCTCTCAAGTCCTCGGACATAAACATCATCTTGGGTATGGACTGGATGATAGCTCATTACGCCAAGATTGATTGCTACACTAGGACTGTTCAACTTACACACCCATCCGGCAAGACAGTCAATGTCTTGGCCCGAATGGCTGAGCGTCAAATCTACTCTCTTAATGCCAGCCGTCTACCAGAACTCGAAGATATCCCGGTAGTCCGTGACTTTCCGGATGTCTTTCCAGAAGAACTGCCAGGTGTTCCACGTGACAGAGATGTCGAGTTCGTGATAGATCTTGTTCCAGGAACTGTCCCAATCACTAGGAGACCCTATAAGATGGCACCCCTAGAACTAGCTAAGCTTAAGAAACAACTCGATGAGTCCTTTAAAAATGGTTTCATCCGTCCTAGTTCTTCTCCCTGGGCTTGTCCCGTCCTCTTCGTCAAGAAGAAGGATGGAACGGAATGGATGGTTATAGATTATCGACCTGTCAATCTGGTCACCATAAAGAACAAGTATCCGCTCCCCAGGATCAACGACCTGTATGATCAGCTCGCTGGATCCTCAGTCTTTTCCAAAATGGATTTGAGGTTGGGTTACCATCAAATCAAAATCAAGAACGGGGACATTCCCGAGACGGCTTTTGTTACTCGTTATGGCCAATACGAGTACACCGTCATGTCCTTCGGGTTAACCAATGCCCCAGCCACTTTCTCCCGGCTAATGAATTCTATATTCATGGAGTACTTGGATAAATTCGTCGTGGTATACCTCGATGATATACTCATTTACTCCAAGAACAAGGAAGATCATGCCGAGCATCTAAGGCTGGTATTGACGAAACTTGGAGAGCATCGTCTTTATGCCAAATTCTCCAAGTGTGAATTTTGGTTGCCGAAAGTGACCTATCTGGGTCATGTAATCTCTGGTAAGAGTATTGCCGTCAATCCCGAGCGAGTTCAGGTCGTCCTTGATTGGACTCCTCCTGAATCGGTCAAGCAAGTTAGGAGTTTCCTTGGTTTAGCTAGCTATTGCTGACGCTTCATCGAGAATTTCTCCAAGGTTGCTAAACCTCTAACTGAACTCCTCAAGAAAGATAAAAAGTTCGAGTGGACCCCACAGTGCGAGTCAAGCTTTCAGGAACTGAAAAGACGCCTGACCTCTGCACCCGTACTGGTACCACCAGAATTTTCCAAGGACTTTATTATCTATTGCGACGCCTCGCGACAAGGACTAGGTTGCATACTCATGCAAGATCATCAAGTGATTGCCTACGCATCTCGGCAGTTGCGTCCACATGAGGATAACTATCCTACACATGATCTAGAGCTTGCAGCTGTGGTCCACACACTCAAAACATGGCGACATTACCTTCTTGGTAATTGCCGTGAAATCTTCACTGATCACCAAAGCCTGAAATACATCTTCACCCAACTGGATCTGAATCTCAGGCAAAGACGTTGGGTTGAGTTGCTCACAGATTACGACTTAGGAATCACTTACACCCCTAGGAAGGCCAATGTCATGGCTGACGCACTAAGTCGTAAATCTTATTGTAACAATCTGATGTTACAACAAGGGCAACCACTTCTCCACGAGGAATTTCGTAAGCTTAACCTTCACATTGTTCCTCGAGGATTCCTTTCCACCTTGGTGGTGAAACCTACCCTTACGGATCAAATCATAGCTGCCCAGAAGCGTGATAAGGGTATATCCCGACTCCAAGAGAGCATTGCTAGTGGAGCTGCTAGAAGTTTCTCTATGGATGATCGAGGTGTTGCCTTCTTCGAGAACCGTCTAGTGGTTCCCAAGAACCGACATCTACGGCAGTTGATCCTTCAGGAGGCTCATGAATCTCCTCTCACGATTCATCCCGGTAGCACCAAAATGTATCAGGACCTATGCCAAAGGTTCTGGTGGACTAGGATGAAGAGAGAAATCGCTCAGTTCATTGCTAACTGCGACGTTTTTCATCGAGTCAAAGCAGAGCATCAATGGCCTGCTGGCACCCTTCAACCTTTAGCTATTCCTGAATGGAAATGGGATAGGATCGGTATGGACTTCATTACCGGGTTTCCCAGGACCAGGAAAGGGAATAATGCTATCTTCCTCGTTATCGACCGCCTCTCCTAAGTAGCCCATTTCCTGCCGGTTCGAGAGAGTATAATCGCTAGCCAGCTAGCAGACTTGTATATCTCTCGGATAGTATCACTTCATGTTGTGCCGTTGGAGATTAACTCAGACCGTGGAAGTCTTTTCACCTCTCGATTTTGGGAAAGTTTCCAGAATGCTATGGGGACTCATCTCTCTTTTAGCACCGCCTTTCATCCTCAGTCAAGTGGTCAAGTAGAACGAGTCAATCAAATTCTGGAAGATATGCTTCGAGCCTCTGTCATCTCTTTCGGTATGGATTGGGAGAAGTGTCTTCGATTCGCCGAATTCGCATATAACAATAGTTATCAAGCCAGCTTGGGCAAGGCTCCCTTCGAAGTTCTATATGGACGAAGGTGTCGAACGCCTCTTAACTGCTCAGAAACTGGGGAAAGACAATTCTTTGGTCTAGATATGATCCAGGAAGCAGAAGAGCAAGTTCGCATCGTTCGTGAGAAATTGAAAACAGCCCAGTCTCGCCAGAAGAGCCAATATGATAGTCATTATAAGGCTGTGACTTTTGAAGTCGGCGATAAGGCTTACCTTCGGGTTACCCCTCTTAACGGAACCCATCCATTCGGTATCAAAGTTAAATTGGCTCCTCGTTACATCGGTCCTTTTCGCATTCTTGCCAAACGAGGAGAAGTTGCCTACCAATTGGAACTACCTCCACACCTTTCCAGAGTTCATGATGTCTTCCATGTTTCTCAACTCAGGCACTGCTTCTCAGATCCTATCCGCGGAGTGGACCACGAAACGCTTGATTTCCAGGACAATCTCACATATCGAGAATACCCCGTTCGTATTCTCGATCAAACCGAGCGTACCACTCGACGTCATAATATCAAGTTTCTCAAGGTTCAATGGTCACATCATTCCGAGAATGAAGCTACTTGGGAAAGGGAGGATCGTCTTCGATTTGAGTACCCCCACCCTTTTTCTGGAGGAACCCGAATCTCGGGACGAGATTCTTTTGAGTGGGGGTGAGTTGTCACATCCCTAGTAAGTGCTTGCATTAGGACTAGCTAGATTGTGCATCATGCTTACTTTCTACAGAAACTTGAAATGGGAATGACAGGAAACCCCAGCACCCCTCTTCTAACAACTAGGGTTTAATAAAATCTTTTCCAATGTACCCAAAATGCCCTTCAAAATGTTCATCATCTTTGCCTTGGTCTTAAACCTCTGACAAAAATGGTGCACAATTTTCTAGGACATCCAAAGGTCTCTGGGTTAATTCATATTGTAATTGCATTTGGGCATTTAAGTGCTATAAAATATTTTAGGTGCCCAAATAATCATAAACTAAAATGTTCCATGTTGTTCATATTATATACAGTGGGCATGACTAGTTTTATGACTTATAAAGATGCTCTAGCATTTTTATTAATTCAACAAAGTTGAAAAAGAAAACAAAACAGAAAGAAAAATAGAAAAGAGAGAGAAGGAGGGCACAGCCCACTTACCTGGACCAGCCGGCCAACCTGGCAGCCCAGCACTGTGCTGGCCCGAGCCAGCCAGCTGCTTCGGCAGCCAGGCAGGTAGGTGACGCCGGCACACGGTCGTGTGCCACCGCGGCAGCTGCTTGCCGCCCTGGCCGCCACCTCACCACGGAAACGGCCTGGACGACCTCCACGTCGTCGCCCGAACGCCCTGGACGCCTCACTTCTCCCCCTGCCTCTCTCCTTCGCCCTCTCCTCGCCATGGCCGACGCAGCTGCCGCCGTCCTACCGCCATAGCCGCAGCCACCGAGCCCCCTCGCCTCGCTGATGTGTCCCCGAGCTCCGCCTCCGTCTCCTACGCCTCCCCGACAAGCCACGCAATGCCGGAAGCTCCAACGCGCCGTCCCCGAGCACTTCTCCCCCGTTCGGCCATCGAGATCGCCGGCGACCTTACCGTCGCAGCAGCTCGTCCCCGACCTCGCCGTCAACTCCAACGCGACCGCCGTGAGCCGAGCTACCTCCCCATCCTCTCCGTTTCAGCCCTCGAGCCCTGTACCGACTGCACGAAGCTCACCCGCACGCGCCGCCGTGGAGCTCGTCGCCGACGAGGCTCCGGCCACCCAACGGCCACGCCACCCTGTCCATTAGCTTCACCGCACCTCCAGGAGCCTATAGCACCTCACCACGAGCCTCGCCGAGCCCTCTAGCGACTAGCCCGAGCTCAACCGAACTCCGGCAGCCGCTGGACTCGTCGCCGGCGCCTTTTCCGGCGACCCCGAGGCCAACCACCACCACCACTCGATGCGGCACTTCACCAGCAGCACGTAGACATGCTCCGCCGTCGATTTGGTCGCCGGAGCACGAATCCCGCACCCCACCGCCGCGTCTGGCCTCGCCGGCGGCTAAACGTCGGTCTGTTTGACCCCGTTTGACCACGGGTGGGGCCAGGTTGACCCACTAGAGTCAATGACAGGTGGGCCCAGGCGGCTAAGTTAATTAGGATTAGCAGTTTAAATTAACCAGTTAACCTAATGACACTGACACGCGGGACCCACCAGTCAGGTTTGACCTGGACCAGGTCTGTTGACCTGCTGATGTCAGCATGATGTCATGCTGACGCAGTAAATGCTTTTCTGGGATTAATTGATTTAAAACAATTCAGGAAATTCCAGAAAATGCTTTAAACTTCATAAAATCTTATAAATTCAACAGTAGCTCAGATGGAAAAGATTTATATATGAAAATTGATCAGAAAAATCCAATCTTTCCAATGGCACTAGTTTCGTGCATGTTTGAGCAAGTTAACATTGTTGTTCACATTAAAACACGCTAATGCACTTTAATAAATAATAGTTTGGGTATAAATTTGAATCTTTCGGCCGCCGTTGACCTTGTCGCCGTCGTGGCCACAACCGCCTCCGCCCACTTTTGAGCGCGTCATCGCACTCACCTTGCTCCCAGGAGCCGAGCGCAACCATCCGTTAGCCATGTCCTGCAGCCTAGCGCCAAACCCGAGCACACCCGATCGCCGGCCGCCGCCGCAAGCTCGTTTCCGACGAACTCCGGCCGCCCCAGCAACTATCGCATGCCGCAATGGATGCGCGGGAACGTGGGCTTCGCGTTGATAGTTTCTGCGGTCATTTTGGTCGCCGAAGGGCGATTTCCGGGCACAACCGCCGTCTTGGTCTCGCCGGCGGCAAGTCGCCGGCAGGTTTGACCTTCCTCTTTGACCAGTTTGACCCCCTGGGTCAATGACATGTGGGGCCGGCGTTGGACTAAATTAGCTTAGGTTGTTTTTAACTGCTAATTGTTGTCCTTAGTGTAATGTGCTACTGACAGGTGGGGTCAGCCCCTGTTAAATTAGTTTAGTTTAAACTTAAACTTAATTAAGCCTTGAAATACTGACATGTGGGCCAGCCTCTAGGTTAATTAAGTTAGTTAGCTAATTAGCACTAACAGCCTCTCTTAACTGGCTGTGCCACTGACATGTGGGTCCCAGCCGTCAGGTTTGAACTAGACTGACCCTTTGACCTGCTGACACAAGAGTGACGTCATCCTGACGCAGTATGTATTTTCTGGAATTTAAAATAAATCAGAAATGATTTATTTATTTCAGAAAATAGCCAAAACTTCTAAAAATCACAGAAAATAATATATAACTCCAATGAAAATAATTTATATATGAAAAATGATCAGAAAAATTCAAGGAATCTGTTTATGGCATTTTCATGCATGTTTGAACAGGTTGAACCTGCTGATCAGGTCAAATCAATTAAATGACATTTAAATAATCACATATCGAGTTTGAATTTGAACCTTTGGTTCAAACCAACTTCATTTAATATGTTCGCTAGTTGCATTAGCCCAATCAACAGCATATTGCCATGTCATGATCATGCATCATAGTGTCGCATTGCATTGATTGTGTTCTCTCTTGTTTGCCGGTGTTTGTCCCCTCTTAGTAGATGTTGTTCCGACGATGTGATCGATGACACTGATGAAGACACGGTGCTATCTTCAGAAGTGCCAGGCAAGTAAACCCTATTGAGCATTCCGATACAATCCCACTCTCTCGCTTTTGCTCCCTTTTACTGCATTAGGACAACAACGCTTCAACTGTTACCTGTTGCGGTAGTTGAACCCCTTTCCTCTGCATGACCTGTCATTGCCACAGTGAATAGTTGAAACCCACTAGCATGAGTAGGAGTTGTTTGAGCCATGGTGTGCCTACTCATTCATGCTTTCTGGTTATGCCTGCTATTGCTTAGAGTTATGTCAGGTCTGATTCATCGGGGATGAATTGGAATGGTGACGAACTTGTCCTACTGTGTGTGAGCTAAGTGTTTGAACACGTTTTGGTAAAGGTAGCGATGAGAGGCCATGTAGGAGTACATGGTGGGTTGTCTCATTGCAGCCATCCTCGGGAACTGAGTTCTGTGTTGGTTGATCCATGAACAGCTACTACCACGCATTGGGCTACAGGCGCTCCAAGCTCTCTCGACTTATTAACCGCCCTTGTCCTCTGTCCAGGACTTGCAACTAGTTTCGGGTGTTTGTAGTTTACCGGAGGTCGTGCGCAGCGCTGACCCTCGGGGTGGGCTGCGACGCGACAGGTACGTGGCACAGTGTACCGATCGCCCGTTTGGTGACTCGGGAACCCTGTACACATCGTTTGGGGCCGTGAGCGACACCCCGGCCGGATCTCCCCACGGATGGAACCCAAATAGGCGATAAAGCTGTACTAGGGATTTGTGTGGTTAGTCAGGTCGTGGCCGACACCCTCGCTGGGCTTCCGCTTGAAGGTTGCCGAGTACATGTCGTGTAAACGGTGATAAGTGGTGAGAGCGTGTGTGAAGAAGTACACCCATGCAAGGTTATATATGATCTATTTGAATAGCCGTGTCCACGGAAACAGACTTCTGGGTTACCTGTACAGTTCATAGACAAGTGAAAGTGGATACTCTAAAACGCGCAAGATAAGCGTGAGTGCTATGGATGGCCTTCTCGTAGGGAGACGGGAGCGGATCCATAGTGGTGTATTGATTGGTGAATATGTGGACTCGTGTGCGCCACCTCAAAAGAGTTACTCGCAGTTGTAGTTCAGGATAGCCACCGAGTCAAAGCTGGCTTGCTGCAGTCAAACACCACCACCCCCCTTTGTTGATACTGATGCATATGTAGCTAGTTCTGATGTAAGTCTTGCTGAGTACCTTTGTACTCACGTTTGCTTAATTTCTGTCGCATCACAGCCCACCCCAAGGGTCAGCGCTGTGCACGACCACCAGTAAACTACAAACTCCTGAAAGTAGTTGCAACTCCTGGACAGAGAACAAGGGCAGTCAATAAGTCGAGCGGGGTCATATTTCAGGGCCCAATGTGTGGTAGTAGCTGTAACTTGAACCACACATACAGATCTCAGGTCCTATGGACGGTTCCAATGAAACAACCCACCATGTACTCCTACATGGCCTTTCATCGATACCTTTACCAAACATGTTCCACACTTTCCTCTCTTTAACGAGCATGATCGTTTCATTCTGATCCATCACCCAGATAAACCAGACCTGACACAACTCTAAGCATAGCAGGCAACATAAACAAATAGCATGGTGGAACACACATCACATGGTTCAATCAACTCCTACACATGCTAGTGGGTTTCAACTATTTACTATGGCAATGACAGGTCATGCAAAGGAATAGGGTTCAACTACCGCAGCAAGTAGTAGTTCACACGCTTTTGCCTTAATGCAGTAAAAGAGAACAGGAGCGAGAAGATGGGTTTGTATAGGAATGACCAATGGGTTCATTGCCTGACAGATTGGTTGTCGGGTACTGCTCTTCAATTGGATACGCAGCTGTATCCTCGGGAGTAGGATCTACCACGGAGAACAACGACGGCACAATCAATATACACACAAATGCAACAATATGATGCATGCTCATGACATGGAAAGATGAATGTGTTTCGGGCTCATGCAACTATAAACAGAAAGGTTTGAGCTCATTTGAATCAAAGATTCAAATTTATACCCAAACTATTATTTATTAAAGTGCATTATCTTGTTTTAATGTGAACAACAAGTTTAACTTGCTCAAAGATGCATGAAACCAGTTCCATTGGAAAGATTGGATTTTTCTGATCAATTTTCATATATAAATCTTTTCCATCTGAGCTACTTTTGAATTTATATGATTTTTTGAAGTTTAAAGCATTTTCTGGAATTTCCTGAATTGTTTTAAATCAATTAATCCCAAAAAAGCATTTACTGCGTTAGCATGACATCATGCTGACGTCAGCAGGTTAACAGACCTGGTCCGGGTCAAACCTGACTGGTGGGACCCGCGTGTCAGTGTCATTAGGTTAACTTATTAATTTAAACTGCTAATCCTAATTAACTTTGCCGCCTGGGCCCACCTGTCATTGACTCCAGTGGGTCAACCTGGGCCCACCCGTGGTCAAACAGGGTCAAACAGACCAGCATTTAGCCGCCGGCGAGCCAGACGCGGCGGTGGGGTGTCGGATTCGTGCTCCGGCGACCAAATCGACGGCGGAGCACGTCTACGTGCTGCTGGTGAAGTGCCGCATCGAGTGGTGGTGGTGGTTGGCCTCGGGATCATCGGAAAAGGCGTCGACGACCAGTCCAGCGGCTTCCGAAGCTCGGGTGAGCTCGGTCTAGTCGCTAGAGGGCTCGGCGAGGCTCGTGGTGAGGTGCTCTAGGCTCCTGGATGTGCGGTGAAGCTAATGGACAGGGTGGCACGGCCGTTGGGTGGCCGGAGCCTCGTCGGCGACGAGCTCTGCGGCGGCGCGTGCGGGTGAGCTTCGTGCAGTCGGTACAAGGCTCGAGGGGGGAAACAGAGAGGATGGCGAAGTAGCTAGGCTCACGGCGGTTGCGTTGGAGTTGACGGCGAGGTCGGGGACGAGCTGCTGCGACGGTGAGGTCGCCGGCGATCTCGATGGCCAAACGGGCGAGAAGTGCTCGGGGACGGCGCGTTGGAGCTTCTGGCATTGCGTGGCTCATCGGGGAGGCATAGCAGACGGTGGCGGAGCTCGGGGACACGTCGGCGAGGCGAGGGGGGCTCGGTGGCTGCGGCTATAGCGACAGGATGGCGGCGGCTGCGTCGGCCATGGCGAGGAGATGGCGAAGGAGAGAGGCAGGGGGAGAAGTGAGGCGTCTAGGGCGTTCGGGCGACGACATGGAGGTCGTCCAGGCCGTTTCCGCGGCGAGGCGATGGCCAGGGCGGCAGGCAGCTGCCGCGGTGGCGCGCGGCCATGCGTCGGCGTCACCTGCCTGCCTGGCTGCCAAAGCAGCTGGCTGGCTCGGGCCAGCACCACACAAGTCCCTAGTCCAGGTTTATCGCCTATTTGGGTTCCATCCGTGGGGAGATCCGGTCGGGGTGTCGGTCACAGCCCCAAACGATGTGTACAGGGTTCCCGAGTCACCAAACGGGCGACCGGTACACCATGCCACGCACCTGCCGCATCACAGCCCACCCCGAGGGTCAGCGGTGCGCACGACCTCCAGTAAACTACAAACACCAGAAACTAGTTGCAACTCCTGGACAAAGGACATGGGCAGTTAATAAGTCGAGAGAGCTTGGAGCGCCCGGAGCCCAATGCGTGGTAGTAGCTGTTCATGGATCAACCAACACAGAAGTCAGTTCCTGAGGACGGTTTCAATGAGACAACCCACCATGTACTCCTACATGGCCTCTCATCGCTACCTTTACCAAATCGTGTTCACACACTTAGCCCACACACAGTAGGACAATGTTCACCACATTCCAATTCATCCCCGATGAATCAGACCTGACACAACTCTAAGCAATAGCAGGCACAACCAGAAAGCATGAATGAGTAGGCACAACATGGCTCAAACTACTCCTACTCATACTAGTGGGTTTCAACTATTTACTGTGGCAATGACAGGTCATGCAGTTGAAAGGGGTTCAACTATCGCAGCAGGTAACAGTTGAAGCGTTGTTGTCCTAATGAAGTAAAAGAGAGCAAGAGCGAGAGAGTGGGATTGTATCGGAATGCTCAATGGGGTTTTGCTTGCCTGGCACTTCTGAAGAAGGTACTGTGTCTTCATCAGTGTCATCGATCACATCGTTGGAACACGTCTACTGAGAGGGAACAAACACCAGCAAACAAGAGAGAACACAATCAATGCAATGCGACAATATGATGCATGATCATGACATGGCAATATGCTGTTGATTGAGCTAATGCAACAAGCAACCATATTAAATGAAGTTGGTTTGAACCAAAGGTTCAAATTCAAACTCCACATGTGGTGTATTGACTAAGAAGTGATATTGGTCTATCGATAACCGGTAAAGTGGATGTTGTGGCCAACGCACCCAGCCAGAAGACCTATTGTTGTAATATCTTGATTGAAGAAGTTGGCCACCTCCCCATAAGGATTCCGTAGGATTTACTCCCTAGTTGTTCCTTATAGATTGTTGTGCTATTGAAATCTGACCTTTTACTTGACGTTCTAGGTACCGAACCATTTTAATAAATGGGTTGCGCTAGCACATCAAGGAGAACATTAGAAGCGGAGTGCTAAATGTCTCTCGGTCGATCATCCAGATTTTGCCCCTTGACTCCGCTAAGGTGAAATCTAAGAAAGTGTTATCTTCCTTTGCGTCTGCATCGTCAATCGCTATTCATCACGGTCGTATGTTGTGTTGTCAGCACCATTGGCACGGATAATGGTAAAACCTTGATGATGATGGAAATGCTCAAGTTCTTGAGAGCACGCACAAGCACTAGGTGTTATCCTCGACACTAACCGGGATTGCTCCCAGTGTTCTTGGTCATGCTATAACCTCTCAAAGAGTAGATTCACTCTCTACTGTTGGGTTTCTTCCCAGTTACCAGAATCTTTCCCAGCATTTGCATTTTGTTCCCAGCTTGCACCTCAGTAGTTGTTGTCCAGGACCATCTTCAAAATTGGACTTACCAAGGGTTCTATCCATTTCCGATGATAAGAAAAAGCATCCCTTGTGTTGTCTTCAACAAGGTAGTCCACATCATCCATTCTGGCCCGAGAATGTCGTTCTCTCGAACTCCATCAAACAATCGTTTGTGTTTGCCTTAGGCTGGTATAGGGAATTTCAATGATCTCTATATCAAAAGTAATTCTTTTTGCCACTTAAGGGGATAATTCTACGAGTCACCTTCTCTAAGGTGCCCCGTCTGGTGGCATCGATCACCATCTTCTTAGGTGTGGAATTATTGCCACTAAGTGAACCTTCATCATTTGTTTCACTCCATCCCTTTGGATGTGTGTTCCGTGTCTCAGCTCAATAGATGTTTCCATGTCTCACTCCATGAGTTGATCTTGAGTTGCTCGATCTTTCAGAAGATCAATTTTGTAGAGTTTCTTTCGTCGTCACCGTGTTGGACAAAGACCACGAAAGCAAGGATGTCAAGATCAACATGATGCAAGAAATCAACATTCTTATGAAGTGCACCCTGGAGCGTGAAGATTGTGTTAGTTGCGTTCCCCCTTCATCTTACCCTATGTTTGAATCTCGGGACGAGATTCTTGTTTAGTGGGGGTGAGTTGTTACATCCCTAGTTCTGGTCTGCTCTGGTCTAGTTAGTCTGGTGTTGCATCATGTTTAATTTTTTCTCTTAAACTTGAAATGGGGTTGTTCAAACCCTAGTACCAAGTGAACTCAACCAGGTTCAATTTAAAATACTTTTCAATGTACCCAAAATGCCTTCACAAAATGTTCATCATTTTTGGTCTTGGCTAAAACCTCTGCCAAAATGGTTTCATAATTTTGGGAGCCATTTTGGATCTTTGAATTAAATCATACTCTATTTGCATTTGGGCATTTAAATGCTATAAAATATTTTGAATGCTCAAATAATCATAAACTAAAATGTTTACTGTTGGATTTATTCTAAACATTAGCCATGATTAGTTTCATGATTTTTGAAAATGCCCTGGTATATTTAATAAAGCCCTAAAGTCTATAGAAAATAGAAAACAGAAAGAATTACAAAAGAGAGAGAGAGAGACTTACCTGGCCTGGCCCAACACGGCCCAGCCCAATTGGCCGATGCCAGTCATCCTCCTCCTCTCGCCAGAGGGACGGAGGGCGTGTGCCCGCGGCACGCCGGCCACCTCCTGCTTCCACCGCGACGCCTGAGACCTTTTGATCGTGCCACAAAGACGCCACGCACCCCTCTCGACCGCTCTCTCCCCCTCACTCAATCTCCCCCCTCGCTCCCCTGCTCCTTCTCGCCATGGCCGAAGCCACCACGGCCGCGCCCGGCGAGCACCACCGAGGCCACAGCCCTCCCCATGCCCCCGCAAAGTGACCACGAGCTTCGCCACGAACCCGTGGATCTACACGCCCACGCACGCGAGCTCGGGAGCCTCGTGGCTTCTTCCCCGACCTCATCTTCAACCTCCGGCCGCCGACAACCTCACCGTCGATTCATCGCCGTTCGTGCTTCCCCGACCTCGCCAGCCTGCTCGTCTGAATTGTTGTGAGCCCCTCTCTGTTTTCCCCCTATTTACCTCCTCGCCCCTGAGCCCTAGCTAACCTCCTCGTCGCACCCATGAGCTCCTTCCGCCGGCCATGGCGCAGCCACGGCCACAGCTGATGCCACCCGCGTCCGAGTGCATCACCGCGCTCAGCGCGTCACCACGAGGCCGTAGCAACCAACCGTTGCTCCTGCCGTGCCCTGCGGCGTCGAATCCGTCGACGTCCGAACTCCGGCGCCGCCCCGCTCATCGGTGCAGTCGATTCCGGTGACCCCAAGGCCTCCCGATCGCTCTGCTAGATGCGGACGAGTGATGGGCCTCGAACCCCTCGTTGGTTACCCCAAGTGGAAGGTGTAAGATGCAGTAAGTAGAAGTGTTTTCCCCTAGCAAAGATGCCAAGGATCGAATCCCAGAGACTCCTAGGTTCAACAAGTAGGTGTCAACTGCTAACGGCGCAATTAGCAATCAACGTGGACCTGCACACAGATACAAATAACTTTGCTCCCAACGAGTACAGAGAGGTTGTCATTCTCTCCGGCCTTGTAGTTCACAAAGGGTTAAAAGCAATATGATAGTAGTGATAGATAGTGTTTTGCAATAGTAAGTAAAATAGCGAAAAGTAAATAGTGGATGTGATCAATGATGGTAATATGGACCGGAGTCTCATGATGTTCACTAGTGATGTCTCTCTCCCAAAAGACGATAAAACAGCTATGTGAGGTAAACAAATTACAGCTGGGCAATTGACAGGACCACGAACGCAAACCAATGCTGATTACATTGCAAGAAAGGTTGAGGTTCAAAGCATGGGCGGTACGCCAAAGTAAGTAGACCGAAATCCATCAATATCTACTACTAATCATCCACCTTGAGATATCTATCCAGAACATCTCGTTGGTATTAAGTTGCGAGTCCCACCCATAGTGTAAACTCAATGCAACAGACAACTGCATTAAAAGAACTTTGCGTAAAGTAAACAATCCTTGCACCCGCGGGCACAAGCACCGTTGTTTTCCCCCTTGTGGCAACAGCACATCCCCTAGACTCATGTTTCTGTCACTCAAGCTAGTCATCGAGGGGCATGAACCCACAATCGAGCATAACGTTCCCTCTTGGAGTCACTACTTACTACTCGGCCAAAGCAATAAATAACAATGGAGAACATGCAAGAATTACTTATGAACTAAAATATAAAAGAGGTAGATCAAATATATTACTCAAGATCAATCTGAACATAATCTCAGAATCCATCGGATCCCAGCAAACTCAACATAGCAACAGCATAAGGATTACATAGGTGCCTCGGTCATGTAGGGCAGCTCACGAGGACTAATTAGTGAAGCACAAGAACGGGAGGACAACATCACATAGCTACTGGTCATGGACTCATGGTCCAAGGGAGACTACTCACGAGTCATCCGGGAGGCGTCCATGGTGGTGGAGAAGCTCCCGGTGGTGATCCTCCCCTCCGGCAGGGTGCCGGAAAGAGTTCTCCTGGTGCTCCCGATCTTGGAAGCGGTGGCGGCGGCGGAACAGAGATGGGATCGCGAAAAGAAGTCCTGTTTCGAGGGTTTCGGAGAGTCCTTCAAATATATGCCAAAGTAGGGCACCGGGGGGCTCTCGGGGGGCCGAGGCGCCCCCCCCCCCCCCC
>LR738711.1:379123844-379230511 GCA_902687465.1 Secale cereale
CCCCCCCCCCCCAGGTTGCCCTTCGGACGCAGTGTTGTTTCCGATACGCTGATTTTTTATATATTTTTTCTGGATTTTTCTAGGCAGTTCTCGAAACGTGAAAACCTGAAATACAAAAACAGCCGAAAACATAAACTGGCACTGGGGTGCACTGGATTAGTAAGTTAGTCCAAATATGATCAAAAGTGTATGGAAGTGTATGAATATCATAGCAATATCACCCAAAAGTGGCATGGAGCAAGCAGAAATTATAGATACGTTTTGGACGTATCAACGAGCGCGGGCTACCTTCTGGTGGTCCCCGCGAGTCCAGCCGCCGCCTGTAGCTTAAGTCCGGCGAGTTGCCACTGCGGTTTTGGTCGCTGCCGGCCGAACTCCGGCTACCGCCGACGTGGCACCGTAATTAGCACTAACCCCCCTTAGTTGTCCACCTCACAGCCACTGACAGTGGGTCCTAGCCCTGGTCAAACCCCAGTCAGCGCAGGTTTTGACCGGGTTTAGTACCTGTGACACTGACCTGTGGGACCCACGGGTCAGGTTTGACCTAGACCAGCCCCTGTTGACTGCTGACATCACAGTGATGTCATGCTGACGCAGTAAGTATTTTCTGGAATTGAAAATAAATCAAAAATGATTATTCATTTCATAAAATAGCCAAAACTTCTAAAAATCACAGAAAATAATCTATAACTCCAATGAAAATAATTTCTATATGAAAAATGATCAGAAAAATTCAAGGAATGTGTTTATGCCATTTTCATGCATGTTTGAACAAGTTAAACTTGCTGATCATGTCAAATCAATGAAATGACATTTAAATAATCACATGTGGAGTTTGAATTTCAATCTTGGATTCAAACCAACTTCATTTAACTTGTTGCTAGTTGCATTAGCTCAAATCAACAGCATATTGCCATATCATGATCATGCATCATATTGTCGCATTGCATTGATTGTGTTCTTTCTCTGTTGCCGGTGTTTGTCCCCTCTCGATAGACGTGGTTCCGGCGATGTGCTCGATGACACCGATGAAGACCCAATGATATCTTCAGAAGTGCCAGGAAAGCAAAACCCCATTGAGCATTCCGACACAATCCCACTCTCTCGCTCTTGCTCTCTTTACTGCATTAGGACAACAACGCTTCAACTGTTACCTGCTCCGGTAGTTGAACCCCTTTTCCTATGCATGACCTGTCATTGCCACGGTAAATAGTTGAAACCCACTAGCATGAGTAGGAGTTGTTTGATCCATGTTGTGCCTACTCATTCATGCTTTCTGGTTATGCCTGCTATTGCTTAGAGTTGTGTCAGGTCTCATTCATTGAGGATGAATTGGAATGGTGATGAACATGTCCTACTGTGTGTGAGCTAAGTGTGTGAACACGATTTGGTAAAGGTAGCGATGAGAGGCCATGTAAGAGTACATGGTGGGTTGTCTCATTGAAACCGTCCTTAGGAACTGAGTTCTGTATGGTTGATCCATGAACAGCTACTACCACACGTTGGGCCCTGAAATATGACCCCGATCGACTTATTGACTGCCCATGTCCTGTGTCCAGGAGTTGCAACTAGTTTCTGGTGTTTGTAGTTTACTGGAGGTCATGCGCAGCGCTGACCCTCGAGGTGGGCTATGACGCGGCAGGTACGTGGCACGGTTTACCGGTCCCCCGTTTGGTGACGCGAGAACCTTGTACACATCGTTTGGGGCCGCGAGCGACACCCCGGCCGGATCTCCCCACGGATGGAACCCAAATAGGCGATAAACCTGGACTAGAGACTTGAGCGGTTGGTTAGGTCGTGGTCTACAACCACGTCGGTTTTCGCTTGAAGTCTGCCGAGCACATGTCGTGTGCAGACGCTAAGTGGTGGAAACACGTGTGAAGAAGTAAACCCCTGCAGGGTTACATATGATCTATTCGAATAGCCGTGTCCGAGGAAATGGACTTCTGGGTTACCTGTACAGTTCATAGACAAGTGAAAGTGGATACTCTAAAACACGCAAGATAAGTATGAGTGCTATGGATGGCCTTCTCGTAGGGAGACGGGAGGGATTCATAGTGGTGTATTGATTGATGAATATGTGGACTCGTGTGCGCCACCTCAAAAGAGTTACTTGCAGTCGTAGTTCAGGATAGCCACCGAGTCAAAGTTGGCTTGCTGCAGTCAAACTCCACCACCCCTTTGTTGATACTGATGCATATGTAGCTAGTTCTGATGTAAGTCTTGTTCAGTACCTTTGTACTCACGTTTGCTTAATTTATGTTTTTGCAGAGAGACTCCAGTCTCAATAGTGGTTCTGCGTGGACTTCGACGTTTATCTTGTTCCCTCAGCTACGATCTTGTACCCGTGGGAGGGTCTTGTAGATAGTCAGGCTTCTCAGCCTTTATCATTTGTAGTTGTCTGTACTCAGACATGTTATGCTTCTGTTGCCTGTATGCTCTGTATGTTGGGTCATGTGACCTCTGTTTGTAATAAATGCTATGATGGCTCTTCTGGGCCTTTATCTATATGAGTTGTTGAGTTATGTTGTGATGCCATGTTGTACAGCACATACTTGCATGTTATGCGTATGTGTAATGTGTATTGCTATGTGTGGGATCCGACACCTAGTTGTTTACCCTTGGTAGCCTATCTTATAGGGAAATGTCTCCTAGTGCTTCCACTGAGCCTTGGTAGCTTGCTACTGCTCCGGAACACTTAGGCTGGCCGGCATGTGTCCTTCTTCGTTCATGTGTCTGTCCCTTAGGGGAAATGTCACGCGTTGTTCCTTTAAGTCCTTGTAGCTTGCTACGACTTGGGTTCATACGTTGATGACCGACACGTTCGTTGCTGGATCATGTATGCCTGTCTCTGTAATTTAGTGCCACTTTTGGTTTATAACTAGTCATGTCGGTGCGGGTTCTCCGTCATATGGATGCTAGCGACACTGTCATATACGTGTGCCAAAATGCGCAAACGGTCCCAGGCCATGTAAGGTGGCACCCGTCGGGATACCGTGCGTGAGGCCGCAAAGTGATATGATGTGTTACAGGCTAGACCTGTGTGACTTAGGATCGGGGTCCTGACAGCTTGGCCCGGGACCATTTGCGCATTTTGGCACATGTATATGATAGTGTGGCTAGCATCCATATGACAGAGAACCCGGGCCGACATGACTAGTCATAAACCAAAAGTGGCACTAAATTACAGAGACAGGCATACATGACCCAGCAACGAACGTGGCGGTCATCAACGTATGAACCCAAGTCGTAGCAAGCTACAAGGACTTAAAGGAACAACGTGTGACATTTCCTCTAAGGGACAGACACAGGAACGAAGAAGGACATATGCCGGCCAGCCTAACTATTCCGAAGCAGTAGCAAGCTACCAAGGCTCAGTGGAACCACTAGGAGACATTTCCTTGTAAGATAGGCTACCAAGGGTAAACAACTAGGTGTCGGATCCCACACATAGCAATACACATTACACGTACGCATAACATGCAAGTATGTGATGTACAACATGGCATCACAACATAACTCAACAACTCATATAGATAAGGACCCAGAAGAGCCATCATAACATTTATTACAAACAGAGGTCACATGACCCAACATACAGAGCATACAGGCAACGGAAGCATAACATGTCTGTGTATAGACAACTACAAATGAAAAAGGCTGGGAAGCCTGACTATCTACAAGACCCTCCCAAGGGTACAAGATCATAGCTGAGGTAACAAGCTAAACGTCGAAGTCCACGCGGAACCACTAGTGAGACTGAAGTATCTCTGCAAAAACATAAATTAAGCAAACGTGAGTATGAAGGTACTCAGCAAGACTTACATCAGAACTAGCTACATATGCATCAGTATCAACAAAGGGGTGGTGGAGTTTGACTGCAACAAGCCAACTTTGACTCGGTGGATATCCTGAACTACAACTGCAAGTAACTCTTTTGAGGTGGCGCACACGAGTCCACATATTCACCAATCAATACACCACTATGGATCCGTCCCGTCTCCCTACGAGAAGGCCATCCATAACACTCACGCTTATCTTGCGTGTTTTAGAGTATCCACTTTCACTTGTCTATGAACTGTATAGGTAACCCAGAAGTCCATTTCCGCGGACACGGCTATTCGAATAGAACATATATAACCCTGCAGGGGTGTACTTCTTCACACACGCTCTCACCACTTACCGCCGTTTACACGACATGTACTCGACAACCTTCAAGCGGGGTCATATTTCAGGGCCTAATGTGTGGTAGTAGCTGTAACTTGAACCACACATACAGATCTCAGGTCCTATGGACGGTTCCAATGAAACAACCCACCATGTACTCCTACATGGCCTTTCATTGATACCTTTACCAAACATGTTCCACACTTTCCTCTCTTTAACGAGCATGATCATTTCACTCTGATCCATCACCCAGATGAACCAGACCTGGCACAACTCTAAGCATAGCAGGCAACATAAACAAATAGCATGGTGGAACACACATCACATGGCTCAATCAACTCCTACACATGCTAGTGGGTTTCAACTATTTACTGTGGCAATGACAGGTCATGCAAAGGAATAGGGTTCAACTACCGCAGCAAGTAGCAGTTCACACGTTGTTGCCTTAATGCAGTAAAAGAGAGCAGGAGCTAGAAGATGGGTTTGTATCGGAATGATCAATGGGTTGCTTGCCTAGCACTTCTGAAGAAGGTACTGTGTCTTCATCAGTGTCATCGATCACATCTTCGGAACACGTCTACTGGGAGGGAACAAACACCGCCAAACAAGAGAGAACACAATCAATGCAATGCGACAATATGATGCATGATCATGAAACAGCAATATGTTGTTGATTGAGCTAATGCAACTAGCAACCATATTAAATGAAGTTGGTTTGAACCAAAGGTTCAAATTCAAACTCCACATGTGGTTATTTAAATGTCATTTAATTGATTTGAATTGATCAGCAGGTTTAACTTGTTCAAGCATGCATGAAAATACCATAAACAAATTCTTTGGATTTTTTTTATCATTTTTCATATATAAATTATTTTTATTGGAGTTATAGATTATTTTCTATGATTTTCTAAAGTTTATTTCATTTTCTGGTATTTCTTGATTATATAAAAATAAACTAAATCCAGAAAATGCTTTATTGCATCAGCATTACGTCACAGTGACGTCAGCGGTCAACTGGCGGCCAGGGTCAAAACTGACGTGCGGGGTCCACACGTCAGTGACACAGTAGTTAAACAGGCTTAACTAAACTTAACATAAACTAGTTAGGGCGTGGGTCCCACGTGTCAGTAGCACATTATACTAATCACAGAAATTAGCACTTAACTAACAACCTAAGCTAAATTAGTCCAATGCCGGCCCCACATGTCATTGACTCAGGGTGGTCAAACCCTGGTCAAGTTGGGTCAAACCCGCCGGCGACTCGACGCCGGCGAGGCCAGACACGGCGGAGAGGCTCGGGATTCCTCCTCCGGCGACCAAATGGCCGGCAGAGGGCATCTACGTGCTGCTGACAAACTCGCGCATCGAGTGGAGTAGGTGGTGTGTGCTGGGGTGGCCGGAAACAACGACGGCGAGCAGCACGGTGGCGGACGGAGTTCGGGATCCGGCGGTTTCGACGCTGCGGTACACGACAGGAACAACAGGTGACGGTTTTGGGGTCCTGGCGTTGCACTGAGCTTGGTGGTGTGCTCGGTTACGGCCCTAGGTGGCAGTGTGCACGGTGGCGACATGGCCGACGGCGGGGAGCTCTCGGCTCCGGTGAACATGGCAACTACGCGGCGCAAACAAGGCAGGGGAGGGAGGGGTTCAGTGCAGGGGCTCACAGCGGGGCTAGCGAGCTCGAGGGAGAGGTCGGGGACGCTCTGTAGCTCCCTAATCGATGGCGAGGAGCTCTGGCGATCCGAGGATGAAGACGACGACGTAAAGGCGACGCACAGCTTCCGGCAAAGCGTGGCTCAGCGAGGAGGAAGAGGGCATCGCGGCGGTCCTTCTGGACACACCGGGGAGGCAAGAGAGGGACGGGGAGCGCGGTGGTTCTCGCCGGCGATGGCGGGCGCGTTCGGTGAGGAGAAAAGAGGAGGGGGGAGCTTTCGGGTCAGAGAGAGGGAGAGATGGATGGGGAGCTTGGCGTCTCCGTGGCGTCGTCTAGGCGCGTCGAGGGGAGCTAGGCAGGCAGCGGCGTGCCGGCGCGCGCGGGTGCCGTGCTCGCTCTTGCCTCTGCCAGTAGGCAGAGGTTGAAGACAGGTATGCCCCTGGTGGGCTGGGCTGCTTCTGCTGGGTAAGGCCCAGGTAGGTGCTCTCTCTCTCTCTCTTTTTCTTTTCTTTCTGTTTTCTATTTTCTTTTCTTTGTTTATTTCTTTTGCCATTGTTTGAATTTGAACAAATTCAAATAAGTGCCAAAACATCCTCTGAGTATTTTTATGTTTTCCCATGGACTTTTCCAGGAGCACATAAATTAAATCAAAGTTATTTGGAAATATATTCTATATATTATGAATATAACTCCAAATTCAAATACAATAATGATTTAAATTTAGAGCCCAAAATATTCCTAAAAATGTTCATTATTTTTGGTTTGGTGCAAAAGCCTTGCCAAAAATATCAAACAAATAATAAGAACACTTTGGAAACATTGAATGCAATTTTTTTAACTGGACCTATTTGAAAATTGAAGTGCTAGGGTTTGATCATCCCCATTTCCAAGTTTCTGAGAAAATTAAACATGATGCACATGATCATGCAAAGTCAAGCAAAGGCTAAAGCTATAGGGCTGTGACAACTCACCCCCACTAAACAAGAATCTCGTCCCACGATTCAAGACGTGAGGTAAGAAATTAGAGGGGACACTAACTAACACAATCTTCATGATCCAAGTGTCCTTCATGTGATTGTTGATTCCTTGCCTCATGTTGATCCTGGCATCCTTGCTTTTGAGATCTTTGTCCAACACAGTGACGACGTAAGAAACTCTACAAAATTGTTCTCCAGAAAGATGGAGCAACTCAAGATCAACTCATGGAGTGAGATGTTGAAGCATCTCTTGAGCTGAGACACGTAACACACAGCCAGAGGGATGGAGTGAAATAAACGATGTAGTTTCACTTAGTGGCAATAATTCCACACCTAAGGAGATGGTGATCGATGTCACCAGACGGGGCACCTTGGAGAAGGTGACTCGTAGAGTTATTCCCTTAAGTGGCAAAAAGAATTAATTTTGATGTAGAGATCATTGAAATTCTCTATACCAGCCTAAGGCAATCACAAACGATCGTTTGATGGAGTTCGAGAGAACGACATTCTTGGCCCAGAATGGATGATGTGGACTACGTTGTTGAAGACAACACAAGGGATGATTTTGCTTATCATCGGAAATGGATGGGACCCATGGGTAAATGGCACATTGGCGGTTATCTTCCTTTGCATGTGCATAGTCCATCGCTATTCATCATGGTCGTATGTTGTGTTGTGAGCACCATTGGCACAGATAATGGTAAAACCTTGATGATGATGGAAATGCTCAAGTTCTTGAGAGCACGCACAAGCACTAGGTGTTATCCTCGACACTAACCGGGATTGCTCCTAGTGTTCTTGGTCATGCTATAACCTCTCTAAGAGTAAATTCACTCTCTATTGTTGGGTTTCTTCCCAGTTACCAGAATCATTCCCAGCATTTGCATTTTGTTCCCAGCTTGCACCTCAGTAATTGTTGTCCAGGACTATCTTGAAAATTGGACTTACCATGGGTCCTATCCATTTTCGATGAGATGCAAAATCATCCCTTGTGTTGTCTTCAACAAGGTAGTCCACATCATCCATTCTGGCCCGAGCATGTCATTCTCTCGAACTCTATCAAACGATCGTTTGTGTTTGCCTTAGGCTGGTATAGGGAATTTCAATGATCTCTAAATCAAAAGTAATTCTTTTGCCACTTAAGGGGATAATTCTACGAGTCACCTTCTCTAAGGTGCCCCATCTGGTGACATCGATCACCATCTTCTTAGGTGTGGAATTATTGCCACTAAGTGAACCTTCATCGTTCGTTTCACAACATCCCTTTGGATGTGTGTTCTGTGTCTCAGCTCAAGAGATGTTTCCACGTCTCACTCCATGAGTTGATCTTGAGTTGCTCGATCTTTCAAAAGATCAATTTTGTAGAGTTTCTTTCGTCGTCACCGTGTTGGACAAAGACCTCGAAAGCAAGGATGTCAAGATCAACATGACGCAAGAAATCAACGTTCTTATGAAGTGCACCCTGGACCGTGAGATTGTGTTAGTTGCGTTCCCCCTTCATCTTACCCTACGTTTGAAACTTGGGACGAGATTCTTGTTTAGTGGGGGTGAGTTGTCACATCCCTAGTTCTGGTCTGCTCTGGTCTAGTTAGTCTGGTGTTGCATCATGTTTAATTTTTTTCTCTTAAACTTGAAATGGGGTTGTTCAAACCCTAGCACCAAGTGAACTCAACTAGGTTCAATTTAAAATACTTTTCAATGTACCCAAAATGCCTTCACAAAATGTTCATCATTTTTTGTCTTGCCTTAAACCTCTGCCAAAAATGGTTTCATAATTTTGGGAGCCATTTTGGATCTTTGAATTAAATCATACTCTATTTGCATTTGGGCATGAAAATGATATAAAATATTTTAAATGCTCAAATAATCATAAACT
Organism: Secale cereale; assembly: GCA_902687465.1. Lineage (NCBI taxonomy): Eukaryota > Viridiplantae > Streptophyta > Magnoliopsida > Poales > Poaceae > Secale > Secale cereale. Next base: position 379,132,519 of record LR738711.1, read on the forward strand.
AAAATGTTTATTGTTGGATTTATTCTAAACAGTAGCCATGATTAGTTTCATGATTTTTGGAAATGCCCTGCTATTTTTAATAAAGCCCTAAAGTCTACAAAAAATAGAAAACAGAAAGAATTAGAAAAGAGAGAGAGAGAGACTTACGTGGGCCACTTACCTGGCCTGGCCCAGCACGGCCTAGCCCAACTGCCCGATGCCAGTCATCCTCCTCCTCTCGCCAGAGGGACGGAGGGCGTGTGCCCGCGGTACGCCGGCCACCTCCTGCTTCCACCGTGACGCCTGAGACCTTCTGATCGTGCCACGAAGACGCCAACCACCCCTCTCGACCGCTCTCTCCCCCTCACTCAATCCCACCACTAGCTCCCCTGCTCCTTTTCGCCATGGCCGAAGCCACCACGGCCGCGCCGGCGAGCACCACCGTGGCCACGGCCCTCCCCACGCCCCCGCAAAGTGACCACGAGCTCCACCACAAACCCGTGGATCTACACGCCCACGCACGCGAGCTCGGGAGCCTCATGGCGTCTTCACCGACCTCATCTTCAACCTCCGGCCGCCGACAACCTCACCGTCGATTCGTCATCGTCCGTGCTTCCCCGACCTCGCCGGCCTGCTCGTCTGAATCACCGTGAGCCCCTCACTGTTTTCCCCCTGTTTACCTCCTCGCCCCCGAGCCCTAGCTGACCTCCCCGTCGCACCCGTGAGCTCCTGCCGCCGGCCATGGCACAGCCGCGGCCACACCTGCTGCCACCCGCGTTCGAGTGCATCACAGCACTCAGCGCGTCACCATAGGGCCGTAGCAACCAACCGTTGCTCCTGTCGTGCCCTGCGGCGTCGAATCCGTCGACGTCCGAACTCCGGCGCCGCCCCGCTCGTCGTTGCGGTCGATTCCAGCGACCCCAAGGCCTCCCGATCGCTCTGCTAGATGCGGACGAGCGCGGGCTACCTTCTCATGGTCCCCGCAAGTCCAGCCGCCGCCTGTAGCTCAAGTCCGGCGAGTTGCCGCCGCGGTTTTGGTCGCTGCCGGCCGAACTCTGGCGACCGCCGATGTGGCACCGCAATTAGCACTAACCCCCCTTGGATGTCCACCTCACAGCCACTCACAGTGGGCCCTAGCCCTGGTCAAACCCTAGTCAGCGCACGTTTTGACCGGGTTTAGTACATGTGACACTGACCTGTGGGACCCACAGGTCAGGTTTGACCTAGACCAGCCCCTCTTGACTGCTGACATCATAGTGATGTCATGCTGACGCAGTAAGTATTTTCTAGAATTTAAAATAAATCAGAAATGATTATTTATTTCAGAAAATAGCCAAAACTTCTAAAAATCACAGAAAATAATATATAACTCCAATGAAAATAATTTATATATGAAAAATGATCAGAAAAATTCAAGGAATCTGTTTATGGCATTTTAATGCATGTTTGAACAAGTTAAACCTGCTGATCAGGTCAAATCAATTAAATGACATTTAAATAATCACATGTGGAGTTTGAATTTGAATCTTGGATTCAAACCAACTTCATTTAACTTGTTGCTAGTTGCATTAGCTCAAATCAACAGCATATTGCCATGTCATGATCATGCATCATATTGTCGCATTGCATTCATTGTGTTCTTTCTCTGTTGCCGGTGTTTGTCCCCTCTTGATAGACGTGGTTCCGGCGATCTGATCAATGACACCGATGAAGACCCAATGATATCTTCAGAAGTGCCAGGCAAGCAAAACCCCATTGAGCATTCTGACACAATCCCACTCTCTCGCTCTTGCTCTCATTACTGCATTAGGACAACAACGCTTCAACTGTTACCTGTTGCGGTAGTTGAACCCCTTTCCTCTGCATGACCTGTCATTGCCACAGTAAATAGTTGAAACCGACTAGCATGAGTAGGAGTTGTTTCAGCCATGTTGTGCCTACTCATTCATGCTTTTTGGTTATGCCTGCTATTGCTTAGAGTTGTGTCAGGTCTGATTCATCGGGGATGAATTGGAATGGTGATGAACATGTCCTACAGTGTGTGAGCTAAGCGTGTGAACACGATTTGGTAAAGGTAGCGATGAGAGGCAATGTAGGAGTACATGGTGGGTTGTCTCATTGAAACCGTCCTCAGGAACTGAGTTCTGAGTTTGTCGATCCATGAACAGCTACTACCACACATTGGGCCCTGAAATATGACCCCGCTCGACTTATTGACTACCCATGTCCTCTGTCCAGGAGTTGCAACTAGTTTCTGGTGTTTGTAGTTTACTGGAGGTCGTGCGCAGCACTGACCCTCGGGGTGGGCTGTGACGCGGCAGGTACATGGCACGGTGTACCAGTCGCCCGTTTGGTGACGCGGGAACCCTGTACACATCGTTTGGGGCCGTGAGCGACACCCCGGCCGGATCTCCCCACGGATGGAACACAAATAGGCGATAAACCTGGACTAGAGACTTGAGTGGTTGGTTAGGTCGTGGTCTACACCCACGTCGGTTTTCGCTTGAAGTCTACCGAGCACATGTCGTGTGCAGACGCTAAGTGGTGGAAACACGTGTGAAGAAGTACACCCTTGCAGGGTTATATATGATCTATTCAAATAGCCGTGTCCACGGAAATGGACTTCTGGGTTACCTGTATAGTTCATAGACAAGTGAAAGTGGATACTCTAAAACACGGAAGATAAGCGTGAGTGCTATGGAGGCCTTCTCGTAGGGAGACGGGAGCGTATCCATAGTGGTGTATTGATTGGTGAATATGTGGAATCGTGTGCGCCACCTCAAAAGAGTTACTTGCAGTCGTAGTTAAGGATAGCCACCGAGTCAAAGCCGGCTTGCTGCAGTCAAACTCCACCACCCCTTTGTTGATAATGATGCATATGTAGCTAGTTCTGATGTAAGTCTTGCTGAGTACCTTTGTACTCACGTTTCCTTAATTTATGTTTTTGCAGAGAGACTACAGTCTCACTAGTGGTTCCGCGTGGACTTCGACGTTTAGCTTGTTACCTCAGCTATGATCTTGTACCCTTGGGAGGGTCTTGTAGATAGTCAGGCTTCCCAGCCTTTTTCATTTGTAGTTGTCTGTACTCAGACATGTTATGCTTCCGTTGCCTGTATGCTCTGTATGTTGGGTCATGTGACCTCTGTTTGTAATAAATGTTATGATGGCTCTTCTGGGCCCATATCTACATGAGTTGTTGAGTTATGTTGTGATGCCATGTTGTACAGCACATACTTGCATGTTATGCGTACGTGTAATGTGTATTGCTATGTGTGGGATCCGACACCTAGTTGTTTACCCTTGGTAGCCTATCTTACAAAGAAATGTGTCCTAGTGCTTCCACTGAGCCTTGGTAGCTTGCTACTGCTCCGGAACACTTAGGGTGGCTGGCATGTGTCCTTCTTCATTCATGTGAATATCCCTTAGGGGAAATGTCACACGTTGTTCCTTTAAGTCCTTGTAGCTTGCTACGACTTGGGTTCGTACGTTGATGACCGACACGTTCGTTGCTGGGTCATGTATGAATGTCTCTGTAATTTAGTGCCACTTTTGGTTTATAATTAGTCATGTCGGCCCGGGTTCTCTGTCATATGGATGCTAGCGACACTATCATATACGTGTGTGAAAATGCACAAACGGTCCCGGGGCAGGTAAGGTGGCACTCGTGGGGATACCGTGCATGAGGCCTCAAAGTGATATGATGTGTTACAGGCTAGACCTGTGCGACTTAGGATCGGGGTCCTGATAGCTTTGGTACGCACGGCCGCGCGCCACCGCGGAAGCTGCTTGCCGCCCTGGCCGCCGCCTCGCCGCGGAAACGGCCTGGACGACCTCCACTTCGTCGCCCGAATGCCCTGGACGCCTCACTTCTCCCCCTGCCTCTCTCCTTCGCCCTCTCCTCGCCATGGCCGACGTAGCAGCCGCCGTCCTGCCGCCATAGCCGCAGCCACCGAGCCCCCCTCGCCTCGTCGACGTGTCCCCGAGCTCCGCCACTGTCTGCTACGCCTCCCCGACGAGCCACGCAACGCCGGAAGCTCCAACACACCGTCCCCGAGCACTTCTCCCCCGTTCGGCCATCGAGATCGCCGGCGACCTCACCGTCGCAGCAGCTCGTCCCCGACCTCACCGTCAACTCCAACGCGACCGCCGTGAGCCTAGCTACCTCCTCATTCTCTATGTTTCCCCCCTCGAGCCCTGTACCAACTGCACGAAGCTCACCCGCACGCGCCGCCGCGGAGCTCGTCACCGACGAGGCTCCGGCCACCCAACGGTCGCGCCACCCTGTCCATTAGCTTCACCACACCTCCAGGAGCCTAGAGCACCTCACCACGAGCCTCGTCGAGCTCTCTAGCGACTAGCCCGAGCTCAGCCGAGCTCCGGCAGCCGTTGGACTCGTCGTTGGCGCCTTTTCCGGCGACCCCGAGGCTAACCACCACCACCACTCGATGCGGCACTTCACCAGCAGCACGTAGACGTGCTCCGCCGTCGATTTGGTCGCCGGAGCACGAATCCCGCAACCCACCACCGTGTCTGGCCTCGCCGGCGGCTAAATGCCGGTCTGTTTGACCTCGTTTGACCATGGGTGGGCCCAGGTTGACCCACTGGAGTCAATGACGGGTGGGCCCAGGCGGCTAAGTTAATTAGGATTAGCAGTTTAAATTAATTAGTTAACCTAATGACACTGACACGCGGGACCCACCAGTCAGGTTTGACCTGGACCAGGTCTGTTGACCTGCTAACGTCAGCATGATGTCATGCTGACGTAGTAAATGCTTTTCTGGGATTAATTTATTTAAAACAATTCAGGAAATTCCATAAAATGCTTTAAACTCCAAAAAAAAATATAAATTCAACAGTGGCTCAGATGGAAAAGATTTATATATGAAAATTGATCAGAAAAATCCAATCTTTCCAATGGCGCAGGTTTCATGCATGTTTGAGCAAGTTAACCTAGTTGTTCACATTAAAACATGATAATGCACTTTAATAAATAATAGTTTGGGTATAAATTTGAATCTTTGATTCAAATGAGCTCAAACCTTTCTGTTTATAGTTGCATTAGCCCAAAACACATTCATCTTGCCATGTCATGAGTATGCATCATATTGTTGTATTTGTTTGTATGTTGATTGTACCGTCGGTGTTCTCCTTAGTAGGTCCTGCTCCCTAGGATACAACTGCGTATCCAACTGAAGAGCAGTACCCGACAACCAATCTGTCAAGCAAACAACCCATTGACCATTCTGATACAAACCCATCTTCTCGCTCCTGCTCTCTTTTACTGCATTAAGGCAACAACGTTTGAACTGCTACTTGCTGAGGTAGTTGAACCATATTCATTTGCATGACGTGTCATTGCCACAGTAAATAGTTGAAACCCACTAGCATGTGTAGGAGTTGATTGAGCCATGTGATGTGTGTTCCACCATGCTATTTGTTTATGTTGCCTGCTATGCTTAGAGTTGTGTCAGGTCTGGTTCATCTGGGTGATGGATCAGAGTGAAATGATCATGCTCGTTAAGGAGAGGAAAGTGTGGAACATGTTTGGTAAAGGTATCAATGAAAGGCCATGTAGGAGTACATGGTGGGTTGCTTCATTGGAACCGTCCATAGGACCTGAGATCTGTATGTGTGGTTCAAGTTAGAGCTACTACCACACATTGGGCCCTGAAATATGACCATGCTCGACTTATTGACTGCCCTTGTTCTATGTCCAGGAGTTGCAACTAGTTTCTGGTGTTTGTAGTTTACCGGTGGTCGTGCACAGTGCTGACCCTCGGGGTGGGTTGTGATGCGGCACGTACGTGGCATGGTGTACCGGTCGCCCGTTTGGTGACTCGGGAACCCTGTACACATCGTTTGGGGCCGTGAGCGACAACCCGGCCAGATCTCCCCACGGATGTAACCCAAATAGGCGATAAACCTGGACGAGAGACTTGAGTGGTTGGTTAGGTCGTGGTCTACACCCACGTCGGCTTTCGCTTGAAGTCTGCTGAGCACATGTCGTGTGCAGATGCTAAGTGGTGGAAACATGTGTGAAGAAGTACACCCCTGCAGGGTTACCAATCTTTTTGAATAGCCGTTGTTCGTGGTACGGACCACTTGGTTACTTATACAGTTCATAGACAAGTTGATGGATACTACTAAAAGCCTCAAGACAAGTGTGAGTGCCGTGGATGGCTCCTCCATAGGATGACGAAAGAGGATCCACGATGGTGTATTGTTGTGGTGAGTAGAGGACTCGTGTACGTAGTCTTATCTTGCAATCTGCTGAGAGTTGTAGTATAGGTTAGCCAAGAGTCAAAGCTGGCTTGCTGCAATGAACTCCACTACCCTTGTTGATAATGATGCATATATAATAGGTTCTGTTGTAAGTCTTGCTGAGTACCTTTGTACTCATGTTTGCTTAATAACTGTTGCAGAGGAGAACCCTGCCCCTTCTGATGGGTTTTACATAGACGTTGATGTCGACGAGAAGCTTGCTACCCAGACGGAGATCCTGAGCTTGTGAAGGGCCTTTTAGATAGTCAGGCTACGCCAAGCCTGTTTTATTTCCAAGTTGTCTATACTCAGACATGTTAGCTTCCGCTTGTGCTTGTATGATTGTATGACTTGAGTGTTGGGTCATGTGACCCCTACCTGTATGGATATGTTATGTATGGCTCTTTGGAGACTCTTAAATAAAGTACTTTCAGTCATAGAGTTCTGTTGTGATGCAATGTTGTATTTGCACATATTGAGCATATTGTGTGTATGATTGAAATGATTGGTATGTGTGGGATCCAACACCTAGTTGTTTACCTTTGGTAGCCTATCTTACAGGGAAATGCCTCCTAGTGCTTCCATTGAGCCTTGGTAGCTTGCTACTGCTCGGAACACGTAGGCTGGCCGGCATGTGTCCTTCTTCGTTCATGTGTCTGACCCTTCGGGGAAATGTCATGTGTTGTTCCTTTAAGTCCATGTAGCTTGCTACTACTTGGGTTCATATGTTTATGACCGACACGTTCGTTGCTGGGTCATGGATGCCTGTCTCTGTAATTTAGTGCCACTTTTGGGTTATAACTAGCCATGTCGTCCCGGGTTCTCTGTCATATGGATGCTAGCGACACTATCATATACGTGTGCCAAAACGCGAAAACGGTCCCGGGCCAGGTAAGGTGGCACCCGTGGGGATACCGTGCGTGAGGCTGCAAAGTGATATGACGTGTTGCAAGCTAGATCGATGTGACTTAAGATCGGGGTCCTAACAGCGTTGGTATTAGAGCAAAGCTGCCGGGACCCCGATCCTAAGTCACACAGGTCTAGCATGTAACACATGATATCACTTTGCAGCCTCACGCACGGTATCCCCACGAGTGCCACCTTACCTGGCCCGGGACCGTTTGCGCATTTTGGCACACGTATATGATAGTGTCGCTAGCATCCATCTGACAGAGAACCCGGGCCGACATGACTAGTTATAAACCAAAAGTGGCGCTAAATTACAGAGACAAGCATACATGACCCAGCAACGAATGTGTCGGTCATCAACGTATGTACCCAAGTCGTAGCAAGCTACAAGGACTTAAAGGAACAACGCGTGACATTTCCCCTAAGGGACAGACACAGGAACGAAGAAGGACACATGCCGGCCAGCCTAAGTGTTCCGGAGCAGTAGCAAGCTACCAAGCCTCGGTGGAAGCACTAGGAGACATTTCCCTGTAAGATAGGCTACCAAGGGTAAACAACTAGGTGTCGGATCCCACAAATAGCAATACACATTACACGTACGCATAACATGCAAGTATCTGATGTACAACATGGCATCACAACATAACTCAACAACTCATATAGATAAGGCCCAGAAGAGCCATCATAGCATTTATTACAAGCAGTGGGTCTCATGACCCAACATATAGCGCATAAAGACAACGGAAGCATAACATCTCTGAGTATAGACAACTACAAATGAAAAAGACTGAGAAGTCTGACTATCTACAAGACCCTCCCAAGGGTACAAGATCGTAGCTGAGGTAACAAGCTAAACATCGAAGTCCACGCGGAACCACTAGTGAGACTGGAGTCTCTCTGCAAAAACATAAATTAAGCAAACGTGAGTACAAAGGTACTCAGCAAGACTTACATCAGAACAAGCTACATATGCATCAGTATCAACAAAGGGGTGGTGGAGTTTGACTGCAGCAAGCCAGCTTGACTCGGTGGCTATCCTGAACTACGACTGCAAGTAACTCTTTTGAGGTAGCGCACACGAGTCCACATATTCACCAAACAATACACCACTATGGATCCGCTCACGTCTCCCTACGAGAAGGCCATCCATAGCACTCACACTTGTCTTGAGCATTTTAGAGTATCCACTTTCACTTGTCTATGTACCAAGTAAGCATCCAAGAAGTCCATAACCGCAGACCTGGCTATTCGAATAGATCATGTTAACCCTATAGGGGTGTTCTTCTTCACACACGCTCTCGCCACTTACCGCCATGTACACGTTGTGTATCTCGGCAACCTTCAAGCGGAAGTCTGGCGAGGGTGTCGGCCACGACCTGACTAACCACACAAGACCCTAGTCCAGGTTTATCGCCTATTCGGGTTCCATCCGTAAGGAGATCCGGCCGGGGTGTCGCTCACGGCCCCAAACGATGTGTGCAGGGTTCCCAAGCCCACCTCGACGGATGGATCTACGCTTGGTACACCGTGCCACGGTGCCTAGTCTATCCCAAGCCCACCTTTACCAGGTGCCACTTGGTAGACTACTAACACTACCTACAAACACCAAAACCTAGTTGAAACTCCTGGACAGAGATCGAGTGGATTAATAAGTCGAGAGGGGCACTTAAGCATTCCAATGCGTGGTAGTAGCTAGTCATTGGACAACTTACACAGAACTCAGTTCCTAAGGACGGTTCCAGTGAGACAACCCACCATGTACTCCTACATGGCCTCTCACCGCTACCTTTACCAAAACGTGTTCACACACTTAGCTCTCAATAGTAGGACATGTTCATAACTTCCCAATTCATCCCCGATGAATCAGACCTGACACAACTCTAAGCAATAGCGGGCATAACCAGAAAGCATGAATGAGTAGGCACAACATGGCTCAAACAATTCCTACTCATGCTAGTGGGTTTCAACTATTTACTGTGGCAATGACAGGTCATGCAGAGGAAAGGGGTTCAGCTATCGCAGCAAAACGCAGTTCAATCGTTGTTGTCCTAATGCAGTAAAGGAGAGTAGGAGCGAGAGAGTGGGATTGTATCGGAATGCTCAAAGAGGGTTTGCTTGCCTGGCACTTCTGAAGATAGCACTATGTCTTCATCAGTGTCATCGGTCACATCGTCGGAACAACGCCTACTGAGAGGGAACAAACACCGGCAACAGAGAAGGAACACAATCAATGCAATACGACAATATGATGCATGATCAAGACATGGTAATATGTTGTTGATTGAGCTAATGCAACTAGCAACCATATTAAATGAAGTTGGTTTCAACCAAATGTTCAAATTCAAACTCCATATGTGCTTATTTAAATAACATTTAATTGATTTGACATGATCAGCAGGTTTAACTTGTTCAAACATGCATGAAAATTCCTTAAACAGATTCCTCATATTTATCTGATCATTTTTCATATATAAATTATTTTCATCTGAGCTACGGTTGATTTAATATGAATTTTAGAAGTTTTAACTATTTTCTGAAATAAATAAATCATTTCTAATTTATTTAAAATCCCAGAAAACAATTACTGCATCAGCATGATGTCACTCTGGTGTCAGCAGGTCAACAGTGTCAGTCCGGTCAAACCTGATGTGTGGGTCCACACGTCAGTGGCTCTGCTAATTAACAGAGTTAAATAGCACTAGTTAATCCTAAACTAAATTAGACAGGGCAGGGCCCACATGTCAGTGACTAACTAACTAACCAAAAATTAGTACTGACCTAGCTTAATTAACAGGGCGGGCCCCACTTGTCAGCGAGTCCGTGATTAACTAAGGGCGTGGCGCCCATACGTCGGTGACTCTGGGTGGTCAACCCGCCGGTCAAACAAGTCAAAAAGCATCGGCGGCTGGACATCGGCGGAGCCAGAGACGGCGGAGGGCGTCGGAAAAACGCTACGCGCGGGGGTTTGGCGCGCTGAGGGCACCAGGGCATAGCCCTTGCTCGGCTGCATCGAGGGATGCATGCAGTGGCGTCTCCGGTGACCCGAATCGACGGCGGCGATCGAAACGGCGGCGGTCGGAGTTCGAGCAACGACGGCTATAGCGCTACGATGCACGGCAAGGCCAGCTAGTGGCTCCGTTCATCTCCTGGGAGCAACCCGAGCACGAAGACGAGCTCAGGTGAAGACACCGTAGCCATGTCGGCGATGAAGCACGGCTCCGGAGAGCTTCGGAGCTCATGGGGACGATGTCTACGGCGAGAGATGGAGCACGGGGTCAGGGGAAAACAGTGGTAGAGCTCACCGCGATTGCGACGGGCGTCCAAGAGGGCTCGGAGTGGTGTTGTGGCCGGCGAATCGACGACGGCGAGGACGAAGCAGAGGCGCCGATGGAGGCGACTGGGGCGGCGCCCTGCTGCTCCTGGTGTTGAGTGTGTCGACAAGGAGAGGGAGAGCGGGATGACGGAGCTCGGGGACATCTTGGGGTGTCGTCGGGATGGCGGTGGCCGCGGTGGTGGCGAGCGGCGGCGACGAACCCGTTCGGGTGGCAAGAGAGAGAGGTCCGGGGGAGAGGATGAGGACGAGCGAGAGTGAGAGAGCGAGGCAGGGAGGTGTGTGGCGTCTCCGGGCACACCGGGGGAGCGGTAGGAAGCAGGAGGTGGCGCGGCGCGTGGCCAGCGTGCAGCGAGCACGCTCCCCTGTCCTCCTGGCGCGAGGACAGGGATGACTAGCAGGGGAGGCCCAGGTGGGCTGGGCCGCCACCTGGGCCGCAGGTAAGGCGAGGTCAGTTACTCTCTCTCTTTTCTAAGACTTTCTGTTTTCTATTTTCTTTTCTTTGTTTAATTCTTTTGCCACTGTTTTGAATTTGAACAAATTCAAACAAATGCCAAAACATCCTCTGAGTACTTTTATGTTTTCCATGGACTTTTCCAGGAGCACATAAATTAATTCTAAGTTATTTGGAAATATATTTTATATATTATGAATATAACTCCAAATTCAAATACAATAATGATTTAAATTCAGTGCCCAAAATATTCCTAAAAATGTTCATTATTTTTTGTTTGGTGCCAAAGCCTTGCCAAAAATATAAAACAATTAATAAGAACACTTTGGAAACATTGAATGCAATTTTTTTAACTGGACCTACTTGGAAAGCATTTGTGCTAGGGTTTATCAATCCCCATTTCAATTTTCTTGAAATTGAACATGATGGATGGATGCAAAGCCACTTGGTACAAGCAAACTCTAGGGTTGTGACAACTCACCCCCACTAAAACAAGAATCTCATCCCGAGATTCAAGACATGAGGTAAGAAATCAAAGGGGACACCAACTAACACAATCTTCATGATCCAACTATCCTGCATATGACTGTTGATTGCATTTGGACTAGCATTAGGACTAGCTAGAGTGTGCATCATGCTTACTTTCTACAGAAACTTGAAATGGGAATGACGGAAACCCCAGCACCCCTCTTCTAACAACTAGGGTTTAATAAAATCTTTTCCAATGTACCCAAAATGCCCTTCAAAAATGTTCATCATCTTTGCCTAGGTCTTAAACCTCTGACAAAAATGGTGCACAATTTTCTAGGACATCCAAAGGTCTCTGAATTAATTCATATTGTAATTGTATTTGGGCATTTAAATGCTATAAAATATTTTAGGTGCCCAAATAATCATAAACTAAAATGTTCCATGTTGTTCATATTATATACAGTGGGCATGACTAGTTTTATGATTTATAAAGATGCTCTAGCATTTTTATTAACTCAACAAAGTTGAAAAAGAAAACAAAACAGAACGAAAAATAGAAAAGAGAGAGAAGGAGGGCACACCCACTTACATGGACCAGCCGGCCCACCTGGCGGCCCAGCACTGTGCTGGCCCGAGCCAGCCAGCTCCTTCGGCAGCCAGGCAGGCAGGTGACGCCGGCGCACGGCCGCGCGCCACCGTGGCACCTGCTTGCCGCCCTGGCAGCCGCCTCGCCGCGGAAACGGCCTGGACGACCTCCACGTCGTTGCCCGGGCGCCCTGGATGCCTCACTTCTCCCCTGCCTCTCTCCTTCGCCCTCTCCTCGCCATGGCCGACGCAGCCGCCGCCGTCCTGCCGCCATAGCCGCAGCCACCGAGCCCCCCTCGCCTCACCGACTTGTCCCCAAGCTCCGCCATCGTCTCCTACGCCTCCCCGACGAGCCACACAACGCCGGAAGCTCCAACTCGCCGTCCCCGAGCACTTCTCCCCCGTTCGACCATCGAGATCGCCGGCGACCTCACCGTCGCAGCAGCTCGTCCCCGACCTCGCCGTCAACTCCAATGCGACCGCCGTGAGCCTAGCTACCTCCCCATCCTCTCTGTTCCCCCCCCCCTCGAGCCCTGTACTGACTGCACGAAGCTCACCCACACGCGCCGCCGCGGAGCTCGTCGCTGACGAGGCTCAGGCCACCCAACGGCCGCGCCACCCTGTCCATTAGCTTCACCGCACCTCCAGGAGCCTAGAGCACCTCACCACGAGCCTCGCCGAGCCCTCTAGCGACTAGCCCGAGCTCACCCGAGCTCCGGCAGCCGCTGGAGTCGTCGTCGGTGCCTTTTCCGGCGACTCCGAGGCCAACCACCACCACCACTCGATGCGGCACTTCACCAGCAGCACGTAGACGTGCTCCGCCGTCGATTTGGTCGCCGGAGCACGAATCCCGCACCCCACCGCCGCGTCTGGCCTCGCCGGCGGCTAAACACCGGTCTGTTTGACCCCCTTTAACCACGGGTGGGCCTAGGTTGACCCAATGGAGTCAATGACAGGTGGGCCCAGGCGGCTAAGTTAATTAGGATTAGAAGTTGAAATTAATTAGTTAACCTTATGACACTGACATGGGGGACCCACTAGTCAGGTTTGACCTGGACCAGGTCTGTTGACCTGCTGACGTCAGCATGATGTCATGCTGACGCAGTAAATGCTTCTATGTGATTAATTGATTTAAAACAATTCAGGAAATTCCAGAAAATGCTTTAAACTTCAAAAAATCATATAAATTCAATAGTAGCTCAGATGGAAAAGATTTATATATATGAAAATTGATCAGAAAAATTCAATCTTTACAATGGCACTGGTTTCATGCATGTTTGAGCAAGTTAACCTTGTTGTTCACATTAAAACATGATAATGCACTTTAATAAATAATAGTTTGGGTATAAATTTGAATCTTTGATTCAAATGAGCTCAAACCTTTGTGTTTATAGTTGCATTAGCCCAAAACACATTCATCTTGCCATGTCATGAGCATCCATCATATCGTTGCATTTGTTTATATATTGATTGTACCGTCAGTGTTCTCCGTGGTAGGTCCTGCTCTCGAGGATACAACTGCGTATCCAACTGAAGAGCGGTACCCGACAACCAATCTGTCAGGCAAGCAACCCGTTGATCATTCCGATACAAACCCATCTTCTCGCTCATGCTCTCTTTTACTACATTAAGGCAACAGCGTGTGCACTGCTACTTGCTACGGTAGTTGAACCCTATTCCTTTGCATGACCTGTCATTGCCACAGTAAATAGTTGAAACCCACTAGCATGTGTAGGAGTTGATTGAGCCATGTGATGTGTGTTCCACCATGCTATTTGTTTATGTTGCCTGCTATGCTTAGAGTTGTGTCAGGTCTGGTTCATCTAGGTGATGGATCAGAGTGAAATGATCATGCTCGTTAAAGAGAGGAAAGTGTGGAACATGTTTGGTAAAGGTATCGATGAAAGGCCATGTAAGAGTACATGGTGGGTTGTTTCATTGGAACCGTCCATAGGACCTAGTTCTGTATGTGTGGTTCAGGTTATAGCTACTACCACACATTGGGCCCTGAAATATGACCCCGCTCGACTTATTGACTGCCCTTGTTCTCTGTCCAGGAGTTGCAACTAGTTTCAGGTGTTTGTAGTTTACTCGTGGTCGTGCACAGCGCTGACCCTAGGGGTGGGCTGTGATGCAGCAGGTACGTGGCATGGTGTACCGGTCGCCCGTTTGGTGACTCGGGAACCCTGTACACATCGTTTGGGGCCGTGAGCGACACCCCAGCCGGATCTCCCCACGGATGGAACTCAAATAGGCGATAAACCTAGACGAGAGACTTGAGTGGTTGGTTAGGTCGTGGTCTACACCCACGTCGGCTTTCGCTTGAAGTCTGCCGAGCACATGTCGTGTGCAGACGCTAAGTGGTGGAAACATGTGTGAAGAAGTACACCCCTGCAGGGTTACCAATCTATTCGAATAGTCGTTGTTCGCGGTACGGACCACTTGGTTACTTATACAGTTCATAGACAAGTTGATGGATACTACCAAAAGCCTCAAGACAAGCGTGAGTGTCGTGGATGGCCCCTCCGTAGGATGACGTAAGAGGATCCACGGTGGTGTATTGTTGTGGTGAGTAGAGGACTCGTGTACGTAGTCTTATCTTGCAATTTGCTGAGAGTTGTACTATAGGTTAGCCAAGAGTCAAAGCTGGCTTGCTGCAATGAACTCCACTACCCTTGTTCATAATGATGCATATATAATAGGTTCTGTTGTAAGTCTTGCTGAGTACCTTTGTACTCATGTTTTCTTAATAACTATTGCAGAGGAAAACCCTGCCCCTTCTAATGGGTTTTACATAGACGTTGACGTCGACGAGTAGCTTGCTACCTGGACGGAGATCCTGAGCTTGTGAAGGGCCTTGTAGATAGTCAGGCTACACCAAGCCTGTTTTATTTCCAAGTTGTCTGTACTCAGACATGTTAGCTTTCGCTTGTGCTTGCATGATTGTATGACTTGAGTCTTGGGTCATGCGACCGCTACCTGTATGGATATGTTATGTATGGCTCTTTGGAGCCTCTTAAATAAAGTACTTTGAGTCATAGAGTTCTGTTGTGATGCAATGTTGTATTTGCACATATTGAGCATATTGTGTGTATGATTGAAATGCTTGGTATGTGTGGGATCCGATACCTAATTGTTTACCTTTGGTAGCCTATCTTACAGGGAAATGCCTCCTAGTGCTTCCACTGAGCCTTGGTAGCTTGCTACTGCTCGGAACACGTAGGCTGGCCGGCATGTGTCCTTCTTCGTTCATGTGTCTGTCCCTTAGGGGAAATGTCACGCGTTGTTCCTTTAAGTCCATGTAGCTTGCTATGACTTGGGTTCATACGTAGATGACCGACACGTTCGTTGCTGGGTCATGGATGCATGTCTCTGTAATTTAGTGCCACTTTTGGTTTATAACTAGCCATGTCGGCCCGGCTTCTCTGTCATATGGATGCTAGGGACCAATCGTATACATGTGCCAAAATGCGCAAACGGTCCCGGGCCAGGTAAGGTGGCACCCGTGGGGATACCGTGCGTGAGGCCGCAAAGTGATATGACGTGTTACAAGCTAGATCGGTGTGACTTAAGATCGGGGTCCTGACAGCGTTGGCATCAGAGTCGGACTGCCTGTAGGTTTCTCAAGCCAAACTAGTCGATGTTGAGTCTAGAAAATTCTTAGTTATATGTAGGGGAATTGATTGTGGAAGGGAACGTAAGGCTCTTTTTACTTCCTTACCTTATACCCTTCTGATCTGAGTCAGCCTATTCTTTCTACGGGGGTTTAGGACTAGGCCTCTCATCCTTACTAGGTTCACGTGTTACTAATTCGTAGACTCTTAGGATTGTTGGTTTCAAGCCTCAGTTCAGTTTCTACCCTTCTAGTATGATGATTAGTTGGACCCGGAACCTTGATATGATGTTGTTGAGTGGCTATGCTATCATTTGTATGATGTCTCAAAATCTTTTTTGAGCATTTACAGTTGTTATGCTGCCCGATTTCTTCCAGAAATTCTAATGCCTTTGCATTATTTCATGTTTGAGATGTCTGGTCGCACACCTCACCAGGTGGTCCGTTTGACTCGGTGCATTAATGTGCCAGGTCACACGGCCATGCTAGTCCGTGTGTTCACTGAGGCCGGCTATCGTTGGTATCCTGAGTACACTGTGGAGGAACAGTACCGGGATTTCAACCAGAGTCGGTATTTCTGCACCGTCGGGATATACCCCTCATATCCCGGAGCTACCGACCCCATACATTGGTCTTATGGACTCGGGATTACCATCGAGATGGCAGTGTAGGATGCCGCTTACTCGATGATGACCATCATCCGGGCTAGGCATGCCCTGCTGCTGAACACTGAGTTCTGTTACATGCTAGCCTCACTTCCTGGAGAGGAAGGCTACTACACTGGACTGTATACTGATGCCGCTCATGAGGAGCCAGTGCTTCAGACTACTACTCAGATGCTGGAGGATAGGGACCGTGAGGTCCGTGCTCTCCGGATGGAGCTTTTTAACACTCGAGCCGCCCACTGGACTACTTTGACATGGCTTGCACCTGCCGTGCACGCCGGATATCTGGATATGCGAGAATTGTACCCCGTGCGGACTCGTTTGCCCGATCGTATGGATTGGCGTGACATTGGGGGTATTACACCTCCACGTGGGCGTCGGTTACCACCAGCAACGGGACCGAGACCGCATCCGTGTCCCTATGGTCCACAGCCTTCGAGTGCTCGAGAGTTTCAAGATCCACATGTTCCACTTCCAGGCTACAGTGGTAATCTTTACGAAGATTACTACGGGAGTGTCTAAGCTAGACCCTGGCAGTAGTAGTATCGTAGTAGTTGTATTTCCACAGTCATGCGCGTCTTGTGGAATATGACTTAGTTTGTACTGAGTTCCGGAGGCGTAGTTAAATAATGTATAGGAGCTTGGAGTGCCTCTGATGAGATGTATCGTCTTTCACCGTAGTTGTACTTTAGCCTTGGCTTGTACTAAACTATGTATGGTGTGTATGACCACTAGTGTATATATGGCAGTTTCTACATTACCATGTCGTACGGATGAACATCTCTGCATTCCGTGTCATCCATTACATTCTGCACTCCCATGTCAAAGTTTTGCCATCCTTGTCTAAACCGTTGTTTTGTTTTCCTAGGATGGTCAACACTCGCAGCACTCCTGTTGCTCAGGAGTAGGGTGAAGCCAGTGGGGCTAGAGATGGGAATCTGCCCCAACCACCCTCCTTGGCTGAAGTTATGCTCAAAGCAGAAAGGAACAAGAGAGAGACCAACCATCTGCTGGAACGCATAGAGCAGAACACTGTGTTCGGCCAAAGGAATGACGTGGTGTCAATTAATGACTTTATCAAGATGTGCCCACCGAAGTTCCATCATTCTGCTGAACCTCTGGATGCGGATGACTGGCTTCGCAGTATCACCCACAAGCTACACTCTGCCCGTGTGGCCAAAGTTGACAAGGTTACTTACGCCGCCTACCATCTTGAGGGCCCTGCCAGCCTCTGGTGGGAAAACTTTGAAGCCATGCTTCCTGCTGGCCAACTCACTACTTGGGCAGAGTTCAGTGAGGCATTCCATGAACATCACATTCCGGAAGGTCTCATGGATCGCAAGCGGGAGGAATTCTGCAATTTCACCCAGGGCCGGCTAACCGTGGATAGCTATAGTCGCGAGTTTGGCAACTTGGCACGCTATGCACCCGAGGAAGTGTCCACCGATGCCAAGAAGCAGGCGAGGTTCCGCAAGGGACTCAGCCCTGAACTTCGCAGAGATCTGCGTCTGCATGAGTGCACCTCCTTCCAGAAATTGGTGAACAAAGCCATCAGTGCTGAGACGGGCCAGACTGATTTTGAAGCCACACGCAAGCATTCTCGTGACTTGGGTTCCTCATCCGGCTTTGGCTCTCACAAACGCCGTGTGTGGGTTCCTAACACTGCTCTGCCACCCAAGTACACTCCGAGGCCATCCTATGAAGCGCCTCGCCCAATCCAACAGTATGCACCTGCTAAGACTTATGGAGGACCACCTACCAAATTTGCTCCATGCACTGGCATTGTGACATGCTTCAAGTGTGGAGAACCAGGGCACTACATGCGTGAGTGTCCTCAGAACCAGCCAGGAAAATCCGTTGGCCGTGGTAAGCCAACAGGCAAGGTGAACTATGTCAAGCCAATCCCCACTACACGTGGTCATGTCAACTATGTCTCTGCTGAGGAAGCTTATGAGGATCCTAACGTCGTCCTTGGTACGCTTCTTGTTAACTGCCATCCGGCATCTGTTCTTTTTGATACTCGAGCATCTCATTCATCATATCCGAGAGCTATGCTCGAATGCACAACATGACTTTTTGTGACATGCCCACTTCCATGGTTATTCAAACTCCTGGCTCAAAATGGCAAACCTCTAGGGTAAGCCATGGGAATGAAATTCTTGTCGATAGACTTGTTTTCCTTGCATCACTAATAGCTCTCAAGTCCTCGGACATAAACATCACCTTGGGTATGGACTGGATGACAGCTCATTACGCCAAGATTGATTGCTGCACTAGGACTGTTCAACTTACACACCCATCCGGCAAGACAGTCAATGTCTTGGCCCGAATGGCTGAGCGTCAACTCTACTCTCTTAATGCCAGCCCTCTACCAGAACTCGAAGATATTCCGGTAGTCCGTGACTTTTCGGATGTATTTCCAGAAGAACTGCCAGGTGTTCCACCTGACAGAGATGTCGAGTTCGTGATAGATCTTATTCCAGGAACTGTCCCAATCTCTAGGAGACCCTATAAGATGGCACCCCTAGAACTAGCTGAGCTTAAGAAACAACTCGATGAGTCCTTGAAAAAGGGTTTCATCCGTCCTAGTTCTTCTCCCTGGGCTTGTCCCGTCCTCTTCGTCAAGAAGAAGGATGGAACGGAACGGATGGTTGTAGATTATCGACCTGTCAATCTGGTCACCATAAAGAACAAGTATCTGCTCCCTAGGATCAACGACATGTATGATCAGCTCGTTAGATCCTCAGTCTTTTCCAAAATGGATTTGAGGTTGGGCTACCATCAAATCAAAATCAAGAACGGGGACATTCCCAAGACGGCCTTTGTTACTCGTTATGGCCAATACGAGTACACCGTCATGTCCTTCGGGTTAACCAATGCCCCAGCCAATTTCTCCCGGCTAATGAATTCTATATTCATGGAGTACTTGGATAAATTCGTCGTGGTATACCTCGATGATATACTCATTTACTCCAAGAACAAGGAAGATCATGCCGAGCATCTAAGGCTGGTATTGACGAAACTTCGAGAGCACCGTCTTTATGCCAAATTCTCCAAGTGTGAATTTTGGTTGCCAGAAGTGACCTATCTGGGTCATGTAATCTCTGGTAACGGTATTGCCGTCAATCCCGAGCGAGTTCAGGCCGTCCTTGATTGGACTCCCCCTGAAAGTGTCAAGCAAGTTAGGAGTTTCCTTGGCTTAGCGAGCTATTGCCGATGCTTCGTCGAGAATTTCTACAAGGTTGGTAAACCTCTAACTGAACTCCTCAAGAAAGATAAAAAGTTCGAGTGGACCCCACAGTGCGAGTCCAGCTTTTAGGAACTGAAAAGACTCCTGACCTCTGCACCGTACCACTAGACTTTTCCAAGGACTTTATTATCTATTGCGACGCTTCGCGACAAGGACTAGGTTGCATACTCATGCAAGATCGTCAAGTGATTGCCTACGCATCTCGGCAGTTGCGTCCACATGAGGATAACTATCCTACACATGATCTAGAGCTTGCAGCTGTGGTCCACGCACTCAAAACATGGCGACATTACCTTCTTGGTAATCGCTGTGAAATCTTCACTGATCACCAAAGCCTGGAATACATCTTCACCCAACCGGATCTGAATCTCAGGCAAAGACGTTGGGTTGAGTTGCTCACAGATTACGACTTAGGAATCACTTACACCCCTGGGAAGGCCAATGTCATGGCTGACGCACTAAGTCGTAAATATTATTGTAACAATCTGATGTTACAACAAGGGCAACCACTTCTCCATGAGGAATTTGGTAAGCTTAACCTTCACATTGTTCCTCGAGGATTCCTTTCCACCTTGGTGGCGAAACCTACCCTTACGGATCAAATCATAGCTGCCCAGAAGTGTGATAAGGGTATATCCCGACTCCAAGAGAGCATTGCTAGAAGAGCTGCTAGAAGTTTCTCTATGGATGATCGAGGTGTTGTCTTCTTAGAGAACCGTCTAGTGGTTCCCAAGAACCGACATCTACGACAACTGATCCTTAAGGAGGCTCATGAATCTCCTCTCACGATTCATCCCGGTAGCACCAAAATGTATCAGGACCTACGCCAGAGGTTTTGGTGGACTAGGATGAAGAGAGAAATCGCTCAGTTCATTGCTAACTGCGACGTTTGTCGTCGAGTCAAAGCAGAGCATCAATGGCCTGCTGGCACCCTTCAACCTTTAGCTATTCCTGAATGGAAATGGGATAGGATCGGTATGGACTTCATTACCGGGTTTCCCAGGACCAGGAAAGGGAATAATGCTATCTTCCTCGTTATCGACCGCCTCTCCTAAGTAGCCCATTTCCTGCCGGTTCGAGAGAGTATAATCGCTAGCCAGCTAGCAGACTTGTATATCTCTCGGATAGTATCACTTCATGGTGTGCCGTTGGAGATTAACTC
The DNA here is from genome assembly GCA_902687465.1 of Secale cereale. Lineage (NCBI taxonomy): Eukaryota > Viridiplantae > Streptophyta > Magnoliopsida > Poales > Poaceae > Secale > Secale cereale. The sequence goes on from LR738711.1 coordinate 379,153,199, forward strand.
AGACCGTGGAAGTCTTTTCACCTCTCGATTTTGGGAAAGTTTCCAGAATGCTATGGGGACTCATCTCTCTTTTAGCACCGCCTTTCATCCTCAGTCAAGTGGTCAAGTAGAACGAGTCAATCAAATTCTGGAAGATATGCTTCGAGCCTCTGTCATCTCTTTCGGTATGGATTGGGAGCAGTGTCTTCCATTCGCCGAATTCGCCTATAACAATAGTTATCAAGCCAGCTTGGGCAAGGCTCCCTTCGAAGTTCTATATGGACGAAGGTGTCGAACGCCTCTTAACTGGTCAGAAACCGGGGAAAGACAATTCTTTGGTCTGGATATGATCTAGGAAGCAGAAGAGCAAGTTCGCACCGTTCGTGAGAAATTGAAAACAACCCAGTCACGCTAGAAGAGCCAATATGATAGTCATTATAAGGCTGTGACTTTTGAAGTCGGCGATAAGGCTTACCTTCGGGTTACCCCTCTTAAGGGAACCCATCGCTTCGGTATCAAAGGCAAATTGGCTCCTTGTTACATCGGTCCTTTTCGCATTCTTGCCAAAGGAGGAGAAGTTGCCTACCAAGTGGAACTACCTCCGCACCTTTCCAGAGTTCATGATGTCTTCCATGTTTCTCAACTCAGGCGTTGCTTCTCGGATACTATCCACGGAGTGGACCACGAAACGCTTGATCTCCGGGACAATGATAGAGAATACCCCGTTCGTATTCTCGATCAAACCGGGCGTACCACTCGACGTCATAATATCAAGTTTCTCAAGGTTCAATGGTCACATCATTCCGAGAATGAAGCTACTTGGGAAAGGGAGGATCGTCTTCGATTTGAGTACCCCACCCTTTTTCCGGAGGAACCCGAATCTCGGGACGAGATTCTTTTGAGTGGGGGTGAGTTGTCACATCCCTAGTAAGTGCTTGCATTAGGACTGGCTAGAGTGTGCATCATGCTTACTTTCTACAGAAACTTGAAATGGGAATGACAGAAACCCCAGCACCCCTCTTCTAACAACTAGGGTTTAATAAAATCTTTTCCAATGTACCCAAAATGCCCTTCAAAAATGTTCATCATCTTTGCCTTGGTCTTAAACCTTTGACAAAAATGGTGCACAAATTTCTAGGACATCCAAATGTCTCTGGATTAATTCATATTGTAATTGCATTTGGGCATTTAAATGCTATAAAATATTTTAGGTGCCCAAATAATCATAAACTAAAATGTTCCATGCTGTTCATATTATATACAGTGGGCATGACTAGTTTTATGATTTATAAAGATGCTCTAGCATTTTTATTAATTCAACAAAGTTGAAAAAGAAAACAAAACAGAAAGAAAAATAGAAAAGAGAGAGAAGGAGGGCACAGCTCACTTACCTGGACCAGCCGGCCCACCTGGCGGCCCAGCACTGTGCTGGCCCGAGCCAGCCAGCTGCTTCGGCAGCCAGGCAGGCAGGTGACGTCGGCGCACGGCCGCGCGCCACCGCGGCAGCTGCTTGCCGCCCTGGCCGCCGCCTCGCCGTGGAAACGGCCTGGACGACCTCCACGTCGTCGCCCGAACGCCCTGGATGCCTCACTTCTCCCCCTGCCTCTCTCCTTCGCCCTCTCCTCGCCATGGCCGACGCAGCCGCCGCCGTCCTGCCACCATAGCCGCAACCAAAGAGCCCCCCTCGCCTCGCCGACATGTCCCCGAGCTCCACCACCGTCTGCTACGCCTCCCCGACAAGCCATGCAACGCCGAAAGCTCCAACGCGCCGTCCCCGAGCACTTCTCCCCCGTTCGGCCATCGAGATCGCCGGCGACCTCACCATCGCAGCAGCTCGTCCCCAACCTCGTCGTCAAGTCCAACGCGACTGCCGTGAGCCTAGCTACCTCCCCATCCTCTCCGTTCCCCCCTCGAGCCCTATACCGACTACACGAAGCTCACCCGCATGCGCCGCTGCGGAGCTCGTCGCCGACGAGGCTCCGGCCACCCAACGGTCGCGCCACCCTGTCCATTAGCTTCACCGCACCTCCAGGAGCCTAGAGCACCTCACCACGAGCCTCACCGAGCCCTCTAGCGACTAGCCCGAGCTCACCCGTGCTCCGACAGCCGCTGGACTCATCGTCGGCGCCAGGCCAACCACCACCACCACTCGTTGCGGCACTTCACCAGCAGCACGAAGACGTGCTCCGCCGTCGATTTGGTCGCCGGAGCACGAATCCCGCACCCCACCGCCGCGTCTGGCCTCGCCGGCGGCTAAACGCCGGTCTGTTTGACCCTGTTTGACCATGGGTGGGCCTAGGTTGACCCACTGGAGTCAATGACAGGTGGGCCCAGGCGGCTAAGTTAATTAGGATTAGCAGTTTAAATTAATTAGTTAACCTAATGACACTGACACGCGGGACACACCAGTCAGGTTTGACCTAGACCAGGTCTGTTGACCTTCTGACGTCAGCATGATGTCATGCTGACGCAGTAAATGCTTTTCTGGGATTAATTGATTTAAAACAATTCGGGAAATTCCAGAAAATGCTTTAAACTTCAAAAAATCATATAAATTCAACAGTAGCTCAGATGGAAAAGATTTATATATGAAAATTGATCAAAAAATTCCAATCTTTCCAATGGCACTGGTTTCATGCATGTTTGAGCAAGTTAACTTTGCTATTCACATTAAAACATGATAATGCACTTTAATAAATAATAGTTTGGGTATAAATTTGAATCTTTGATTCAAATGAGCTCAAACCTTTCTGTTTATAGTTGCATTAGCCCAAAACACATTCATATTGCCATGTCATGAGCATGCATCATATTGTTGCATTTGTTTGTATATTGATTGTACCGTCGGTGTTCTTCGTGGTAGGTCCTGCTCCCAAGGATACAACTGCGTATCCAACTGAAGAGCAGTACCCGACAACCAATCTGTCAGGCAAGCAACCCATTGATCATTCCGATACAAACCCATCTTCTCGCTCCTGGTCTCTTTGACTGCATTAAGGCAACATCATGTGAACTGCTACTTGTTGCGGTAGTTGAACCCTATTCCTTTGCATCCCCCTCATTGCCACAGTAAATAGTTGAAACCCACTAGCATGTGTAGGAGTTGATTGAGCCATGTGATGTGTGTTCAACCATGCTATTTGCTTATGTTTCCTGCTATACTTAGAGTTGGTCAGGTCTGGTTCATCTGGGTGATGGATCGGAGTGAAATGATCATGCTCTTTAAAGAGAGGAAAGTGTGGAACATGATTGGTAAAGGTATCGATGAAAGGCCATGTAGGAGTACATGGTGGGTTGTTTCATCGGAACCATCCATAGGACCTGAGATCAGTATGTGTGATTCAAGTTACAACTACTACCACACATTGGGCCCTGAAATATGACCCCGCCCGACTTATTGACTGCCCTTGTTCTCTGTCCAGGAGTTGCAACTAGTTTCTGGTGTTTGTAGTTTACTAGTGGTCGTGCACAGCGCTGACCCTCGGGGTGGGCTGTGATGCGGCAGGTACGTGGCACGGTGTACCGGTCGCCCGTTTGGTGACTCGGGAACCCTGTACAGATCATTTGGGACCGTGAGCGACACCCCGGCAGGATCTCCCCACGGATGGAACCCAAATAGGCGATAAACCTGGACGAGAGACTTGAGTGGTTGGTTAGGTCGTGGTCTACACCCACGTCGGCTTTCGCTTGAAGTCTGCCGAGCACATGTCGTGTGCAGACGCTAAGTGGTGGAAACCTGTGTGAAGAAGTACACCCCTGCAGGGTTACCAATCTATTCGAATAGCCGTTGTTCGCGGTACGGACCACTTGGTTACTTATATAGTTCATAGACAAGTTGATCGATACTACTAAAAGCCTCAAGACAAGCGTGAGTGCCGTGGATGGCCCCTCTGTAGGATGACGGAAGAGGATCCACGGTGGTGTATTGTTGTGGTGAGTAGAGGACTCGTGTACGTAGTCTTATCTTGCAATCTGCTGAGAGTTGTAGTATAGGTTAGCCAAGAGTCAAAGCTGGCTTGCTGCAATGAACTCCACTACCCTTGTTGATAATGATGCATATATAATAGGTTTTGTTGTAAGTCTTGCTGAGTACCTTTGTAATCATGTTTGCTTAATAACTGTTGCAGAGCAGAACCCTGCCCTTTCTGATGGGTTTTACATAGACGTTAACGTCGACGAGTAGCTTGCTACCCAGACGAAGATCCTGAGCTTGTGAAGGGCCTTGTAGATAGTCAGGCTACACCAAGCCTGTTTTATTTCCAAGTTGTCTGTACTCAGACATGTTAGCTTCCGCTTGTGCTTGTATGATTGTATGACTTGAGTGTTGGGTCATGTGACCCCTACCTGTATGGATATGTTATGTATGGCTCTTCGGAGCCTCTTAAATAAAGTACTTTGAGTCATAGAGTTCTGTTGTGATGCAATGTTGTATTTGCACATATTGAGCATATTGCGTGTATGATTGAAATGCTTGGTATGTGTGGGATCCGACACCTAGTTGCTTACCTTTGGTAGCCTATCTTACAAGGAAATGCCTCCTAGTGCTTCCACTGAGCCTTGGTAGCTTGCTACTGCTCGGAACACGTAGGCTGGCCGGCATGTGTCCTTCTTCGTTCCTGTGTCTGTCCCTTAGGGGAAATGTCATACGTTGATGACCGACACGTTCGTTGTTGGGTCATGGATGCATGTCTCTGTAATTTAGTGCCACTTTTGGTTTATAACTAGCCATGTCGGCCCGGGTTCTCTGTCATATGGATGCTAGTGACACAATCATATACATGTGCCAAAATGCGCAAAATGTCCCGGGCCAGGTAAGGTGGCACCGTGGGGATACCGTTCGTGAGGCCGCAAAGTGATATGACGTGTTACAAGCTAGATCGGTGTGACTTAGTATCGGGGTCCTGACAGCGTTGGTATCGTGACATTTCCCCTAAGGGACAGACACAGGAACGAAGAAGGACACATGCCGACCAGCCTAAGTGTTCCGGAGCAGTATCAAGCTACCAAGGCTCAGTGGAAGCACTAGGAGACATTTCTCTGTAAGATAGGCTACCAAGGGTAAACAACTAGGTGTCGGATCCCACACATAGCAATACACATTACACGTACGCGTAACATGCGAGTATGTGCTGTACAACATGGCATCAGAACATAACTCGACAACTCATATAGATAAGGCCCAGAAGAGCCATCATAGCGTTTATTACAAGCAGTGGGTCTCATGACCCAACATACAGAGCATATGATGGGCCTCGAACCCCTCGTTGGTTACCCCAAGTGGAAGGTGTAGGATGCAGTAAGTAGAAGTGTTTTCCCCTAGCAAAGATGCCAAGGATCGAATCCCCAGAGACTCCTAGGTTCAACAAGTAGGTGTCAATTGCTAACGGCGCAATCAGCAATCAACGTGGACCTGCACACAGATACAAATATCTTTGCTCCCAACGAGTACAGAGAGGTTGTCAATCTCTCCGGCCTTGTAGTTCACAAAGGGTTAAAAGCAATATGATAGTAGTGATAGATAGTGTTTTGCAATAGTAAGTAAATAACGAAAAGTAAATAGTGGATGTGATCAATGATGGTAATATGGACCGGAGTCTCATGATGTTCACTAGTGATGTCTCTCTCCCAAAAGACGATAAAACAGCTATGTGAGGTAAACAAATTACAGCTGGGCAATTGACAGGACCACGAACGCAAACCAATGCTGATTACATTGCAAGAAAGGTTGAGGTTCAAAGCATGGGCGGTACGCCAAAGTAAGTAGACCGAAATCCATCAATATCTACTACTAATCATCCACCTTGAGATATCTATCCAGAACATCTCGCTGGTATTAAGTTGCGAGTCCCACCCATAGTGTAAACTCAATGCAACAAACAACTGCATTAAAAGAACTTTGCGTAAAGTAAACAATCCTTGCACCCGCGGGCACAAGCACCGTTGTTTTCCCCCTTGTGGCAACAGCACATCCCCTAGACTCATGTTTCTGTCACTCAAGCTAGTCATCGAGGGGCATGAACCCACAATCGAGCATAACGTTCCCTCTTGGAGTCACTACTTACTACTCGGCCAAAGCAATAAATAACAATGGAGAACATGCAAGAATTACTTATGAACTAAAATATAAAAGAGGTAGATCAAATATATTACTCAAGATCAATCTGAACATAATCTCATAATCCATCGGATCCCAGCAAACTCAACATAGCAACAGCATAAGGATTACATAGGTGCCTCGGTCATGTAGGGCAGCTCACGAGGACTAATTAGTGAAGCACAAGAACAGGAGGAGAACATCACATAGCTACTGGTCATGGACTCATGGTCCAAGGGAGACTACTCACAACTCATCCGGGAGGCGTCCATGGTGGTGGAGAGGCTCCCGATGGTGATCCTCCCCTCCGGCAGGGTGCCGGGAAGAGTTCTCCTGGTGCTCCCGATCTTGGAAGCGGCGGCGGCGGCGGAACAGAGATGGGATCGTGTGAAGAAGTCTTGTTTCGAGGGTTTCGGAGAGTCCTTTAAATATATGCCAAAGTAGGGCAATGGGGGGCTCTCGGGGGGCCGAGGCGCCCCCCCGGCGCGGCCCAGGGGGGCGCGCCCACAGGGCGCCTAGAGCCCCTATGCCCCCCCCCCCCCAGGTTGCCCTTCGGACGCAGTGTTGTTTCCGATACGCCGGTTTTTTATATATATTTTCTGAATTTTTTTGGGCAGTTCTCGAAACGTGAAAACCTGAAATACAAAAACAGCCGAAAACAGAAACTGGCACTGGGGTGCACTGGATTAGTAAGTTAGTCCAAATATGATCAAAAGTGTATGGAAGTGTATGAATATCATAGCAATATCACCCAAAAGTGGCATGGAGCAAGCAGAAATTATAGATACGTTTTGGACGTATCAGCATACAAACAACGGAAGCATAACATGTCTGAGTACTGACAGCTACAAATGAAAAAGGCTGAGAAGCCTGACAATCTACAAGACCCTCCCAAGGGCACAAGATCGTAGCTGAGGTAACAAGTTAAACGTCGAAGTCTACGCGGAACCACTAGTGAGACTGAAGTCTCTCTACAAAAACATAAATTAAGCAAACGTGAGTACAAAGGTACTCAGCAAGACTTACATCAGAACTAGCTACATATGCATCAGTATCAACAAAGGGGTGGTGGAGTTTGACTGCAGCAAGCCAGCTTGACTCGGTGGCTATCTTGAACTACGACTGCAAGTAACTCTTTTGAGGTGGCGCACACGAGTCCACATATTCACCAAACAATACACCACTATGGATCTGCTTGCGTCTCCCTACGAGAAGGCCATCCATAGCACTCACACTTGTCTTGAGTATTTCAGAGTATCCACTTTCACTTGTCTATGTACCAAGTAAGCATCCAAGAAGTCCATAACCGCGGACCCGGCTATTCGAATAGATCATGTTAACCCTGCAGGGGTGTACTTCTTCACACATGCTCTCGCCACTTACCGCCATGTACACGTCGTGTATCTCAGCAACCTTCAAGCGGAAGCCTGGCGAGGGTGTCGGCCACGACCTGACTAACCACACAAGACCCTAGTCCTGGTTTATCGCATATTCGGGTTCCATCCGTAAGGAGATCCGGCAGGGGTGTCGCTCACGGCCCCAAACGATGTGCGTAGGGTTCCCAAGACCACCTCGATGGATGGATCTATGCTTGGTACACCGTGCCACGGTGCCTAGTCTGTCCCAAGCCCACCTGTACCGGGTGCCACTTGGTAGACTACTAACACTACCTACAAACATCAGAAACTAGTTGCAACTCCTGGACAGAGATCGAGTTGATTAATAAGTCGAGATGGGCACTTAAGCATTCCAATGCGTGGTAGTAGCTAGTCATTGGACAACTTACATAGAACTCAGTTCCTAAGGACGGTTCCAGTGAGACAACCCACCATGTACTCCTACCTGGCCTCTCACCGCTACCTTTACCAAAACGTGTTCACACACTTAGCTCTCAACAGTAGGACATGTTCATAACTTCCCAATTCATCCCCGATGAATCAGACCTGACACTACTCTAAGAAATAGCAGGCATAACCAGAAAGCATGAATGAGTAGGCACAACATGGCTCAAACAATTCCTACTCATGCTAGTGGGTTTCAACTATTTACTGTGGCAATGGCACGTCATGTAGAGGAAAGGGGTTCAGCTACCGCAACAAAAAGCAGTTCAATCGTTGTTGTCCTAATGCAGTAAAGGAGAGCAGGAGCGAGAGAGTGGGATTGTATCGGAATGCTCAAAGGGGGTTTGCTTGCCTGACACTTCTGAAGATAGCAATGTGTCTTCATCAATGTCATCGGTCACATCGTCGGAACAACATCTACTAAGAGGGAACAAACACCGGCAACAGAGAAAGAACACAATCAATGCAATGCGACAATATGATGCATGATCAAGACATGGCAATATATTGTTGATTGAGCTAATGCAACTAGCAACCATATTAAATGAAGTTGGTTTGAACCAAAGGTTCAAATTCAAACTCCATATGTGGTTATTTAAATAACATTTAATTGATTTGACATGATCAGCAGGTTTAACTTCTTAGTCCGGTCAAACCTGATGTGTGGGGTCCACACGTCAGTGGCTCTGCTAATTAACAGAGTTAAATAGCACTAGTGAATCCTAAACTAAATTAGACAGGGTAGGGCCCACATGTCAATGACTAACTAACTAACTAAAAATTAGTACTAACCTAGCTTAATTAACAGGACGGGCCCCACTTGTCAGCGAGTCAGTGATTAACTAAGGGCGTGGGGCCCATACGTCAGTGACTCTGGGTGGTTAATCCACCGGTCAAACAAGTCAAAAAGCGCGGGTGGCTCATCGCCGGTGGAGCCAGAGACGGCGGAGGGCGTCGGAAAAACGCTACGGGCGGGGGTTTAGCGCGCTGAGGGCACCATGGCATAGCCCTTGCTCGGCCGCATCGAGGGATGCATGCAGCGGCGTCTCCGGTGACCCGAATCGACGGTGGTGATCGAAACGGCGGCGGTCGGAGTTCGGGCAACGACGGCTATGGCGCTACGATGCACGGCAAGGCGAGCTAGTGGCTCCGTTCGTCTCCTGGGAGCAACCCGATCACGAAGATGAGCTCAGGTGAAGGCTACGGTGTTCGTAGCCACGTCGGCGATGAAGCACGGCTCCGGCGAGGTTCGGAGCTCATGGGGATGACGTCTGCGGCGAGAGATGGACCACGGGGTCAGGGGAAAACGGTGGCAGAGCTCGCCGTGGTTGCGACGGGTGTCGAAGAGGGCTCGGGGAGGTCTTGTGGCCGGCGAATCAACGACGGCGAGGACGAAGCAGAGGCGGCGATGGAGGCGACTGGGGCGGCGCCCTGCTGCTCCTGGTGTTGCGTGCATCGACAAGGAGAGGGAGAGCGGAACGACGAAGCTCGGGGACATCTTGGGTGTCGTCGGGACGGCGGTGGCCGTGGTGGTGGCGAGCGGCGGCGATGAACCCGTTCGGGTGGCGAGAGAGAGAGAGAGAGGTCCGGTGGAGAGGATGAGGACGAGGGAGAGTGAGAGAGCGAGGCAGGGAGGTGCGTGGCGTCTCCATGCACACCGGGGGAGCGGTAGGAAGCAGGAGGTGGCACGGCGCGTGGCCAGCGCGCAGCGAGCACGCTCCCCTCTGTTCATATGATCTCCCATGTCCCCCTGTTGGATTAATAAGCCAAACTGGTCGAAGTTGTGTCTAGAAATTCTTTAGTTATATAAGGGAATTGATTGTGGAAGGGAACATAAGGCTCTTTTTACTCCTTTACCCTATGACCTTCTGATCTGAGTCACCTTCTTATTTTTAAAGGGATTAAGAACTAGGATTCTCATTCTATTTATCAGGATCACGTTAATTGTGGATTCAACCCTCAGTTCAGTTCTTCTACCTCCGTGTGTTGATAGTTGGTCTTGGAATCTTGTTATTGTGATGTTGAGTGGTTATGCCACCATTTTGCAGGATCTCTCAAATCTTTCGAGCATTTACAGCCGTTATGCCGTCCGAGTCATCCCAGGTTCCTAAATAGTCTGATGTAATTGCAAATCCCTTCTTCCTGTTCCCGATGCTCCTTTGGGCCAGATTAACCACACTAACCAGTGTGTTGAGGTACTCTGTTACCACGACACATATGTTGGAGTTATTATTATGACCCTAGGTGTCCTAGAGTATCACCTAGTAATCTAGCCATGTATTGTGTTCCTAGTGTGATCATTCTGGCCATCATTCTGGAAGGCATCCCGTGATGCCATTTAGTAGTAGGCATTCTACTCCTGGGTTCTTGGACCCAAGATTCATTCTACTTACTTCATATTGATAGTGTTTGCTCGTACCTTTAGGATATTAGTTACCTTGTGATAGTCTTCAAGGTTCGTGGTGAATCGTTCTTCCAATACCATGAACCGTTATGGTAGAAGTTCTTCTGAACCAAAAGGTCACAACCAGAGTGCTCTTGATGATTTCTCCATTCCACATTGTGACTCTGCCAATTCTATCTTTCTGCATGGGTTATCCGGAAGGATTATGTTGAAAGTTCGACATGCTAGTCTATGCATCCACAACTCAGAAAGTTATATGTTCCTTTGAGTTGTCCCTTTTAGTTATATTATGCCTCATCTATCAGTTCATAGTCAGGAGTAGTTGTGCACTCGTGTTCATCGATGCCTTTTACTCTTGTGGTCCGTCAAGCCATTCTATTCTGGAATGACTAGGAGAAACAAACTCCAGTACCTTATCCATATCCAGGATTGGGTCAAAGAAGTTGTACTTCGCAGATGAAGAATGCTAATCCAGCTTCTAATCTGTTCTATCCTGGAGTATTACCATCCTTATATCAAGAATGTCATGGGAATTGCATAACCTCCTATGAACTTTTGATAAGGTGATACTTCTCGCCATCATAGTTTATTCCTCGGACTCCGTGTTATTGTAACCGGAATGCTGACAAGTGAATTGTGATGTGTGAAATCAATACTCCTAGCAACCTCGTTGCTTGGTAGTTAAAGGACAACAATCTCATTCTTAGCATGTTGGTTACTGAATCACCATTCTAAGATTGATCGTGCTACTAGTCCATCTTTCCTGGTGCACTCCTTGATCAGTGAGTTAGGATTGTGTCAATCCCTCGCTCAGTTGATCATATCGTCTTGCCCTGAAAAGCAAGACTGATCTCGAGCTTAGTAACATAGCGGTGGTCGGTGATTTTCCGAATATCTTCTCGGAAGTATTACCAGGTTGCTCCCTGACCGTTATGTTGAGCTCGTGATCAAGTGGGTTTCTCTCTAAACCACCCTTTCTCCAAGAATTTGTGTTGGATACCCTGAGCTAGCTAGTTAATCTAAAACACAACTTGGAGAGTTGGAAGATGAAAGCTTGCCCACCTAGTTCATTGCCAAAGGGATATCCTTGTGTTTGTGTGTTTGTTGAGGGAAGATGATATCTTCCTCGATTGATCCTCGTGGTCAGTTGTTGGATCCATCGTCTTATCAAAACTTTTATTTGAGTGTGGGCTATCGTTAAGTCAAATCAGAACCAACGATAGTCGTAATGTTGTCTTACTCGTGGTTGATCCATCGAGCATACATCGTTACATCTATTGGTCTGACCAATGCTATCACCTTGTTCACATAGTTATTGAATTCCATCTATATGGAAACCGGGATGAATTATTGTTGATCCCATCAAAGAACATCCTTATCTTCTCCATAATCTTGTAGGACATTAAGCTAGTATTGGAAACTTTGTAAGCATTGCCTTCGTGTCCTGTTCATGAGGTATATGTTGAATGAGAGAAGGGACTTTCCCTAATTCATGTGTAATTGATGTAAGTTGCCGCCATGAATTCGAGAAAGTTAGTTTTGCTTCCTCTGGTATCATCCCAAGTCAGTCCTGCACGTGCGAAGTATACTATGGCTTGAGAGATTAGCTACCTCCATTCCATTGGTATTTCCTAGCACACCAAGCCACTGATTGATTTGTTCAAAGAGAAGAAGTTCATGCGCTAATCCCGAAGGGCCCGGACGGACATGCACAAGACTTTGTTATCTCCAATGACGATTCCCAATCTGAACTCGGTGGTATTTTATCATAAGACTACTATGTGGTCATGCTTGTCTGGGACAACGTGTCCACAGGTACGTAGCAAAACTAGCTCATGTTTTGGAGCTTGCTATCGTAGTTCACTCCCCAAGAATATCGCAACGCCGTCTCGTCGATTTGTGTTGCAAACTTTCATTTTTCTTTCTTGACTAGATGAGTCTGGAATATCCTGACACCAACCGGAACTGAATCTCAGGCAGATATGATGGTTGGAGCCTTTTCCAAGAACTATAATATTGGTCTCTCGATAATCGGTAAAGTGGATGTCGTGGCCAACACACCCAGCCGGAAGACCTATTGTTGTAGTATCTTGATTGAAGAAGTTGGCCACCTCCCCACAAGGACTTCGTAGGAATTACTCCCTAGTTGTTCCTTATGGATATTTGTGCTCCTGAAGTCCGACCTATTACTTGACGTTCTAGATACCTAACCATTTTAATAAATGGGTTGCGCTAGCACATCAAGGAGAACATTAGAATCAGAGTGCTAAATGTCTCTCGGTCGATCATCCAGATTTTGCCCCTTGACTCCGCTAAGGTGAAATCTGAGAAGGTGTTATCTTCCTTTGCATCTGCATCGTCCATCGCTATTCATCATGGTCGTATGTTGTGTTGTCAGCACCATTGGCACGGTTAATGGTAAAACCTTGATGATGATGGAAATGCTCAAGTTCTTGAGAGCATGCACAAGCACTAGGCATTATCACTGGCACTAACCGGGATTGCTCCCAGTGTTCTTGGTTATTCTATAACCTCTCAAAGAGTAGATTCACTCTCTACTATTGGGTTTCTTCCCAGTTACCAGGATCATTCCCAGCATTTGCATTTTGTTCCCAGCTTGCACCGCCAATGTGCCATTTTAACATGGGTTCCATCCATTTTCGATGATAAGCAGAATTATCCCTTGTGTTGTCTTCGACAAGGTAGTCCACATCATCCATTCTGGCCGGAGAATGTCATTCTTTAGGACTTCGTCAAACGATCGATTGTGGTTTGCCTTAGGCTGGTATAGAGAGTTTCAATGATCTCTATATCAAAACTAATTCTTTTTGCCACTTAAGGGAATAATTCTACGATTCACCCTCTCTAAGGTGCCCCGTCTGGTGACATCGATCACCATCTTTTTAAATGTGGAATTTTTCCTACCAAGTGAACCTTCATCGTTTGTTTCCTTCCATCCTTTTGGATGTGTGTTCCGTGTCTCAGCTCAAGAGATGTTTCAACGTCTCACTCCATGAGTTGATCTTGAGTTGCTCAATCTTTCCGAAGATCAAGTATTGTAGAGTTTCTTTCATCGTCACTGTGTTGGACAAAGACCTCGAAAGCAAGGATGTTAAGAACAACATCATGCAAGCAATCAACATTCATATGAAGGACAATTGGATCATGAAGATTGTGTTAGTTAGTGTCCCCTCTGATTTCTTATCTCACGTCCTAAATCTCGGGACGAGATTCTTGTTTAGTGGGGGTGAGTTGTCACAGCCCTAGATCAGTCCTTGCTTGTCTTTGCTTGGTCTTCTTGTGCATCATGTTTAATTTTCTCAGAAACTTGGAAATGGGGATGTTCAAACCCTAGCACCAAATGAGTTCAACTAGGGTCAAGAATAAAATCATTTCCAATGACCAATATGCCTTCATCAATGTTTGATAATTTTGGCAAGGCTTTGAGACCAAACCAAAATTAGTGAACATTTTTGTGGAATATTTTGGGCACTGAATTAAATCATACTTTGCATTTGGGCATTTAAATATTATATATTATTTTAGATGTCCAAATATTCATGAACTGAAATGTTGGCTCTTGGAAATAATCCAAACAGTGGCCACAAGCAGTCTCATAATTTTTTTTTGAAAATGCTCTAGCATTTTTACTAAAGCCAAAACAAATATCAAAAATAGAAAACAGTAATAGTTTTAGAAAAAGAAAGAGAGAGAGACTCACCTGGGCCTTACCTGGATTTTCTGTAGCGGCCCAGCCAGCAGACAGCCCAGCCTAACCGCCAGGAGCTTCTTCAAGCTCCTGCCAGTAGGAGCTGTTGCGTGCCCGCAGCACAGCCGGCCGCGGCCACGTCTCCCCACCACCTCCTGCTTCCTCCCCTCATCTTGATCCGCGCCAGAGAAGCCCCACGACCCCCTGCACCTCTTCCCCTCTTCCCCTGTACCCCTTCCCCTCCCCTGGCTCTCTCCCTCTCTCCACCGAGCGGGCTCGTCGCCGCCGCTCGCAACCACCGCAGCCACAGCCACCGCCTCGCCTCCCTGAGCTGGCCAGGAGCTCCGCCGCAACAGCTAAGACCTCCTCATCGAGCCAAGTGACGCCGGACGCCTCGAAGTGCCACCCCCAATGCCTTCTTCAACCTCGGGTGCCGCCATTCGTCGTCGTCGATTCGCTCTGGCCAAGCCGTCCTCGAGCCCGTTTCGACGCCCCCTGCACGCGCTGTGAGCCCCCAAGCCATTTCCCCCTTCTCCCATGGTCGTGTTTGCCCTCTAGGACATAGCCCCGTCGTGGCCGAACTCCGGCCGCCGCTGACCTTGTCGCCGTCGTGGCCACCACCGCCTCCACCCACTTTTTAGCGCGTCATCACACTCACCTTGCTCCCAGGAGCCGAGCGCAACCATCAGTTAGCCCTGTCGTGCAGCCTAGCGCCAAACCCGAGCACACCCGATCGTCGGCCGTCGCCTCGAGCTCGTTTCCGACGAACTCCGGCCGCCCCAGCAACTGTCGCTTGCCGCAACGGATGCGCGGGAACGTGGGCTTCGCGTAGATAGTCTCCGCGGTTATTTTGGTCGCCAGAGGGCGATTTCCGAGCACAACCGCCGTATTGGTCTCGTCAGCGGCGAGTCGCCGGCAGGTTTGACCTTCCTCTTTGACCAGTTTGACCCCCCTGGGTCAATGACATGTGGGGCCGGTGTTGGACTAAATTAGCTTAGGTTGTTTTTAACTGCTAATTGTTGTCCTTAGTGTAATGTGCTACTTACAGGTGGGGCCAGCCCCTGTTAAATTAGTTTAGTTTAAACCTAAACTTAATTAAGCCTTGAGATACTAACATGTGGGCCAGCCTCTGGGTTAATTAAGTTAGTTAGCTAATTAGCACTAACAGCCTCTGTTAACTGGCTGTGCCACTAACATGTGGGTCCCAGCCGTCAGGTTTGACCTGGACTGACCCTTTGACCTGCTGACACCAGAGTGACGTCATGCTGACGAAGTAAGTATTTTCTGGAATTTAAAACAAATCAGAAATGATTTATTTATTTCTGAAAATAGCCAAAACTTCTAAAAATCACAGAAAATAATCTATAACTCCAATGAAAATAATTTATATATGAAAAATGATCAGATAAATTCAAGGAATGTGTTTATGGCATTTTCTTGCATGTTTGAACTGGTTAAACCTGCTGATCAGGTCATATCAACTAAATGACATTTAAATAATCACATATGGAGTTTGAATTTGAACCTTTGGTTCAAACCAACTTCATTTAATATGGTTGCTAGTTGCATTAGCCCAATCAACAGCATATTGCCATGTCATGCTCATGCATCATATTGTCGCATTGCATTGATTGTGTTCTCTCTTGTTTGCCGGTGTTTGTCCCCTCTCAGTAGATGCTGTTCCGATGATGTGATCGATGACACTGATGTAGACACAGTGCTATCTTCAGAAGTGCCAGGCAAGCAAACCCCATTGAGCATTCCGATACAATCCCACTCTCTCGCTCTTGCTCCCTTTTACTGCATTAGGACAACAACGCTTCAACTGTTACCTGCTGCGGTAGTTGAACCCCTTTCCTTTGCATGACCTGTCGTTGCCACAGTAAATTGTTGAAACCCACTAGCATGAGTAGGAGTTGTTAGAGCAATGTTGTGCCTACTCATTCATGCTTTCTGGTTATGCCTGCTATTGCTTAGAGTTATGTGAGGACTGATTCATCGGGGATGAATTGGAATGGTGATGAACATGTCATACTGTGTGTGAGCTAAGTGTGTGAACACATTTTGGTAAAGGTAGCGATGAGAGGCCATGTAGGAGTATATGGTGGGTTGTCTCATTGCAGCCGTCCTCAGGAACTGAGTTCTGTGTTGCTTGATCCATGAACAGCTACTACCACACGTTGGGCCCTGAAATATGACCACGCTCGATTTATTGACTGCCCATGTCCTCTGTCCAGGAGTTGCAACTAGTTTCTGGTGTTTGTAGTTTACTGGAGGTCGTGCGCAGCGCTGACCCTCGGGGTGGGCTGTGACGCGGCAGGTACGTGGCACGGTGTACCGGTCGCCCGTTTGGTGACGCGAGAACCCTGTACACATCGTTTGGGGCCGTGGGCGACACCCCGGTCGGATCTCCCCACGGATGGAACCCAAATAGGTGATAAACCTGGACTAGAGACTTGAGTGGTTGGTTAGGTCGTGGTCTACACCCACTTCGGTTTTCGCTTGAAGTCTGTCGAGCACATGTCGAGTGCAGACGCTAAGTGGTGGAAACACGTGTGAAGAAGTACACCCCTGCAGGGTTATATATGATCTATTGGAATAGCCGTGTCCGCGGAAATGGACTTCTGGGTTACCTGTACAGTTCATAGACAAGTGAAAGTGGATACTCTAAAACGCGCACGATAAGCGTGAGTGCTATGGATGGCCTTCTTATAGGGAGACGGGAGCGGATCCATAGTGGTGTATTGATTGGTGAATATGTGGACTCGTGTGCGCCACCTCAAAATAGTTACTCGCAGTTGTAGTTCAGGATAGCCACCGAGTCAAAGTTGGATTGCTGCAGTCAAACTCCACCACCCCTTTGTTGATACTGATGCATATGTAGCTAGTTCTGATGTAAGTCTTGCTGAGTACCTTTGTACTCACGTTTGCTTAATTTATGTTTTTGCAGAGAGACTCCAGTCTCACTAGTGGTTCCGTGTGGACTTCGACGTTTAGCTTGTTACCTCAGCTACGATCTTGTACCCTTGGGATGGTCTTGTAGATATATAGGCTTCTCAGCCTTTTTCATTTGTAGTTGTCTGTACTCAGACATGTTATGCTTCCGTTGCCTGTATGCTCTGTATATTGGGTCATGTGACTTCTGTTTGTAATAAATTTTATGATGGCTCTTCTGGGCCTTATCTATATGAGTTGTTGAGTTATGTTGTGATGCCATGTTGTACAGCACGTACTTGCATGTTATGCATACGTGTAATGTGTATTGCTAAGTGTGGGATCCGACACCTAGTTGTTTACCCTTGGTAGCCTATCTTACAGGGAAATGTCTCCTAGTGCTTCCACTGAGCCTTGGTAGCTTGCTACTGCTCCGGAACACTTAGGCTAGCCGGCATGTGTCCTTCTTCGTTCATGTGTCTGTCCCTTAGGGGAAATGTCACGCGTTGTTTCTTTAAGTCCTTGTAGCTTGCTACGACTTGGGTTCATACATTGATGACCGACACGTTCGTTGCTGGGTCATGTATGCATGTCTCTGTAATGTAGAGCCACTTTTGGTTTATAACTAGTCATGTCGGCCCGGGTTCTCTGTCATATGGATGCTAGCGACACTATCATATACGTGTGCCAAAATGCGCAAACGGTCTCGGGCCAGGTAAGGTGGCACCCGTGGGGATACCGTGCATGAGGCCGCAAAGTGATATGATGTGTTACAGGCTAGACCTGTGTGACTTGGGATCGGGGTCCTGACAGCTTTGGTATCAGAGCTTGACTGCCTATAGGATTAGTAAGCCAAACTGGTCGCAGTCGTGTCTAGAAATTCTTTAGTTATATAAGGGAATGTATTGTGGAAGGGAACGTCAGGCTCTTTATACTCCTTTACCCTATGATCTTCTGATCTGAGTCACCTTCTTATTTCTATGGGGATTAAGAACTAGGATTCTCATTCTATTTATCAGGATCACGTTAATTGAGGATTCAACCCTCAGTTCAGTTCTTCTACCTCCGTGTGTTGATAGTTGGTCTCGGAATCTTGTTATTGTGATGTTGAGTGGTTATGCCACCATTTTGCAGGATCTCTCAAATCATTCGAGCATTTATAGCCGTTATGTTGTTCGAGTCATCCTAGGATCCTAAATAGTCTAATGTAATTGCAAATCCCTTCTTCCTGTTCCCGATGCTCCTTTGGGCCAGATTAACCACACTAACCAGTGTGTTGAGGTACTCTGTTACCATGACACATATGTTGGTGTTATTATTATGACCCTAGGTGTCCTAGAGTATCACCTAGTAATCTAGCCATGTATTGTGTTCCCAGTGTGATCATTCTGGCCATCATTCTCGAAAGCATCCCGTGATGCCATTTAGTAGTAGGCATTCTACTCCTGGGTTCTTGGACCCAAGATTTATTCTACTTACTTCATGTTGATAGTGTTTGCTCGTACCTTTAGGATATTAGTAACCTTGTGATAGTCTTCGAGGTTCGTGGTGAATCGTTCTTCCAATACCATGAACCGTTATGGCAGAAGTTCTTCTGAACCAAAAGGTCACAACCAGAGTGCTCTTGATGAGTTCTCCATTCCACATTGTGACTCTGCCAATTCTATCTTTCTGCATGGGTTATCCGGAAGGATTATGTTGAAAGTTCGACATGCTAGTCTATGCATCCACAACTCAAAAAGTTATATGTTCCTTTGAGTTGTCCCTTTTAGTTATATTATGCCTCGTCTATCAGTTGATAGTCAGGAGTAGTTGTGCACTCGTTCGTTTTCATCGACGCCTTTTACTCTTGTGGTCCGTCAAGCCATTCTATTCTGGAATGACTAGGAGAAACAAACTCTAGTACCTTATCCATATCCAGGATTGGGTCAAAGAAATTGTACTTCGCAGATGAAGAATGCTAATCCAGCTTCTAATCTGTTCTATCCTGGAGTATTACCATCCTTATGTCAAGAATGTCATGGGAATTGCATAACCTCCTATGAACTTTTGATAAGGTGATACTTCTCGCCATCATCGTTTATTCCTCGGACTCCGTGTTATTGTAACCGGAATGCTGACAAGTGAATTGTGATGTGTGAAATCAATACTCCTAGCAACCTCGTTACTTGGTAGTTAAAGGACAACAATCTCATTCTTAGCGTGTTGGTTACTAAGTCACCATTCTAAGATTGATCGTGCTACTAGTCCATCTTTCCTAGTGCACTCCTTGATCAGTGAGTTAGGATTGTGTCAATCCCTCGCTCAGTTGATCATATCGTCTTGCCCTGAAAAGCAAGACTGATCTCGAGCTTAGTACCATAGCGGTGGTCCGTGATTTTCCGAATATCTTCTCGGAAGTATTACCAGGTTGCTCCCTGACCGTTATGTTCAGCTCGTGATCAAGCGGGTTTCTCTCTAAACCACCCTTTCTCCAAGAATTTGTGTTGGATACCCTGAGCTAGCTGGTTAAGCTAAACGACAACTTGGAGAGTTGGAAGATGAAAGGTTGCCCACCTAGTTCATTGCCAAAGGGATATCCTTGTGTTTGTATGTTTGTTGACGGAAGATGATATCTTCCTCGATTGATCCTCGTGGTCAGTTGTTGGATCCATCGTCTTATCAAAACTTTGATTTGAGTGTGGGCTATCGTTAAGTCAAATCAGAACCAACGATAGTCGTAATGTTGTCTTACTCGTGGTTGATACCTCGAGCATACATCGTTACATCTATTGGTCTGACCAATGCTATCACCTTGTTCACATAGTTATTGAATGCCATCTATATGGAAACCGGAATGAATTATTGTTGAGCTCATCAACAAACATCCTTATCTTCTCGATTATCTTGTAGGACATTAAGCTAGTATTGGAAACTTTGTATGCATTGCCTTCGTGTCCTGTTCATGAGGTATATGTTGGATGAGAGAAGAGACTTTCCCTAATTCATGTGTAATTGATGTAAGTTGCCACCGTGAATTCGAGAAAGTTAGTTTTGCTTCCTCTGGAATCATCCCAAGTCAGTCATGCACGTGCGAAGTATACTATGGCTTGAGAGATTAGCTACCTCCATTCCATTGGTATTTCCTAGCACACCAAGCCAATGATTGATTTTTTTCAAAGAAAAGAAGTTCATGCGCTAATCCCGAAGGGCCCGGGCGGACATGCACAAGACTTCGTTATCTCCAATGATGATTCCCAATCTGAACTCGGTGGTATTTTATCATAAGACTACTATGTGGTCATGCTTGTCTAGGACAACGTGTCCACGGGTACGTAGTAGAACTAGCTCATGTTTTGGAGCTTGCTATCGTAGTTCACTCCCCGAGAATCTCGCAACACCGTCTCGTCGATTTGTGTTGCAAACTTTCATTTTTCTTTCTAGACTCGATGAGTCTGTAATATCCTGACACCAACCAGAACTGAATCTCAGGCAGATATGATGGTTGGAGCCTTTTCCAAGAACTATAATATTGGTCTCTCGATAACCGGTAAAGTGGATGTCGTGGCCAACACACCCAGCCGGAAGACCTATTGTTGTAGTATCTTGATTGAAGAAGTTAGCCACCTCCCCACAAGGACTTCGTAGGAGTTACTCCCTAGTTGTTCCTTATGGATTTTTGTGCTCCTGAAGTCCGACCTTTTACTTGACGTTCTTGGTACCAAACCATTTTAATAAATGGGTTGCGCTAGCACATCAAGGAGAACATTAGAAGCAGAGTGCTAAATGTCTCTCGGTCGATCATCCAGATTTTGCCCCTTGACTCCGCTAAGGTGAAATCTGAGAAGGTGTTATCTTCCTTTGCATCTGCATCGTTTATCGCTATTCATCATGGTCGTATGTTGTGTTGTCAGCACCATTGGCACGGTTAATGGTAAAACCTTGATGATGATGGAAATGCTCTAGTTCTTGAGAGCACGCACAAGCACTAGGCGTTATCACTGGCACTAACCGGGATTTATCCTAGTGTTCTTGGTTATGCTATAACCTCTCAAAGAGTAGATTCACTCTCTACTGTTGGGTTTTTTCCCAGTTACCAGGATCATTCCCAGCATTTGCATTTTGTTCCCAGCTTGCACCGCTAATGTGCCATTTTACCATGGGTTCCATCCATTTCCGATGGTAAGCAGAATCATCCCTTGTGTTGTCTTCAACAAGGTAGTCCACACCATCCATTCTGGCCTGAGAATGTCATTCTTTCGGACTCCGTCAAACGATCGATTGTGGTTTGCCTGAGGCTAGTATAGAGAGTTTCAATGATCTCTATATCAAAAGTAATTCTTTTTGCCACTTAAGGGAATAATTCTACGAGTCACCCTCTCTAAGGTGCCCCGTCTGGTGACATCGATCACCATCTTTTTAAATGTGGAATTTTTCCTACCAAGTGAACCTTCATCGTTTGTTTCCCTCCATCCTTTTGGATGTGTGTTCCGTGTCTCAGCTCAAGAGATGTTTCAACATCTCAATCCATGAGTTGATCTTGAGTTGCTCGATCTTTCAGAAGATCAAGTACTGTAGAGTTTCTTTCGTCGTCACTGTGTTGGACAAAGACCTCGAAAGCAAGGATGTCAAGAACAACATGATGCAACAATCAACATTCATATGAAGGACACTTTGATCATGAAGATTGTGTTAGTTACTGTCCCTTCTGATTTCTTATCTCACGTCCTGAATCTCGAGACGAGATTCTTGTTTAGTGGGGGTGAGTTGTCACGGCCCTAGATCAGTCCTTGCTTGTCTTTGCTTGGTCTTCTTGTGCATCATGTTTAATTTTATCAGAAACTTGGAGATGGGGATGTTCAAACCCTAGCACCAAATGAATTCAACTAGGGTCAAGAATAAAATTATTTCCAATGACCAAAATGTCTTCATCAATGTTTGATAATTTTGGCAAGGCTTTGAGACCAAACCAAAATTAGTGAACATTTTTGTGGAATATTTTGGGCACTGAATTAAATCATACCTTATTTGCATTTGGGCATTTAAATGTTGTATATTATTTTAGATGTCCAAATATTCATGAACTGAAATGTTGGTTGTTGGAAATAATCCAAACAATGGCCAGAAACAGTCTCGTGATTTTTTTTGAAAATGCTTTGGCATTTTTACTAAAGCCAAAACAAATATCAAAAATAGAAAACCGTAATAGTTTTAGAAAAAGAAAGAGAGAGAGACTCACCTCGGCCTTACCTGGATTTTCTATAGCGGCCCAGCCAGCAGATAGCGCAGCCCAACCGCCAGGAGCTTCTTCAAGCTCCTGCCAGTAGGAGCTGCTGCATGCCCGCAGCACAGCCGGCCGCGGCCACGTCTCCCCGCCACCTCCTGCTTCCTCCCTTCGTCCTGATCCGCGCCAGAGAAGCCCCACGACCCCCTGCACCTCTTCCCCTCTTCCCCTGTACCTCCACCGAGCAGGCTCTTCGCCGCCGCTCGCAACCACCACAGCCACAGCCACCACCTCGCCTCTCTGAGCTGGCCAGGAGCTCCGCCGCAACGTCTAAGGCCTCCTCATCGAGCCAAGCGACGCCGGACGCCTCGAAGTGCCACCCCCGATGCTTTCTTCAACCTCGGGTGCCGTCGATTCGCTCCGGCCAAGCCGTCTGCGAGCCCGTTTCGACGCCCCCTGCACGCGTTGTGAGCCCCCGACCTGTTTCCCCCTTCGCCCATGGACGTGTTTGACCTCTAGGCCATAGCCCCGTCGTGGCCGAACTCCGGCCGCCGCTGACATTGTCGCCATCGTGGCCACAACCGCCTCCGCCCACTTTTGAGCGCGTCATCGCACTCACCTTGCTCCCAGGAGCCGAGCGTAACCATCTGTTAGCCCAGTCGTGCAGCCTAGCGCCAAACCCGAGCACACCCAATCGCCGCCGCCGCCACAAGCTCGTTTCCGACGAACTCTAGCCGCCCCAGCAACTGCTGCTTGCCGCAACGAATGAGCGGGAACATGGGCTTCGCGTAGATAGTCTCCCCGGTCATTTTGGTCGACGGAGGGCGATTTCCGAGCACAACCGCCGTCTTGGTCTTGCCGGCAGGTTTGACCTTCCTCTTTGACCAGTTTGACCCCCCTCGGTCAATGGCATGTGGGGTCGGCGTTGGACTAAATTAGCTTAGGTTGTTTTTAACTGCTAATTGTTGTCCTTAGTGTAATGTGCTACTGACAGGTGGGGCCAGCCCCTGTTAAATTAGTTTAGTTTAAACCTAAACTTAATTAAGCCTTGAGATACTAACATGTGGGCCAGCCTCTGGGTTAATTAAGTTAGTTAGCTAATTAGCACTAACAGCCTCTGTTAACTGGCTGTGCCACTAACATGTGGGTCCCAGCCGTCAGGTTTGACCTGGACTGACCCTTTGACCTGATGACACCAGAGTGACATCATGCTAACGAAGTAAGTATTTTCTGGAATTTAAAACAAATCAGAAATGATTTATTTATTTTAGAAAATAGCCAAAACTTCTAAAAATCACAGAAAATAATCTATAACTCCAATGAAAATAATTTATATATGAAAAATGATCAGAAAAATTCAAGGAATCTGTTTATGGCATTTTCATGCATGTTTGAACAGGTTAAACCTGCTGATCAGGTCATATCAACTAAATGACATTTAAATAATCACATATGGAGTTTGAATTTGAACCTTTGGTTCAAACCAACTTCATTTAATATGGTTGCTAGTTGCATTAGCCCAATCAACAGCATATTTCCATGTCAAGATCATGCATCATATTGTCGCATTGCATTGATTGTGTTCTCTCTTGTTTGCTGGTGTTTGTCCCCTCTCAGTAGATGTTGTTCCGACGATGTGATCGATGACACTGATGAAGACAAAGTGCTATCTTCAGAAGTTCCAGGCAAGCAAACCCCATTGAGCATTCCGATACAATCCCACTCTCTCGCTCTTGCTCCCTTTTACTGCATTAGGACAATGATGCTTCAACTGTTACCTGCTGCGGTAGTTGAACCCCTTTCCTCTGCATGACCTGTCATTGCCACAGTAAATAGTTTAAACCCACTAGCATGAGTAGGATTTGTTTGAGCCATGTTGTGCCTACTCATTCATGCTTTCAGGTTATGCCAGCTATTGCTTAGAGTTACGTCAGGTCTGATTCATCGGGGATGAATTGGAATGGTGATGAACATGTCCTATTGTGTGTGAGCTAAGTGTGTGAACATGTTTTGGTAAAGGTAGCGATGAGAGGCCATGTAGGAGTACATGGTGGGTTGTCTCATTGTAGCCATCCTCAGGAACTGAGTTCTGTGTTGGTTGATCCATGAACAGCTACTACCACACGTTGGGCCTTGAAATATGACCCCGCTCGACTTATTGACTGCCCATGTCCTCTGTCCAGGAGTTGCAACTAGTTTCTGGTGTTTGTAGTTTACTGGAGGTCGTGCGCAGCGCTGACCCTCGGGGTGGGCTGTGACGCGGCAGGTACGTGGCACGGTGTACCGGTCGCCCGTTTGGTGACGCGGGAACCCTGTACACATCGTTTGGGGTCGTGAGCGACACCCTGGCCGGATCTCCCCACGGATGGAACCCAAATAGGCGATAAACCTGGACTAGAGACTTGAGTGGTTGGTTAGGTCGTGGTCTACTCCCACGTCGGTTTTTGCTTGAAGTTTGTCGAGCACATGTCGTGTGCAGACGCTAAGTGGTGGAAACACATGTGAAGAAGTACACCCCTACAGGGTTATATATGATCTATTGGAATAGCCGTATCCGCGGAAATGGACTTCTGGGTTACCTGTACAGTTCATAGACAAGTGAAAGTAGATACTCTAAAACGCGCAAGATAAGCGTGAGTGCTATGGATGGCCTTCTCGTAGGGAGACGGGAGCGGATCCATAATGGTGTATTGATTGGTGAATATGTGGACTCGTGTGTGCCACCTCAAAAGAGTTACTCGCAGTTGTAGTTCAGGATAGCCACGGAGTCAAAGCTGGCTTGCTGCAGTCAAACTCCACCACCCCTTTGTTGATACTCATGCATATGTAGCTAGTTCTGACGTAAGTCTTGCTGAGTACCTTTGTACTCACGTTTGCTTAATTTATGTTTTTGCAGAGAGACTCCAGTCTCACTAGTGGTTCAGTGTGGACTTCGACGTTTAGCTTGTTACCTCAGCTACGATCTCGTACCCTTGGGAGGGTCTTGTAGATAGATAGGCTTCTCAGCCTTTTTCATTTGTAGTTGTCTGTACTCAGACATGTTATGCTTCTGTTGCCTATATGCTCTGTATGTTGGGCCAGGTGACCTCTGTTTGTAATAAATGTTATGATGGCTCTTCTGGGCCTTATCTATATGAGTTGTTGAGTTATGTTGTGATGCCATGTTGTATAGAACATACTTGCATGTTATGCGTACGTGTAATGTGTATTGCTATGTGTGGGATCCGACACCTAGTTGTTTACCCTTGGTAGCCTATCTTACAGGGAAATGTCTCCTAGTGCTTCCACTAAGCCTTGGTAGCTTGCTACTGCACCGGAACACTTAGGCTGGCCGGCATGTGTCCTTCTTCGTTCCTGTGTCTGTCCCTTAGGGGAAATGTCACGCGTTGTTCCTTTAAGTCCTTGTAGCTTGCTACGACTCTGGTTCATACGTTGATGACCAACACATTCGTTGCTGGGTCATGTATGCCTGTCTCTGTAATTTAGTGCCACTTTTGGTTTATAACTAGTCATGTCGGCCCGGGTTCTCTGTCATATGGATGATAGCGACACTATCATATACGTGTGCCAATATGCGCAAACGGTCCCGGGCCAGGATACCGTGCGTGAGGCCGCAAAGTGATATGATGTGTTACAGGCTAGACCTGTGTGACTTAGGATCGGGGTCCTGACAGTTTGAGAGGAGATGGTGCTGGTGAAGATGTTGATGAGATAGCCCTCCCCAAGATGGGAGAGTTGTTGGTGATGACGACGGTGATGATTTCCCCCTCCCCGAGGAAAGTATCCCCGACAGAACAGCTCTGCCGGAGCCCTAGATTGGTTTCCGCCAAGGTTCCGCCTCGAGACGGCGACGTCTGGTCCCAAAAGCCTCCTTCTGATTTTTCTAGGTCAAAACACCTCATATAGGAGAAGATGGGCATCGGGGGGCCTTCAGGGGGCCCACGAGGCAGGGGGCGCACCCAGGGAGATGGGGCGCGCCCCCGACCCTCGTAGATAGGTGGTGGCCCCCCTGTAAACCTTCTTTTGCCAGTTATTTTTTATATTTTTTGAAACGGTGTCTTGTGAAGTTTCGGAGCTTTTTGAATTGTGTAGAATAGGTTTCCAGAGTTCGCTTCTTTTCCAGCCCAGAATTCCAGCTGCCGGCATTCTCCCTCTTCATGTAAACCTTGTAAAATAAGAGAGAAAAGGCATAAGTATTGTGACATAATGTTTAATAACAGCCCATAATGCAATAAATATCAACATAAAAGCATGATGCAAAATGGACGTATCATAGGTCACTTTACAAGCTTGTTGCAAACACCACAAGGCATATCATGAAAAGTGGATTGCACCACAGCAAATATGGCATGATTATGCTTCTAAAACATATTGACATGTAGCTCAAACAAAAATCACACATAAAGATAAGAAAAAGACAAATCAACATCTCAAACAAATTTCAGCACTTAACAGCCACATGCACTTTTACAACAGAGATATTCATGGCATAATGCACTCCAACATGTATGAAAATGCAGCCATCATGTAGAGCATAACACAACTAACATTTTGATATATCATATGTCTCATTTGGATAAACATGCACAAAGTTATTAACCACACAAGAATGCATCGTGAGAACATTTTCCAGGGACTTAGTGAAAAACATAACCTCGGGGTGACTAGGCGGACACTGTTCGGGTGCGGGTGGACATGTCCGCGAGACAGGGGCGTGCCTAGAGAGGGGGGCGCGCCCCCACCCTCGTGGACAGCAGGTGGCCCCCCTCGTGATCTTCTTTCGCCAGATATTTTTTATATTTTCTAAAACTGAGTTCTGTGAAGTTTTGGGGCTTTTGGAGTTGTGCAGAATAGGTTTCCAGAGTTTGCTCCTTTTCCAGCCTAGAATTCCAGCTGCCGGCATTCTCCCTCTTCATGTAAACCTTGTAAAATAAGAGAAAAAAGGCATAAGTATTGTGACAAAACATGTAATAACAGCCCATAATGCAATAAATATCAACATATAAGCAGGATACAAAATGGACGTATCAACTCCCCCAAGCTTAGACCTCGCTTGTCCTCAAGCGAAAGCCGATATCGAAAAAGATGCCCACATGTTTAGAGATAGAGGTGTCGATAAAAATAAAATACGGACATGAGGGCATCATGATCATTCTCATAACAGCAACACTAATCATGACCAAAGTGAGGGAATCAAGCCCTTGACTCAACACTAATCTTTATTATATAGCTCACGGACTCGATTACAAAGGGTAAAGATCATAAAGCAAAAACTCACAACTAGATCATACTAACTTTATCTTACTAGATCAAGATACTATCAAAAAGATCGAACTAAGAAAAACGGTAAAGATAGGAGTGATGGTGATACGATACCGGGGCACCTCCCCCAAGCTTGGAAGTTGCCAAGGGGAGTGCCCATACCCATATGATTATGTCTCCTTCTTTGGAGGTGGTGATGATGGAGTTGAAAGTAGTGACGCCGGATCATCATATATCGAGCGTAGGGATCCTCCAACTTGTGGATAATACCTTTGAGTGCAGCTATATCTCCTTCAACAAAATATTTTCACTTGTGAGATACTTGTTTTGAATTTGAGCTAACTCAATCATCTTGAAAGCTTCAATCTCAGTTGAGGTAAAGAGGTTGGAAAGAGGTTGATGGATGTCTTCTTCTCCATTGCCGGAGCCTGATCTTCCACCTCCTTCCTGATCCTCTTCTCCTTGTTGGTCTCCTCGGGTCCTTCCCTCTTCAAATCTATCTTCATTAGCCAAGCATCATTGCCTTCATTGTTGGAGGAAGGAGACGACATGGTCCCTGGCTTCGTCAACCCCAGCAGAAAATAGCTCGAAACAAGAACATACGGTTTTTGCGTGATACAGAGGTCAAAACCTTCGGGAGTATATATAATGAATTTTTACCGACCAAAAGGAGTAACAAAGAAGAAATCGGAGTCTGGGAGGCACACGGGGTGCCCACGAGGCAGGGGCGCACCCAGGAGAAGGGGCGCGCCCTCCACCCTCGTGGACGCCTCGTGTCTCTTCCGGACTGCCACTTATTTTTCTATTTTTCTAAATATTCGAAAACGGTGGAAAATTGCCTTTAGAACTGTTTTGGAGTCGGTTTACTTACCGTACCACATACCTCTTCCTTTTCGGAGTCTGGATCGTTCTGGAAAGTGTCCGTTATGTATTCCTCCGGGGTTACGGTTTCAATAACATTGGTTTCAACATTTATAGGGTTACCTGAGATATAATGTTTGATTCTTTGACCGTTCACCACCTTCGGATTTGTGCCTTTGCGGTTGTTGATTTTTATGGCACCGGACCGATAGACCTCCTCGATAATGTAAGGTCCTTCCCACTTAGAGAGAAGTTTTCCTGCAAAAAATCTTAAACGAGAGTTGTATAGCAAGACATAATAACCTACGTTAAACTCACGCTTTTGTATCCTTTTGTCATGCCATCTCTTAACCTTTTCTTTAAACAGCTTGGCATTCTCATAGGCCTGGGTTCTCCATTCATCAAGAGAGCTAATATCAAATAACCTCTTCTCACTGGCAAGTTTGAAATCATAATTCAGCTCTTTAATAGCCCAATATGTCTTATGTTCTAGCTCAAGAGGTAAGTGACAAGCTTTTCCATAAACCATCTTATATGGAGACATACCCATAGGATTTTTGTATGCAGTTCTATAGGCCCATAATGCATCATCAAGTTTCTTGGACCAATTCTTTCTAGACCTATTAACTGTCTTTTGCAAGATTAATTTCAGCTCTCTATTACTTAATTCTACTTGACCACTAGTCTGTGGGTGATAAGGGGATGCAATTCTATGATTTACATCATACTTAGCAAGCATTTTACGGAAAGCACCATGAATAAAGTGTGAACCACTATCAGTCATTAGGTATCTAGGGACTCCAAACCTCGGAAAAATAACTTCTTTAAGCATCTTAATAGATGTGTTATGATCAGCACTACTAGTTGGAATAGCTTCTACGCACTTAGTAACGTAATCCACAGCAACTAAATATGTGTGTACCCATTAGAGGCAGGAAACGGTCTCATATAATCAAAGCCCCAAACATCAAATGGTTCAATAACAAGTGAATAATTCATAGGCATTTCTTGACTTCTACTAATATTACCAATTCTTTGACATTCATCACAAGATAAGACAAACTTACGAGCATCCTTGAAGAGAATAGGCCAATAAAAACCAGATTGCAATACCTTGTGTGCAGTTCTATCTCCAGCATGGTGTCCTCCATAAGCTTCGGAGTGGCACTTGTGTAGGATATGTTCATGTTCATGCTCGGGTACACAACGTCTAATAATACCATCTACTCCTTTATACAGATGTGGGTCATCCCAGAAGTAATGTCTCAAATCATAGAAGAACTTTTTCTTTTGCTGGTATGTGAAGCTAGGAGGTATAAACTTAGCAACAATATAATTAGCATAATCAGCATACCATGGAGCAGTACGAGAAGTATTTATGATAGCTAATTGTTCATCAGGAAAGCTATCATCAATAGGTTGTGGGTCATCAAGTATATTCTCTAGCCTAGACAAGTTATCTGCAACGGGGTTCTCAGCTCCCTTTCTAACAATAATATGCAAATCAAACTCTTGCAGCAAGAGAACCCATCTAATAAGTCTAGGTTTAGCATCTTTCTTTTCCATGAGGTATTTGATAGCAGCATGATCAGTGTGAATAGTTACTTTAGAATCAACAATATAAGGTCTAAATTTATCACAAGCAAATACAACTGCTAAAAATTATTTCTCAGTAGTAGCATAATTTCTCTGGGCACTGTCTAGAGTTTTAGTAGCAGATTGGATAACATTCAATTTCTTATCAACTATTTGCCCTAAAACAGCACCTACAGCATAATCACTAGCATCGCACATAATCTCAAAGGGTAAATTCCAGTCAGGAGGCCGGACAATAGGTGCAGAGATCAATGCTTTCTTAAGTATTTCAAATGCTTCTAGGCAATCATCATCAAAGACAAAAGGAATATCTTTTTGTAAGAGATTAGTCAGAGGCCTGGTGATTTTGGAGAAGTCCTTTATGAACCTCCTATAAAACCCGACATGACCAAGAAAACTTCGTATACCTTTAATGTCCTTGGGGCACGGCATCTTTTCAATAGCATCAACTTTAGCCTTGTCAACTTCAATACCTCTTTCAGAAATTTTATGTCCCAAGACAATGCCTTCATTAACCATAAAGTGGCACTTCTCCCAATTCAAGACAAGATTAGTGTCTTCACATCTCTACAAAACTCGATCAATGTTGCTTAAGCAATCATCAAAAGAAGTTCCGTAAACGGAGAAATCATCCATGAAAACCTCAACAATCCTTTCAAAAAAATCAGAGAATATAGCTATCATGCATCTTTGAAAGGTAGCTGGTGCATTACATAAACCAAAAGGCATACTTCTATAAGCAAAGGTACCAAAAGGACAAGTAAAAGTGGTTTTTTCTTGATCCCTTTTTGACACGGGAATTTGAGAGAAACCAGAATAACCATCTAGAGAGCAAAAATGAGTATGTTTGGATAACCTCTCTAGCATTTGATCAATAAAAGGCAAGGGGCAATGATCTTTCTTAGTAGGTTTATTTAATTTACGAAAATCAATTACCATCCTATAACCTGTAACAATTCTTTGTGGGATCAATTCATCTTTATCATTAGGAACAACAGTCATACCTCCCTTCTTAGGGACACAATGGACAGGACTTACCCACAGGCTATCAGCTACTGGATAGAGAATACTCAAGATGGGAATGGGTCGGGTCGGCCCGCTGGGTGACTGACCCAGCCCAAAAAGTCGGGGCCAATGGGCCAAGTGGGTTGGCCTCAAATAATATATGGGTCAGTAGAGCCGGCACCATGCGACCCAATGGGTCGGACGGGTCGGCCCATTCTGGAGCCATGTAGTGGCAAAATGGTGCCTTTGGTCGCCCTGCCTAAACATGTTTACTTTACATATGCATACTCCAATACGTGAGTAGCCGGCTGAATGCGCGAGAAATTATTCATGTGCTTAGCTTGCCTGAACGCACTAGAGATTTACCTTTCGCAGTCTGAATGCCCATCCGACTGCAACCCACTCCACGGGAAGACAAGATGGTACCTACACACCTCACATCCAACATTGTAT
Organism: Secale cereale; assembly: GCA_902687465.1. NCBI lineage: Eukaryota > Viridiplantae > Streptophyta > Magnoliopsida > Poales > Poaceae > Secale > Secale cereale. The sequence goes on from LR738711.1 coordinate 379,184,540, forward strand.
ATTTATTCAAAACAACTTAGTATTGACTAATGGGTGGTAGTATTGAAGTAGTAAGTTTCAGAATTTTTTTGTCCCCTCCTTTAGGCTGGCTCGCCCAGCTGTTCATTTGTAAACACAAGTGTGAATTCGTTGGATTTTGGGTCGACCTCATGTACCCAACGGGTCAGCGAGGCCATAAATTTATGATGAAATGGGCCGACCCATGGCCTCATAAATTGACCTTGGAGCCACAGAGCCAGGTCCAAGGCCAGGGCCGGGTCGGCCCATTCCCATCTTGAGATAATACCTGCCTCTATAAGCTTTAGAATTTCCTTCCTTACCACTTCTTTCATCTTAGGATTTAACCGTCGTTGATGATCAATAACCGGTTTAGCATTTTCTTCCAAATTTATCTTGTGTTGGCATAAAGAGGGACTAATGCCCTTAAGATCATCCAGAGTATATCCAATAGCAGCACGGTGTTTCTTCAGAGTTTTCAATATTTTTTCTTCTTACTACTCTGAAAGGTTAGCACTAATAATAACAGGATATATCTTCTTTTCATCAAGATAAACATACTTAAGATTATCACGTAAAGGTTTAAGTTCAAACACGGGATCACCCTTGGGTGGAGGAGGATCCCCTAGGATTTCAACAGGCAAGTTTTTTTCAATACGGGTCCCTGATTAAAGAATATTTCATCTATTTCCCTTCTTTCATTCATATGCATATCATTTTCATGGTCTAGCAAATATTGTTCTAAAGGATCATTAGGAGGCACAACAATAGAAGCAAGACCAATAATTTCATCCTTATTAGGTAATTCTTTATCAAGGGGTTGTTTACGAAATTTAGCAAAGTTAAATTCATGAGACATATCCCCTAAACCAACAGTGACAATATCTTTCACGCAGTTTATCTTAGCATTAACGGTATTCAAGAAGGGTCTACCAAATATAATGGGACAAAAGTCATCTTGTGGGGAACTAAGAATAAGAAAATCAGCAGGGTATTTAACCTTCCCACACAAGACTTCAACATCTCTAACAATCCCAACTGGTGAAATGGTGTCTCTATTAGCAAGCTTAATAGTAACATCAATCCCTTCTAACTCAACAGGTGCAATATCATGCATAATTTCTTGATATAGGGAATGAGGGATTATACTTGCACTAGCACCTACATCACATAAACCATGATAGCAATGATCTCCTATTTTAACAGAGATAACTGGAAAGCCTACAATAGGTCTATTTTACTCCTAGCATCGGGTTCGGCTATTCTAGCAGATTCCTCTTGGAGGTAAATAACATGTCCATCTAAATCTTCTACCAAGAGATCTTTAACCATAGCAACACTAGGTTCAACTTTAATTTGCTCATAGGGTGTAGGTGATCTAGTATTACTCTTACGAACTACAGTTGAAGCTTTAGCATGATCCTTTATCCTAACAGGTAAAGGTGGTTTCTCAATATAAGCAGTAGGAACAATAGGATCAACATTATAAGTGATAGTCTTTTCTTCAACTTTAACAGGTTCAACTACTTTTACTTCAATGGGAGGATGGTATTTAAACCACTTCTCCTTGGGAAGATCAACATGAGTAACAAATTATTCACATAAAGAAGCTATTATCTCAGAGTCAAGTCCATATTTAGTGCTAAACTCACGGAAAACATCAGTATCCATAAAAGCTTTCACACAATCAAACTTAGGGGTCATACATGACTCCTTACCTTCGTCGAGATCCCAATCTTCAGAGTTGCGTTAAATTCTTTCCAATAAATCCCATTTGAATTCAAGAGTCTTCATCATAAAAGAACCAGAACAAGAAGTATCGAGCAAGGAGCGATTATTGAGAGAAAGCCGAGCATAAAAATTTTGAATGATCATTTCTCTTGAGAGCTCATGATTGTGGCATGAATATGACATTGACTTAAGCCTCCCCCAAACTTGAGCAATGATTTCTCCTTCGCGGGGCCAAAAATTATAGATATAATTACGATCTCGATGAACCTCGTGCAGAGGGTAGAACTTCTGATGAAATTCCAACTTCAGACGATTATAGTTCCATGATCCAATATCATCACATAGCCTAAACCATGTCAATGCATCTCCCTTCAAAGATAAAGGGAAGACCTTCTTCTTGATAACATCCTCGGGCATACCTGCAAGCTTAAATAACCCACAAACTTCATCCACATAGATTAGGTGTAAATTGGGATGCAGTGTTCCGTCTCCTGTAAAAGGATTATCAAGCAGTTTCTCTATCATACCCGAAGGAATTTCAAAGCAAAAAATTTCAGTAGGTGCAGTAGGTTGAGGAGCAACTCTTTGCTCTTCTGGTCGGGTTGAAGATACCCCGAACAAGCCCCTCAAAGTATTATGAGCCATAGTAACAAGTGAAAATAAATTTCAACACACTATATAAATTTTTCCTTACCAAATTCCACTTACAAAAGGCGCTTCACTCCCCGGCAATGGCGCCAGAAAAGATTCTTGATGACCCACAAGTGTAGGGGATCTATTGTAGTCCTTTCGATAAGTAAGAGTGTCGAACCCAACGAGGAGCAGAAGGAAATGATAGGAAGTTTTCAGTAAGGTATTTTCTGCAAGCGCTGAAATTATAGGTAACAGATAGTTTTGTGATACGGTAATTGGTAGCAAGTAACAAAAGGTAAAAGTAAATAAGGTGCAGCAAGATGGCCCAATCCTTTTTGTAGCAAAGGACAAGCCTGGACAAACTCTTATATGAAGGAAAACGCTCCCGGGGACACATGGGAATTATCGTCAAGCTAGTTTTCATCATGATCATCTGATTCGCGTTCGGTACTTTGATAATTTGGTATGTGGGTGGACTGGTGCTTGGGTGTTGTCCTTACTTGGACAAGCCTCCCACTTATTATTAACCTCTATTGCAAGCATCCACAACTACAAAAGAAGTATTAAGGTAAACCTAACCATAGCCTGAAACAAGTGGATCCAAATCAGCCCCTTACGAAGCAACGCATAAACTAGGGTTTAAGCTTCTGTCACTCTAGCAACCCATCATCTACTTATTACTTCCCAATGCCTTCCTCTAGGCCCAAATAATGGTGAAGTGTCATGTAGTCAATGTTCACATGACACCACTAGAGGAGAGACAACATACATCTCATCAAAATATCTAACGAATACCAAATTCACATGACTACTTATAGCAAGACTTCTCACATGTCCTCAGGAACAAAAGTAACTACTCAGAAGACATAATATTGTTCATGATCAGAGGGGTATTAATATGCATAATGGATCTAAACATATGATCTTCCACCAAATAAACCAACTAGCATCAACTACAAGGAGTAATCAGCACTACTAGCAACCCACAGGTACCAATCTGAGGTTTGGGTACAAAGATTGGATACAAGAGATGAACTAGGGTTTGAGAGGAGATGGTGCTGGTGAAGATGTTGATGAAGATAGCCCTCCCCAAGATGGGAGAGTTGTTGGTGATGAAGGCGGTGACGATTTCCCCCTCCAGGAGGGATGTATCCCCGGCAGAACAGCTCTGCCGGAGCCCTAGATTGGTGTCCGCCAAGGTTCCACCTCGAGATGGCGGTGTCTGGTCCCGAAAGCCTCCTTCTAAAATTTTTTCCACGTCAAAACACCTCATATAGGAGAAGATGGGCATCGGGGGGCCCATGAGGCAGGGGGCGCGCCCAGGGAGAGGGGGCGCCCCCCCCCCCACCCTCGTAGACAGGTGGTGGCCCCCCTAGAAATCTTCTTTGGCCAGATATTTTTTATATTTTTTGAAACGGTGTCCTGTGAAGTTTCGGAGCTTTTTGAATTGTGTAGAATAGGTTTCCAGAGTTCGCTTCTTTTCCAGCCCAGAATTCCAGCTGCCGACATTCTCCCTCTTCATGTAAACCTTGTAAAATAAGAGAGAAAAGGCATAAGTATTGTGACATAATGTGTAATAACAGCCCATAATGCAATAAATATCAACATAAAATCATGATGCAAAATGGACGTATCATAGGTCACTTTACAAGCTTGTTGCAAACACCACAAGGCATATCATGAAAAGTGGATTGCACCACAGCAAAGATGGCATGATTATGCTTCTAAAACATATTGACATGTAGCTCAAACAAAAATCACACATAAACATAAAAAAAAAGACAAATCAACATCTCAAACAAGTTTCAGCACTTAACAGCCACATGCACTTTTACAACAGAGATATTCATGGCATAATGCACTCCAACATGTATGAAAATGCAGCCATCATGTAGAGCATAACACAACGAACATTTTGATATATCATATGTCTCATTTGGATAAACATGCACAAAGTTATTAACCACACAAGAATGCATCGTGAGAACATTTTCCAGGGACTTAGTGAAAAAAACAACCTCGGGGTGACTAGCCGGACACTGTCCGGGTGCGGGCGGACATGTCCGCCGGTGGGCGCACGCGGGCCCACCTGGCGGTGACACGAGTGAGGGGAGGAGTCGGACATGTCCGGGCTCCTCCGGACATGTCTGGCTCGGCGAGCCTCGTCCCGATCCAAGGACGAGCGGCGGCAGCCAAGACGACGGCAGCGGGGTTCGATCCGGTGGGGTCGCGGGGGTCGGAGACGAGGTCGGGAAGGAACAGCTCGGGCTGTGGGGCGCCGGATCCGACCGGAAGCAGGCCGGCGGCGAGCTCACACGGCGGGGGCTGCTGCTACCTGCGAGGGGGAGAGAGGGGATCAGGGAGGAGAGCCAATAGGGAGAAGAAGGGCTGGGGCGGCGGCGACCTGGCTTGCCGTAGGAGCTCGGGAGGAGCTGGAGGCGAGCCGCTCGGGGACGTGAGGAGCGAGGGTGTGCTGAGGCAGGGCGGCTCCGGCCCGCGATGGCGCGGACGGGCCAGACGGGCCCCGCGCAGGCCCGCAGGGCCGCGGCGGCGGGGTGACTGAGGGGGACATGTGGAGGGCGTGGGTTGGCTAGCGCAGAGGTTGGCGGCGGGGGGGCTGGCCAGAGCCTCGCCATGTGGCGGCGCGCAGGAGGTCGGGCACGGAAAACATGGTGGGAAGTGGCGGCTGGAGGTAGGGGATAGGGTTAGGGTGCTAGGGATGCCCAAAATGGCAAGGGTTGGAGTTTAAATATGGTAGGACTACGGTTTGGGGAGTTTTTAGGGGTGCTTTTAGCCCTCCGATCTCGATCGGACGACATCGGTAGAGAGAGGGGGTTAGGTTGGGCCTAGGAGAGGTAGTGGGTTGTGCAAAGAGGGCCTCGGGCTGAGAGGAGAGAAGAGAGAGAGAGAGGGTCGCATGGTTTTTGGAGAACGAAAACGTCCGACGTTTATCCGGCTATAATGCTGCTATAGATTTAACGGTTAGGCTATCAAATGGACTCCGAATGCGATGAAATTTGGCACGCGGTCTGTCTACACTATAATAAGACCACACGCCAAGTTTCAACCCATTCCGAGAACATTTTCCGGCCACTCATAAAATAAATATTCGGAGGTGCCGGCGTGTGCAAGTGTGTCTGGACTCAGAACGGACAACGGAAAGGACGGACGGACTCAGACGGATGCAAGTGTTGAAAACATGCTGATGCAATGCACATGATGACATGGAAAAATGCAACACGCAAGCAGATGACATGGCAATGACGACGAATAACTAGCTGACACCTGGTGCATCGGTCTCGGGGCATTACAACACTCCCCTACTAACAAGAGGTCTCATCCTGAGATCTTAGGAACGAGATGGAAGAGAAAAAGGACAAAGGTGAAATCAAAGAACCTTGAGAGGTTGAGCCACTTGAAAGGAAGAATGCAACGGAGATGAACGAAGTTGCAAAGACTTCGTTAGACAAGAGGAACAAGGAATATGACAAGAGTCAAAAGGTTAAAGGATATGAAGCAAGAGTTGAAGGAACAAAAATGAATTCAAAACCACTCCAGCTAAAAGAGATAGTAAAGCAATTCGGGCAGCACTCCGGTTGAGCATTTGAAGGAATAGGACATGAACCTGAGAAGAAGAAACGAAAACATGACGAAATGAACAATACAATGCCTCCGGAAGAATGGAAAGAATGCAATGAAAAGGACGGATAAGAAGATGACAACTTACACCACGAATGCATTTAAAAGAGCATCTTCATAAGAAAGGCTTGATTGGATTTGTTGAGAAAATCAACAACAAAATGATTCGCTCGATGTGGACTTATGGAAACATCTCACACTTGAGGTGAATTATGCCACAACCAAAAGATTGAATAGCTGAGGATGAAGAAATGCAAGACTCCACTTCAAAAGATTACGGAGGATTAATTGCACATCGAGATGCAAGAAGAATAATGCTTGAGCTTCTCCACAAGAATTTTGCAGAACACTTGAAGAATAAATTATCTCATGAAGAACCACCATGAGGAACTCCGGTAACAAAAGGATGATGATATAGAAATGACGGGTGAACAGAATAAGATTAAGGCCTTGCGATGATTTAGATGGGGTTCCAACGAGATAGCCGAGTAAACTTGAACTCCGGAAAAGAAAAGATTAAGGCACTTGGAACTAGAATTTATTCCTCAAAATAAACTTCAAAGGAAGGAATTAAACAACTTGGTGAAAAAGAATAAGAATTATGTTATGCTTATCCTCCACCAATTAAATTGATGAGAAACAATGGATTGCATACCACTATTTCACGTTGAAATAGAATAAAGAGGGATATAGCACAAAACTTGAGAAAGTCTTCTTGAACCACCAGTAAGATTGGAATGAACGAGCGAATTGATATGATGGCAATGGAACATGAATCTTGAACGAACCACCGTAATAATTGAAACCGAGTGAAGAAAAGAACGAACCACCGTAAAGAATTGAAATTGAGTGAATACGATGAATCGCCGGGAAGAATTGAAATTGGATGAAGAAAAGAGAATGAATCACTGGAAGAATTAGAAAATGAATAAGGAACTCGAGGGAGTTTAGATACAAGAGAACGAAGAGATCGCGAACTGATTGAAGAATACTTGAACGAAGCACCGGAAGAATATAGCGACAAATGAAGAGACATCAATGAAGAATATTTGGAGGACGAAGTTGAAAACTGAGAACGAATAAATCTTCTGAAATGATGGCCTTCGGAGGAACATAATGGAAATAATTCATGAAAAGCTCCGGATGGGTAAGGAAAAGAATTTACGACAAACGGAATAATTCGAGAGGATAACATGAAGCTAGAACCATAGATCTTCAAGAGAACGGACAAGATTTAGAGGTAAACTCTACTCCAGTCTTGAAATGAGGAGAATGACGACGAGATATACCACCAAGAATTGTTGACATACTCCGGAAGAATGAAAGAAGAAAGGTTAAACCAATGATGAAAAGAATTAAAAGCGATCTTGGAGAAGGCAGAAGACTGATGGAATCCATTCTTACGTCATACTTTGAAAAGAATTTGGAGTAGCTCCGAAAAAATTAGAAGAGTCAGGTAAGATCCTGGGAAAAGACATGTGGGTTATGAGCCCACCGAAGAGAAACATTGTTGGAAAGGACTGAAAAGGAGATGATGCACCGGAACAATTAAGGACTCGAAGGAGGTGACAACCTTGAATTAATTGGAACACAGACAAATCATCTAAGATGTCTTCGGAACTCCGGAATAATTAATTAGCGAGAGGTGAACGAGCAAGGGGAAAAACATTTGAGTCGAGGGAAAGAATACGATGAACACCGAATACTTGAATTGAATCCGCCTGAAAACAAAAGAGATGAAGAATGACGAACTAGACGAGAATCACGAGTTGAAATAAGTAATGAAAGGAATTCAAAGACTTCACACGAGAAGGATGGATACTCGATTAAGGACTTCGGCTCCTAGAAGAAAAAGGGTGGGCGGGTGGGAAAAAGAAAGACCACCTCGAACAGGGAAAACAACGCCGATTGGAAAGAACTGAGGATTGAACCAGCAAAAGATGAAGAGGATCGATTAACTTGACGAGATTGCACCGGCTGAAAGTGCTGACATCGCAGCGAACGAAAACTAACTGCGTGATCCTAAAAAAATTTGGAGGGGAAGAGGAGTAATCCAAAACACCTACGTCAAGATTCCTCACCAGAGCGATGAAGGGGCTGAGGAGTAAAAAGAATTCCTACTCTCTGATATAACTACACTCCAAAATAGTTTTTTGCTAGACTCGACAACGGCCAAACTACGATCAATCAAGGGGGCTCCTATGGTCGGTCGAGGCTCAGATACCAACTTGTCACGCCCAAGATGTGATTCTGTCCCGATCACGTGATACACCTCATGATTGGGGCACAACCGTATTTCGGGCGCTTAGCAAGATGGATATCATTACATCATACCATTACATACATACATGGGGATACAACAATTCGTACAAGTCACATGAATACAATAACATCAATACACGACATCCGACTACGGATGCAAACATGAAAAGCCAAACAACATCCATCCTGCCATCCCAGGCTGCCGACCAGGAACCTAACCCAAGATTGACGAAGAAGAAGAAGAAAGAACTCCAACAAAAGGTAACATCGCTCTCACGTCAAGTCATCCAAAACCTGCACCTGCAACTGTTGTTGTAGTATCTGTGAGCCACGAGGACTCAGCAATCCCATAAGCATGGGTATCAAGACTAGCAAAGCTTAAAGGGGTAGGAAGATGTTAAGTGGTGAGGTTGCAGCAGCGGCTAAGCATTATATGGTGGCTAGCTTACGAGTACAAGAATAAGATGAGCATCTAAGCAAATGGTCGCGTACTAGTAATGACCGCTAAAGATCCTGAACTACTTACGAGTCAAACATAACCCCGCTGTGTTCTCTTCTTGAGATGAAAAGAGACGGTCACGGTTACTCACGTGGTTCATGTGTTTTATCTCGGATCCTCTGTCAAGTTATCTACAACTGGACATTAACAAATTCCAACCTGCCACATAACCGCAGGCACGGCTTTCGAAAGATCATAACCCTGCAGGGGTGTCCCAACTTAGCCCATCACAAGCTCTCACGATCAGCGGAGGTAAAATAATGATAATAATACCCCTTATCTTAGGGACAACACGATCAGACTTGGAATCCCGGTGCACAAGACATTTCGACAATGGTAAAACAAGTCCAGCAAGACCTCCGGCGTGCTGACACCCTGATAGTAGCCGTGCGTATCTCGTCTTAGGCCACGACCGAATGGGAAAGGCTACGGGAGCCAATCCTCGAGTTTCCCCGTGGTGGCCCCGCGGGCTGCCCGTTTGGGACCAACACCATCAGCACTGGCCCCACTCTATGTAGAAGAATCCTCGGGTAGCGCTAACTCCCTATGCAATTTAATTAATTAAGTTTTTATTATGTTGCAAATTAAAACCAAAGTTGGGCCTTGGTGGAGGAGTTTTATTCAAAGACAGACTGTCAAGGAGTCCCCATATACCCAACCGCGTTAGGAACGCAAAATCAAGGAACATAACGCCGGTTTATCGGTTCTTAAGGCGGCATGAGTGGAACAAAACACCGAGCAAAAGGCCAAGCCTTCCACCCATTGCCAGGTATATAGGTGTGTTAATATAGTAAGATATATTGTGATATTCCAACAACAAGTTACAACATGGAGCAATCTTTATCTTCACCTACAACTAACAACGCTATAAGAGGGGCTGAGCAAGCGGGTAACATAGCCAAACAACGGTTTGCTGGGAAGGTGTCAAAGGTTAGAGGTTTCATGGCAACAAGGAGAGGCTGACAATAAAAGATGGGTAGCGCGACATATAGCGATAGCATCGAGACAACTAGCATAGCAATGATAGAAATGAGATCCAAGGTGACGGTCATCTTGCCTGAGATCCCGCAAGGAAAGAGAAAGAGTCCATGAAGAAGACGAAGAAGAAGCCACAAAGACGAACCAAGTGTAGTCGAACGAATCCTCATGATCACAACGAAAAATGAACTAGCGAGAAGAAACACACAACAAGGTAAACACACCACTCAAGAACAGGACAAGATGCTCAACCAAGTATGATGGAAGACAAGTCTATATGATGCAGAACATGGCAAGGGATGATGCAAACAAGAACAACACAACCCAACAAGTTTAAATGAGGCCGGAAACAACATATAACAATTCCAGTAAGTCCTAATATACACATTTCGAAATTGGTCCAGATCTGAACAAACCTTAAGTTTAAGTTGTTAAACAGCAATTTAACATGCATTATGATGATCTACTCGAAATTCTAGTCAAGTTACATATCAAGTTTATTTATTTCGGAGCTACGGACTAGAAGATATGAGCAAAACAAGTCAAGCATGGCAATGATACAAGATGCATCCAAACATCAAGCAAACACACTCCAAGCAGGTGTACAACATGTTATTATGCATCTACATGCAAAAACACACAAGTTTCATATAGGACACGCTCAAAACGGAGCAACGGTTCAACACATACACACGAAACAAGATATAACAACAAGCTGTCCAAAACAGCAACATGGCACTTAGTTGACATCAAAACAACATGATACAATAACATTTCATGGCAACAAAGGGCATGGCAAGCATGTACATGTCCAGCACTATAAGCATGACCTCTGAGCTACTACCAAACACCACTAGAACATGCTCAAAACATCATGGCAAGATTGCAAAAGATAATAGATTCACAGACTTCGTGAAATAAACTAGACATGACAGCAACAACGACAAGTAGGCATGTTTGCAATCTTGTGCAACTCATGTCAAAGCATATCATGGCATGTGAATATAACCAACAGCAAGAAGACATGTTTATGAAGCTACTCATGGCAAGAACATGGTCATAGGATGCATAGAACACTAGCTATTCACATGGCAAAACTGAACTTGCTGATAACAGGCTGACAGAAACATTTTATAGCAATTTGAGAGCATGAAAACAACAAGCTACAGCAGCCATATATGCAAACAAGGGCATGGATGGATAGAGCATAACATGGACATCAAGGCATGGTCATTGGACATCCCAAAACATTCATGGATTCGAGTGGAGCATCAAGAAAACATGGCATCGGGATATAACAGTTTTAGACTTAGCAGTTTTTCACAAGTCATAGAAAACAACAACAGCTAGTAGGTCACTTTACAAGCTTGTTGCAAACACCACAAGGCATATCATGAAAAGTAGATTGCACCACAACAAACATGGCATGATTATGCTTCTAAAACATATTGACATGTAGCTCAAACAAAAATCACACATAAAGATAAGAAAAAGACAAATCAACATCTCAAACAAGTTTCAGCACTTAACAGCCACATGCACTTTTACAACAGATATATTCATGGCATAATACATTCCAACATGTATGAAAATGCAACCATCATGTAGAGCATAACATAACGAACATTTTGATATATCATATGTCTCATTTGGATAAACGTGCACAAAGTTATTAACCACACAAGAATACATCATGAGAACATTTTCCAGTGACTTAGTTAAAAAAACAACCTCAGGGTGACTAGGCGGACACTGACCGGGTGCGGGCGGACATGTTCATCGGTGGGCGCGCGCGGGGCCACCTGGCGGTGACACGAGCGAGGGGAGGAGTCAGACATGTCCGACTCGGCGAGCCTCGTCCCGATCCAAGGACGAGCGGCGGCGGCCAAGACGACAGCGGCGGGGTCCGATCCGGCAGGGACGGTGACGGAGTTGGCCGGCGAGGTCGGGGGGTCGGAGACGAGGTTGGGAAGGAGCAGCTCAGGCCGTGGGGCGCTGGATTCGACCGGAAGCAGGCCGGCGATGAGCTCACACGGCGGCGGCTGCTGCTACCTGCGAGGGGGGGATAGGGGATCAGGGAGGAGAGCCAATAGGGAGAAAAGGGGCTGGGGCCGTGGCGACCTGGCTTGCCGACAGAGTGGAGGCAGCGCGCCCCGACGAGCTGCGGGGCCGGAGACACGGCGGAGCTCGGGAGGAGCTGGAGGCGAGCCGCTCGGGGACGGGACAAGCGAGGGCGTGCGGAGGCAGGGCGGCTCGGGCCCGCGACGGCGCGGACGGGCCTGCGGCGGCCGGGCGGACGGGCCAGACGGGACCTGCGTGGGCCCGTAGGACCGCGGCGGCGGGGTGACTGAGGGGGGGACACGTGGAGGGCGTGGGTTGGCTAGCGCAGAGGTTGGCGATGGCGGGGCTGGCCAGAGCCTCGCCAAGTGGCAGCGTGCGGGAGATCGGGCACGGAAAACATGGTGGGAAGTGGCGGCTGGAGGTAGGGGATAGGGTTAGGGGCTAGGGATGCCCAAAATGGCAAGGGGAGGAGTTTAAATAAGGTAGGACTAGGGTTTGGGGAGTTTTTAGTGGTGTTTTTAGCCCTCCGATGTCACATCCCTAGTTAGCACTTGCATTAGGACCTAACTAGAGTGTGCATCATGTCTACTTTCAAAGAAACTTGAAATGGGATTAACAGAAACCCCAGCACCCCTCTCCTAACAACTAGGGTTTGCTAAAATATTTTCCAATGTACCCAAAATGCCCTTCAAAAATGTTCATCATTTCTGCCTTGGTCTTAAACCTCTGCCAAAAATGGTGCACAATTTTCTAGGACACTCAAGGGCTCTGGATTAAATCATATGGTATTTGAATTTGGGCATTTAAATGTTATAAAATATTTTTAAATGCTCAAATAATCATAAACTATAATGTTTCCTACTGTTCATATTATATACAGTAGGTATGACAAGTGTTATGAGTTATAAAAATGCTCTGGCATTTTATTTAATTAAACAAAGTTGCAAAAGAAATGAAACAGAAAAGAAAATAGGAAAAAGGGAGAGAGAAAAGCTTACCTGGCGCCACCCGGCCCACCTGCCGGCCCAGCCCAGCTGCCGCTCCAGCGAGCTGCTTGGCTCGGCCAGGCAGGCAGGCAGGTGCTCGACGGCGACCGCGCCGTGCGCCACACAGCTGCCCGCCGCCCTGCTTCATCCCCTCGCCGTCCTGGAGGGATGGTTTGGTCGTCCACGTCGTCCCCGACCTCGTAGACACCTCCACCTCCCCCCAGTTCCTCTCCCTCGCTCTCCCCGCGCCATGGCCGACGCCGCCGTGCTCGCACCGTCGTAGAAGCCGTGTCCACCGTCGTCCCTGAGCCCCGCCTTGGTGTCCATCGTCTCCGCCGTCCTCGACTACTTCGAACAGGCCGAGCCCCGAGCGCTCGCCCGCCCTGGAGACGCCCCCGACCTCTTCTTCCCCAACTCCGGCCGCTGAGATCCCCCTCGTCGTCCCGCTCAGCTCCGACCACCCCCGAGCTCGCTCCGGCGCTTGCTGCAACCCTTGTGAGCCTAGCTTCATCCTCCCCCTCTCCGTTGGCTCTCTTTTGCCCTGGAACGCACTACACGAAGCTCACCGCACGCACCGCCGCCGTGCTCGCTGCCGGTGATGCTCCGGTGACCATTTGGTCACTGGCACCCGTCCATCACACTCACCGCAGCACGTAGATACGAGAGGTGCTGCGCACGCATCGCCTAGGCCCCTGCAGCCGCATCTCCACACACGCCCGACGCCGGTCGCCGCCGTCGAGCTCGTTGCCGTCGTCTCCGGCCACCCCAGGTCCGGCGACCACCACCATCCGACGCGCAAGAGCAAGAGCTCTCCAACGCGCCTAGCCACAGCTCGAGACGTGCACCGTAGACGATTTCCGAAGCACGCCGCCGTGTTTGGCCTCGCCGGCGGCTAAACGCCGGTGAGTTGGACCTGTTTTGACCACGGGTTTGACCCCCTGGGTCACTGACATGTGGGCCCTGCCCGCAAGTCAAACCTAGTTTAGGTGTTAATTTAATTCTAATTAGTTAATTAGGTAACTGTGACACTGACCAGTGGGTCCCACTGGTCAGGTTTGACTTGGACTGGCCCTGTTGACTGCCTGACGTCAGCATGATGTCATGCTGACGCAGTAAAGGTTTTTCTGGGATTTTTAGATTAAAAATAATTCAGGAAATTCCAGAAAATACCCAAAACTTCTAAAAATCATATAAAATCAACCATAGCTTAGATGGAAAAGAATTATATATGAAAAATGATCAGAAAAATCCAATCTTTCCAATGGCACTGGTTTCATGCATGTTTGAACAAGTTAACTTGCTGTATACATCAAAAACATGATAATGCACTTATTTAAATAATAGTTTGAACTTCAATTTGAATCTTTGATTTAAATAGGTTCAAACCCTTCTGGGTTTAGTTGCATTAGCCAACACACATGCATCTTGTCATGTCATGAACATGCATCATATTGTTGCATTTGTTTGTTAATGATTGTATCGCCGGTATTCTCTGTGTTAGGTCCTGCTCCCGAGGATACTGCTGCGTATCCAGTTGAAGAGCAGTACCCGACAACTACCTTGTGAGGCAAGCAATCATTGATCATTCCGATACAAACCCAATCTTCTCGCTCCTGCTCTCTTTTACTGCATTAAGGCAACAGCGTGTGAATGCTACTTGCTGCGGTAGTTGAACCCTATTCCCTTGCATGACCTGTCATTGCCACAGTAAATAGTTGAAACCCACTAGCATGTGTAGGAGTTGATTAAGCCATGTGATGTGTGATCCACCATGCTATTTGTTTATGTTGCCTGCTATGCTTAGAGTTGTGTCTGGTCTGATTCATCTGGGTGATGGATCAGAGTGAAATGATCATACCGATAAAGAGAAGGAAGTGTGGAATACGCTTGGTAAAGGTATCGATGAAAGGCCATGTAGGATTACATGGTGGGTTGTTTCATTGGAATCGTCCATAGGACCTGAGATCTGTATGTGTGGTTCAAGTTACAGTTACTACCATGCATTGGGCCCGAAACCAATGGAACCTCTCGGCTTATTAATTACCCTCGATCTCTGTCCAGGAGTTGCAACTAGTTTCTGGTGTTTATAGCTTACTGGAGGTCGTGCACAGCGCTGACCCTCGGGGTGGGCTGTGATGCGACAGGTACGTGGCACGGTGTACCGGTTGCCCGTTTGGCGACTCGGGAACCCTGTACACATCGTTTGGGGCCGTGAGCGACACCCCAGCCGGATCTCCCCACGGATGGAACCCAAATAGGCGATAAACCTGGACGAGAGACTTGAGTAGTTAGTCAGGTCGTGGCCGACACCCTCGCTGGGCTTCCGCTTGAAGGTTGCCGAGTACACGCCGAGTAAACGGCGATAAGTGGTGAAAGCGTGTGTGAAGAAGTACAC
This sequence comes from Secale cereale, assembly GCA_902687465.1. Classification (NCBI taxonomy): domain Eukaryota; kingdom Viridiplantae; phylum Streptophyta; class Magnoliopsida; order Poales; family Poaceae; genus Secale; species Secale cereale. The sequence continues at coordinate 379,199,721 of LR738711.1, forward strand.
CCCTGCAGGGTTATCAAACTATTCGAATAGCCGTTGTTCGCGGTACGGACTACTTGGTTGCTCTTACAGTTCATAGACAAGTTGATGGATACTACTAAAAGCCTCAAGATAAGTGTGAGTGCCGTGGATGGCCCTTCCGTAGGATGACGGAAGAGGATCCTCGGTAGTGTATTGATGTGGTGAGTAGAGGACTCGTGTTCGTTATAACATCTTGCAATCTGTTGAGAGTTGTAGTATAGGTTAGCCAAGGTCAAAGCTGGCATTCTGCTATGAACTCCACTACCCCCTTTGATAATGTTGCATGTAAGATAGGTTCTGTGGTAAGACTTGTTGAGTACCTTTGTACTCATGTTTGCTTAATAACTGTTGCAGAGGAGAACCCTGCCCCTACTGATGGGTTCTACATAGACGTTGACGTCGACGAGTATCTTGACACCCAGACGGAGATCTGGAGCTTGTGAAGGGCCTTGTAGATAGTCAGGCTACACCAAGCCTGTTTTATTTTCTAAGTTGTCTGTACTCAGACATGTAGCTTCCGCTTGTGCTTGTATGACTGTATGACTTGAGTGTTGGGTCATGTGACCCCTACCTGTATGGATATGTTATGTATGGCTCTTGGAGCCTTTTAAATAAAGTACTTTGAGTCATAGAGTTCTGTTGTGATGCAATGTTGTATTTGCACATATTGAGCATATTGCGTGTATGTTTGAAATGCTTGGTATGTGTGGGATCCGACACCTAGTTGTTTTCCTTTGGTAGCCTACCTTACAGGGAAATGCCTCCTAGTGATTCCAATGAGCCTTGGTAGCTTGCTACTGCTCGGAACACGTAGGCTGGCCGGCATGTGTCCTTCTTCGTTCCTGTGTCTGTCCCTTAGGGGAAATGTCCCGCGTCGTTCCTTTAAGTCCATGTAGCTTGCTACGACTTGGGTTCATACGTTGATGACCGACACGTTCGTTGCTGGGTCATGGATGCCTGTCTCTGTAATTTAGTGCCACTTTTGGTTTATAACTAGCCATGTCGGCCCGGGTTCTCTGTCATATGGATGCTAGCGACACTGTCATATACGTGTGCCAAAATGCGCAAACGGTCCCGGGCCAGGTAAGGTGGCACCCGTGGGGTTACCGTGCGTGAGGCCGCAAAGTGATATGACGTGTTACAGCTAGATCGGTGTGACTTAGGATCGGGGTCCTGACATCCGATCTCTATCGGACAACACCGGTAGAGAGAGGGGGTTAGGTTGGGCCTAGGAGAGGTAGTGGGCTGTGCAAAGAGGGCCTCGGGCTAAGAGGAGAGAAGAGAGAGAGAGAGGCCCGCGGGGTTTTCGGAGACCGAAAACGTCCGACGTTTATCCCGCTATAATGCTGCTATAGATTTAACGGTTAGGCTATCAAATGGACTCCAGATGCGATGAAATTTTCCAGGAGGTCTGACTACACTATAATATGACCACACGCCAAGTTTCAACCCATTCCGAGAACATTTTCCGGCCACTCATAAAATAAATATTCGGAGGTGTCGCGGGCGCGTGCAAGTGTGTCTGGACTCGGAACGGACAACGGGAAGGACGGACGGACTCGGACGGATGCAAGTTTTGAAAACATGTTGATGCAATGCACATGATGACATGGCAAAATGCAACACGCAAGCAGATGACATGGCAATGACGACAAATAACTGGCTGACACCTGGCGCATCGGTCTCGGGGCGTTACAGTATTCTTCCCTACTATCCATTGCACCTGTCTATCTTACAATGTATGTACATTCAATTACTTTTCTTGTTTATCAGCCATTTCAATTGGAGGGGGTGATGGAAGTATCTGTGGGAGTAAAAACACGATCTTCAGAAAAGATCGTGCTACCTGTCGATGGAGATAGAACCACAGTTGTACTTACCCAAGAACCAGCCCCACCACGCATAACCCAGATTCACGCAGATTGTACCCCTATCCAGTTGGATAGAGAACCAGCTACACCCCTTCCAACCCCAACCCCGGCAGATAGTAACCCAGTTCCCGTTGACACAGCACCATCTCAACCACAAAGCACCCAAACACGAGCAGTTAGTAAGGCAACTGCAGTGCCCAAAGCACGAGGACCACCACTCCGAACCCCAAGTCAACGCTTAAAGCAGAAGAAGAATTGTTCTTAGGTCAGGTTCCGTAGCTGTGTTCATACTACTTTGCTCTTGCATCACTGTATTTACTCATACCAACTAATTTCAAATTTGAAGGATGCAATTTAAACTCCAATGGCGCAACAGGTATGTTTTAAACCTGTTTCTTTAACGTGTTTGCTATTGTAACTTGCTCTATTTTGATTTCAGTTTCAATTGAATAAACAGTTATGTTCTCATGCCATGCACATTACAAGTGTTGTTATTGTTGTGTAGTTTCCCACACTTATATTTTGTCTATACTGCTTTGTCTTAAATAGATATGATTCGAACTGTATCTATCTTGATTTGGCAACATAAACTAGAATGATATAGACCATACAGTGACCATACTACACAGATATATGTTTGTTTCATGATGTTATCATGTCCACCATACTACTGAACTGGTTTACCAAAATGAGTTTCATATACTACATTGTAAATCTGTGATGTGTGATACGTCCATTTTGCATCATGCTTATATGTTGATATTTATTGCATTATGGGCTGTTATTATATATTTTGTCATAGTACTTATGCCTTTTTTCTCTTATTTTACAAGGTTTACATGAAGAGGGAGAATGCCGGCAGCTAGAATTCTGGGCTGGAAAAGGAGCAAACTCTCGAAACCTATTCTGCACAACTCCAAAAGCCCCGAAACTTCACAGAACTCCGTTTCAGAAAATATAAAAAATATCTGGCGAAAGAAGATCACGAGGGGGGCCACCTGCTGTCCACGAGGGTGGGGGCGCGCCCCCCCTCTCTGGGCGCTCCCCCTTGTATCATGGGCCCCCCGAAGTCCCCCCGATGCCCATCTTCTCCTATATGAGGTGTTTTGACCAGGAAAAATCATAAGGAGGCTTTCGGGACCAGACGCCACCGTCTCAAGGCGGAACCAAGGTGGAAACCAATCTAGGGCTCTGGCAGAGCTGTTCTGCCGGGGATACTTCCCTCTGGGAGGGGGAAATCGTCACCGCCGTCATCACCAACAACTCTCCCATCTTGGGGAGAGCTATCTTCATCAACATCTTCACCAGCACCATCTCCTCTCAAACCCTAGTTCATCTCTTGTATCCGATCTTTGTACCCAAACCTCATATTGGTACCTGTGGGTTGCTAGTAGTGTTGATTACTCCTTGTAGTTGATGCTAGTTGGTTTATTTGGTGGAAGATCATATGTTAAGATCCATTATGCATATTAATACCCCTATGATCATGAACAATGTTATGTCTTGTGAGTAGTTACTTTTGTTCCTGAGGACATGGGAGAAGTCTTCTATTGGTAGTCATGTGAATTTGGTCTTCGTTCGATATTTTGATGAGATGTATGTTGTCTCTCCTCTAGTGGTGTCATGTGAACGTCGACTACATGACACTTCACCATTATTTGGGCCTAGAGGAAGGAACTGGGAAGTAATAAGTAGATGATGGGTTGCTAGAGTGACATAAGCTTAAACCCTAGTTTATGCGTTGCTTCGTAAGGGGCTGATTTGGATCCACTTGTTTCATGTTATGGTTAGGTTTACCTTAATACTTCTTTTGTAGTTGCGGATGCTTGCATTAGAGGTTAATCATAAGTGGGAGGCTTGTCCAAGTAAGGATAGCACCCAAGCACCGGTCCACCCACATACCAAATTATCAAAGTACCGAACGTGAATCAGATGATCGTGATGAAAACTAGCTTGACAATAATTCCCATGTGTCCTCGGGAGCGCTTTCCTTCATATAAGAGTTTGCCCAGGCTTGTACTTTGCTACAAAAAGGATTGGGCCACCTTGCTGCACCTTATTTGCTTTTACGTTTTATCACTTGCTACCATTTACCCTATCACAAAACTATCTGTTACCTATAATTTCAGTGATTGCAAAAAATACCTTACTGAAAACTACCTATCATTTCCTTCTGCTCCTCGTTGGGTTCGACACTCTTACTTATCGAAAGGACTACGATATATCCCCTACACTTGTGGGTCATCAAGACTCTTTTCTGGCGCCGTTGCCGGGGAGTGGAGCGCCTTTGGTAAGTGGAATTTGGTAAGGAAAAAATTATATAGTGTGCTGAAATTTATTGTCACTGGTTGCTATGGCTCATCATCCTTTGAGGGGCTTGTTCGGGGTATCCTCACCCCGACCAGAAGAGCAAAGAGTTGCTCCTCAACCTACTACACCTACTGAAAATGTTTGCTTTGAAATTCCTTCGGGTATGATAGAGAAACTACTTGAAAATCCTTTTAGAGGAGACGGAACACTGCATCCCGATTTACACCTAATCTATGTGGATGAAGTTTGTGGATTATTTAAGCTTGCAGGTATGCCCTAGGATGTTATTAAGGAGAAGTTATTCCCTTTATCTTTTAAGGGAGATGCATTGACATGGTTTAGGCTATGTGATGATATTGGATCATGGAACTATAATCATCTGAAGTTGGAATTTCATCAGAAGTTCTACCCTATGCACCAGGTTCATCGTGATCGTAATTATATTTATAATTTCTGGCCTCGCGAAGGAGAAAGCATTGCTCAAGCTTGGGAGAGGCTTAAGTCAATGTTATATTCATGCCCCAATCATGAGCTCTTAAGAGAAATGATTATTCAAAAAAATTATGCTCGGCTTTCTCTCGATAATCGCTCCATGCTCGATACTTCTTGTTCTGGTTCTTTTACGAAGAAGACTGTTGAATTCAAATGGAATTTATTGGAAAGAATTAAACGCAACTCTGAAGATTGGGATCTTGATGAAGGTAAGGAGTCGGGTATGACCCCTAAGTTTGATTGTGTTAAAGCTTTTATGGGTACCGATGTTTTCTGTGAGTTTAGCACTAAATATGGACTTGACTCTGAGATAGTAGCTTCTTTCTGTGAATCATTTGCTACTCATGTTGATCTTCCCAAGGAGAAGTGGTTTAAATACCATCCCCCTATTGAAGTAAAAGTAGTTGAACCTGTTAAAGTTGAGGAAAAGACTATCACTTATAATGTTGATCCTATTGTTCCTACTGCTTATATTGAGAAACCACCTTTCCCAGTTAGAATTAAGGATTATGCTAAAGCTTCAACTGTAGTTCGTAAGAGTAATACTAGAGCACCTACACCCCCTGAGCAAATTAAAGTTGAACCTAGTGTTGATATGGTTAAAGATCTCTTGATAGAATATTTAGATGGACATGTTATTTACCTCCAAGAAGAATCTGCTAGAATAGCCAAACCCAATGCTAGGAATAAACATAGACCTATTGTAGGCTTGCCTATTATCTCTGTTAAGATAGGAGATCATTGCTATCAAGGTTTATGTGATGTAGGTGCTAGTGCGAGCATTATCCCTCATACCTTATATATGCATGATATTGCACCTGTTGAGTTAGAAGGGATTGATGTCACTATTAAGCTCGCTAATAGAGACACTATTTCATGAGTTGGGATTGTTAGAGATGTTGAAGTCTTGTGTGGTTAAGAAAGCATTGATCTCTGCACCTATTGTCCAGCCTCCTGACTGGAATTTACCCTTTGAGATTATGTGCGATGCTAGTGATTATGTTGTAGGTGTTGTTCTAGGACAAAGAGTTGATGAGAAAATGAATGTTATCCAGTATGCTAGTAAAACTCTAAATAGTGCCCAGAGAAATTATGCTACTACTGAGAAAGAATTTTTAGCAGTTGTATTTGCTTGTGATAAGTTTAGACCTGATATTGTTGATTCTAAAGCAACTATTCACACTGATCATGCTCCTATCAAGTACCTTATGGAAAAGAAAGATGCTAAACATATACTTATTAGATGGGTTCTCTTGCTGTAAGAATTTGACTTGCATATTATTGATAGAAAATGAGCTGAGAACCCTCTTGCGGACAACTTGTCTAGGTTAGAGAATATACTTGATGACCCACAACCTATTGATGATAGGTTTCCTGATGAACAATTAGCTATCACAAATACTTATCGTACTGCTCCTTGGTATGCTGATTGTGCCAATTATATTGTTGCTAAGTTTATACCTCCTAGCTTCACATACTAGCAAAAGAAAAAGTTCTTCTATGATTTGAGACATTACTTCTGGTGAAAGGATCGATATGGTTGACTAGAGGGGGGGTGAATAGGCAACTAACAATTTTTAGCTTTTCTTAACCACTTAAAATTAAGCGACAAAATAAGTTGTCTAGATAATCTACTAGGATGACGACTAAGATAAAGAAGCACAACAACTACACAAGCACGCTATAGGAGTTGAACAAGTAAAGCATGCAAAGGTAAAGGTGAGAAATAACCACAAGTGGAACCGGAGGAGACGAGGATGTGTTTCCGAAGTTCCTTCCCTTTGAGGGGAAGTACGTCTCCGTTGGAGCGGTGTGGAGGCACAATGCTCCCCAAGAAGCCACTAGGGCCACCGTATTCTCCTCACGCCCTCACACGATGCAAGGTGTCGTGATTCCACTAGTGGTGCCCTTGAAGGCGGCAACCGAACCTTTACAAACAAGGTTGGGGCAAACTCCACAACATGGAGGCTCCCAACAAACCACGAAGCTTCACCACAATGGAATATGGCTTCGAGGTGACCTCAACCGTCTAGGGTGCTCAAACACCCAAGAGTAACAAGATCCGCAAGGGATTAGTGTGGAGAATCAAATATCTTTTGGTGGAAGTGTAGATCGATGCCTCCTCAAGCAATCCCGAGCAAATCAACAAGTTTGATTGGCTAGGGAGAGAGATCGGGCGGAAATGGAGCTTTTGGAGCAACAATGGAGTAGTGGGGGAAGAGGTAAGTCTTCTTGGAGAAGAAGACCCCCTATATATAGTGGGGGCACAAATCCAACCGTTATTGGAGGTTTCAGCCCGCAGAGAGCGGTAGTACCGCGCATGAGTTGCGGTACTACCGCTGACTAAGCGGTACTACCGCTTGGGAAGCGGTACTACCGTATAGGCAAAATATTGCGACATGATTGACAACCACGGATGAAATAAATTACATCCGTGGCTACATCCGCAGGGGAAAAACGGTAGTAGAAAAACGCGACACGGTACTACCGCTTAAGATAAGGGGTACTACCGCGTTGTATGCGGAAGTAAAAAATTACTTACGCATCCACTTCTGTACTTAGACTCAGCGCCTGGGCCAGATACACGGTACTACCGCTCTGGGGACGCGGTACTACCGCGGGAGCGGTACTACCGTGTCGGCAGGCGGTACTACCGCTTGGTTAAGCGGTACTACCGCTTGCTGGGCAGTTGATCAGTTCAGAAGCCACAGATTTGCAACAACGAAAGATAACCAATTGGACCTCCAGAGAAGCAAGGAAAGGTGGTGTGGGAGAAAGATGTGTACGTGTTGATTCTACCCAAACCTTTCCGACGCGGATCCCCTCTTAATAGTACGGCTTTCCTATTACTCAAAGCCACCGACAGGGAGCAAAAAGAAAACGTCGTCCTTCATAGAATCCGAGGGGCAAGCAATCATCTTGTGCCATAAGGGAGATATACCTGTATGAGCTTAGAGCACATGATCAGTCCGCAAATGCATTGTCATCAATCACCAAAACTACTTAGGGAGAAATATGCCCTTACAATCTCCCCATTTTTGGTGTATTGATGACAACACGAGATTTGCACAGAAAAGAAGTAATAGAGTATGCAATACAAGCCCCAGAGTATAGGTGAGCTCCCCCTGGATGTGTGCCTTCATACGATTGTGCTTTGGACTGCACAGCACACATACTAGGTATAGTGCTCCCTTATACTCTACACACGAGATACTCTATATGACATTAACTGCACAGGATAAACATTAAAGACATAATGATAATAAGTTTAACGATAACGGGGCATATGTCTTACACCATATGAAAGTCTCACAGAAACACGCAAAATAAACCAAGTTCAACGATAAACACACGAACAAGACACACACGACACAAGACGGCAAATCACTCTCCCCCTTTGTCATCGAGACACCACAAAGGGGAAAAGAGGACACGAAGACGGGTGGAAGCCCGGGAGAAGCTCAGTCGTCATACTCGTCATCAAACCCCTGCTGCTGCTCCTCCTGATACTCATCATCAGATCACTGCTGCTCTGGCTGAAACTCCTCATCAGATTCTGACCATTTGTACCCCTGGCGAGCCATCCAGGTAGCCTCAGGAGTGATGTTGTCCTCCGATCCATTGGAAACCTCCTCTCCATACAAAGCCAGAATCTTCTTATCCCGCTGACGTGTCTTCTTGTCAGTCACATGAGCACGGTATTGCCCCTGAGCCTGCATGCAGAAGAGGGCCTTCATCTTCTGTTGTAGCCTCTTGGCCCAAGAAGGCTTCTCCACTGCAGAGGAAGAAGAGGGGGCAAATCTGCCAGAGCGGACATCAGCAGTCTCCTCCACAGGCTCATCCTCAGTGCCCATCTGGGCAGCAGTAGCCTGAGCACGAGTAGTGGTGTTGGCCCAACGAGTCTTGACACGAAGCCGGATAGGATCATGGCGGTAGCAGTCGGCCTCGAACTCCTCCTCTGGATACAACTTCTCCCAAGTTTTGGAGATGAGCAGAAATAAGTATGGACCATAGATGGGTACCTTGCGAGAGTAGATGGCAAACCGGAGCTCATTCCACATGATGTGGGAAATGTCAAGCGGTGCAGCCTGGGCGGAGCGAGCCTCTTGACACATCAGAAGCATATCAACCAGATAGGCATGGACCTTGTCCTTATCGCCAACACGAGGGAACAGAGTGTTGCGAAAGATCCGATACATGATGTCCAAGAAGGGGTTCAGCACCCAAGTTGTTTTGCCACTAGCAAGGGTCTTCTCCTCATAAAATGGAAGCAGTTTGTCCTTGTTTGCTGATTCAGGATTGGCGTGAGGCCGAAAACCAATAGGGTTATGGAGACCCTCATTAGGAAGCTGAAGAAGATCCATGAACTCCTTCCAAGTAGAGGTCATCTTGTGACCATGGGTCATCCAAGTCATGGGGCGATCCTCCTTGGCCTGAAAGTTGACCGAGGCATAGAACTGCGCAATAAGCTCAGGGTCAAAGTCGTTCTGGAATGTCATGATGTGCTCCAGACCCAGCTGCTCGATCGAATCAAGGGCTTCTGCAAAATATGCCCGGTTCTTATCCTTCCTCATGTGCTCCACATCCACCCAGTGAGCATCCACATAGAGATTGGCCTTGGTCTTGAGCACCTCATGATAGATGCGAAACTGTTGCTTGGTCCAGAAGATATCATCGCCAGGAAAGTGCTCACGGGGTTCTCCATATGGGTTGATCTTCCTTCTAGACATGAACTCAGCAGCAGGCATTTCCTCCATAGACATTGATGATTCCTTGCGCTTGTTGGCTGAAGTCTTGTACCGGCGCTGGGGATTGGAGCCCTCTGGCACATCACTTGGGGTACGCAGGCGCTTGGAACCGGTGTCACGGACTGGGTTGGTACGACGACCCTCAAAACCGGAGCCACCACCTAAAAACACAAACACAAAACCACAACAACACAAATACAAGAAGAATCAATGCCAAAACCTCGAAAGACACGAGAAACCAGGGGAAATAGAAAAGAGATCATGCTACGAAAGAACATATGATCCAAGCGGTAGTACTGCTGACCCTTGCGGAAGTAAAAAATTAGTACCGCAGGGTAAGCGGTAGTACCGCATGTCACATGCGGTAGTACCGCATACCCTGCGGTAGTAAAATTTTACTTCCGCCAGAAGAGGCGGAACTAAAATATTAGTACTACATGCGGAGCGGTAGTACCGCATTGGGTCGCGGTAGTACCGCTCGGCAAGCAGTACTAAAAGTTTACTTCCGCCCGAGGGGGCGGAACTAAAAACTTAGTGCTGCATGCGGAGCGGTAGTACCGCATTGGGTCGCGGTAGTACCGCTCGGCAAGCAGTACTAAAAGTTTACTTCCGCCCGAGGGGGCGGAACTAAAAACTTAGTGCTGCATGCGGAGCGGTAGTACCGTAATGGCTCGCGGTAGTATCGCTCGGCAAGCAGTACTAAAAGTTTACTTCCGCCCGAGCGGTAGTACCGCTGAGGACAGCGGTAGTACCGCTCACGTTAGATCAGATCTGGATTACATCGTGCGGTAGTACCACGGTTCTCCAGCGGTAGTACCGCACGAAACAGATCTGAGAAGAACAGATCTAGAAACTTCCAACTAGATCGACACACGGTACTACGGCTGATCATAGTAACTTCGTAGCAACAACTCTAAGCATATTTCTAGAGCACAAACACTCTCCCACAACCTAAGCATCCATGGATAAGATCACGAAGAACACAAGAAAGCACTAAGCATCTCCCCTAACCCTAAAAACTCAGGCAAGGCAATAAGAAGAGGGGAAAAGGGGAGAAACCTGCATCCATGGCAAGAGGACGTGGTGGGGAACGAGCCCACCGGTCGGAAAGCGAGAAGAGTGGCCGAGGGAGGAGATCCGGCGAGGTCCTCCGGCGGCGTTCTTGAGAGAGAGAGAGAGAGACAGGGGCGACGTGGACGTTAGGAGTGAATGGGTATGGAGGAGATGGAACTCCCCCTGCCTGCTTATAACCCCCACACGTTCTGATATGTGCGGTAGTACCGCGGTCATCGCGGTAGTACCGCTTGCGCGGTAGTACCGCTCGCCGGGCGGTAGTACCGCCCTACCAGCGGCAGTAAAAAATTACTGCCGTGCTGGAGGTACGGTAGTACCGCAAGTCCTCCGCGGTAGTACCGTAACCGATCACGGTAGTACCGCTCTCCCAAGAAAATGCACGAAAGGATGAGGTTTTAAGCACTAGAGAGAGTAAAAACACCATGTGCATAAGCAAAACACGTAACACAAATTCCTCATAAGAGGGCGGTGGCCGAGGCCACCTATGTTTGAGTTTTATAGATATGGCACCGCGAAGAATTATCCTTGGGCCCATGATCCAAACTCGACTTGAAGCATTTAAGCCACCTATGTATGGCAAATGATGAAGATTTGGTTAGTTTATGCATAATAAGGGGAGGAATAGTTCATTGAGAGAACAATACTCCCCCTAAGTCCATGCCTACATCTAGACAAGATAGCTATGTCGAGTGTGAGGAGTGTGTGCACAGATTCAAACCACATTGCTCAAATCGATGATATTTAGCTCATGCCTTAACTCGCGAAATCTTGCTTCGTCCAGAGGCTTCGTGAAGATATCTACAAGGTTATCATGAGTGTTGACGTAGTGAAGCTCGATTTTTCCTTGCCTTATGTGATCCCGGATGAAGTGATACCGAATCTCAATATGCTTCGTCTTGAAGTGAAGCACCGGGTTGAGAGAAATCTTGATGGCACTTTCATTGTCACACCAAAGAGGCACTTTGTCACAAGTGACACCGTAATCCTTTAAAATTTGCCTCATCCATAAGAGTTGAGCACAGCAACTGCCAGCAGCCACATATTCTGCTTCAGTGGACAAGAGAGATACACAACTTTGCTTTTTGGAAGACCAACTAACAAGAGAGCAACCAAGAAATTGGCACCCTCCCGAGGTGGACTTCCTATCCACTTTGTCTCCCGCCCAGTCAGAATCAGAGAAACCAACAAGGTTGAAATTTGCTCCTCTTGGGTACCATAAGCCAAAGTTTGGGGTATGAGCCAAATATCGAAAGATTCGCTTGACAGCCACAAAGTGACTTTCCTTAGGTGAGGCTTGAAACCGTGCACAAATTCCCACACTCAACATAATATCCGGTCTAGATGCACAAAGGTAAAGCAAGGATCCGATCATAGAGCGATATACCTTTTGATCCACCGCTTTACCATTGGGATCAATGTCAAGTTGGCATTTGGTTGGCATTGGAGTAGTAGCCGGCTTGACATCACTAAGGTTGAACCTCTTGAGCATGTCTTGACTATACTTGGATTGTTTGATGAAGATGCCTTCTCTTCGTTGTTTGATCTCAAATCCAAGGAAGTACTTCAACTCTCCCATCATGGACATCTCAAAATGTGTGGTCATGAGTGCGGCGAACTCATCATTGAAAGCTTTCTTAGGAGAACCAAAGATAATATCATCTACATATAGTTGGCATACAAACAACTCCCCTTTGACCTTCTTAGTAAAAAGAGTGGGGTCGATTTTCCCAATTTCAAACCCACGATCTTGTAACAACTCGGTAAGGTGCTCATACCACGCTCGTGGGGCTTGTTTAAGGCCATAGAGTGCCTTATCAAGTTGATACACATGATTGGGAAACTTAGGATCCTCGAACCCCGGGGGTTGTTTAATATATACCAACTCATTAATGGGACCATTAAGAAATGCACTTTTCACATCCATTTGTTGCAATTTAAAGTTATGATGGGAAGCATAGGCAAGCAACAAACGAATGGATTCAAGACGAGCAACGGGGGCAAAGGTTTCACCATAGTCGATACCCTCGACTTGGGAGTAGCCTTGAGCCACCAGACGTGCCTTGTTGCGGATGACAATGCCATGGGCATCTTGCTTGTTCTTAAAGATCCATTTGGTTCCAATGACATTATGGTTCTCCTTTGGTCTTGGCACCAGACGCCACACTTTGTTGCGCTCGAAGTTATTGAGTTCTTCATGCATGGCATTGAGCCAGTCAGGGTCTTCGAGCGCCTCATAGACCTTCTTAGGTTCAACAAAGGAGACAAAAGCTTGATGAGCACAATAGTTTGCTAATTGTCTACGAGTGCTTACCCCCTTTTTATGCTTCCTAAAATGTTCTCGATGTGATGCTCGTTGGAAGCAAGCCTGGAGGCAACTTTTGCAGCACGACGCTCTAATTGCTCTTCAAGTGATAACTGAGGAGCATTGAGTTGATCATCTTGAGCGTCATTATGAGCAAGATCTTGATCTTGAGCTTCCTCTTGACCTTGATCTTGCTCGGGGGATTGAACTTGGCCTTGTGCATCAATTGGTGGTTCTTCACCAACTTGAGGTTGATCTTGCACTTGGCCTTGTTCATCAGGCTGAGGGCCTTCACTTTGTTCTTCGGAAGCGTGTGGGTCTTGGGTTGGTGATGGTTCCACTTGAGTGGAACATTGTCCTTCTCCTTCGGCCACAAGGGGTTCCTCAACGGGTAGGATATATCCAACACCCATTCTTCTTATGGCTTGAGGAGGAATTTCATCACCTGCATCACAAGTACCACTTTGCTCCACTTGGGAGCCGTTATTTTCATCAAACTCTACGTTACTCGTCTCCTCTATGAGTCCAGTGGACTTGTTGAGGACACGGTAAGCATGAGAGTTTGTAGCATAACCAACAAATATGCCCTCATGAGCTCTAGATTCAAATTTAGACAAACGAACACCTTTCTTGAGAATGAAACACTTACACCCGAACACCCGAAAGTACTTGAGATTGGGCTTGTTACCGGTAAGAATCTCATACGGAGTTTTGTTCAAGCCTTTGCGGAGATAGAGACGATTTGAAGCATGGCAAGCGGTGTTGATGGCTTCGGCCCAAAAGTTGTATGGAGAGTTGAATTCAGCCATCATGGTTCTTGCAGCATCTATTAAAGTTCGGTTCTTTCTCTCCGCTACACCGTTTTGTTGAGGGGTATACGGGGCTGCATATTGATGTTTGATCCCCTCATCACCAAGAAACTCATCCAAGGTGTAGTTCTTGAACTCGGTGCCATTGTCACTTCTGATCATCAAAATCTTTGCTTCATGTTGTCGTTGAGCTTCATTTGCAAAGTTGATGACGGTTTGTTGGGTCTCACTCTTCTTCTTGAAGAAGTATACCCAGGTATATCTTGAGTAATCATCCACAATCACCAAGCAATATTTCCTACCCCCAAGACTATCAAAAGTGGGAGGCCCAAAGAGATCCATGTGGAGGAGCTCTAGAGGTCTCTTTGAATAGATGATAGTCGTGGGAGGGTGAGCCTTCTCATGTAATTTTCCTTCAATGCACGCCCTGCAAGCACGATCTTTGGCAAAGCTAACATTTGTTAGTCCTCGGACATAGTCCCCCTTGAGAAGACTTTGCAAAGATCTCATATTGACGTGGGCCAAACGGCGATGCCAAAGCCATCCCACATCAACTTTAGCCATTAGGCATGTCGCGACCTTAGTGGGTTGCTTCGAGAAGTTAACCACATAAAGACCGTTCTCGACATGCCCAACATAGGCTACTTTAAGAGTCTTGCTCCACAAGAGGGCCACAGAATCAATATCAAAGAATGTAGCAAAGCCCATGAGTGCGAGTTGGCGAACAGAAAGTAAACTGTATGCAAGGGACTCAACAAGCATGACTTTCTCGATCGTGAGATCATGAGAGACAACAACCTTGCCAAGTCCCAATACCTTAGAAGATGAAGCATCACCCCATTCGACGTTGGTGGCCAAAGATGAACCGAGATGCACGTCCACCACCAAGTCTTTGCTTCCGGTCATATGATTTGTGGCTCCGCTATCGAGCAACCATGATCCCCCACCGGAAGCAAACCCCTACAATAGATCAATGCTTGGATTTAGGTACCCATTTGGTAATGGGTCCTTTGAGGTTAGTGACAAGGGTCTTAGGAACCCAAATGGACCATTCAATGTACTCATAAGAAGAACCAACAAATTTAGCAAACACATGGCCATCACTAGCACGGCATAATACATATGAAGGATTAAAATCGCCGACCATGTTTGAAGGTGTGGTGGAGTTTTTCTTGACACCACCACTTTTCTTCTTGGTTGACGTGCCCTCTCCTTCTTTCACAAAGGATTGTCGGAGAGGGGGTGGTTGCTTTGTCTTGTCATTCTTCTTCTTCTTGGGCTTAGGAGCAAACCCAATTCCTTCCTTTGCCACAACTTCCTTTTGATTGCTCAAAAGGGCGTTGAGGTTCTTCTCACCTTGTATGCAAGTCACAAGTCCTTTCTCAAGTTGCTTCTCCAATTCGGCATTCTCTTCAACAAGATGCACATGCTCACAACATGGGTTAGTAGCATTTGCATTATCAATTAAAACCATGCGAGGAAAGATAGCCTTTTCCTTGGTTAGCGAAACTTGGAGTTGATCATGAGACTCCTTGAGAGTAGCATGCATTCCTTTCAAGGCCTTGTGAGCCTTGTCAAGTATGTCAAACTCCTCTTTGAGTTTAGCATGGTCAACCACAAGTTTTGCCTTCTCAGAGTTAAGGACACGAGAGACAACTAATGCATGATCAAGATCTTTCTTTAATTTAGCATGATCATCGTTGTGTGACTCCTCAAGAGCCAAACGAAGACCACGCTCCTCCTCTAGGGCGTTAGAGAGATCCGATATCTCATCGGCATAGTCTCGACTATGCCCTTCCATTTTAGTAATGGTTTCCTCGTGAGCCTCAATAATGTCATTGGCCTCACCGAGTTGTTCCAAGAGAGCAACAACATGCTTCTTGGATTTGCCCTTGAGATTCTTTATGAACACATCAAATTCATTTTCTCCCTCCTTACTACCCTCACCCTCATCAATACAATTAGTTAATGAGGGGTTAGAAGAGATAGTAGTATTGATGATCGGGGTTACCTTGTTGGTGGCCTTGGCCATAAGACACTTGGCGGTGATGTTCTCGTTTGGTGAGTTGAAGAGAGATGAGTGCGGAGTGGTAGCAATTGCAATTGTGGCCATAGTGGTCACCTCATCGTCTTCATCATTGTCATCATCCTCCACATATTCTTCTTGAGCCACCAACACTTTCGGAGGAGTCTTCTTGATGAAGTTGTTCTTGTTGGGATAGGACTTTGACTTGTCCTTCCGAATAAGCTTGCCTCCAAAGTCTTCTCTCTTCTCATATGGGCAATCCACAACGAAGTGGCTTACATTTCCATAGTTGAAACATGTTCTTACTCGTTGCTTCCCTTTGTTCCCACTGGAGTTGTTCCTGTTAAAGTTGGACCTTGAGTTCTTCTTGCCCCAGAATTGCCTTGAAGCAAGAGCCATGTGCTCGTGATAGGCATATTTGGTGTCCTCGGGGCAACACTCATCATCATCTTCCACTTCCTCCTCTTCCACACAAGCCTTGGCCTTCAGAGCAAGATTAGGCTTCTTGGATCGTTGAGCCCTTAGGACCGCATTGTCGGCGGTTACGTCAAGGATCCTCATGGCAACAAACTCATCCAACACTTTGTTTGAGGATAAAGTGTGGAAGTCCGGTCTCTGACGAATGACAGAGGACATGGCCTTATGATAGGGCATCATGGCCTTGAGGAACTTGCGCTTGATCCAATTGTCATCCGTATCCTTACTGCCATGATCTCGAAGAGACACTGCAAGAATAGTTAATCTTCGATAAAGTTCACGAGGATCTTCATCTTCGATCATAGCAAACTCATCAGCTTCATCTTGCACCACTTCATAGTTGGAGCGTTGAATACTTGTGCTTCCCTTGTACATTGTGCCAACATGCTCCCATGCTTCCTTGGCCACAGTGAATGGGCGAAGATGAGCAATGTCTTCAGGAGGGATAGAATCTTGAAGAATGCAAAGTGCGGACTCGTTGAACTGATGATCGGCAGTTTCTCTTGGAGTCATGTTGTCGGGATCATACGGATAAAAACCTTGCTCAATGATTCTCCAGAGGTTAGTGGAACAATGATTAATATGACGTTTGAAACAAAACACCCAAGTAGCAAAATCAGTATTTTTAACAAACTTGGGAGGGGGCCCGACAGAATTTAAATGCGGTGTGGGAACGGGTCCTCCATAGTGAGTAGGAGGAGCAGATTGGGCAAATTTCCCACTTCCATGCTTAGTGACCGGGGCTTGCTCACTACTAGCTTCTCCCTTGTTGGGATTAGCCTCTGACACGTTGGTAGCGGGACGACCCACCTCCAACGGTGAGGTGGATAATTTAAGCCCCTCAAACATTTCTTTAAACATGCCTTTGACCTCGCTCGCTAGTGATTCTTTCAATGTGGTCAAGGCCACATTGAACTCCTCACGAGTGACCGAGGCTCCCCCATCTAATGTAGGTAAGGACGGATTTCCACCGGAATGGTCCTCCGTCTCGACTACGTTGTCAACCATACTCTTCGGACGGTAAAGTCCTTAAAAAGAGACGAGGCTCTGATACCAATTGAAAGGATCGATATGGTTGACTAGAGGGGGGGTGAATAGGCAACTAACAATTTTTAGCTTTTCTTAACCACTTAAAATTAAGCGACAAAATAAGTTGTCTAGATAATCTACTAGGATGACGACTAAGATAAAGAAGCACAAAAACTACACAAGCATGCTATAGGAGTTGAACAAGTAAAGCATGCAAAGGTAAAGGTGAGAAATAACCACAAGTGGAACCGGAGGAGACGAGGATGTGTTTCCGAAGTTCCTTCCCTTTGAGGGGAAGTACGTCTCCGTTGGAGCGGTGTGGAGGCACAATGCTCCCCAAGAAGCCACTAGGGCCACCGTATTCTCCTCACGCCCTCACACGATGCAAGGTGCCGTGATTCCACTAGTGGTGCCCTTGAAGGCGGCAACCGAACCTTTACAAACAAGGTTGGGGCAAACTCCACAACTTGGAGGCTCCCAACAAACCACGAAGCTTCACCACAATGGAATATGGCTTCGAGGTGACCTCAACCGTCTAGGGTGCTCAAACACCCAAGAGTAACAAGATCCGCAAGGGATTAGTGGGGAGAATCAAATATCTCTTGGTGGAAGTGTAGATCGATGCCTCCTCAAGCAATCCCGAGAAAATCAACAAGTTTGATTGGCTAGGGAGAGAGATCGGGCGGAAATGGAGCTTTTGGAGCAACAATGGAGTAGTGGGGGAAGAGGTAAGTCTTCTTGGAGAAGAAGACACCCTATATATAGTGGGGGGACAAATCCAACCGTTATTGGAGGTTTCAGCCCGCAGAGAGCGGTAGTACCGCGCATGAGTTGTGGTACTACCGCTGACTAAGCGGTACTACCGCTTGGGAAGCGGTACTACCGCATAGGCAAAAGATTGCGACATGATTGACAACCACGGATGAAATAAATTACATCCGTGGCTACATCCGCAGGGGGAAACGGTAGTAGCAAAACGCGACACGGTACTACCGCTTAAGATAAGCGGTACTACCACGTTGTATGCGGAAGTAAAAAATTACTTCCGCATCCACTTCTGTACTTAGACTCAGCGCCTGGACCAGATACACGGTACTACCGCTCTGGGGACGCGGTACTACCGCGGGAGCGGTACTACCGTGTCGGCAGGCGGTACTACCGTGTAACTGTGCGGTACTACCGCTTGGTTAAGCGGTACTACCGCTTGCTGGGCAGTTGATCAGTTCAGAAGCCATAGATTTGCAACAACGAAAGATAACCGGTTGGACCTCCAGAGAAGCAAGGAAAGGTGATGTGGGATAAAGATGTGTACGTGTTGATTCTACCCAAACCTTTCCGACGCGGACCCCCTCTTAATAGTACGGCTTTCCTATTACTCAAAGCCACCGACAGGGAGCAAAAAGAAAACGCCGTCCTTCATAGAATCCGAGGGGCAAGCAATCGTCTTGTGCCATAAGGGAGATATACCTGTATGAGCTTAGAGCACATGATCAGTCCGCAAATGCATTGTCATCAATCACCAAAACTACTTAGGGAGAAATATGCCCTTACATCTGGGATGACCCACATCTTTATAAAGAAGGGGTAGATGGTATTATTAGACATTGTGTACCTGAGCATGAACAGGAACAGATCCTACGCAAGTGCCACTCCGAAGCGTATGGAAGACACCATGCAGGAGATAGAACTGCACACAAGGTATTGCAATCCGGTTTTTATTGGCCTACTCTCTTCAAGGATGCCCGTAAGTTTGCCTTATCTTGTGATGAATGTCAAAGAATTGTTAATATCAGTAGACGTCAAGAAATGCCTATGAATTATTCACTTGTTATTGAACCATTTGATGTTTGGGGCTTAGATTATATGGGACCCTTTCCTGCCTCTAATGGATACACACATATTTTAGTTGCTATTGATTACGTTACTAAGTGGGTAGAAGCTATTCCAACTAATAGTGCTGATCATAACACCTCTATTAAGATGCTTAAAGAAGTTATTTTTCAAAGGTTTGGAGTCCCTAGATACCTAATGACTGATGGTGGTTCACACTTTATCCATGGTGCTTTTTGTAAAATGCTTGCTAAATATGATGTGAATCATAGAATTGCATCCCATTATCACCCACACACTAGTGGTCAAGTAGAACTAAGTAATAGAGAGTTGAAATTAATTTTGCAAAAGACAGTTAATAGGTCTAGAAAGAATTGGTCCAAGAAACTTCATGATGCATTATGGGCCTGTAGAACTGCATACAAAAATCCTATGGGTATGTCTCCATATAAGATGGTTTATGGAAAAGCTTGTCACTTACCTCTTGAGCTAGAACATTAGGCATATTGGACTATTAAAGAGCTCAATTATGATTTCAAACTTGCCGGTGAGAAGAGGTTATTTGACATTAGCTCTCTTGATGAATGGAGAGCCCAGGCCTATGAGAATGCCAAGCTGTTTAAAGAAAAGGTTAAGAGATGGCATGACAAAAGTACAAAAGCGTGAGTTTAACATAGGTGATTATGTCTTGATGTACAACTCTCGTTTAAGATTTTTTGCAGGAAAACTTCTCTCTAAGTGGGAAGGACCTTACGTTATCGAGGAGGTCTATTGTTCCGGTGCCATAAAAATCAACAACTTCGAAGGCACAAATCCGAAGGTGGTGAACATTCAAATAATCAAACATTATATCTCAGGTAACCCTATAAATGTTGAAACTAATGTTATTGAAACCGTAACTCCGGAGGAATACATAAGGGACACTTTCCAGAACAATCCAGACTCCGAAAAGGAAGAGGTATGTGGTACGGTAAGTAAACCGACTCCAAAACAGTTCTAAAGGCAATTTTCCACCATTTTCGAATATTTAGAAAAATAGAAAATAAGTGGCAGTCCGGAAGAGACACGAGTCGTCCACGAGGGTGGAGGGCGCACCCCTGCCTTGTGGGCAGCTCGTGTGCCTCCCGGACTCTGATTTCTTGTATGTTACTCCTTTTGGTTGGTAAAAATTCATTATATATACTCTCGAAGGTTTTGACCTCTGTATCACGCAAAAACCCTATGTTTTCGTTTCGAGCTGTTTTCTGCTAGGGTTAACGAAGCCAGGCACCATGTTGTCTCCCTCCTCCGACAATGAGGGCAACGATGCTTGGCTAATGAAGATAGATATGAAGAAGGAAGGACCCGAGGAGATCAACAAGAGGAAGAAGATCAAGAAGGAGGTGGAAGATCCGGCTCTGGCATTGGGAGAAGAAGACATCCCTCAATCTATTTCCAACCTCTTTACCTCAACTGAGATTGAAGCTTTCAAGATGATTGAGTTAGCTCAAATTTGAAACAAGCTTCTCACAAGTGAAAATATTTTGTTGAAGGTGAAGGAAATATGCCCTAGAGGCAATAATAAAGATGTTATTTTGTATTTCCTTATATCATGATAAATGTCTTTTATTCATGCTAGAATTGTATTAACCGGAAACTTGATACATGTGTGAATACATAGACAAAATAGTATGTCCCTAGTATGCCTCTACTAGACTAGCTCATTGATCAAAGATGGCTATGTTTCCTAGCCATAGACATGAGTTGTCATTTGATCAACGGGATCACATCATTAGGAGAATGATGTGATGGACTAGACCCATCCGTTAGCATAGCACTATGATCGTTTAGTTTTACTGCTATTGCTTTCGCCATGACTTATACATGTTCCTATGACTATGAGATTATGCAACTCCCGAATACTGTAGGAACACCTTGTGTGCTATCAAACGTCACAACGTAACTGGGTGATCATAAAGATGCTCTACAGGTGTCTCCGAAAGTATTCGTGGTGTTGGCATAGATCAAGACTAGGATTTGTCACTCCGAGTGTCGGAGAGGTATCTCTGGGCCCTCTCGGTAATGCACATCATAATAAGCCTTGCAAGCAAATGACTAATGAGTTAGTCACGAGATGATGTATTACGGAATGAGTAAAGAGACTTGCCGGTAACGAGATTGAACTAGGTATAGAGATACCGACGATCGAATCTCGGGCAAGTAACATACCGATGACAAAAGGAACAACGTATGTTGTTATGCGGTTTGACCGATAAAGATCTTCGTAGAATATGTAGGAGCCAATATGAGCATCCAGGTTCCGCTATTGGTTATTGACCGGAGATGAGTCTCGGTCATGTCTACATAGTTCTCGAACCCGTAGGGTCCGCACGCTTAACGTTTGATGACGATGGGTATTATGAGTTTATGAGTTTTGATGTACCGAAGGTAGTTCGGAGTCCCGGATGAGATCACGAGCATGACGAGGAGTCTCGGAATGTCCAAGACATAAAGATTGATATATTGGATGACTATATTCGGACACCGGAAGTGTTCTGGAAAGTTTCGAAATTTACCGGAGTGCCGGGGGGTTACCGGAACCCCCCAGGGGAATGATGGGCCCTGGTGGGCCATAGGGGAGAGAGAGGGCAGCAGCTAGGAGGTGACGTGGACCCTCCCTAGGAGGAGTCCGAATAGGACTAGGGGAGGGGGGCGCGGCCCCTCTTTCCCTCTCCCTCTCCCTCTCTTTCCTTCCCCCCTTTTCCTTCTTTGGTAGGTTCCTACTAGGAATAGGATTGCAATCCTATTCCTAGTAGGATTGCAGCCCTAGCCGCACCATAGGAGGGCCGGCCGGCCTAACCCCTTGCTCCTTTATATACGGGGGCAAGGGGGCACCCAAAGACACACAAGTTGAATTGTTCTAGCCGTGTGCGGTGCCCCCCTCCACAGAAACACACCTCGGTCATACCATCGCGGTGCTTAGGCGAAGCCCTGCGCCGGTAGATACATCATATCCGTCACCACGCCGTCGTGCTGACGAAACTCTCCCGTGAAGCTCAACTGGATCAAGAGCTCGTGGGACGTCATCAAGCTGAACGTGTGCTGAACGCGGAGGTGCCGTACGTTCGGTGCTTGATCGGTTGGATCGCAAAGAAGTTCGACTACATCAACCGCGTCACTTGACGCTTCCGGTCTACGAGGGTACATAGACACACTCTTCCCTCTCGTTGCTATGCATCTGGTAGATAGATCTTGCGTGATCGTAGGAAAATTTTAAAATACTACGTTCCCCAACAGTGGCATCATGAGCCAGGTCTATGCGTAGATGATATGCACGAGTAGAAGACAATGAGTTGTGGGCGATACTAGTCATGCTGCTTACCAGCATGTCATACTTTGCTTCGGCGGTATTGTGAGATGAAGTGGCCCGGACCGACATTACGCGTACGCTTACGCGAGACTGGTTTCACCGTTATGAGCACTCGTTGCTTAAAGGTGACTGGCGGGTGTCTGTCTCTCTCACTTTAGCTGAATCAAGTGTGGCTACACCCGGTCCTTGTGAAGGTTAAAACATCACATACTTGACGAAACATCGTTGTGGTTTTGTATGCGTAGGTAAGAACGGTTCTTGCTAAGCCCGTAGCAGCCACGTAAAACTTGCAACAACAAAGTAGAGGACGTCTAACTTGTTTTTGCAGGGCATGTTGTGATGTGATATGGTCAAGACATGATGAGTTATACGGTTTTGTATGAGATGATCATGTTTTGTAATGTTATCGGCAACTGGCAGGAGTCATATGGTTGTCGCTTTATTGTATGAAATGCAATCGCCATGTAATTGCTTTACTTTATCACTAAGCGATAGCGATAGTCGTAGAAGCAATAGTTGGCGAGACGACAACGATGCTACGATGGAGATCAAGGTGTCGCGCCGGTGACGAAGGTGATCATGACGGTGCTTTGGAGATGGAGATCAAAAGCACAAGATGATGATGGCCATATCATGTCACATATTTTGATTGCATGTGATGTTTATCTTATTATGCTTCTTATTTTGCTTAGAACGACGGTAGCATTATAAGATGATCCCTT
This sequence comes from Secale cereale, assembly GCA_902687465.1. Taxonomy (NCBI): domain Eukaryota; kingdom Viridiplantae; phylum Streptophyta; class Magnoliopsida; order Poales; family Poaceae; genus Secale; species Secale cereale. The sequence continues at coordinate 379,222,778 of LR738711.1, forward strand.
ACTAAATTTCAAGGTATAAGTGTTCTCCCTGAGTATGTACCGTTGCGAAAGTTCGTCGTGCCGAGACACCACGTGATGATCGGGTGTGATAAGCTCTACGTTCAAATACAATGGGTGTAAGCCAATTTTGCACATGCAGAATACTCGGGTTAAACTTGACGAGCCTAGCATATGCAGATATGGCCTCGGAACACTGGAGACCGAAAGGTCGAGCGTGAATCATATAGTAGATATGATCAACATAAGATGTTCACCATTGAAACTACTCCATCTCACGTGATGATCGGACATGGTTTAGTTGATTTGGATCACGTGATCATTTAGATGACCGGAGGGATGTCTATCTAAGTGGGAGTTCTTTAAATAATATGATTAAATTGAACTTTAATTTATCATGAACTTAGTCCTGATAGTTTTTGCATATCTATGTTGTTGTAGATCAATGGCCCGTGCTACCGTTCCTTTGAATTTTAATGCATTCCTAGAGAAAGCTAAGTTGAAAGATGATGGTAGCAATTACACGGACTGGTTCCGTAACTTGAGGATTATCCTCATTGCTGCACAGAAGAATTATGTCCTTGAAGCACCGCTAGGTGACAAGCCCCCTCCCGCTAATGTAGACGCTTTGAACGTCTGGCAGTCGCGGTCTGATGACTACACGATAGTTCAGTGTGCCATGCTTTATGGCTTAGAACCGGGACTTCAATGACGTTTTGAATGTCATGGACCATATGAGATGTTCCGGGAGTTGAAGTTAATATTTCAAGAAAATGCCCGGATTGAGAAATATGAGATTTCCAATAAGTTCTACAGCTGCAAGATGGAGGAGAATAGTTCTATCAGTGAACACTTGCTCAGAATGTCTGGGTACTACAATCATATGACTCAACTTGGTTGCAAAGTTGATGAAGATAGTGTTATTGATAGAGTTCTTCAATCACTGCCACCAAGCTATAAAGGCTTCGTGATGAACTATAATATGCAAGGGATGCAAAAGACAATTCCCGAGCTCTTCGCTATGCTCAAGGCTGCGGAGGTAGAAATCAAAAAGGAGCATCAAGTGTTGATGGTTAACAATACCACTAGTTTCAAGAAAAAGGGCAAGGGAAAGAAGGGGAACTTCAAGAAGAATAGCAAGACAGTTGCTACTCCCACGAAGAAACCCAAGTCTGGAGCCAAGACTGAAACTAAGTGCTTCTACTGCAAGGGGACTGGACACTGGAAGCGGAACTGCCCCAAGTATTTGGCGGATAAGAAGGATGGCAAGGTGAACAAAGGTATATGTGATATACATGTTATTGATGTGTACCTTACTAATGCTCGTAGTAGTACCTGGGTATTTGATACCGGTTCGGTTGCTAATATTTGTAACTTGAAACAGGGACTACGGATTAAACGAAGATTGGCTAAGGACGAGGTGACGATGCACGTGGGAAATGGTTCCAAAGTCGATGTGATCGCCGTCGGCACGCTACCTCTACATCTACCTTCGGGATTAGTTTTAGACCTAAATAATTGTTATTTGGTGCCAGCGTTGAGCATGAACATTATATCTGGATCTTGTTTGTTGCGAGACAGTTATTCATTCAAATCAGAGAATAATGGTTGTTCTATTTTTATGAATAATATCTTTTATGGTCATGCACCCTTGAAGAGTGGTCTATTCTTATTGGATCTCGATTGTAGTGATACGCATATTCATAATATTGAAACCAAAAGATGCAAGGTTAATAATGATAGTGCAACTTATTTGTGGCACTGCCGTTTAGGTCATATTGGTGTAAAGCGCATGAAGAAACTCCATAGTGATGGACTTTTGGAATCACTTGATTATGAATCATTTGGTGCTTGCGAACCATGCCTCATGGGCAAGATGACTAAAACTCCGTTCTCCAGAACTATGGAGCGAGCAACAGATTTATTGGAAATCATACATACTGATGTATGTGGGCCAATGAGTGTTGAAGCTCGCGGCGGGTATCGTTATTTTCTGACCTTCACTGATGATTTGAGCAGATATGGGTATATCTGCTTAATGAAGCACAAGTCTGAAACATTTGAAAAGTTCAAAGAATTTCAGAGTGAAGTAGAGAATCATCGTAACAAGAAAATAAAGTTTCTACGATCTGATCGTGGAGGAGAATATTTGAGTTACGAGTTTGGTCTTCATTTGAAACAATGTGGAATAGTTTCACAACTCACGCCACCCGGAACACCACAGCGTAATGGTGTGTCCGAACGTCGTAACCGTACTTTATTGGATATGGTGCGATCTATGATGTCTCTTACCGATTTACCACTATCGTTTTGGGGTTATGCTTTAGAGACAGCTGCATTCACGTTAAATAGGGCACCATCTAAATCTGTTGATACGACACCTTATGAACTATGGTTTGGCAAGAAACCAAAGTTGTCGTCTCTTAAAGTTTGGGGCTGCGATGCTTATGTGAAAAAGCTTCAACCTGATAAGCTCGAACCCAAGTCGGAAAAATGTGTCTTCATAGGATACCCAAAAGAGACTGTTGGGTACACCTTCTATCACAGATCTGAAGGCAAGATATTCGTTGCTAAGAATGGATCCTTTCTAGAGAAGGAGTTTCTCTCGAAAGAAGTGAGTGGGAGGAAAGTAGAACTTGATGAGGTAATTGTACCTTCTCCCGAATTGGAAAGTAGTACATCACAGAAAATTGTTCCAGTGATTCCTACACCAATCAGTGAGGAACTTAATGATGATGATCATGAAACTTCGGATCAAGTTTATGTTGAACGTCGTAGATCAACCAGAGTACGTTCCGCACCAGAGTGGTACGGCAACCCAGTTCTGGAAGTCATGTTACTAGACCATGATGAACCTACGAACTATGAGGAAGCGATGATGAGCCCAGATTCTGCAAAATGGCTTGAGGCCATGAAATCTGAGATGGGATCCATGTATGAGAACAAAGTGTGGACTTTGGTTGACTTGCCCGATGATCGGCAGGCCATCGAAAATAAATGGATCTTCAAGAGGAAGACCGACGCAGACGGTAATGTTACTGTTTACAAAGCTCGACTTGTTGCGAAAGGGTTTCGACAAGATCAAGGAGTTGACTACGATGAGACTTTCTCACCTGTAGCGATGCTTAAGTCTGTTCGAATCATGTTAGCAATTGCCGCATTTTATGATTATGAAATCTGGCAAATGGATGTCAAAACTGCATTCATGAATGGATATCTCAAAGAAGAGTTGTATATGATGCAACCAGAAGGTTTTGTCGATCCAAAAGGTGCTAACAAAGTATGCAAACTCCAGCGATCCATCTATGGACTGGTGCAAGCATCTCGGAGTTGGAATATACGCTTTGATGAGGTGATCAAAGCATATGGTTTTATACAGACTTTTGGAGAAGCCTGTATTTACAAGAAAGTGAGTGGGAGCTCTGTAGCATTTCTAATATTATATGTGGATGACATATTGTTAATTGGAAATGATATAGAATTTCTGGATAGCATAAAAGGATACTTGAATAAGAGTTTTTCAATGAAAGACCTCGGTGAAGCTGCTTATATATTAGGCATCAAGATCTATAGAGATAGATCAAGACGCTTAATTGGACTTTCACAAAGCACATACCTTGATAAGATTTTGAAGAAGTTCAAAATGGATCAGTCAAAGAAAGGGTTCTTGCCTGTATTACAAGGTATGATGTTGAGTAAGACTCAATGCCCGACCACTCCAGAAGATAGAGAGAAAATGAAAGTCATTCCCTATGCCTCAGCCATAGGATCTATCATGTATGCAATGCTGTGTACCAGACCTGATGTGTGTCTTGCTATAAGTCTAGCAGGAAGGTACCAAAGTAATCCAGGAGTGGATCACTGGACAGCGGTCAAGAACATCCTGAAGTACCTGAAAAGGACAAAGGATATGTTTCTCGTATATGGAAGTGACAAAGAACTCGTCGTAAACGGTTACGTCGATTCTAGCTTTGACACTGATCCGGATGACTCTAAGTCACAAACCGGATATGTATTTTTATAGAACGGTGGAGCTGTCAGTTGGTGCAGTTCCAAGCAGAGCGTCATGGTGGGATCTACGTGTGAAGAGGAATACATAGCTGCTTCGGAAGCAGCAAATGAAGGAGTCTGGATGAAGGAGTTCATATCCGATCTAGGTATAATACCTAGTGCATCGGGTCCAATGAAAATATTTTGTGACAACACTGGAGCAATAGCCTTGGCGAAGGAATCCAGGTTTCACAAGAGAACAAAGCACATCAAAAGACGCTTCAATTCCATCCGCGATCTAGTGAAGGAGGGAGACATAGAGATTTGCAAAATACATACGGATCTGAATGTTGCAGACCCGTTGACTAAGCCTCTTCCACGGGCAAAACATGATCAGCACCAGGACTCCATGGGTGTGAGGATCATCACTTTGTAATCTAGATTATTGACTCTAGTTCAAGTGGGAGACTGAAGGAAATATGCCCTAGAGGCAATAATAAAGATGTTATTTTGTATTTCCTTATATCATGATAAATGTCTTTTATTCATGCTAGAATTGTATTAACCGGAAACTTGATACATGTGTGAATACATAGACAAAATAGTATGTCCCTAGTATGCCTCTACTAGACTAGCTCATTGATCAAAGATGGCTATGTTTCCTAGCCATAGACATGAGTTGTCATTTGATCAACGGGATCACATCATTAGGAGAATGATGTGATGGACTAGACCCATCCGTTAGCATAGCACTATGATCGTTTAGTTTTACTGCTATTGCTTTCTCCATGACTTATACATGTTCCTATGACTATGAGATTATGCAACTCCCGAATACCGTAGGAACACCTTGTGTGCTATAAAACGTCACAACGTAACTGGGTGATCATAAAGATGCTCTACAGGTGTCTCCGAAAGTATTCGTGGTGTTGGCATAGATCAAGACTAGGATTTGTCACTCCGAGTGTCGGAGAGGTATCTCTGGGCCCTCTCGGTAATGCACATCATAATAAGCCTTGCAAGCAAATGACTAATGAGTTAGTCACGAGATGTTGTATTACGAAACGAGTAAAGAGACTTGCCGGTAACGAGATTGAACTAGGTATAGAGATACCGACGATCGAATCTCGGGCAAGTAACATACCGATGACAAAAGGAACAACGTATGTTGTTATGCGGTTTGACCGATAAAGATCTTTGTAGAATATGTAGGAGCCAATATGAGCATCCAGGTTCCGCTATTGGTTATTGACCGGAGATGAGTCTCAGTCATGTCTACATAGTTCTCGAACCCGTAGGGTCCGCACGCTTAACGTTTGATGACGATCGGTATTATGAGTTTATCAGTATTGATGTACCAAAGGTAGTTCGGAGTCCCGGATGAGATGACGGACATGACGAGGATTCTCGGAATGTCCAAGACATAAAGATTGATATATTGGACGACTATATTCGGACACCGGAAGTGTTCTGGAAAGTTTCGGAATTTACCGGAGTGCCGGGGGGGTTACCGGAACCCCCCGGGGGAATGATGGGCCCTGGTGGGCCATAGGGGAGAGAGAGGGCAGCAGCCAGGAGGTGGCGCGCCCCCTCCCTAGGAGGAGTCCGAATAGGACTAGGGGAGGGGGGCGCGGCCCCTCTTTCCCTCTCCCTCTCCCTCTCTTTCCTTCCCTCCTTTTCCTTCTTTGGTAGGTTCCTACTAGGAATAGGATTGCAATCCTATTCCTAGTAGGATTGCAGCCCTAGCCGCACCATAGGAGGGCCGGCCGGCCTCCCCCCTTGCTCCTTTATATACGGGGGCAAGGGGGCACCCAAAGACACACAAGTTGAATTGTTCTAGCCGTGTGCGGTGCCCCCCTCCCCAGAAACACACCTCGGTCATACTGTCGCAGTGCTTAGGCGAAGCCCTGCGCCGGTAGATACATCATATCCGTCACCACGCCGTCGTGCTGACGAAACTCTCCCGTGAAGCTCAACTGGATCAAGAGCTCGTGGGACGTCATCAAGCTGAATGTGTGCTGAACGCGGAGGTGCCGTACGTTCGGTGCTTGATCGGTTGGATCGCGAAGAAGTTCGACTACATCAACCGCGTCACTTGACACTTCCGCTTCCGGTCTACGAGGGTACGTAGACACACTCTTCCCTCTCGTTGCTATGCATCTGGTAGATAGATCTTGCGTGATCGTAGGAAAAAATTAAAATACTACGTTCCCCAACAGAAGGAATATATAGCTGCACTCAAAGGTATTATCCTCAAGCTGGAGGATCTCCTACGCTCGATATATGATGATCCGGCGTCACTACTTTCAACTCCATCATCACCACCCCCGAAGAAGGAGACATAATCATATGGGTATGGGCACTCCCCTTGGCAACTGCCAAGCTTGGTGGACTGACCCCGGTATCGTATCACCATCACTCCTATCTTTACCGTTTTTCTTAGTTCGATCCTTTTGGTAGTGTCTTGATCTAGTAGAATAAAGTTAGCGTGATCTAGTTGTGAGCTTTTGATTTATGATCTTTACCCTTTGTAATCGAGTCCTTGGGCTATGTAATAAAGATTAGTGTTGAGTCAAGGGCTTGATTTCCTCACCTTGGTCATGATAAAAAGAAAGAAAACATAAAGAGTATCCAAGAGATCATATTGATCTTATGGGAAGTATGACTTCACATATAAGAGTATGATAAATAAAAGTTGTTGGGAGTTGACAAACATAGTTTTGGTCATCGTTGCAATTAATAGGAAGTAATAAAGAAAGAGAGGCTTCACATACAAATACACTATCTTGGACATCTTTTATGATTGTGAGCACTCATTAAAATATGACATGCTAAAGAGTTGATGTTGGACAAGGAAGACAACATGATGGGTTATGTCTTCTTATATCCGAAATAAAGTATATTTTCATGGATCATCCAACATGTTGAGCTTGCCTTTCCCCCTCATGCTAGCCAAAACTCCTTGCACCAAGTAGAGATACTACTTGTGCTTCTATACATCCTTAAACCTACTTTGGCCATGAGTGTCCACCATACCTACCTATGGATTGAGAAAGATCCTTCCAAGTAAGTTGTCATGTTGCAAACTCGCTAAAATATGTATGATTTATTAGTGTGGAGGAAATAAGCTTTATACGATCTTGTGATATGGAAGTAATAAAAACGACAGACTGCATAATAAAGGTCCTTATCACAAGTGGCAATATAAAGTGATGTTCTTCTGCGCTAAGACTTTGTGCATCCAACCATAAAAACACATGACAACCTCTGCTTCCCTCTGTGAAGGGCCTATCTATTATTCTTGCCTTACAAGTGTCAAGGTGAAATTCACCTTTCCTTTTTTCATTTTATCCTTTGGCAAGCACATTTTGTTGGAAAGATCCTGACATATATACCCACTTGGATGTAAGTTTTCATGGTCTATTACTGTTGACACTACCCTTGAGGTAAAAGGTTGGGAGGCAACACCGTAAGCCCCTATCTTTCTCTGTGTCCGGTTAAAACTCCATAACCATAAGTATTGTGTGAGTGTGAGCAATTGTGAAATACTATATGATAGTTGAGTATGTAGGCTTGCTGAAAAGCTCTTATATTGACTCTTTCCGATGTTACGATAAATTGCAATTGCTTCAATGACCGAGATCAAAGTTTGTTAGTTTTCAATGAAGTTTATGATTCATGCTTGATATTGTGAATGAATTGTTACTTTAGCATAAGAATCATATGACAATATATATATATATATAT
>LR738711.1:379230840-379268448 GCA_902687465.1 Secale cereale
CCCCTCTCTGGGCACGCCCCCCTGTCTCGTGGACCGCCCGAAGGCCCCCCGATGCCCATCTTCTCCTATATGAGGTGTTTTGACCTGGAAAAAAATCATAATGAGGCTTTCGGGACCAGACGCAGCCGCCTTGAGGCGGAACCGAGGCGGAAACCAATCTAGGGCTCCGGCAGAGCTGTTCTGTCGGGGATACTTCCCTCCGGGAGGGGGAAATCATCACCGCCGTCATCACCAACAACTCTCCCATCTTAGGGGGGAGCTATCTTCATCAACATCTTCACCAGCACCATCTCCTCTCAAACCCTAGTTCATCTCTTGTATCCAATCTTTGTACCCAAACCTCACATTGGTACCTGTGGGTTGCTAGTAGTGTTGATTACTCCTTGTAGTTGATGCTAGTTGGTTTATTTGGTGGAAGATCATATGTTCAGATCCATTAGGGCATGTACAATGGTTGATAAGGTAGTCTTATCTTAAATCTTGCATGTAATTTAGAGATGACAAAAAAACATGTGTACAATGGGTCATCTCTTAGCCTTATCTTCAATAACTAGTTATTCCTAAAAACGTGGTGAGACATATTGTGCTAAGAGATCATCTCTTGCCTTCTCTTAATTAAGAGAAGACAAGCCTTCTCTTATAACTTCTCTCTCCTCCACCTCATCATTTATCCTACGTGGCGTTGCTAAGCTAGAACCATTGTACATGCCCTTATGCATATTAATACCCCTCTAATCATGAAGAATATTATGTCTTGTGAGTAGTTACTTTTGTTCCTGGGGACATGGGAGAAGTCTTGCTATTAGTAGTCATGTGAATTTGGTCTTCGTTCGATATTGTGATGAGATGTATGTTGTCTCTCCTCTAGTGGTGTCATGTGAACGTCGACTACATGACACTTCACCATTATTTGGACCTAGAGGAAGGCATTGGGAAGTAATAAGTAGATGATGGGTTGCTAGAGTGACAGAAGCTTAAACCCTAGTTTATGCGTTGCTTCGTAAGGGGCTGATTTGGATCCGTTTGTTTCATGCTATAGTTAGGTTTACTTTAATACTTCTTTTGTAGTTGTGGATGCTTGCATTAGAGGTTAATCATAAGTGGGAGGCTTGTCCAAGTAAGGATAGCACCCAAGCACCGGTCCACCCATGTACCAAATTATCAAAGTATCGAACGTGAATCAGATGATTGTGATGAAAACTAGCTTGACGATAATTCCCATGTGTCCTCGGGAGCGCTTTCCTTCATATAAGAGTTTGTACAGGCTTATCCTTTGCTAGAAAAAGGATTGGGCCACCTTGCTGCACCTTATTTGCTTTTACCTTTTGTCACTTGCTACCATTTACCCTATCACAAAACTATTTGTTACCTATAATTTCAGTGCTTGCAGAAAATACCTTACTGAAAACTGCCTATCAGTTCCTTCTGCTCCTCGTTGCGTTCGACACTCTTACTTATTGAAAGGACTACGATAGATCCCCTACACTTGTGGGTCATCAATGTGTTTGTTTGTTTCTCCTTTAGAACGCGGATAAAATATTGGAGAAGAGTACCCCATTATGCAATGGTAAAGGAAGTAACACGCTGCACGACTAACGCACACTTCGACATATGCCCCTTTCAAAATGTTTATGAAAATTTAACGAGTAAAAGGCGAGCAGGAGCCGCCGCGCACCGGAGGCATTGTGTGCCACCGCGATGACAAATGTAGTGCACGACCAACAAACACTTCTATGTATGGTCCCTTTCAAGATGTTTATGAATACTTATCGAGTCGAAGGAGAGTAGGAGCCGTTGCTACTTGTGATCGGTGTTGGTATTTCCCCGAAGAGGAGAGGACGATGTAGTACAGTAGAGATAAGTATTTCCCTTAGTTAAGAAACCAAGATTATCAATGCAGTAGGAGAACCAAGCAACAATATGTAAACAACACCTGCACATAAACAACAAATCCTTGCAACCAACGCTACAAGTGGTTGTCAATCCCTCGAAGGTTACGTGCAAGATTAAATTGTATGGTAATTTATAAATAGATAGATTGATAGATGCAAATAAAATAAAAGTAAATAAAGTGCAGAAGGTATTTTTGTATTTTTGGTTTAATAGATATGAAAATAATATGATAGAAATAGACCCGGGGGTGGCATAGTTTTCACTTGAGGCTTCTCTTTTGAAGATAGCATACGGTGGATAAACAATTATTGTTGGGCAATTGATAGAAAAGAAAATAATTATGACAATATTAAAGGCAATGATCATGCGTATATGCATCATGTCCAAGATTAGTAGACCGACTCCTGTCTGCATCTACTACTATTGCTCCACACATGGACCGCTATCCAGCATGCATCTAGTGTATTAAGTCCACGAGAAACGGAGCAATGCCTTAAGCAACATGACATGATGTAGACAAGATAAACTCACGTATGAATAAACCCCATCTTTTTACCCTTAATAACAACGATACATGTGTGTCATGTCTCTTTATGTCACCGAGATTGAGCACCGCAAGATCGAACCCATCACAAAGCACCTCTTCCCATGGCAAGAAAAATCAATCTAGTTGACCAAGCTAAACCAATAAGTCAGAGAAGAAATATGAGGCTACAATAATCATGCATAAAAGAGTTCAGAGAAAACTCAAATAATATCCATGGATAGATCTGATCATAAACTCACAATTCACCGGATCCAAACAAACACACCACAAAAAGTCAATACATCAAATAGATCTCCAAGAACATCAAGGAGAACATTGTATTGAAGATCAAAGAGAGAGAGAAGAAGCCATATAGCTACTAGCCATGGATCAGCAGATCTGCGATAAACTACTCACGCATCATCGGAGAGGCAACAAGGATGATGTACAACCCCTCCGTGATTGTTGCCCCCTTCGGTAGACTGCCGACCTCCAGATTGGATCTCGTGGTTCTGGAACTTGAGGCGGCGGAAAAAGTATTTCCTCTCTGTATCTGTTGGTTTCATGATTTATGGGTATTTATGGAGGAATAATTAGGTCAAACGGAGCTACGTTGGCCCCAAAAGTCACCAGGGCGCGCCCCCTAGGGCTCTCCCTGGTGCTTCGTCGGCCAGTACCCCATCTTCTCGCGTCCTCCCAAAGCTTCCACGGTCTCTTTATTGCCAGGAAAAAAATCTCCAAAAATTTTTGTGGCATTTGGATTTCATTTGATATGGATACTATATAAAACCAAAAACATGCAGAAAACAACACCTGACACTAGGCACTAAGTGAATAGGTTAGTACCCAAAAAATGATATATATAATTGCTTGTAAATGTATATAAAACATCCAAGATTTATAATATAACAGCATGGAACAATAAAAAAATATAAATACGTTGGAGCCATATCAAGCACCCCCAAGCTTAATTCCTGCTCGTCCTCGAGTAGGTAAATGTTAAAAACAAATTTTTTGATGTGGAATACTACCCATCATGTTCATCCTATATTTTTCTTTTATGTCACATATGTTTGGACTTAGAATGATTCAAAGCAATGGTCTATAATTTTACATGAAGCCATCAATACTCAACCATATCAAGAAGCAACAAAGTCTTTCAAAATATCAATGCTAAAAAAAGTTATCCCTAGCCCATTATGCTCAATCATTAACCCATTCATGAAACACATCCGAATATTGACTACATCCAATACTCAAGTATGACAATGGTGTTCCTTAGTTGGTGCTTTATAAGAGAAGATGGGTACTCAAAAAATAAAAATTGCATACAAGTAAATAGACAGGCCCTTCGCAGAGGGGAGCGTGAATTCTTAGAGGTGCCAATGCTCATAGCTTAAACTGAGAGATAAAATTATTTTGAGTGGCATGCTTTTCCTATCAACGAAAAGGACTGATAATTCACAATATCTTCCATGGTAGAACAATTATAGGCGGTTCCCAAACATAAAGTAAAGTTTTATTTCCTTTCCACCATTCTTTCACAATCCATGGCTAGATGTATCCACGGGTGCCTTCCATACCAACACATACCAAGGATTTATTATAGTTTTTTTTTGCATTTCGGGACTGGGCATCCCTATTACCTGTCGCACTCTCGTGCAATGACAAGTGAATAGATACTCATCATGAGAATAAGATATCTAGCATGGAAAATATTGGCCACCCCCTGCCGCTTCATGAGCGGTACATGCACACAAAAGGGAAATTTATTTTGAAAATTAGAGTTGACACTTAGATTTACTTGGAACGACATGGAAATACCATATATAGGTAGGTATGGTGGACTCATTTCGCACAACTTTAGGTTTAAGGAGTTGGATGCACAAGCAGTATTCCCGCTTGGTACAAATGAAGGCTAGCAAATAGATTGAGAAGCGACCAACCAAGAAATGAAAACGGTCATAAACAAACATTAAACATAATCAACACCAAATAATGCACCACAAGTAGGATATAATTTGATTGCATAACTATAGACTTACGTGCATGCATTGGGAATCACAAACCTTAACACCAATATTCTTACTAAAGCATCATTACTCATCAACGTGACACACATATCACTCTCTCCAAATCGCAAAACTATTGCAGCGAATCAAGTTCATAATTTCCAATGATCTTCATGGAACTTATTTACTATATCCTTCTTGGATATCTATCATATTGGAACTAAATTCATATCTCATGCAAAATGTCATTACTATTTTTGACCCTCAAGAAGATATAAGTGAAGCATGAGAGTTCATCTATTTCTTTAAAATTTTCATCTCCCAAAATAATATAAGTGAAGCATGAGAGAACATTTCTTCAAAATTTACTAACTCTCAGAATAATATAAGTGAAGCATGAGAGTTTATTTCTTCAAAATATGACCACCACCATGCTAAAAAAATATAAGTGAACCACTAGACTCAAAAGATTTAACTGAAGCACATAGAGTATTATAACAAATTATGATAAGTGTGTGGCTCTCTTGAATAGGTGTGTACAGCAAGAATTATTGTGGTCAACTAAAAAGCAAATCAAGCAAAGACTCATATAATACAAGAAGCTCCAACCAAAACTCATGCTGTGATGAATAAAAATATAGCCTCAAGTAAAATTACCGATGGTCGTTAGAAGAAAGTGGGGATGCCTTCGGGGCATCCCCAAGCTTAGTTGCTTGGTTCTCCTTGAATATAACCTTGGGGCGCCATGCGCATACCCAAGCTTAGGCTCTTGTCACTCCTTATTCCTTCATCCATCGTGATCTCACCCAAAACTTGAAAACTTCAATCACACAAAATTTAACAAAACCTCATGAGATCCTTTACTATAATAAAACCAATCTGTACTTTACATAATGTTGAAAACCCTTTCATATTTTTTATTACATTATATCTACTGTATTCTAACTTTCCCATGGCTTATACACCCCGTTACAATCCATAGATTCATCAAAATAAGCACATAATGCAATGAATACGGAACAGTCCGTAAATACGTAATTTTTAGTCATACTTCTGTAGCTCTGCAAATTCTAAAAAGTTAGGACAACGTGGGCAATCTGTACGTCAATCATGTGTAAAAATTTCAGAAAATTGTTCGCGCTCCAGCAATTACATACAATTCTGCTACTAAACGCGAAAGTTTCTGTCAAAGCACATAATCAAATCAACTATCACCCAAATTAACCCAAAGGCTTTGATTGGCACAAACACTTATTAAAACACTAAAACACAATCACAACAGTAGGATAATTGTATATTTATTGAAAAACATAAAGAAGAACAAAAAAATATAAGATAACTATTTGGTTGCCTCCCAACTAGCGCTATTGTTTTACGCCCCTGGCTATGCATATTGCATGGATCTTAAGTGTTGTCATCTTTGGTGCTCAATTCATATGTATCCCTCATGATAAATTCATATGGTAGCTTGATTTTCTTCCTAGGGAAGTGTTCCATGCCTTTCTTTAATGGGAACTGAAATTTTATGTTCCCTTCTTTCATATCAATTACGAGACCTATAGTTCGTAAAAACGGTCTACCAAGTATGATGGGGCAAGACGGATTTCAATCAATGGCAAGCACAATAAAATCAATAGCTACAAAATTTCTATTTGCTAGAATAAGAACATCATTCATTCTACCCACAGGCTTTTTAATAATACTATCTAAATTAAGAGAGAGTTCATCCAAACTAGTAAAACCTAGCACATCACATAGAGATTTTGGTATTGTGGAAACACTAGCACCCAAGTCATACAAAGCATTGCACTCATAATTTTTAATTTTAATTTTAATTGTAGGTTCCCACTCAATATGCAATTTTCCAGGAATTGAAATTTCCAATTCCAACTGTTCTTTCAAGAATTTCATAACTGCTTCTACAATATGTTTAGTAAAAGCTTTGTTTTGCTCATAAGCACTCCGAGAATTCAACATGGATTGCAACAATGAAATACACTCAGTCAGATAACACCTATCATAATTAAAGTCTTTGTGATCCAAGATAGTGGGCACATCACTACTTACAGTTTTTAGCTCATCAAACCCACTTTTATGAATTTTCTCATCAAGATTTTCACCCTTCGAATCATGGGGACTCCTTGTAACTAAAGTTGACTTTTCTGCAGTCCCTTTATCATCAATCTTAACATTACTAAACAAGAAATCAATAGAAGAAACACCAATAATTTTAATATCCTCATCATTACTATCAGCTAAAGATTCTAGCATAGCTGCCATTCGATTTACTAGAGTAGTTTGTGCATCAGAGATTTTTTTTCCTAACAAATTTTCAGTATTGGCAAACCAAGATGGAAGATTAGCAACCTCTTTCTTGAAATGATCAAGTTGTCTTCCGATAGCATTAAGTAAAATAGAGTGTTCCTTAAGTTCTTCGGTAAAAAAAGCTTATTGTGCTCAAATTGCGTAGGGATATAAGCCTTAGTATTTTTTTCTCAGTTTCTACCAAGATATTAGGGTAAGAAATACCATGATAATTTTCTTGAAACATCGCAACTAGGCAAACAAAATAACACGCAAATAAGAGATCTAATAAGAAAACAAACAAACAGAAAGAAGGCAAATATTTTTGTGTTTTTCATAAAATGATTTAGAAGTGGAGGAGATGAATATGAGAGGCAAATGGCAAATAATGTAATTGCAAGGAGATAAGAGTTTATGCGCATGTACTTGGAAGATATTGATGATGTCTCCCTGGCAATGGCGCTAGAAATTCTTCCTACTACTTATGATCTGCGTTGGTATTTCCGCGAAGAGGAGAGGATGATGTAGTACAGTAGAGATAAGTATTTTCCTCAGTTAAGAAACCAAGGTTATCGATCCAGTAGGATAACCGAGAAACACTATGTAAACAACACCTACACACGAACAACAAATCCTCGCAACCCAAAGCTACAAGGCGTTGTCAATCCGTTGATGGTTACGTGCAAGATTAAAATATATGGTATTTGCTAAATAGATAGATTGATAGATGCAAATAAAATAAAAGTAAATAAATTGCAGCAAGGTATTTTTGTATTTTTTTTGGTTTAATATATCTGAAAATAACATGATAGAAATAGACCCGGGGCGATAGTTTTCACTAGAGGCTTCTCTCTTGAAGATAGCATACGGTGGGTAAACAAATTACTATTGGGCAATTGATAGAAAGCCAAATGATTATGATGGTATCGAAAGAAATGATCATGCGCATAGGCATCACGTTCAAGATTAGTAGACCGACTCCTGCATGCATCTACTACCATTACTCCACATATCGACCTCTATTCATCATGCATCTTGTGTATTAACTTCACGAGAAAGGAGTAATGCTTTAAGCAAGATGACAAGATGTAGACAAGATAAACTCACGTATGAATAAACCCCATCTTTATACCTGTAATAGCAACGATACATGTGTGTCGTGTCTCTTTCTGTCACAGAGATTGAGCACCGCAAGATCAAACCCATCACAAAGCACCTCTTCTCATGGCAAGAAAAAACAATCTAATCAGCCAAACTAAATAAATAAATAGGAGAAGAAATACGAGGTTACATAAATCATGCATAAAAGAGTTTAGAGAAAACTCAAATAACATTCATGGATAAATCTGACCATAAACTCATAATTCATCAAATTGAAACAAACACACAGCAAAAAGTCATTACATCAAATAGATCTCCAAGAACATCAAGAAGAACATTTTATTGAAGATCGAAGAGATATTAGAAGCCATCTAGCTACTAGCCATGGACCCATAGGTCTGTGGTAAACTACTCACGCATCATTAGAGAGGCATCAAGGTTGATGTGGAGCCTCTCTGTGATCGTTGCTCCCTACGGCAGACAACCGGAGAAGGCCTCTATATTGGATCTCATGGTTCTGGAACTTGCGGCGGCGAAAAACGTATTTCCTCTCCGTCTCTGTTGGTTTCGTGGTTTATGGGCATTCATAGAGGAAGAATTAGTTCAAACGGAGCTATGTGACATCTCACATAACTGGCACTTATCCTCCTCAACCGTGTTCATGCTGAGTCTAATATCCTCTGCACGGATTGCGTGTTTGGCAAGCCTCCAAATAAAATTATGGATCTTCCCCGACACCTTAACCGACCATAAAGAGGTCTAACTATTCGCATGTGCTTCATAATCCGAACTTCCCGCATTACCTTCTAGCCAATCTTATCCCCTTCTCTTTGTGTCAACTAACATGCGATAAGTTGTTGATCTCACCGTGAACATACCATTCTTCTCAAAATTTCATGCTCAGCAATCGTCCATCGCCGAGTGCAAATAGGGATACTGAGGATCGTACTCTTGTCCGCCGCCCAGAAAGATTTGGTCAATGATGTCCCTCCTCCAAGTTGCATTTGTATTATTTATGAGTTCACTTACCGTTGGGGGGGGGTAGCAGACAGACAAGCAATAGGTCTCATTGTTGTATTCCGTGTATTTTTGTTGTTGTTTCGTCACCTATTCTCCTTATCAATCCTTGGCACATGACATCCATCCTTTCATGTTAGCACACTACATCTGCGAGGGTCGGCTGCCTAGCTCATCTGAAAGTACCGTTCCGCTCGGGTAATATATCGCCTTAAGCATACACGCACACAAAGAGCTCGTATGTTGTAGTAACCTCCATGATTATCCAATAATATTTTTTATGTGGAAGCCCAACAATAGATATGACTGCGTGAATGAGCGAATATGTGTTCAAAATGAACACAATGCGAGTCCGCAAGGCCAAATTAGCAAGAGTAAAATGCATCTGTGGTCATTGGACTTGTTGTATATGTTCACTTTGGTCATTGTACTTAAGAATACAATTAATATAGTCATTAAATACGAGTTACGGTGATTATATAGTCACTCCGTATTGCTCCGTATTTTGTCTAGTTGACCGGTCAAACAGTTGTCAACTCATTTTCTCTCTCTACTTTAGAGGGGTTCCACCTATGAGTGGGTGGAAAAAAGAAAGTTAGATGTAAACTCAATGACTGAGCTAGTGTGTAATCGGACCCTGAGGCACATGCTCCCATGGTAGTAGTTCAGCGCGCCCGCTTCTCGTCAGCGCCCCGTTGCTTCTTCTGCGTATATACTACTCCCTCCGTTCCGATTTACTCGTCGTGGTTTTAGTTCAAATTTCCTCCGTTCCAATTTACTCGCCGTCATTTTAGTTTAAATTAGAACTAAAACCACGACGAGTAAATCGGAATGGAGGGAGTATGTTGTACTTGTGCGTGTACATGCATATTTGTGTTTGTGCGCGACTGTAATAAGTATGTGTGAATAAGATGCTTGCGATGTGTGTGTACGCGTGCTTGTCATGTACGTGCGGTCCATGAGCACGCACAAGGCGAAGGTGTTTGTTCTTTTCTTTTTGACAACAAAAGGCTATTAAGGCCCCAAATTACAAATTCCTGATCCAGAAAGTTGGAAAGAAGAGATACAACAGGACATGAAGTATGCCTATGAGCTGAAGAAAATAACAAACTTCAAGGCAAAGGTGTTGAGGCGGCGAGCTGCGAGCAGTTGTACGAGCGCGCTGAGCCAGCAGGCTAGACGCAAATCGGATGCAGCAGAGGTACATGGCACGGTGACCATGTAGAAGACGTGGCGCGATGGGTCTGATGATTTAAACCTATAAGAAGGCTAGCCAACTTGCTCCCACGATGGTCCCTCGATTTGATGTCTTGATGGACGTCCTATCCAAGTCAACTCAGTCTTTTGGTTTGTTTTGTCCGTTCGATCTTGACCTTACAGTAATTTTCCTTAGACGCCGATAAGGAGCGAACGTCAGATTTCTGTCGACCTGGTTCCGAACGAATCGTTCGGCATGGCAAGGGAGGGCGACCGAACGAGATCTCGTTCGGCCTGGGACACCTCCGAGCGTGAACACTTCCAGAAACACCAGCAAGGGCCTATTGCACGGGCATCAAAAGGAAAACAGACCCATTTAGATAATAAAACAGAAAAATGCAGAAAAACAACTAAAAACTGAGAAAACCTTAAAAAAATGCCACAAAAATCTTGAAATTCATAGAAAAAAATAGTTGATGAAAAATATATAAAAAATGCCATAGTCCAACAAAAAGATAAACTTGTCGTGCTCATAAATTTGTCATGGTCTTAAATAAATTGTCGTTGGTCATAACAATTTGCCGCTATTGTAAATTGCCATGGCAATAACAGTTGAAAATTTCCATGGCGATTTAGATAAGACTGCCATGGCAAAACAAAACTGAAAGAACAAACATGTCGTGCTCTCAAACTAATTTGTAATGGCCATGACAAACATTTCTCGAATGGACATGACAAGAAGACACAACAAACCATGACAAAAAATACATTTAGTTGCCATGAAAGAAAACATAGCTATAAACAAAATACTGATTTTAGTTGCCATGGCAAGTTTACCATGTTTTTGAGCATATTAGGTTGCCATGTTTTTAAACATATTTAGTTGCCATGGCAAGTTTGACATGTTTTCGAACATATTATGCCATGTTTTTACACATCTTTAGTTTGTCGTGGCAAGTTTGCAGGAAGTTTTGAGCAATTTAAAATAACATGGCAAGTTTTCCATGTTTTTGAACATCTGAAAAAGTCTGACATGTTTTTGAACATCGTAAGTTGCCATGGCAAATATGCCATGTTTTTGAACATCTATAACTTTGCCATGGCAAGTTTGCATGTGTTTCGAACATGTTAATTAAATAAGTTTGCCATGTTTGCCATATTCTTGAACAAACTTAATGAAAAGAAGTTTGCCACACATCGTAAAGTTTGACATGTTTTTTAACATCTTAAATTCCCATGGCAAGTTTGCCATGTTTTTGAACATTTATAACTTTGCCATGTTTTCTAACATCTTAAGTTGCCATGGCAACTTTTCTAATAACTAACTTATAATTTTTTTCTCTCTACAATTTGCCATCGCACTTTTGATAACAACTTAGTTTTTTGCACTCTAAAAATTTGCCATGGCAACTTTTTGATTAAAACTTAGAATTATTTGTCTCTCTACAATTTGCCATGGAAACTTTTCTGATAACAACTCAGAATTATTTTTCTCTCAACAATTTGCCATTGAATTTTTTTATAACAACTGGAATTATTGTCTCTATCTAATTTTTTTGACATGCCAACTTTTTTGATAACTATCTTAGATAATTTTCTCTCTTTGCCATGGCAACTTTTTGATAACAACCGAAATTATTGTCTCTATCTAATTTTTTTTTGACATGCAACTTTTCTGATAACTATATTAGATAATTTTCTCTCTACATTTTGCCATGGCAACTTTTTGATAACAATTGGAATTATTGTCTCTATCTAATTTATTTTTGACATGCCAACTTTTCTGATAACTATCTTAGATAATTTTCTCTCTACATTTTGCCATGGCAACTTTTTGATAACAACTTAGAATTACTAATTGTGGCTACCTTTATTGGACTACTCAGAATTCACAAAGCATAATGGACTAATCACGACAAGTACATGGCAAATTCCTAAATGCACACATGGCAAATTTAGTTTTTACCCCCTGTTGTTAACTCCCTTATGAATTGCATTCGAGGTAGCTGTAATGCCCCGGATGTAATACTTTCTCTTTTGGGCATATAATATATCTCCGGCTTCATCTATTTCCTTTCCGGGTTCTTTGTCTTTCGGGTTTTCGTCGTTTTGTTGTGTGTGTGTGTGGCATTCATTCATATCATGTAGACATGTGCATCGCATTGCATTTGTGTTGTCGGTTGAATCCGGTTCCACGCGTTCTTCCCGTTGTCCGTTTCGCGTTCCGGAGCTCCCTCACGTGTCCGTGGTGTCCCGTAGGCCTACTTTCGTGTTTGGGCGTGTAACGTTACCGGTGTGCCGCGAGACTTGTCGTGCGTTGTTGTTTTGTTGTGTGCAACCCGCCTCTCAAACCTCGTCGCGTTTGGACTCCGTTTGCTATCCCAACAGTTAGTCCTGTGGGCTCAAAGTGCCTCCACTTTGTGGCCCAAGACATCCCTCCAAAAGCCCACTTACCTCCTCTTGGCCCATCCTAACTCCCCTCGCGATCGGATCCGTCGGATCGCGATCGGAGGGCTCCTAATCACCTAAATCCCCTAACCCTAGAAAACTGATATATATATATATATATATATATATATATATATATATATATATATATATATATATATATATATATATATATATAGACCCCTAGGTCCATTTTGGGCATCCCTAACCTCTAGCTCCTCTCTCCCCCTATTTTTTTTCAGATCCAACCACTCTTCCTCTGCCACCGGGCCAATTCCCGTCGAGCTCCCCGCCGGTTCCTTCGAACCAGCCAACCAGCGCGCCGCCTGGGTCGATCGGGGGGTCAGATCCCGATCGATCCCCTCGCTCCCGCAGATCAACGCCCCAGTTCTCCACCGCAGCCTCGAGAACCCTTCGCCTGGTTCGATCGCTTCGGCCCAGGACCACATCGCCCTCGACCTCCTTCGACTGGGCCCTTCGTAGCTTCGCCAGGTCCCGCAGGACCACATCCCCGCGATCCAGAGGCCCGTGCGCCCCAGGTCGCCTTCCCTGGGCCGCCTCCAGAGCCCGGCTCCGCCGCCTCCCCCGCAAGCCTCCCGCGCCCCCTCCGGGCCACCGCCATGGCTGGGCGTCGCCACCCCGGGCCGCCTGCCTCGCCCTCCCGCGCGCAGCCGCCTGGGCCGCTCCGCCACCGAGCCGCAGTGGGCCGACCGCCCCAGCGTTCTCGGGCCCGAAGTCGCGTCGCCTCACCGCCGCCGCGTGGGCCGTCGCCAGCCCAGCCGCATGGGCTTCCTCTCCTCCAGCCGGGTCGCCGCGCCAGATCCGGGCCCGTTCGTGTTTTTTTCAGATCTGGAGGTTTACCTCTTTTCCACCTAAGTCCCCTGTGTTGTTTAATCTATGATGCATTCTTATAACTGCTCTAACTTTTTATGTGGATGCCCGTTTCGCGCAAATAGCATGTCCAGACGTTCGTGGTGATTAGCACTACGTTTTATCTTTTTGTGCCATACATGTTAGAGTTCATATAGATGCTTGTTTTCCCGTTGCAAGAGTGCATCCCGATATAATTGCTGCTATGTGATGTTTTTATGCCATCTTTGCCATGTGATAACTTTTAGCTCGTTTGTCCGAATGATGCAAATGACATGTCCACGTGTTCGTCTTGCCATGCTCTACATGTTGTTGGTGATAGGTTGCATGATAGATTTATTCTTGCCATGTTTATCATCGTTGCAAAGTGCCATGTGGCTGTGATGTTGTTTCACTTGTTATGAAATGCCATCTTGTTGAGCTCGTTGCTATCGTTGTGTTTATCTCCATGATGCATTCTTGAATGTTTCGGGATCACCTTCATGTGTACTTTGATGTGGTGCTTACCACTTGCCATGTTTAGTTTCGAGGTGACATAAACTTGCTCGTTTAGATGCCATGATGAAACTGCAGTTTTAGGACTTAGTGGTTTTTCACTAAGTCTGAAATCCGTAACGTTCTGATGCCATGTTTGCTTGCTCCTCTAGGACAAACCATGATAGTTTTGGAGTGGATCTTGATTGTTCCTTGTAGTATATATTGTTGGCTTTCCATTCATGTTCTCACATGCTTATTTAAGTGGTTGTAGCATGTTTATCTTTTGCTCCAAAGTTTCAATAAAATTCTGCTGTCAGAATTTTATTGTCAAGTTCAATATGTCCAAGCTTATTGCTATTGATCCGTGGCTCCTTTGGGGGAGCACCTTTGGACTTATTTGCTGTAGGATATGTCTAGTTTATGTTCATGCTCTTTGCCATGTTGTTTGAGTGCTGTAGCTTAATTATTTTGTGCTCCGAAGTTGCTATGTTGCTGTAATTTTCAGCTTTCGCCTATTTCTTGTTTCGGGCATAACTTTTAGCCCGTAGCTCCGATTTCAGCGAGTCTTATATGAAACTTGATTGATTTTCTGTGTAGATTCATAATATCTTATTGTTATCATGTTTTGAGGTGTTTTGCTTGAGTGCTATTGTCCGTGCTCCGAGTGCATCCTTAGTGCATCCATCATGCATCCATCATTTTCGAGTGCGCATTGCATCTTGTTGATTTGTGCCTTGTGTGATTGTATTGTTTAGAGCCGGAAGCTGAGACCGAGTACGAGTACGAGCACGAGGTTACCAACGAGGTTGAGCACGAGGACCCTTCTTACGATCCGAACGACTTCTCTTCAGGCAAGATGACCGAACCCCGATAACATTACTATCTTCGCCTATTGCTAGTAGTTCCGCTCTATAGTTTTGCCTCGATGCCCATGTTCTTCCTGTCAGACTCCTTCTTGTAACCATTGCCGTGTTTAACCACTCTACATATGCAAACCGTTGCTTGGCTAAGTACGCTTCGCTCAGCCCTTCTTATAGCGTTGCTAGTTGCAGGTGAAGATCGAAGATGCTTGCTTCATGTTGAAGTTTTGTTGGGTTATATCACACTATATAATTGCTAAATGAAATCATCTATATATTGGCAAGGGTGGAAGGCTAAGCCTTTTGCTTGGTGTTTTGTTCCACTCATGCCGTTAGGAACCGTATAAACCGGTGTTATGTTCCTTGATTATGCGTTCCTAACACGGTTGGGGTGTATGGGACCCCCTCGATAAACCGCTAAGTGCTAAGTCTTTTCCAGCAAGTCCCAACATTGGTACTATTCGCCTAATAACAAACTAAACTTGCATAGGGAGTAATTAACCCTCTTTCTTAATCAACAACCCCGGGCCAGTGCTCCACATGAGTGTTGGTCCGAAACGAGCGGACTGCGGGGCCGCCTTGGGGCAACCTGAGGTATTTGGCATACACCTGTAGGACGTCTCATCCGGTCGTGGCCTGAGAAGAGATACGCGCGGCTACTATCAGGGTGTCGGCACGCCGGGAGGATTTGCTGGATTAGCCTTACCTTAGTTCGGATTATCTTGAGCACGGGATTCCGAGAATACTTGGGTCTTCCCACTTTGGAGTTGCGACTCCGCGGATCGTGGGCTTGTAATGGGTCAAGTTGGAACACCCCTACAGGGTTATGAACTTTTGAAAGCCGTGCCCGCAGTTATGTGGCAGATGGGAGCTTGTTAATATCCGGTTGTAGATAATTTGACACAATGTTTCAATACACTACCTGCGTGTGTTCCGTGACTGTCAATTACCGAATAGGGATTCGGGAGTTGAACACGGAGGGGTTATGTTTGTTGAGCTTGTAGCTAGGATCACTTCGTGATCACTTCTCGGCCGAGGCTTCTCTTCTCGCTCTCTCTCACGTAAGCTAGTTGCTAGTTGCTGCTGCAGACACTTATTCTTTTCTTCAGCCTTATCCTCTCCCAAGGCTTAAATAGTCTTGTTACCCGGGAACGGGATTGCTGAGTCATCTGTGGCTCACAGTTACTTCACCACACCAGATACAGGTCCAGCTGTGACCTATCCAGGTGATGGCACCGAGCTAGACTGGGAGTACGACGAGGAGCGTAGTCGATACTATGTTCGTTATCCGGTTGATCAGTAGTGGAGACTTCTACTAGGATTCGATCCGACCTGTGGTTTTATTTAAGTTTGGTATCTTGACATTTGGATTTTGCCCTTAGAGGGTTGTGATATTCTTAATGTATGATGTTTGAGACATGTATTGTATTTGTGTGACGTGGCGAGTGTAAGCCAACTATTTTTATGTTTACAATTCCCCTCTTTTACATGAGATGTGCAAAGATTACCAAACTTGAGATCATTCTAGGATGGACTTATGCCTTTAAGTCGTGCCTCGACACGTAGGAGGTATAGTTCCATCCTGGGCATTACAGTAGCCCTATAACTGAGTACACTAGCTGATTAACTCACATGAGAATTGGCTATATGGCTGGGTGATGGGCCTCTAACCCCTCGTTGGTTACCCCAAGTGGAAGGTGTAAGATGCAGTGTTGTGGAAGTTTTTCCCTTAGCAAAGATGCCAAGGATCAAATCCCCAGAGACTCCTAGGTTCAACAAGTAGGTGTCAATTGCTAACGGCGCCAGATATTAGCAATCAACGTGGACCTGCACACAGATACAAATAACTTTGCTCCCAACGAGTACAGAGAGGTTGTCAATCCCTCCGGCCTTGTAGTTCACAAAGGATTAAACGCAAATGATAGTAGTGATAGATAATGTTTGCAATAGTAAATAATAGCGAAAAGTAAATAGCGGATGTGATCAATGATGGTAATATGGACCGGAGTCTCATGATGTTCACTAGTGATGTCTCTCTCCCAAAAGACGATAAAACAGCTATGTGAGGTAAACGAATTACAGCTGGGCAATTGACAGGACCACGAACGCAAACCAATGCTGACTACATTGCAAGAAAGGTTGAGGTTCAAAGCATGGGCGGTACGCCAAAGTAAGTAGGCCGAAATCCATCAATATCTACTACTAATCATCCACCTTGAGATATCTATTCAGAACATCTCGCTGGTATTAAGTTGCGAGTCCCACCCATAGTGTAAACTCAATGCAACAGACAACTGCATTAAAAGAACTTTGCGTAAAGTAAACAATCCTTGCACTCGCGGGCACAAGCACCGTTGTTTTCCCCCTTGTGGCAACAGCACATCCCCTAGACTCATGTTTCTGTCACTCAAGCTAGTCATCGAGGGGCATGAACCCACAATCGAGCATAACGTTCCCTCTTGGAGTCACTACCTACTACTTGGCCAAAGCAATAAATAACAACGGAGAACATGCAAGAATTACTTATGAACATAAATATAAAAGAGGTAGATCAAATATATTACTCAATCACAATCTGAACATAATCTCATAATCCATCGGATCCCAGCAAACTCATCATAGCAACAGCATAAGGATTACATATGTGCCTCGATCATGTAGGGCAGATCACGAGGACTAATTAGTGAAGCACAAGAACGGGAGGAGAACATCACATAGCTACTGGTCATGGACTCATGGTCCAAGGGAGACTACTCACAACTCATCCGGGAGGCGTCCATGGTGGTGGAGAGGCTCCCGATGGTGATCCACCCCTCCGGCAGGGTGCCGGGAAGAGTTCTTCTGGTGCTCCCGATCTTGGAAGCGGCGGCGGCGGCGGAACAGATATGAGATCGCGAAAAAGAGTTCCCGTCCCGAGGGTTTCGAAGGACGCTCTAAATATATGCCCAAGGGGGGCACCAGACGGGGCTCGGGGGGCCCAGGCGCCCCCCCTGGCGCGGCCCGGGGGGCGCGCCGCCAGGGCGCCTGGAGCCCTGGTGCCCCCCCCCCCCTCGGCTGTCCTTCGGGCGCATGGTAGGTTCTGGAACGCTAATTTTTTATATAATTTTTCTGGATTTTTCCTGGCAGTTCTCGTAACGTGAAAACCTGAAATACAAAAACAGCCGAAAACAGAAACTGGCACTGGGGTGCACTGAGTTAATAGGTTAGTCCAAATATGATCAAAAGTGTATGGAAGTGTATGAATATCATAGCAATATCACCCAAAAGTGGCATGGAGCAAGCAGAAATTATAGATACGTTTTGGACGTATCAACATCCCCAAGCTTAATTCCTGCTCGTCCTCGAGTAGGTAAATGATAACAAGAATAATTTCTGTGGTGACATGCTATTAACCATATAGGACTTATTCATAGTCATATGACAAAAGCTTACTGAGACAATGAATCTAAAGTAATTGAGTTCCCTCGTGAGAAAATCACAAAGGACTGAAAGTTTTACAACATGAAACTGAAACATCAAAAAGATTTGCAATGAACATGATGTGCAAATATGATAAAGTGATATCTAGCTTGCCCCCTTTAGTGAAGCAAAACATAAATGCAGGGGCACCTTCAAGGTTTAAGTGATGACTAGATACAATGATTTCAGAATAAACGATATCACAATCATGCAAAAGACAATGCTACTTTGGGACAATGCACATTACACTTAGAATGACAATCATGCTCTCAGTAGTTGGTGCTTGAAGAAAGAAGGTGGAGACTTAAAAAGTAAAAGAATAGTTATGTGCTAGAGCTTTTTATTTTGAAAACATAGAAGCAATTTTGCCAACGGTAGTAGTACTTCATATGTGTCATGCATAAGACATCCTATAAGTTGCAAGCCTCATGCATCGAATACCAATAGTGCTCGCACCTTGTCCTAATTAGCTCGGATTTCCATGGGTTATCATTGCATTACATATGTTTCAACCAAGTGTCACAAAGGGGTACCTCTATGCCACCTGTACAAAGGTCCAAGGAGATAAATCGCATTTGATTTCTCGTTTTTGATAGATCTCAACTTGAGGACATCCATACCGGGACAACATAGAAAATAGATGATGGACTTCTCTTTAATGCATAAGCATATTCTCATAAGAGATTGAGGATTAATGTCCAAGCTAAAACTTCCACCATGATACATGGCTTTGGTTGGCGGCCCAATGTTCATCTCTAACAATATGCATACTCATTCAACCCATGGCAAATCACCCTTACTTCAGACAAGACGAACATGCATAGCAACTCACATGATATTCAACAAAAGTGTGACAATTGATGGCGTCCCCAGAAACATGGTTACCGCTCAGCAAGCAACTTATAAGAAATAAGATATATAGGCAACATATTCTTTACCACAATAGTTTTTAAGCTACTTTCCCATGAGCTATGTATTTGTAATGCCCAGGATGGAGTTATACCTCCTATGTGTCGAGGCACGACTTAAAGGCATAAATCCATCCTAGAATGATCTCAAGTTCGGTAATTCTTTGCACATCTCATGTAAAAGAGGGGATTGTAAACAGAAAATAGTTGGCTTACACTCGCCACGTCACAGAATTACAATTCAAATCTCAATCATCATACATTAAGAATATCACAACCCTCTAAGGGCAAAATCCAAATGCAAGATACCAAACTCAGATAAATAAACCACAGGCGGATCGAATCCTAGTAGGAGTCTCCACTACTGATCATCCGGGTATCGCACATAGTACCGACTACGCTCCTCGTCGTACTCCCAATCCAGCTCGATGCCATCACCTGGATAGCTCACAGCTGGACCTGCATCTGGTGTGTAAGTAACTGTGAGCCACAGAGGACTCAGCAATCCCGTCTCCGGGTAACAAGACTATTTAAGCCTTTGGGAGAGGATAAGGCTGAAGAAAAGAATAAGTGTCTGCAGCAGCAACTAGCATCTAGCTTACGTGAGTGAGAGCGAGAAGAGAAAAGCCTCGGCGAGAAGTGATCACGAAGTGATCCTAGCTACAAGCTCAACAAACATAACCCCTCCGTGTTCAACTCCCGAATCCCTATTCGGAAATTGACAGTCACGGAACACACGCTGGTAGTGTATTAGAAACATTGTGTCAAGTTATCTACAACCGGAATTAACAAGCTCCCATCTGCCACATAACCACGGGCACGGCTTTCGAAAGTTCAAACCCTGCAGGGGTGTTCCAACTTGACCCATTACAAGCCCACGATCCGCGGAGTCGCAACTCCAAAGTGGGAAGACCCGAGTATCCTCGGAATCCCGTGCTCAAGATATACCGAACTAAGGTAAGGCTAATCCAGCAAATCCTCCCGGCGTGCCGACACCCTGATAGTAGCCACGCGTATCTCGTCTCAGGCCACGACCGGATGAGACATCCTACGGGTTTTTACCAGACCTCGAGTTTCCTTGAGGTGGCCCCGCAGTCCGCTCATTTCGGACCAACACTCATGTGGAGCACTGGCCCGGGGTTGTTGATTAAGAAAAAAGGTTTATAACTCCCTATGCAAGTTTAGTTTGTTATTAGGCAAATAGTACCAATGTTGGGACTTGCTGGAAAAGACTTAGCACCTAGCGGTTTATCGAGGGGGTCCCATACACCCCAACCGTGTCAGGAACGCATAATCAAGGAACATAACACCGGTTTATACGGTCCCTAACGGCATGAGTGGAACAAATCACCAAGCAAAATGCTTAGCCTTCCACCCTTGCCAATATATAGATGATTTCATTTAAGCATTTATATAGTGTGATATAACCCAACCAAACTTCAACATGAAGCAAAGCATCTTCGATCTTCACCTGCAACTAGCAATGTTATAAGAAGGGCTGAGCGAAGCGTACTTAGCCAAGCAACGGTTTGCATAGGTGGGTTGGTTAAACATGACAACTGGTTACAAGTAGGAGGCTGACAAGAAGATCATGGGCATCGAGGCAAAACTATAGATCGAGACTACTAGCAATAGGCAAAGATAGTAATGTTATCGGGGTTCGGTCATCTTGCCTGAAGAGAAGTCGTTCGGATCGTAAGAAGGGTCCTCGTGCTCAACCTCGTTGGAAACCTCGTGCTCGTACTCTAACTCAGACTCTGCTTCCGGCTCTAAACAAAACAATCACACCAAGCACCAATCAACAAGATGCAATGCGCACTCGGAAAAGATGAATGCATGATGGATGCACTAAGGATGCACACGGAGCACGGAAAATATCACTCAAGCAAATCACCTCAAAACAAGATAACAGTCTGATATTATTAGTCTACACAGAAAATCAATCAAGTTTGATATAAGATTCGCTGAAATCGGAGTTACGGGCTAAAAGTTATGCCCGAAACAGGAAATGAGCGAAAGCTGAAAATTACAGCAACATAGCAACTTCGGAGCTCAAAATAATTAAGCTACAGCATTCAAGCAACATGGTAAAGGACATGAACACAAACTAGACATATACTACAGCAACTAAGTCCAAAGGTGCACCCCCAACGGAGCCACGGATCAATAGCAATGATCTTGGACATATTGAACTTGACAATAAAATTCTGGCAGCAGAATTTTATTGAAACTTTGGAGCAAAAGATAAACATGCTACAGCCACTTAAATAGACATGTGACAACATGGATGGAAAGACAACAATATATACTACAAGGAATAATCAAGACCCACTCCAAAAATATCATGCTTTGTCCTAGAACATCACACGAACATGGCATCGGAACGTTACAGATTTTAGACTTAGTGAAAATCCACTAAGTCCAAAACAGCAATATCTTCATAGCATCTAAAAGAGCATGTTTAAGTCACCTCGAAACTAAACATGGCAAGAGGTAAGCACCTCATCAAAATACACATGAAGGTGATCCCGAAACACACAAGCATGCATCATAGAGGTAAACACAACGATTGCAACGAGCTCAACAAGATGGCATTTCATAACAAGTGAAACAACATCACAGCCACATGGCACTTTGCAACGATGATAACAAGGCAATAATAAATCCATCATGCAACCTATCACATACAACATGTAGAGCATGGCAAGACGAACACGTGGACATGTCATTTGCATCATTCGGACAAACGAGCTAAAAGATATCATATGGCAAAGGTGACATAAAAACATCACATAGCAGAAGTTTATATCATGATGCACTCTTGCAACAGCAAAACAAGCACCTAGATGATCTCTAACATGCATGACAACAACAGATGAAACGTAGAGCACGTCTCCACGAACGTCTGGACATATTATACGCGCGAATCGGAGCAACAGACAAAAAGTTAGAGCAGGTCAAACATTGCATCTCAGAACAAATATAAAAGGGACTTAGGGATTGGGGAAACAACCTCACAGATCCAGATCTGGAGATAAACGGGCCCGGGAGGCGAAGACGGGCCTGATGCGGCCCGGCGGCGGGGAAGTGGCCTGGTGCGGGCGGATCGCCGGCTGGAAGGCGGCGGCCCTGGCCTGGGGCGGCCCGCGGTGGCACGGTGGGTGTGGGCCGGAGGCGCGGCTGCGCGCAAGGGACCCGGCGGCCTGGGAGGCTGCGGCGGCCTGCGCGGCTCGGCCTGGCGCGTCGGGCCGGAGGGCAAGCTGCGGCCCACCGGGCGCCGAGGGGAGGCGATGGCCCGGCGACGCGCGAGCTGGCGCGCGGGAGCCTGGACAGAAGGAGCGAAGCGGGAGGCGGCTCGGCCTGGGCCTTCGGGCCTGGCGACGAAGTTGTCCTGGGGACCCAGCGATCGATCGAGGGAGCTGCGGAAGAAAACGGCAATGTGGACCCTCGAGCGCTGGCCCAGGCGATGTGATCGGTCGGGATCCCAGGCGAGCCGTTGACTCGCGACGGTGGCTGGCGATCGAGGGACTCCCTCGGTCCAGCGAGATCTGGCTTGCCAAGTGGAGAGAAGAGGAAGGCTGGATCCAAAAATTGAGGGGAGGAAGGGGAAAGAAAAACTAGATGCCCAAATTAGACTAGGGCCTAATATATAGCAGGTTTTTAGGGTTAGGGGGGAATTTAGGGTGTTAGGAGCCCTCCGATCGCGATCCGACGGATCCGATCGCGGGGGTAGATTAAAAAGGCCTAGGAGGAGATAAAAGACTGCAGTAGGGGTGTTTCTGGGACACAAAGTGAAGGCACTTTGGACCCACACGAACAACGGATGGAAAAGCCAACGGAGTCCAAACGCGACGAGATTTGAGAGGCGGGTTGCACACAACAAAACAACAACACACACAACAACCTCGCGGCACACCGGTAACGTTACACGCCCAAACTACAAAGTAGGCCTACGGGACGTCACGGACACGTGAGGGAGCTCCGGAACACGAAACAGACAACGGGAAGAAACGCGACGAACCGGATGCAACCGACAACACAAATGCAATGTGATGCACATGTCTACATGATATGAATGAATGCCACACACTCACGCAACAAAACGACGAAAACCCGAAAGACAAAGAACCCGGAATGGAAATAGATGAAGCCGGAGATATATTATATGCCCAAAAGGGAAAGTATTACATCCGGGGCATTACAAACTCTCCTCTACTACAAAAAGATCTCGTCCCGAGATCTAGGACTGGAAAAAGGAAGGGTACTCGGAACGAAGATGATCTTCTCGTTCCCAGGTAGCTTCTCGGTCGGTGTGATGTGACCACTTGACTTTCAGAAATTTGATGGACTTGTTGCGGGTCTTGCGTTCGGTTTCTTCGAGAATGGCAACTGGGTGCTCTCGGTAGGACAGGTCTTGTTGAAGATCAATCTCCTCAAACGGAATCATGCGCTCAGGTGCCTTGAAGCATTTGCGAAGTTGAGACACATGGAAGACATCATGAACATTTGCGAAGTTTGAAGGGAGCTCAAGTTGATAGGCTAGATCGCCTCTTTTGCCAAGAATCTTGAAAGGCCCGACGTATCTAGGAGCAAGTTTTCCTTTGATACCGAATCTTTGGGTTCCTTTCATCGGAGAAACTCGGAGATAGACATGATCACCGATGTCGAAAGCCAAATCACGATGCTTGCCGTCATAGTAGCTCTTCTGACGCGACTGAGCGGCCTTGAGATTCTCACGTATGACTTTGCACATTTCTTCGGCTTCTGAGATCAAGTCATTGCCAAGAAGTTGACGTTCGCCTGTTTCAGACCAGTTGAGAGGGGTACGGCACTTTCTGCCATAGAGAATTTCAAAAGGTGCTTTGCCTGCACTTGCTTGAAAGCTGTTGTTGTAAGAGAACTCGGCAAATGGAAGGCAGTCTTCCCATTTCATGCCGAAGGAGATGACACAGGCTTTGAGCATGTCTTCTAGAATCTGATTCACGCGCTCGACTTGACCACTAGTCTGAGGGTGAAATGCAGTGCTGAACCTGATCTTAGTGCCCATGGCGGACTGAAAGGAGTCCCAGAACCTTGATGTGAACAACCTTCCACGGTCTGAGGATATGACTTGAGGAATGCCAGGTAGGGACACAATTCTGGAAGTGTACAGCTCTGCAAGTTGAGCTGCATTGATTGATTCTTTGACTGGAAGAAAGTGAGCGACTTTGGTAAGCTTGTCAATCACCACAAAGATAGCATCATTTCCTCGCTTGGATTTAGGAAAACCAGTGACGAAGTCCATTTCAATGTGGTCGAACTTCCACTCGGGAATAGGAAGAGGTTGGAGAAGACCGGCTGGACGTTGATGTTCTGCTTTCACTCTTCTGCATACATCACATTCATTCACGAATTGGGCAATCTCCCTTTTCATGCGTGTCCACCAGTAAGACTGCTTGAGGTCTTGGTACATCTTGGAACTGCCAGGATGAATGGAAAGGAGAGAATCATGAGCTTCTTCCATTATGAGCTTCCTGAGATCACCTTTGGGAACAACGAGTCTGTCCTCGAAGAACAAGGTATCCCTCTCATCAACACGGAAGCACTTGTATTTTGGAGTGCCCTTAGCAATGCCATGTTTCACTTTCTTCACCATGGTATCACTGAGTTGGGCCTCACGGACTTGATCTTCCAAGGTAGGAGCAATTTGGAGATTTGCAAGAAAACCCTGCGGAACAACTTGAAGGTTGAGTTTCCTGAATGCTTCACAAAGCTCAGGCTGGTACGGCTTGATAAGAAGGCTGTTGCAATATGCCTTTCTGCTCAAAGCATCTGCAATCACATTCGCCTTGCCAGGAGTGTATTCAATGCTGGGGTTATACTCTTGGATCATTTCAACCCAACGAGTCTGACGGAGGTTCAGATGCGGCTGTGTGAAGATGTACTTCAAACTCTTGTGATCAGTGAAGATGTCGACCTTTCTGCCCAACAACAGATGTCTCCACGTAATTAGAGCATGTACCACAGCTGCTAGCTCGAGATCATGTGTGGGATAGTTCTTCTCACTTGGCTTGAGCTGCCGAGAAGTGTATGCCACAATTCTCTTATCTTGCATAAGCACACCACCAAGACCTTGAAGAGAAGCATCACAGAATACTTCATAGGGCTTGGATTCATCTGGAGGAGTCAGAACTGGAGCGGAGACAAGCTTATCTTTGAGAGTTTTGAATGCCACTTCACACTCTGGAGACCAAAAGTATTTGACATTCTTCTGAAGCAGGTTGGAAAGAGGCTTGGCAATCTTGGAGAAGTTCTCAACAAACCTTCTGCAATAGCTGGCAAGACCCAGAAAACTGCGGAGCTGCTTGACGTTCTGAGGAGCTTCCCAGTTGACAATTGCTTCAACTTTCTCGGGATTAACCGCAATACCGTCAGCTGAGATGATGTGGCCCAGGTACAAAACCTTATCGAGCCAAAACTCGCACTTGGAGAACTTGACATAGAATTTATGTTCTCGGAGTCGATCAAGAACCAGACGTAAGTGCTTTTCGTGATCTTCTTCATTCTTGGAAAACACCAGAATATCATCCAGATACACAAGCACAAACTCGCCAGTATAGGGGTTGAAGATGTAATGCATCATCCTTGAAAAGGTAGGAGGAGCATTGGCGAGACCGAAGGACATGACGGTATACTCGTATGAACCGTAGCTCGTTCTGAAGGCCGTCTTGGGAATGTCTTCCTCGCGAATGCGAATTTGATGATAGCCCATTCGGAGGTCAAGCTTAGAGAACACTTTAGCTCCTTTGAGCTGCTCAAAGAGTTCGTTGATGTTGGGGAGCGGATACTTGTTCTTAATCGTCTTCTTGTTCAATGGCCGGTAGTCAACAGAGAGACGCTCCGTTCCATCTTTCTTCTTGACAAATAAGACACCACAGCCCCATGGAGATGTACTAGGCCTAATGAGACCCATACTCTCCTGCTTATCAAGCTGCTTCTTCAATTCCTTCAATTCATCCGGAGAGAGCTTGTACGGACGCCGGCATGCTGGCTCAGTACCCGGCTCGAGTTCAATGACAAACTCCACCTGACGGTGTGGAGGCATGCCTGGAAGTTCTTCAGGAAAGACGTCTTGATATTCGTTCACCACCGGAATTTGAGATATGGCATTAATTTCGCCCTTATCATTGAGAGAAAAAAGCCGGATAGTGTTATCCCTGGAGGCGAAGATAATCACATCTTCATCAAATGAGTCATCTTGACTTCCTTCTGTGCACAATCAATATGAGCATCGTGCTGAGAAAGCCAATCCATTCCGAGGATGAGGTCAATGTCAGAATTGCCAAGAATCACCGGAGAAGCAAAAAATCGATAATCACCCATGCGAATAGAAACATCCGGAGCATATAATCTAGAAGTCATGCATCTTCCCGGAGAAATCACTTGCAACTTCTTTGGCAAGGCCATGGTGCCCACATTATACTTGGATGCAAATGGGAATGACATGAAAGAATGTGAAGCACCCGAATGAAATAACACTTTAGCTGGAAAAGAGTTAACTGGAAGGTTACCCAAAATGACATCAGAAGAATTCTTCGCTTGCGCTGCATTCATCAGATTGACCCTTGCTGCCTTTGGATCATGCCTGACAATAGCTGAACTCACAGGTGGAGGAGGAGGAAGACGCTTCGGATTCGGACATCTGTTGGCATAGTGACCTTTCTGAGTGCATTTGTTGCAAGTCACTTCTGAGAGAGGACGGAAATGAGAGCCACTTGACTTGGAGCCTTGAGACTGAAACTGCTTCTACGACTGGTTGCTCGGGTTGGGTGGGTGGGAGAAAACACGTCCACTAGAGTTCTTGTAGTTGGAGTTGTTGGAGTTGTTGTAGGGAGCTCGAATCACTGGAGGAGGAGGAAGCCAGAATTTCTATTGTTTCGCAGCCAACTGAGACGATGAGGAAGAGTGAACAGCATCTCGAATTCTCTTCTTAGAAGCCTCCATCTTAAGTTGAGCTGCTTCTTGTTTCAAAGCCATGTTATAGAACTTGTCGAATTCATCCGGCTCGAACAAGGTGAGAGCAAGCTGAAGTTCATCTTTGAGACCTCCACGGAACTGGTAGATTTTACTCTTGGCATCAGGAATGTCTTGCTTAGCATAGCGAGCGAGGTTTTGGAACTTGACATTATACTGATAGACTGTCATGGAGACCTGCTTCAGGTTGCGGAATTGCTCACGCATACCCTCGATGACACTTGTAGGAATGTGGTGCGAACGGAAATCCTTGCAGAAATTCTCCCAAGAGATCACTTGACCCGGCCTGGAGTCTTTGTACTGCTGCCACCAGTCAGCTGCTTGATCTTTCAGTTGGAAGGCTGCAAACTTCACATAATCATCTTCCTTCACGTTACTGCACTCAAAATGCTTCTTTATGTCGGTCAACCAATCTTCAGCATCAAGAGGGTCGACACAGTAACTGAAAGCTTTAGGATTGTTGGCCAAGAACTGGTTAAGAGTAGCATGGTGCGGCTGGTTGAAGAAGTTGCCTTGGTTCCCTGGAATACCCTGATTAGCTTGATTAGCTTGCATCTGCTGCATCATCTGCATCATCAACTGGGTATTCTGAGCTGTAGTCTGCATAATTGCTCTCCAAGCCTCAGGCGGAGGAGGAGGGGAAGGAGGATGATCTGGGACCTCTTCCTCCTCTGGGTTAGCGTTGGGAACCTTTTTCGGAGCCATCCTGTAAGAGATGACCACGAATCAGCAATTGATTGACAAAGGAATAAGCTGAATCAATGGCATGAATTGCATCAAGTCTTCACAATAATCATTCGAACAATAAGAACGAATGAAATCGTTCGAACAAGTGGAACGAATGAAATTCTCAGTTAAATGATAACATCGATCTTCACGAGAAGCCACATAGGGGACAAAAGGAAAAAATAAGAAAACAACAAGGTACAGACGGGAACAAACACAAGAGAGGAGTTTCGTTCTAACATCTTTGTGCTGAAAGCATATGAACGTGTTACGAAGAGGTTTTGCAATCCCCGGATCAGCATAGCCAAGGACCCTTTAAGATGCAACTCCTGATAGTAACATCGGTCATATAACCCCTTCACTCAATGTAGAACCCCGAACTCACTAACCTGCATTCGTTGGAAGAATGCCTACGATCTACTGGATAAAACCCACCTATAGATTTCCGAAAGATTCCAGTTATGCAATCAGGTGTTGGGGATACACGGGAAGCACCGCGCAATCAACTCTAAACCTACATCCAGGTGTATCCATCCTTCAACACATAACCAGTCTTTCTCGGAAACTGTGTACCTCGGACCTTCGAAAAGCATCCACTATAACAAGCTATGGCAATACTCCCGAACTACCTCCCCAGTACTGGGTGATGTCGGGGTTATCTTGCCACTGGCCGTATAGGGGAGATTTTCGATGTCGGCCGTCTTAAGTATTTAGTACTGCCGCGATATGCTTGTGACAACAATACCCCGAAGCTCAACTCCTCGGTAACAGGAGGCATCGAGAACAATATCCTTGTCACAAGAACATCGAAACAATCCCAGAATACTCGCGGGATTCCTAAAAAAAAATTGTGCAATTTTTGAAGATAGGAGAGACAAGAGTAGTCGTCAGGAGTCCTCACCAGAGAGAAAGGGGATGAGAAGCAAAGAAATCCTACTCTCCGATATAATATAGGACTCAAAAGTTTTCAGTGTGTGCCTAGACTCGACCGTCAACGGTTCGATCAAACAGTGGGGGCTCCTAGGTCGGAGAAGGCTATGAATACCAACTTGTAATGCCCAGGATGGAGTTATACCTCCTACGTGTCGAGGCACGACTTAAAGGCATAAATCCATCCTAGAATGATCTCAAGTTCGGTAATTCTTTGCACATCTCATGTAAAAGAGGGGATTGTAAACAGAAAATTGTTGGCTTACACTCGCCACGTCACAGAATTACAATTCAAATCTCAATCATCATACATTAAGAATATCACAACCCTCTAAGGGCAAAATCCAAATGCAAGATACCAAACTCAGATAAATAAACCACAGGCGGATCGAATCCTAGTAGGAGTCTCCACTACTGATCATCCGGGTATCGCACATAGTACCGACTACGCTCCTCGTCGTACTCCCAATCCAGCTCGGTGCCATCACCTGGATAGCTCACAGCTGGACCTGCATCTGGTGTGTAAGTAACTATGAGCCACAGAGGACTCAGCAATCCCGTCTCCGGGTAACAAGACTATTTAAGCCTTTGGGAGAGGATAAGGCTGAAGAAAAGAATAAGTGTCTGCAGCAGCAACTAGCATCTAGCTTACGTGAGTGAGAGCGAGAAGAGAAAAGCCTCGGCGAGAAGTGATCACGAAGTGATCCTAGCTACAATCTCAACAAACATAACCCCTCCGTGTTCAACTCCCGAATCCCTATTCGGAAATTGACAGTCACGGAACACACGCTGGTAGTGTATTAGAAACATTGTGTCAAGTTATCTACAACCGGAATTAACAAGCTCCCATCTGCCACATAACCGCGGGCACGGCTTTCGAAAGTTCAAACCCTGCAGGGGTGTTCCAACTTGACCCATTACAAGCCCACGATCCGCGGAGTCGCAACTCCAAAGTGGGAAGACCCGAGTATCCTCGGAATCCCGTGCTCAAGATATACCGAACTAAGATAAGGCTAATCCAGCAAATCCTCCCGGCGTGCCGACACCCTGATAGTAGCCACGCGTATCTCGTCTCAGGCCACGACCGGATGAGACATCCTACGGGTTTTTACCAGACCTCGAGTTTCCTTGAGGTGGCCCCGCAGTCCGCTCATTTCGGACCAACACTCATGTGGAGCACTGGCCCGGGGTTGTTGATTAAGAAAAAGGGTTTATAACTCCCTATGCAAGTTTAGTTTGTTATTAGGCAAATAGTACCAATGTTGGGACTTGCTGGAAAAGACTTAGCACCTAGCGGTTTATCGAGGGGGTCCCATACACCCCAACCGTGTCAGGAACGCATAATCAAGGAACATAACACCGGTTTATACGGTCCCTAACGGCATGAGTGGAACAAATCACCAAGCAAAAGGCTTAGCCTTCCACCCTTGCCAATATATAGATGATTTCATTTAAGCATTTATATAGTGTGATATAACCCAACCAAACTTCAACATGAAGCAAAGCATCTTCGATCTTCACCTGCAACTAGCAATGCTATAAGAAGGGCTGAGCGAAGCGTACTTAGCCAAGCAACGGTTTGCATAGGTGGGTTGGTTAAACATGACAACTGGTTACAAGTAGGAGGCTGACAAGAAGATCATGGGCATCGAGGCAAAACTATAGATCGAGACTACTAGCAATAGGCAAAGATAGTAATGTTATCGGGGTTCGGTCATCTTGCCTGAAGAGAAGTCGTTCGGATCGTAAGAAGGGTCCTCGTGCTCAACCTCGTTGGAAACCTCGTGCTCGTACTCGAACTCAGACTCTGCTTCCGGCTCTAAACAAAACAATCACACCAAGCACCAATCAACAAGATGCAATGCGCACTCGGAAAAGATGAATGCATGATGGATGCACTAAGGATGCACACGGAGCACGGAAAATATCACTCAAGCAAATCACCTCAAAACAAGATAACAGTCTGATATTATTAGTCTACACAGAAAATCAATCAAGTTTGATATAAGATTCGCTGAAATCGGAGTTACGGGCTAAAAGTTATGCCCGAAACAGGAAATGAGCGAAAGCTGAAAATTACAGCAACATAACAACTTCAGAGCTCAAAATAATTAAGCTACAGCATTCAAGCAACATGGTAAAGGACATGAACACAAACTAGACATATACTACAGCAACTAAGTCCAAAGGTGCACCCTCAACGGAGCCACGGATCAATAGCAATGATCTTGGACATATTGAACTTGACAATAAAATTCTGGCAGCAGAATTTTATTGAAACTTTGGAGCAAAAGATAAACATGCTACAGCCACTTAAATAGACATGTGAGAACATGGATGGAAAGACAACAATATATACTACAAGGAACAATCAAGACCCACTCCAAAACTATCATGCTTTGTCCTAGAACATCACACGAACATGGCATCGGAACGTTACAGATTTCAGACTTAGTGAAAATCCACTAAGTCCAAAACAGCAATATCTTCATAGCATCTAAAAGAGCATGTTTAATTCACCTCGAAACTAAACATGGCAAGAGGTAAGCACCTCATCAAAATACACATGAAGGTGATCCCGAAACACACAAGCATGCATCATAGAGGTAAACACAACGATTGCAACGAGCTCAACAAGATGGCATTTCATAACAAGTGAAACAACATCACAGCCACATGGCACTTTGCAACGATGATAACAAGGCAATAATAAATCTATCATGCAACCTATCACATACAACATGTAGAGCATGGCAAGACGAACACGTGGACATGTCATTTGCATCATTCGGACAAACGAGCTAAAAGATATCATATGGCAAAGGTGACATAAAAACATCACATAGCAGCAGTTTATATCATGATGCACTCTTGCAACAGCAAAACAAGCACCTAGATGATCTCTAACATGCATGACAACAACAGATGAAACGTAGAGCACGTCTCCACGAACGTCTGGACATATTATACGCGCGAATCGGAGCAACAGACAAAAAGTTAGAGCAGGTCAAACATTGCATCTCAGAACAAATATAAAAGGGACTTAGGGATTGGGGAGACAACCTCACAGATCCAGATCTGGAGATAAACGGGCCGGGGAGGCGAAGACGGGCCTGATGCGGCCCGGCGGCGGGGAAGTGGCCTGGTGCGGGCGGATCGGCGGCTGGAAGGCGGCGGCCCTGGCCTGGGGCGGCCCGCGGTGGCGCGGTGGGTGTGGGCCGGAGGCGCGGCTGCGCGCAAGGGACCCGGCGGCCTGGGAGGCTGCGGCGGCCTGCGCGGCTCGGCCTGGCGCGTCGGGCCGGAGGGCAAGCTGCGGCCCACCGGGCGCCGAGGGGAGGCGATGGCCCGGCGACGCGCGAGCTGGCGCGCGGGAGGCGGCTCGGCCTGGGCCTTCGGGCGTGGCGACGAAGTGTTCCTGGGGACCAAGCGATCGATCGAGGGAGCTGCGGAAGAAAATGGCGATGTGGACCCTCGAGCGCTGGCCCAGGCGATGTGATCGGTCGGGATCCCAGGCGAGCCGTTGACTCGCGACGGCGGCTGGCGATCGAGGGACTCCCTCGGTCCAGCGAGATCTGGCTTGCCAAGTGGAGAGAAGAGGAAGGCTGGATCCAAAAATTGAGGGGAGGAAGGGGAAAGAAAAACTAGATGCCCAAATTAGACTAGGG
Source organism: Secale cereale (assembly GCA_902687465.1). Classification (NCBI taxonomy): domain Eukaryota; kingdom Viridiplantae; phylum Streptophyta; class Magnoliopsida; order Poales; family Poaceae; genus Secale; species Secale cereale. The sequence goes on from LR738711.1 coordinate 379,263,247, forward strand.
TCTAATATATAGCAGGTTTTTAGGGTTAGGTGGGAATTTAGGGTGTTAGGAGCCCTCCAATCGCGATCCGACGGATCCGATCGCGGGGGTAGATTAAAAAGGCCTAGGAGGAGATAAAAGACTGCAGTAGGGGTGTTTCTGGGACACAAAGTGAAGGCACTTTGGACCCACACGAACAACGGATGGAAAAGCCAACGGAGTCCAAACGCGACGAGATTTGAGAGGCGGGTTGCACACAACAAAACAACAACACACACAACAACCTCGCGGCACACCGGTAACGTTAAACGCCCAAACAACAAAGTAGGCCTACGGGACGTCACGGACACGTGAGGGAGCTCCGGAACGCGAAACGGACAACGGGAAGAAACGCGACGAACCGGATGCAACCGACAACACAAATGCAATGCGATGCACATGTCTACATGATATGAATGAATGCCACACACTCACGCAACAAAATGACGAAAACCCGAAAGACAAAGAACCCGGAATGGAAATAGATGAAGCCGGAGATATATTATATGCCCAAAAGGGAAAGTATTACATCCGGGGCATTACAAACTCTCCTCTACTACAAAAAGATCTCGTCCCGAGATCTAGGACTGGAAAAAGGAAGGGTACTCGGAACGAAGATGATCTTCTCATTCCCAGGTAGCTTCTCGATCGGTGTGATGTGACCACTTGACTTTCAGAAATTTGATGGACTTGTTGCGGGTCTTGCGTTCGGTTTCTTCGAGAATGGCAACTGGGTGCTCTCGGTAGGACAGGTCTTGTTGAAGATCAATCTCCTCAAACGGAATCATGCGCTCAGGTGCCTTGAAGCATTTGCGAAGTTGAGACACATGGAAGACATCATGAACATTTGCGAAGTTTGAAGGGAGCTCAAGTTGATAGGCTAGATCGCCTCTTTTGCCAAGAATCTTGAAAGGCCCGACGTATCTAGGAGCAAGTTTTCCTTTGATACCGAATCTTTGGGTTCCTTTCATCGGAGAAACTCGGAGATAGACATGATCACCGATGTCGAAAGCCAAATCACGATGCTTGCCGTCATAGTAGCTCTTCTGACGCGACTGAGCGGCCTTGAGATTCTCACGTATGACTTTGCACATTTCTTCGGCTTCTGAGATCAAGTCATTGCCAAGAAGTTGACGTTCGCCTGTTTCAGACCAGTTGAGAGGGGTACGGCACTTTCTGCCATAGAGAATTTCAAAAGGTGCTTTGCCTGCACTTGCTTGAAAGCTGTTGTTGTAAGAGAACTCGGCAAATGGAAGGCAGTCTTCCCATTTCATGCCGAAGGAGATGACACAGGCTCTGAGCATGTCTTCTAGAATCTGATTCACGCGCTCGACTTGACCACTAGTCTGAGGGTGAAATGCAGTGCTGAACCTGATCTTAGTGCCCATGGCGGACTGAAAGGAGTCCCAGAACCTTGATGTGAACAACCTTCCACGGTCTGAGGATATGACTTGAGGAATGCCAGGTAGGGACACAATTCTGGAAGTGTACAGCTTTGCAAGTTGAGCTGCATTGATTGATTCTTTGACTGGAAGAAAGTGAGCGACTTTGGTAAGCTTGTCAATCACCACAAAGATAGCATCATTTCCTCGCTTGGATTTAGGAAAACCAGTGACGAAGTCCATTTCAATGTGGTCGAACTTCCACTCGGGAATAGGAAGAGGTTGGAGAAGACCGGCTGGACGTTGATGTTCTGCTTTCACTCTTCTGCATACATCACATTCATTCACGAATTGGGCAATCTCCCTTTTCATGCGTGTCCACCAGTAAGACTGCTTGAGGTCTTGGTACATCTTGGAACTGCCAGGATGAATGGAAAGGAGAGAATCATGAGCTTCTTCCATTATGAGCTTCCTGAGATCACCTTTGGGAACAACGAGTCTGTCCTCGAAGAACAAGGTATCCCTCTCATCAACACGGAAGCACTTGTATTTTGGAGTGCCCTTAGCAATGCCATGTTTCACTTTCTTCACCATGGTATCACTGAGTTGGGCCTCACGGACTTGATCTTCCAAGGTAGGAGCAATTTGGAGATTTGCAAGAAAACCCTGCGGAACAACTTGAAGGTTGAGTTTCCTGAATGCTTCACAAAGCTCAGGCTGGTACGGCTTGATAAGAAGGCTGTTGCAATATGCCTTTCTGCTCAAAGCATCTGCAATCACATTCGCCTTGCCAGGAGTGTATTCAATGCTGGGGTTATACTCTTGGATCATTTCAACCCAACGAGTCTGACGGAGGTTCAGATGCGGCTGTGTGAAGATGTACTTCAAACTCTTGTGATCAGTGAAGATGTCGACCTTTCTGCCCAACAACAGATGTCTCCACGTAATTAGAGCATGTACCACAGCTGCTAGCTCGAGATCATGTGTGGGATAGTTCTTCTCACTTGGCTTGAGCTGCCGAGAAGTGTATGCCACAATTCTCTTATCTTGCATAAGCACACCACCAAGACCTTGAAGAGAAGCATCACAGAATACTTCATAGGGCTTGGATTCATCTGGAGGAGTCAGAACTGGAGCGGAGACAAGCTTATCTTTGAGAGTTTTGAATGCCACTTCACACTCTGGAGACCAAAAGTATTTGACATTCTTCTGAAGCAGGTTGGAAAGAGGCTTGGCAATCTTGGAGAAGTTCTCAACAAACCTTCTGCAATAGCTGGCAAGACCCAGAAAACTGCGGAGCTGCTTGACGTTCTGAGGAGCTTCCCAGTTGACAATTGCTTCAACTTTCTCGGGATTAACCGCAATACCGTCAGCTGAGATGATGTGGCCCAGGTACAAAACCTTATCGAGCCAAAACTCGCACTTGGAGAACTTGACATAGAATTTATGTTCTCGGAGTCGATCAAGAACCAGACGTAAGTGCTTTTCGTGATCTTCTTCATTCTTGGAAAACACCAGAATATCATCCAGATACACAAGCACAAACTCGCCAGTATAGGGGTTGAAGATGTAATGCATCATCCTTGAAAAGGTAGGAGGAGCATTGGCGAGACCGAAGGACATGACGGTATACTCGTATGAACCGTAGCTCGTTCTGAAGGCCTCTTGGGAATGTCTTCCTCGCGAATGCGAATTTGATGATAGCCCATTCGGAGGTCAAGCTTAGAGAACACTTTAGCTCCTTTGAGCTGCTCAAAGAGTTCGTTGATGTTGGGGAGCAGATACTTGTTCTTAATCGTCTTCTTGTTCAATGGCCGGTAGTCAACACAGAGACGCTCCGTGCCATCTTTCTTCTTGACAAATAAGACACCACAGCCCCACGGAGATGTACTAGGCCTAATGAGACCCATACTCTCCTGCTTATCAAGCTGCTTCTTCAATTCCTTCAATTCATCCGGAGAGAGCTTGTACAGACGCCGGCATGCTGGCTCAGTACCCGGCTCGAGTTCAATGACAAACTCCACCTGACGGTGTGGAGGCATGCCTGGAAGTTCTTCAGGAAAGACGTCTTGATATTCGTTCACCACCGGAATTTGAGATATGGCATTAATTTCGCCCTTATCATTGAGAGAAAAAAGCCGGATAGTGTTATCCCTGGAGGCGAAGATAATCACATCTTCATCAGAATGAGTCATCTTGACTTCCTTCTGTGCACAATCAATATGAGCATCGTGCTGAGAAAGCCAATCCATTCCGAGGATGAGGTCAATGTCAGAATTGCCAAGAATCACCGGAGAAGCAAAAAATCGATAATCACCCATGCGAATAGAAACATCCGGAGCATATAATCTAGAAGTCATGCATCTTCCCGGAGAAATCACTTGCAACTTCTTTGGCAAGGCCATGGTGCCCACATTATACTTGGATGCAAATGGGAATGACATGAAAGAATGTGAAGCACCCGAATGAAATAACACTTTAGCTGGAAAAGAGTTAACTGGAAGGTTACCCAAAATGACATCAGAAGAATTCTTCGCTTGCGCTGCATTCATCAGATTGACCCTTGCTGCCTTTGGATCATGCCTGACAATAGCTGAACTCACAGGTGGAGGAGGAGGAAGACGCTTCGGATTCGGACATCTGTTGGCATAGTGACCTTTCTGAGTGCATTTGTTGCAAGTCACTTCTGAGAGAGGACGGAAATGAGAGCCACTTGACTTGGAGCCTTGAGACTGAAACTGCTTCTACGACTGGTTGCTCGGGTTGGGTGGGTGGGAGAAAACACGTCCACTAGAGTTCTTGTAGTTGGAGTTGTTGGAGTTGTTGTAGGGAGCTCGAATCACTGGAGGAGGAGGAAGCCAGAATTTCTATTGTTTCGCAGCCAACTGAGACGATGAGGAAGAGTGAACAGCATCTCGAATTCTCTTCTTAGAAGCCTCCATCTTAAGCTGAGCTGCTTCTTGTTTCAAAGCCATGTTATAGAACTTGTCGAATTCATCCGGCTCGAACAAGGTGAGAGCAAGCTGAAGTTCATCTTTGAGACCTCCACGGAACTGGTAGATTTTACTCTTGGCATCAGGAATGTCTTGCTTAGCATAGCGAGCGAGGTTTTGGAACTTGACATTATACTGATAGACTGTCGTGGAGCCCTGCTTCAGGTTGCGGAATTGCTCACGCATACCCTCGATGACACTTGTAGGTGTTGGGGAACGTAGTATTTTAAAATTTTCCTACGATCACGCAAGATCTATCTACTAGATGCATAGCAACGAGAGGGGAGAGTGTGTCTACGTACCCTCGTAGACCGGGAGCGGAAGCGTCAAGTGACGCGGTTGATGTTGTCGAACTTCTTCGCGATCCAACCGATCAAGCACCGAACGTACGGCACCTCCGCGTTCAGCACACGTTCAGCTTGATGACATCCCACGAGCTCTTGATCCAGTTGAGCTTCACGGGAGAGTTTCTTCAGCACGACGGCATGGTGACGGATATGATGTGTTCACCGGCGCAGGGCTTCGCCTAAGCTCCGCGACGGTACGACCGAGGTGTAATTCTGTGGAGGGGGGCACCGCACACGGCTAAAATAATTCAACTTGTGTGTTTTTGGGTGCCCCCCTGCCCCCGTATATAAAGGAGCAAGGGAGGAGGGGCCGGCCAACTCTCCTGGTGCGGCTAGGGAAGGGATTCCTACTAGGAATAGGATTGCAATCCTATTCCTAGTAGGATTCACCGAAAGGAAGAAGGGGGGAAGGAATAGGAGAGGTGGCGCCCCCCCCCCCCCCAATCCTAGTCCAACTAGGAT
>LR738711.1:379270132-379320421 GCA_902687465.1 Secale cereale
GTAGAGGCATACTAGGGACATACTGTTTTGTCTATGTATCCACACATGTACTAAGTTTCCGGTTAATACAATTCTAGCATGAATAAAAGACATTTATCATGATATAAGGAAATACAAATAACATCTTTATTATTGCCTCTAGGGCATATTTCCTTCAGTCTCCCACTTGAACTAGAGTCAATAATCTAGATTACAAAGTGATGATCCTCACACCCATGGAGTCTTGGTGTTGATCATGTTTTGCCCGTGGAAGAGGCTTAGTCAACGGGTCTGCAACATTCAGATCCGTATGTATTTTGCAAATCTCTATGTCTCCCTCCTTGACTAGATCGCGGATGGAATTGAAGCGTCTTTTGATGTGCTTTGTTCTCTTGTGAAACCTGGATTCCTTCGCCAAGGCTATGGCTCCAGTGTTGTCACAAAAGATTTTCATTGGACCCGATGCACTAGGTACTACACCTAGATCGGATATGAACTCTTTCATCCAGACTCCTTTATTTGCTGCTTCTGAAGCAGCTATGTATTCCGCTTCACACGTAGATCCTGCCATGACGCTCTGCTTGGAACTGCACCAGCTGACAGCTCCACCGTTCAATAAAAATACATATCCGGTTTGTGACTTTGAGTCATCCGGATCAGTGTCAAAGCTAGAATCGACGTAACCGTTTACGACGAGCTCTTTGTCACCTCCATATACGAGAAACATATCCTTTGTTCTTTTCTGATACTTTAGGATGTTTTTGACCGCTGTCCAGTGATCCACTCCTGGATTACTTTGGTACCTCCCTGCTAGACTTATAGCAAGGCACACATCAGGTCTGGTACACAGCATTGCATACATGATAGATCCTATGGCTGAGGCATAGGGAATGACTTTCATTTTCTCTCTATCTTCTGCAGTGGTCGGGCATTGAGTCTTACTCAACTTCATACCTTGTAAAACAGGCAAGAATCCTTTCTTTGACTGATCCATTTTGAACCTTTTCAAAATCTTATCAAGGTATGTGCTTTGTGAAAGTCCAATTAAGCGTCTTGATCTATCTCTATAGATCTTGATGCCTAATATGTAAGCAGCTTCTCCGAGGTCTTTCATTGAAAAACTTTTATTCAAGTATCCTTTTATGCTATCCAGAAATTCTATATCATTTCCAATTAACAATATGTCATCTACATATAATATTAGAAATGCTACAGAGCTCCCACTCACTTTCTTGTAAATACAGGCTTCTCCAAAAGTCTGTATAGAACCATATGCTTTGATCACCCCATCAAAGCGTATATTCCAACTCTGAGATGCTTGCACCAGTCCATAGATGGATCGCTGGAGTTTGCATACTTTGTTAGCACCTTTTGGATCGACAAAACCTTCTGGTTGCATCATATACAACTCTTCTTTGAGATATCCATTTAGGAATGCAGTTTTGACATCCATTTGCCAGATTTCATAATCATAAAATGCGGCAATTGCTAACATGATTCGGACAGACTTAAGCATCGCTACAGGTGAGAAAGTCTCATCGTAGTCAACTCCTTGAACTTGTCGAAAACCTTTCGCAACAAGTCGAGCTTTGTAAACAGTAATATTACCGTCTGCGTCGGTCTTCCTCTTGAAGATCCATTTATTTTTGATGGCCTGCCGATCATCGGGCAAGTCAACCAAAGTCCATACTTTGTTCTCATACATGGATCCCATCTCAGATTTCATGGCTTCAAGCCATTTTGCGGAATCTGGGCTCATCATCGCTTCCTCATAGTTCGTAGGTTCATCATGGTCTAGTAACATGATTTCCAGAACTGGGTTGCCGTACCACTCTGGTGCGGAACGTACTCTGGTTGATCTACGACGTTCAGTAGAAACTTGATCCGAAGTTTCATGATCATTATCATCAACTTCCTCACTAATTGGTGTAGGAATCACTGGAACAATTTCCTGTGATGTACTATTTTCCAATATGGGAGAAGGTACAATTACCTCATCAAGTTCTACTTTCCTCCCACTCACTTCTTTCGAGAGAAACTCTTTTTCTAGAAAGGATCCGTTCTTAGCAACGAATATTTTGCCTTCGGATCTGTGACAGAAGGTGTACCCAACAGTCTCTTTTGGGTATCCTATGAAGACACATTTTTCCGACTTGGGATCGAGCTTATCAGGTTGAAGTGTTTTCACATAAGCATCGCAGCCCCAAATTTTAAGAAATGACAACTTTGGTTTCTTGCCAAACCATAGTTCATAAGGCGTCGTATCGACGGATTTAGATGGTGCCCTATTTAACGTGAATGCAGCTGTCTCTAAAGCATAACCCCAAAACGATAGTGGTAAATCGGTAAGAGACATCATAGATCGCACCATATCCAATAAAGTACGGTTACGACGTTCGGACACACCATTACGTTGTGGTGTTCCAGGTGGCGTGAGTTGTGAAACTATTCCACATTGTTTCAAATGAAGACCAAACGCGTAACTCAAATATTCTCCTCCACGATCAGATCGTAGGAACTTTATTTTCTTGTTACGATGATTCTCTACTTCACTCTGAAATTCTTTGAACTTTTCAAATGTTTCAGACTTGTGTTTCATTAAGTAGATATACCCATATCTGCTCAAATCATCAGTGAAGGTCAGAAAATAACGATACCCGCCGCGAGCATCAACGCTCATTGGTCCACATACATCAGTATGTATGATTTCCAACAAATCTGTTGCTCGCTCCATAGTTCCGGAGAACGGAGTTTTAGTCATCTTGCCCATGAGGCATGGTTCGCAAGCACCAAGTGATTCATAATCAAGTGATTCCAAAAGTCCATCTTTATGGAGTTTCTTCATGCGTTTTACACCAATATGACCTAAACGGCAGTGCCACAAATAAGTTGCACTATCATTATTAACCTTGCATCTTTTGGTTTCAATATTATGAATATGTGTATCACTACAATCGAGATCCAGTAAGAATAGACCACTCTTTAAGGGTGCATGACCATAAAAGATATTATTCATCAAAATGGAACAACCATTATTCTCTGATTTAAATGAATAACCGTCTCGCAATAAACAAGATCCAGATATAATGTTCATGCTCAACGCTGGCACCAAATAACAATTATTTAGGTCTAAAACTAATCCCGAAGGTAGATGTAGAGGTAGCGTGCCGACGGCGATCACATCGACTTTGGAACCGTTTCCCACGCGCATCGTCACCTCGTCCTTAGCTAATCTTCGTTTAAACCGTAGCCCCTGTTTCGAGTTACAAATATTAGCAACCGAACCGGTATCAAATACCCAGGTACTACTACGAGCATTAGTAAGGTACACATCAATAACATGTATATCACATATACCTTTGTTCATCTTGCCATCCTTCTTATCCGCCAAATACTTGGGGCAGTTCCGCTTCCAGTGTCCAGTCCCCTTACAGTAGAAGCACTCAGTTTCAGGCTTGGCTCCAGATTTGGGTTTCTTCGTTGAAGTAGCAACTGACTTGCTATTCTTTTTGAAGTTCCCTTTCTTTCCCTTGCCCTTTTTCTTGAAACTAGTGGTCTTGTTAACCATCAACACTTGATGCTCCTTTTTGATTTCTACCTCCGCAGCTTTGAGCATAGCGAAGAGCTCGGGAATTGTCTTTTGCATCCCTTGCATGTTATAGTTCATCACGAAGCCTTTATAGCTTGGTGGCAGTGATTGAAGAACTCTATCAATAACACTATCCTCGTCAACTTTGCAACCAAGTTGAGTCATATGATTGTAGTACCCAGACATTCTGAGCAAGTGTTCACTGATTGAACTATTCTCCTCCATTTTGCAGCTGTAGAACTTATTGGAAATCTCATATTTCTCAATTCGGGCATTTGCTTGAAATATTAACTTCAACTCCTGGAACATTTCATATGCTCCATGACGTTCAAAACGTCGTTGAAGTCCCGGTTCTAAGCCGTAAAGCATGGCACACTGAACTATCGTGTAGTCATCAGACCGCGACTGCCAGACGTTCAAAGCGTCTGCATCAGCGGAAGGGGGCTTGTCACCTAGCGGTGCTTCAAGGACATAATTCTTCTGTGCAGCAATGAGGATAATCCTCAGGTTACGGACCCAGTCCGTGTAATTGCTACCATCATCTTTCAACTTAGCTTTCTCTAGGAATGCATTAAAATTCAAAGGAACGGTAGCACGGGCCATTGATCTACAACGACATAGATATGCAAAACTATCAGGACTAAGTTCATGATAAATTAAAGTTCAGTTTAATCATTTAAAGAACTCCCACTTAGATAGACATCCCTCTGGTCATCTAAATGATCACGTGATCCAAATCAACTAAACCATGTCCGATCATCACGTGAGATGGAGTAGTTTTCAATGGTGAACATCTTATGTTGATCATATCTACTATATGATTCACGCTCGACCTTTCGGTCTCCAGTGTTCCGAGGCCATATCTGTATATGCTAGGCTCGTCAAGTTTAACCCGAGTATTCTGCGTGTGCAAAACTGGCTTACACCCGTTGTATTTGAACGTAGAGCTTATCACACCCGATCATCACGTGGTGTCTCGGCACGATGAACTTTCGCAATGGTGCATACTCAGGGAGAACACTTATACCTTGAAATTTAGTAAGGGATCATCTTATAATGCTACCGTCGTTCTAAGCAAAATAAGAAGCATAATAAGATAAACATCACATGCAATCAAAATATGTGACATGATATGGCCATCATCATCTTGTGCTTTTGATCTCCATCTTCAAAGCACCGTCATGATCACCTTCGTCACCAGCTTGACACCTTGATCTTCATCGTAGTATCGTTGTCGTCTCGCCAACTATTGCTTCCACGACTATCGCTACCGCTTAGTGATAAAGTAAAGCAATTACATGGCGATTGCATTTCATACAATAAAGTGACAACCATATGGCTCCTGCCAGTTGCCGATAACTTTACAAAACATGATCATCTCATACAAAACCGTATAACTCATCATGTCTTGACCATATCACATCACAACATGCCCTGCAAAAACAAGTTAGACGTCCTCTACTTTGTTTGTTGCAAGTTTTACGTGGCTGCTACGGGCTTAGCAAGAACCGTTCTTACCTACGCATACAAAACCACAACGATGTTTCGTCAAGTATGTGATGTTTTAACCTTCACAAGGACCGGGCGTAGCCACACTTGATTCAGCTAAAGTGAGAGAGACAGACACCCGCCAGTCACCTTTAAGCAACGAGTGCTCGTAACGGTGAAACCAGTCTCGCGTAAGCGTACGCGTAATGTCGGTCCGGGCCGCTTCATCTCACAATACCGCTGAAGCAAAGTATGACATGCTGGTAAGCAGTATGACTAGTATCGTCCACAATCTCATTGTGTTCTACTCGTGCATATCATCTACGCATAGACCTGGCTCATGATGCCACTGTTGGGGAACGTAGTATTTTAAAATTTTCCTACGATCACGCAAGATCTATCTACTAGATGCATAGCAACGAGAGGGGAGAGTGTGTCTACGTACCCTCGTAGACCGGGAGCGGAAGCGTCAAGTGACGCGGTTGATGTTGTCGAACTTCTTCGCGATCCAACCGATCAAGCACCGAACGTACGGCACCTCCGCGTTCAGCACACGTTCAGCTTGATGACATCCCACGAGCTCTTGATCCAGTTGAGCTTCACGGGAGAGTTTCTTCAGCACGACGGCGTGGTGACGGATATGATGTGTTCACCGGCGCAGGGCTTCGCCTAAGCTCCGCGACGGTACGACCGAGGTGTAATTCTGTGGAGGGGGGCACCGCACACGGCTAAAATAATTCAACTTGTGTGTTTTTGGGTGCCCCCCTGCCCCCGTATATAAAGGAGCAAGGGAGGAGGGGCCGGCCAACTCTCCTGGTGCGGCTAGGGAAGGGATTCCTACTAGGAATAGGATTGCAATCCTATTCCTAGTAGGATTCACCGAAAGGAAGAAGGGGGAAAGGAATAGGAGAGGTGGCGCCCCCCCCCCCCAATCCTAGTCCAACTAGGATTCCTAGGTGGGGGCGCCGGCCAGCCCTGTGGGCTGCCTCTCTCTCACCCTTTAGGCCCACTATGGACCATCCCCTCTCGTAGGGGGTTCCGGTAACCCCCTCCGGCATTCCCGATAAATCCGAAACTTTTCCGGTATACTTCCGGTGTCCGAATATAGCCGTCCAATATATCAATCTTTATGTATCGGACATTCCAAGACTCCTCGTCATGTCCATGATCTCATCCGGGACTCCGAACTACCTTCGGTACATCAATACTCAAAAACTCATAATACCGATCGTCATCAAACGTTAAGCGTGCGGACCCTACGGGTTCGAGAATTATGTAGACATGACCGAGACTCATCTCTGGTCAATAACCAATAGCAGAACCTGGATGTTCATATTGGCTCCTACATATTCTACGAAGATCTTTTATCGGTCAGAACCGCATAACAACATACGTTGTTCCTTTTGTCAAACGGTATGTTACTTGCCCGAGATTCGATCGTCGGTATCTTTATACCTAGTTCAATCTCGTTTACCGGCAAGTCTCTTTACTCGTTCCGTAACACATCATCTCGTGACTAACTCATTAGTCTTTTGCTTGCAAGGCTTATTGTGATGTGTGTTACCGAGAGGGCCCAGAGATACCTCTCCGACACTCGGAGTGACAAATCCTAATCTTGATCTATGCCAACACCACGAATACTTTCGGAGACACCTGTAGAGCATCTTTATGATCACCCAGTTACGTTGTGACGTTTGATAGCACACAAGGTGTTCCTACGGTATTCGGGAGTTGCATAATCTCATAGTCATAGGAACATGTATAAGTCATGAAGAAAGCAATAGCAGTTAAACTAAACGATCATAGTGCTATGCTAACGGATGGGTCTTGTCCATCACATCATTCTCCTAATGATGTGATCCTGTTGATCAAATGACAACTCATGTCTATGGCTAGGAAACATAACCATCTTTGATCAATGAGCTAGTCTAGTAGAGGCATACTAGGGACATACTGTTTTGTCTATGTATCCACACATGTACTAAGTTTCCGGTTATACAATTCTAGCATGAATAAAAGACATTTATCATGATATAAGGAAATACAAATAACATCTTTATTATTGCCTCTAGGGCATATTTCCTTCAGTCTCCCACTTGAACTAGAGTCAATAATCTAGATTACAAAGTGATGATCCTCACACCCATGGAGTCTTGGTGTTGATCATGTTTTGCCCGTGGAAGAGGCTTAGTCAACGGGTCTGCAACATTCAGATCCGTATGTATTTTGCAAATCTCTATGTCTCCCTCCTTGACTAGATCGCGGATGGAATTGAAGCGTCTTTTGATGTGCTTTGTTCTCTTGTGAAACCTGGATTCCTTCGCCAAGGCTATGGCTCCAGTGTTGTCACAAAAGATTTTCATTGGACCCGATGCACTAGGTACTACACCTAGATCGGATATGAACTCCTTCATCCAGACTCCTTTATTTGCTGCTTCTGAAGCAGCTATGTATTCCGCTTCACACGTAGATCCTGCCACGACGCTCTGCTTGGAACTGCACCAGCTGACAGCTCCACCGTTCAATAAAAATACATATCCGGTTTGTGACTTTGAGTCATCCGGATCAGTGTCAAAGCTAGAATCGACGTAACCGTTTACGACGAGCTCTTTGTCACCTCCATATACGAGAAACATATCCTTTGTTCTTTTCTGATACTTTAGGATGTTTTTGACCGCTGTCCAGTGATCCACTCCTGGATTACTTTGGTACCTCCCTGCTAGACTTATAGCAAGGCACACATCAGGTCTGGTACACAGCATTGCATACATGATAGATCCTATGGCTGAGGCATAGGGAATGACTTTCATTTTCTCTATAACAAGCTATGACAATACTCCTGAACTACCTCCCCAGTACTGGGTGATGTCGGGGTTATCTTGCCACTGGCCGTATAGGGGAGATTTTCGATGTCGGCCGTCTTAAGTATTTAGTACTGCCGCGATATGCTTGTGACAACAATACCCCGAAGCTCAACTCCTCGGTAACAGGAGGCATCGAGAACAATATCCTTGTCACAAGAACATCGAAACAATCCCAGAATACTCGCGGGATTCCTAAAAAAAAAATTGTGCAATTTTTGAAGATAGGAGAGACAAGAGTAGTCGTCAGGAGTCCTCACCAGAGAGAAAGGGGATGAGAAGCAAAGAAATCCTACTCTCCGATATAATATAGGACTCAAAAGTTTTCAGTGTGTGCCTAGACTCGACCGTCAACGGTTCGATCAAACAGTGGGGGCTCCTAGGTCGGAGAAGGCTATGAATACCAACTTGTAATGCCCAGGATGGAGTTATACCTCCTACGTGTCGAGGCACGACTTAAAGGCATAAATCCATCCTAGAATGATCTCACGTTCGGTAATTCTTTGCACATCTCATGTAAAAGAGGGGATTGTAAACAGAAAATAGTTGGCTTACACTCGCCACGTCACAGAATTACAATTCAAATCTCAATCATCATACATTAAGAATATCACAACCCTCTAAGGGCAAAATCCAAATGCAAGATACCAAACTCAGATAAATAAACCACAGGCGGATCGAATCCTAGTAGGAGTCTCCACTACTGATCATCCGGGTATCGCACATAGTACCGACTACGCTCCTCGTCGTACTCCCAATCCAGCTCGGTGCCATCACCTGGATAGCTCACAGCTGGACCTGCATCTGGTGTGTAAGTAACTATGATCCACAGAGGACTCAGCAATCCCGTCTCCGGGTAACAAGACTATTTAAGCCTTTGGGAGAGGATAAGGCTGAAGAAAAGAATAAGTGTCTGTAGCAGCAACTAGCATCTAGCTTACGTGAGTGAGAGCGAGAAGAGAAAAGCCTCGGCGAGAAGTGATCACGAAGTGATCCTAGCTACAAGCTCAACAAACATAACCCCTCCGTGTTCAACTCCCGAATCCCTATTCGGAAATTGACAGTCACGGAACACACGCTGGTAGTGTATTAGAAACATTGTGTCAAGTTATCTACAACCGGAATTAACAAGCTCCCATCTGCCACATAACCGCGGGCACGGCTTTCGAAAGTTCAAACCCTGCAGGGGTGTTCCAACTTGACCCATTACAAGCCCACGATCCGCGGAGTCGCAACTCCAAAGTGGGAAGACCCGAGTATCCTCGGAATCCCGTGCTCAAGATATACCGAACTAAGGTAAGGCTAATCCAGCAAATCCTCCCGGCATGCCGACACCCTGATAGTAGCCGCGCGTATCTCGTCTCAGGCCACGACCGGATGAGACATCCTACGGGTTTTTACCAGACCTCGAGTTTCCTTGAGGTGGCCCCGCAGTCCGCTCATTTCGGACCAACACTCATGTGGAGCACTGGCCCGGGGTTGTTGATTAAGAAAAAGGGTTTATAACTCCCTATGCAAGTTTAGTTTGTTATTAGGCAAATAGTACCAATGTTGGGACTTGCTGGAAAAGACTTAGCACCTAGCGGTTTATCGAGGGGGTCCCATACACCCCAACCGTGTTAGGAACGCATAATCAAGGAACATAACACCGGTTTATACGGTCCCTAACGGCATGAGTGGAACAAATCACCAAGCAAAAGGCTTAGCCTTCCACCCTTGCCAATATATAGATGATTTCATTTAAGCATTTATATAGTGTGATATAACCCAACCAAACTTCAACATGAAGCAAAGCATCTTCGATCTTCACCTGCAACTAGCAATGCTATAAGAAGGGCTGAGCGAAGCGTACTTAGCCAAGCAACGGTTTGCATAGGTAGGTTGGTTAAACATGACAATTGGTTACAAGTAGGAGGCTGACAAGAAGATCATGGGCATCGAGGCAAAACTATAGATCGAGACTACTAGCAATAGGCAAAGATAGTAATGTTATCGGGGTTCGGTCATCTTGACTGAAGAGAAGTCGTTTGGATCGTAAGAAGGGTCCTCGTGCTCAACCTCGTTGGAAACCTCGTGCTCATACTCGAACTCAGACTCTGCTTCCGGCTCTAAACAAAACAATCACACCAAGCACCAATCAACAAGATGCAATGCGCACTCGGAAAAGATGAATGCATGATGGATGCACTAAGGATGCAC
The DNA here is from genome assembly GCA_902687465.1 of Secale cereale. Taxonomy (NCBI): domain Eukaryota; kingdom Viridiplantae; phylum Streptophyta; class Magnoliopsida; order Poales; family Poaceae; genus Secale; species Secale cereale. The sequence continues at coordinate 379,280,249 of LR738711.1, forward strand.
ACGGAGCACGGAAAATATCACTCAAGAAAATCACCTCAAAACAAGATAACAATCTGATATTATTAGTCTACACAGAAAATCAATCTAGTTTGATATAAGATTCGCTGAAATCGGAGTTACGGGCTAAAAGTTATGCCCGAAACAAGAAATGAGCGAAAGCTGAAAATTACAGCAACATAGCAACTTCGGAGCTCAAAATAATTAAGCTACAGCATTCAAGCAACATGGTAAAGGACATGAACACAAACTAGACATATACTACAGCAACTAAGTCCAAAGGTGCACCCCCAACGGAGCCACGGATCAATAGCAATGATCTTGGACATATTGAACTTGACAATAAAATTCTGGCAGCAGAATTTTATTGAAACTTTGGAGCAAAAGATAAACATGCTACAGCCACTTAAATAGACATGTGAGAACATGGATGTAAAGACAACAATATATACTACAAGGAACAATCAAGACCCACTCCAAAACTAGCATGCTTTGTCCTAGAACATCACACGAACATGGCATCGGAACGTTACAGATTTCAGACTTAGTGAAAATCCACTAAGTCCAAAACAGCAATATCATCATAGCATCTAAAAGAGCATGTTTAAGTCACCTCGAAACTAAACATGGCAAGAGGTAAGCACCTCATCAAAATACACATGAAGGTGATCCCGAAACACACAAGCATTCATCATAGAGGTAAACACAACGATTGCAACGAGCTCAACAAGATGGCATTTCATAACAAGTGAAACAACATCACAGCCACATGGCACTTTGCAACGATGATAACAAGGCAATAATAAATCTATCATGCAACCTATCACATACAACATGTAGAGCATGGCAAGACGAACACGTGGACATGTCATTTGCATCATTCGGACAAATGAGCTAAAAGATATCACATGGCAAAGGTGACATAAAAACATCACATAGCAGCAGTTTATATCATGATGCACTCTTGCAACAGCAAAACAAGCACCTAGATGATTTCTAACATGCATGACAACAACAGATGAAACGTAGAGCACGTCTCCACGAACGTCTGGACATATTATACGCGCGAATCGGAGCAACAGACAAAAAGTTAGAGCAGGTCAAACATTGCATCTCAGAACAAATATAAAAGGGACTTAGGGATTGGGGAGACAACCTCACAGATCTAGATCTGGAGATAAACGGGCCGGGGAGGCGAAGACGGGCCTGATGCGGCCCGGCGACGGGGAAGTGTCCTGGTGCGGGCGGATCGGCGGCTGGAAGGCGGCGGCCCTGGCCTGGGGCGGCCCGCGGTGGCGCGGTGGGTGTGGGCTGGAGGCGCGGCTGCGCGCAAGGGACCCGGCGGCCTGGGAGGCTGCGGCGGCCTGCGCGGCTCGGCCTGGCGCGTCGGGCCGGAGGGCAAGTTGCGGCCCACCGGGCGCCGAGGGGAGGCGATGGCCCGGCGACGCGCGAGCTGGCGCGCGGGAGCCTGGACAGAAGGAGCGAAGCGGGAGGCGGCTCGGCCTGGGCCTTCGGGCCTGGCGACGAAGTGGTCCTGGGGACCCAGCGATCGATCGAGGGAGCTGCGGAAGAAAACGGCGATGTGGACCCTCGAGCGCTGGCCCAGGCGATGTGATCGGTCGGGATCCCAGGCGAGCCGTTGACTCGCGACGGCGGCTGGCGATCGAGGGACTCCCTCGGTCCAGCGAGATCTGGCTTGCCTAGTGGAGAGAAGAGGAAGGCTGGATCCAAAAATTGAGGGGAGGAAGGGGAAAGAAAAACTAGATGCCCAAATTAGACTAGGGTCTAATATATAGCAGGTTTTTAGGGTTAGGGGGGAATTTAGGATGTTAGGAGCCCTCCGATCGCGATCCGACGGATCCGATCGCAGGGGTAGATTAAAAAGGCCTAGGAGGAGATAAAAGACTGCAGTAGGGGTGTTTCTGGGACACAAAGTGAAGGCACTTTGGACCCACACGAACAACGGATGGAAAAGCCAACGGAGTCCAAACGCGACGAGATTTGAGAGGCGGGTTGCACACAACAAAACAACAACACACACAACAACCTCGTGGCACACCGGTAACGTTACACGCCCAAACAACAAAGTAGGCCTACGGGACGTCACGGACACGTGAGGGAGCTCCGGAACGCGAAACGGACAACGGGAAGAAACGCGACGAACCGGATGCAACCGACAACACAAATGCAATGCGATGCACATGTCTACATGATATGAATGAATGCCACTCACTCACGCAACAAAACGACGAAAACCCGAAAGACAAAGAACCCGGAATGGAAATAGATGAAGCCGGAGATATATTATATGCCCAAAAGGGAAATTATTACATCCGGGGCATTACAGTATTGCAAAGTTAGTCTGCTTAGTACAGGTGGAGGTTAGCAGAAGACTGTGAGCGACCAACTAAGAGAGCAATGACGGTCATAATCATGCAGAGCGACAAAGCAATATTGAATCAGGCATGGTAGTTATATCGCTACTCAGAAATAAAAGATCATCAAGGCTTGACAGACTTTCTTTACAGTCTTAATTATGCGTGAGTGTACGCCAAGTCAATCAAAATAAATTCTCGAAGAAAGATATTACTAAACCATACCACATCATAGGCAAACAAATCATGTTGGTATTCCAATAACACATTGGGAATCCCCCAGCTATTTGAGATTAACCATAAGAAAACCTGAACTACTAAGCGCCATTATGCACGTAGCATCTTTATCATAGACATATCAACCAATGCAACGGAAGCAAACTCTCTTAATAAGGTGAGCATGGTAATTAAAGAGAGTTCAAGCAACCAACTAAACAAAAGCTCTTTGAAAAGATAAGCATGAATACTAAGAGCAGAGTATGATAGTAGCTATTAAAAGACAAAGAACACACACATCAAAGATAGACATGAAAATTCTATGTTATGTTCTAGGTAGAAGTGGAGCGTGTTTCTCTCCCACATAAAGAAAGCTGAGTTCCGACTCGTTATGAAAAACTAAAAAGAAAACTAAAAGCAAGACGCTCCAAGCATAGCACATAACACATGAAGTGATAAAAATATAGCGGAACGAAAGACGAACTGATAATGTTGATGGAGAAGGGGATGCACGGGGGCATCCCCAAGCTTAGACGCTTGAGTCTCCTTGAATATTTCTTGGGGGTGCACGAGGGCATCCCCAAGCTTGAGCGCTTGACACTCCTGAATCTTTTTATCATCTTCCCTCGCACACTTGAAAACTCCCTTCATACATAACTCATCATAATCTGATTAGCGAGGTTAGTACCCTTAATAAAATAATTATACCTTGCTGGAAATAAGGATATTCTTGAAGTTCTACTGTTTCTCAAGATTGCCAAAAGGTTTTTGCAAAGAAAAAGCAAGCTCTTGGTTTGCAAAATGAAGGAAAGGCAAAACAGGACAGAATCTGTGAAAAACAGAACAGCAGGTAGTAATTGATTTGTTCGGGGCACTTCTGCAACTCAAATCAAAAAACTCAGAACAGATGCACGAAAGACAATTATATAGAGAACGTTGTCAAAAAAATTCAGACCAAAAAGATGATCTGGTGATTTTATACGAATTTTTCTATCCAAGGACAGAATCTGTTTCCTGGACAGCACCTCACAACTTTTGAACTTTCTAGCAATCAGAGGCTATACTTGGCACAAATATGAAAAGCAAAGATACAATGATGATGCTACAGTAGTAAACAACATCAAGACACAACAAAAGCAAATAAATTTATTCATGTGGGCTGCCTCCCAAAAGCGCTTTCTTTTATGCCTTTAAGCTAGGCATAATGCATAGGGATCAAGTTTTATCAAGAGTAAAAGAATAGCTAGCCCGTACAACGGACTCAAAAGGTAACTTGATCTTCTTTCGAGGGAAGTGTTCCATCCCTTTCTTGAGAGGAAACTGAAATTTTATATTACCCTCTTTCATGTCAATGATAGCACCAACGGTGCGTAAAAAGGGACGTCCCAAAATAATTGGACATGAAGGATCACATTCAATATCCATAATAGTGAAATCAACGGGAACATAATTATCATTAACAATGATAAGAACATCGTCGATCCTCCCCAAAGGTTTCTTTATGGAAGAATCAACGAGACGAACACCAAAAGAATCAGAATCATAAGATTTCAATTTAAGCATATCGTATATTCTTTTGGGCATAACAGAGGTACTAGCTCCAACATCACATAATGCATAACAAGAGAAGTCATTCAATTTAATTTTTATCATAGGATCCCAACCATCTTCTAGCTTTCTAGGTATGGAGGCTTCTACTCTAAGTTTCTCCTCCCTAGCTTTGATGAGAGCATTAGTGATATGCTCTGTGAAGGCAAGATTAAGCGTGCTAGTGCGGGGGTCTCTAGACATCTTGTGAAGGAAATCAATAACTTCGGTAAGAGTGCAATTATCAAAATCAAGGTCACGAGCATCAAGTAAAGTGGTAGTAGTGTCCTTTAGGTTCACTTGTTTGGTAGTTTCTATAGTCATAGCATCACCATTAATAGGTCCAATGGGACCAGGAGTACATTGGGTGCTAAGAGTTTGGATATCCTCAACAACTTGGATAGTAGCAACAGTGTGGTGGGTAGGAAGGCTCTTAATTATATCTTCTTCCTCCCTTTCTCTAGCCCATCTCTCTTTAAGTTTAGCCATCATCCTAATATTTTCATTAATTTGCACTTGAGTAGCATTAATAGGAGTGACCTTCCTCTCCTCAAGAGGAGAAGTTTCAATTTTTAGCAATTTTACCTCATTGGCTAAATGGTCTACCTTAAAAGAAAGATCATCTAGTTTATGTAGTTTTTCTTCTACACTTTTATTAAAGGCTTTTTGGGTAGTGATGAAATCTTTAAGCATAATCTCTAGTTCAGTAGTGGAGTTCTTGGTACTAGGATAAGCATTGTTGTTCCCATAAGAATTAGAGGGGAACGGTCTAGGATTGTTACCAAAGTTACTCCTATAAGCATTGTTGTTAAAATTGTTTCTAGAGATAAAGTTCACATCTACTTGTTCTTGAGCAATCAAAGAATTTAAAGGAACATCGCGAGGATCAACAGAAGATTGCTTCGAAAGTAGAGACATGATCAAGTCAACTTTTTCATTAAGGGAGGAAATCTCCTCGACAGAGTTTACCTTCCTACCTCTTGGAGCGCGTTCGGTGTGCCATTGGGAATAGTTGGTCATCATCTCATCGAGAAGTTTTGTGGCAGCACCAAGTGTAGTTGACATAAAAGTTCCTCCCGCGGCCGAATCTAACAAGTTCCACGAGGTAAAGTTCAAGCCTGCATAAAAAGTTTGGATAACCATCCAAGTAGTCAAACCATGAGTAGGGCAGTTCTTGATAAGAGATTTCATACGTTCCCAAGCTTGGGCAACGTGTTCATTATCCAATTGTTTAAAATTCATTATGTTACTTCTAAGTTGGATAATTTTAGCAGGTGGATAGTATTTTCCAATAAAAGCATCTTTGCACTTGTCCCATGAATCTATGCTATTTCTAGGCAAAGACTGAAACCAAATTTTAGCTCCTCCTCTCAAGGAGAAAGGAAAAAGCTTAAGCTTAACAATATTACCATCTATTTCTTGGTACTTTTGCATATCACAAAGTTCAACAAAGTTGTTCAAGTGTAAAGCAGCATCATCTCCAGCACCGGAGAATTGATCTTTCATGACTAAGTTCAGTAAAGCAGGTTTAATTTCATATGAAGGTGCTGAAGTGGCAGGTGTAGTGATAGGTGTGCTGATAAAGTCATCGTTGTTGTGACTAGTGAAGTCACACAACTTGGTGTTCTCGGTGGAACCCATAGTAGCAAGCAAGCAAGATAACTATTTTTGTGATTTTTTCGATAAAAGGTACTAAAGCAAAAACTGAAAGGTAAACTAACAAGACTAAAAAGCAAAGGTAAAAAATAGCGTGCAACTCCCCTATCCTGAAGAGTGAAGTCCCCGGCAACGGCGCCAGAAAAACTCCTTGATGGGCCTCTAACCCCTCGTTGGTTACCCCAAGTGGAAGGTGTAAGATGCAGTGTTGTGGAAGTTTTTCCCTTAGCAAAGATGCCAAGGATCGAATCCCCAGAGACTCCTAGGTTCAACAAGTAGGTGTCAACTGCTAACGGCGCCAGATATTAGCAATCAACGTGGACCTGCACACAGATACAAATAACTTTGCTCCCAACGAGTACAGAGAGGTTGCCAATCCCTCCGGCCTTGTAGTTCACAAAGGATTAAACGCAAATGATAGTAGTGATAGATAATGTTTGCAATAGTAAATAATAGAGAAAAGTAAATAGCGGATGTGATCAATGATGGTAATATGGACCGGAGTCTCATGATGTTCACTAGTGATGTCTCTCTCCCAAAAGACGATAAAACAGCTATGTGAGGTAAACGAATTACAGCTGGGCAATTGACAGGACCATGAACGCAAACCAATGCTGACTACATTGCAAGAAAGGTTGAGGTTCAAAGCATGGGCGGTACACCAAAGTAAGTAGACCGAAATCCATCAATATCTACTACTAATCATCCACCTTGAGATATCTATTCAGAACATCTCGCTGGTATTAAGTTGCGAGTCCCACCCATAGTGTAAACTCAATGCAACAGACAACTGCATTAAAAGAACTTTGCGTAAAGTAAACAATCCTTGCACCCGCGGGCACAAGCACCGTTGTTTTCCCCCTTGTGGCAACAGCACATCCCCTAGACTCATGTTTCTGTCACTCAAGCTAGTCATCGAGGGGCATGAACCCACAATCGAGCATAACGTTCCCTCTTGGAGTCACTACCTACTACTTGGCCAAAGCAATAAATAACAACGGAGAACATGCAAGAATTACTTATGAACATAAATATAAAAGAGGTAGATCAAATATATTACTCAATCACAATCTGAACATAATCTCATAATCCATCGGATCCCAGCAAACTCATCATAGCAACAGCATAAGGATTACATATGTGCCTCGATCATGTAGGGCAGCTCACGAGGACTAATTAGTGAAGCACAAGAATGGGAGGAGAACATCACATAGCTACTGGTCATGGACTCATGGTCCAAGGGAGACTACTCACAACTCATCCGGGAGGCGTCCATGGTGGTGGAGAGGCTCCCGATGGTGATCCTCCCCTCCGGCAGGGTGCCGGAAAGAGTTCTCCTGGTGCTCCCGATCTTGGAAGCGGCGGCGGCGGCGGAACAGAGATGAGATCGCGAAAAAGAGTTCCCGTCCCGAGGGTTTCGAAGGACGCTCTAAATATATGCCGAAGGGGGGCACCAGACGGGGCTCGGGGGGCCCAGGCGCCCCCCGGCGCGGCCCAGGGGGGCGCACCGCCAGGGCGCCTGGAGCCCTGGTGCCCCCCCCCTCCGGGCTGTCCTTCGGGCGCACGGTAGGTTCTGGAACGCTGATTTTTTATATAATTTTTCTGGATTTTTCCTGGCAGTTCTCGTAACGTGAAAACCTGAAATACAAAAACAGCCGAAAACAGAAACTGACACTGGGGTGCACTGAGTTAATAGGTTAGTCCAAATATGATCAAAAGTGTATGGAAGTGTATGAATATCATAGCAATATCACCCAAAAGTGGCATGGAGCAAGCAGAAATTATAGATACGTTTTGGACGTATCACTGGGTCAAGGCACATACTGAATTATGAGCTTATGCAGCAACATAACACATGCAACTGTCCAACTTGCCCCAAAATTATCTTAAGTACCATCACTGCTTGCCAACAATCCCTCTCAGACATGACCGGAGTTACTCTAGTAGCAGCCACACCTTGACGCCCAACTGTAGCGTACATCCTGCATAGTGTAGTTGCTCCAATACTGCAGATAAAAATGAGCCTGCTATATCAATCTTCAACCATGCTAGAAATGAAGGAGTGGCGGGGGACGAATTTTACCTCACGGAGCAGCAAGCATCATACATTGAATCCTCGATGGCGGCATCATGCGAGGTCGGGATCCCTTGCTGGCACGCATGAGCTTTTCCCTTTGGCGCCAGATGGGGTATCGACACACCCGAGCATCAACACGTCGGCATAGGCTCCGTCACAGATCTTCACCTCTATGCCCTGGCTCATCGTGTTGCGACGCTTCGGCGACGACTCCGCTCCTCGACCTTCCGCACCACGCAACCTTGAGCAGTGCCAGGACAGTGATGGCTCCGCTCCTCCCCTTCCATTCCACACTTCCTCAAGCAGCGCCCCCGCCTCCCTTCCCTCTCTCGCCGTCGAGATGGTGGTAGCCGGGAGGAGACAGTCGATGGCAAGCAGCGAGGACGGAGTGCGGCGCGCGAAGGGGCAAGTGATGGAGGTTCCTCGGGCGCGAGCTCGGGGAGACGAGCTGTACGGGGCTTGGGTGTGTGATGCACTACTCGCCACGGATCTGGTCGCCGTCGGGCCTGGGCTTTGGCCGCTCATGGGTGGTTGTTGAGGTTGATCCGGTCGAAGATGCGTGGCGCCGAGATGAAGCAGGGGGGGCCACTGCGGGCTCAACGGATTCTCGCCGGAGGTGCGTGGCCACGGCGGCTCTACTCCGATCAAGAGAAGGGGGGTATGTGAGATGTGAGAGATTAGCGAGTGGGCACAGAAGAACGGATAAGTGAGGATGTGTCGTTCAGGGCGAGCCCCTGTTAAACCGAAACATAGTCTCTCCATATGACATGGCTCTCTCCACCGCTTTAAAATCTGGAATAGATAAATCCCCAACGTTCGGATTTTAAATGTGTGATCCCGAACGTTTTTTGATAACAACTTTAGTTGCTACGAGGTGGCAACTTTAGTTGTTAGCACATGACAACTTTGTTTCAGTTCGATTTTTTGTCAGAAAATTACCATGTTTTCTCATCATCACTTTAATTAAAGTTGTCATAAAAATAGTTCGGATTAGCATGCCTAAGGGCATGTACAATGGTTGCTAAGATAGTCCTATCTTAAGTTTTGCATGTAAATTAGAGATGACAAAAAAACAAGTCTACAATGGGTCATCTCTTAGCCTTATCTTCAATAATTAGTTATTTCTAAAAACATGATGAGACAAATTGTGCTAAGCTATCATCTCTTGTCTTCTCTTAAATAAGATAAGACAAGCCTTCTCTTATGATTTCTCTCTCCTCCACCTCATCATTTATCTTACGTGGCATCCTTAAGCTAAAACCATTAGGCTGGTCACAATGGACAGGAACATAAGGTAGTAACATACACACTTATCTAGACTATGTTACTACCTCCACAGTGGGTAGGAACATGTAGCTAGTGTCATGCAACAATGCATTTATTAGCTTATAGACACATTATTTCTTGAAGTGTGTGATGTTCCGGTAACTTAGCTAGTTACCACAAGCACCTCACTCTTTATTAAATATGTGTCACATAAGCAACGTTGTATTGAAATATGTGATGTTACTCCCAAGTTCCATTCCATTGGGACCAGCCTTATACATGCCCTAAATCCTGAATGTTCGGAACTTATTGCGGTCCTTAAAACCCGAAATCAACGGCCAGACGGGCGTTCGGACGAGAAATCAAAAATCTGACACGTTCGGCAAGAACCCTGGCCCCCTTGCCTCGATCCCCATGGTCGCCGCCCCTCCCGCATCTGTTATTCTCCTTCCCCCCTCCCTTGTCAGCCGCTGCTACAACTCCTCCCTTCCCCGTCTCTGTCCGCGCAGCTGACCAACTTAGCTCCGCCCGGAGCTCCTCGCTGCTTCCCGGTTCATCCTCCCTCCCTTGCTGCTCTGCTTTCATCAGGGACGGACGAATCCATGCACAAGAACCGCTAGGTGAAGAAGATGGACGAGCGCGAGTGTCGGAGCGCGGAGGCGGGCACCAGGCAACGGATCTGGCGCGGGATGAGAACTCCATTGCCAGACGACTGTAATTATGGGCCCTCGCGGCTGACCTCTTCCTCGCGCTGCTGCATCGCCCTCGGTTCTTCCCCTCTATAATGTGATGCAGGTGCTCCTCGCCTCCCCCATCTCATTTTCTCCACTCTCTCTGTTTCCACATATACTCCTGGTTTTAGATCTTTCTCAGCCATGCTACTGCAAGTTATATTTTCTCATTATCATTTGATTCAGTTAATTGTTTTTATGGCTGCAGATTACTTGTGATTTTCTGCATAATCGACTTGTGAAGGAGTGGTGTCAATGGAAGCCGTGACAGTCATTCTGGTGACATATGCACATCAGGTTCTAGAAGTTTTTTTTTTGACAATCTTTTTTTGGACAGTCATCAGGTTCTAGAAGTAAGTTGTCCTACGAGGAAATTTTCTACAAAAGGTTACATTTCTTTTAAACTTAATACACTTATTGTGTCGCTTACCTACTTGCAAAGAGAGTTTATATCAGAGGAAATGTTCATTGTTTCTACTTTGTTTATATTTCAGATTTGCATGTTCAGTCAATGGGAAATTGGCAGCTACTCCCTCCGTTCGGAATTACTTGTCGCAGAAATGGATGTATCTAGACGTATTTTAGTTCTACATACATCCATTTCCGAGACAAGTAATTCAGAACGGAGGGAGTACTTTCCTGCACTTTTTGGATGCATGGCCTTGAGGTTTTGTTTGCGGTGCCTAAATTACAGCCTGCCAATGGCGTGATGTTTAGGTGGCTAACTCATGCATTGGGAAGAGTTTGGGTGGGTCACGGTTTGATATCGGAACTGTAAATGAAGGAATTGTTATCGCAGTGGACATAATTAATGGTGTGGTGGGGCTTAGTTTTACGCTCGTTGGTCTGCCCAGGGCGAAGGATTTCACCGTCGTGGACACGCCACTCCTGCAGCGGCTTTTCTTGTTCCTGCCGCCTAATGGTGTGGTGGGCTTAGGATCGCTTGTGCTCCCAACCTACTGGTGCTCGCCTACCTAGACACAAGAGCTCACAGGCTGCAGATTGGTGACAGCATCATCGGGGTACATTTCTCTGGTCTCCATCTCTCTTGCAACTTGAAATTATCCATACATTGATCCAACCATCATGTTCTTCTTTGTGATTAGAAAACTGTCAATGACCTGTGATAATAATGTTGCTTTAGCTGTACCTCATTGCAGTCCCTAAAACTTATCCAGCCACTTCCATCCATCATGTTCTCTTGGATAATCAAAAAATAGTCAATGAGTTATGACAGTCTTGATTTTGCTGCACCTCATTGCAGTCTCTCGATTCACAAAGTTATTCCATCCACATCGATCAATCCATGATGATATTTTGTATGATTATAGAAGACTTGATCAATAATGGTGTATGCATGTTTCAGTGCGCTTTGAAGTCAGACACAATGGTGAGCGTAAGCACTGTGGTTCCAAGTGTCAAGATATTGGCGTTGACTGTGAATTTTGGTGTCTTCTACTCCATATGTCCATACAAAAGACATAATTCTTAGTGAACACTTCCTCTGTTATCATCTGAAGGCTCCTGGACTAGGTTCTTTTTACGTATAATTTCCTTTTATTCGTCAATACATTTTAGATGCTGAAACTGTTCCTAATTATTCCATGTTGCATTGTTCGTTGTTTAATTGTCCTGCCAATTTTGCATAATTTCCCTTTTGTTCTGCCAATAGGTCATTTCATACCGCCATAGAAGTTAATTTCCTTTGTAGCTTTGTTCAATCATAAGTTTAATTCTTTACATGGTTGAGTGTTTCTTCCTTCCATTGGCATGAGAACAAAATAAGACATGGTAGGTTAAATCAACGATGCATTCTACATGTAAATTATTTTTATGCTATTCTCTCATTTCCTATGGTGCGTACGAAATACCAATGCATATATCTTGCAAAATTACGATCTTTTCAATTGGCCTATTATAGCGACATGTATGCTAATCCCCCCCCCCCCACCCCATATAAAATAGTTGAAGGGCTTGGTGGCTGGCTTCAAGTGACGGTGAGAAATAAGGTGTTGATGAATTGAACTACCTGAAGATGGATGTTAGAGTACGTCATGGGCCTGGGCTGGCGGTATAGCCCGCTAGTCTTAGGGTTAATTAGAGATAAGGGTGCTTGCTTAGGGGTCAAGTAAGCCTTGCTTGGGAGTCAAGTAAACCTCTCTATATAAAGAGAGGAGCTGTATCAATCTAATCAAGCAAGAATTAAGAAGGAAATCCCTTCCCTCTTGCTCGGCCGTGGGCAAAAGGCCCCCGGCCGGCCCTCTCGCGCCCTTCTTCTAGCAGCGCCATAACAATTTGGTATCAGCTAGCTTCGGTTCGATCATGTCTTCACCGCCGTCCAACCCATCTCTTCCGCTGCCGGCCACCACGACCGTCACCCCGCTCCTGCCCACGCCGGGATCCTCCCTCGCGCCCGCCCCCGCCGTCCTCACCCCGGAGGAGGTGTCCAGGACGCTGCGGGACCTAACCCAGGCGGTCCAGGAGATCAGCCTGTTCTTGGCCGGGTCCTATGGGCCGCACCCGGCTGCGCCGCCCATCGCCGCCATCGCGCCGCCGTGGCTGCCGTGGCAGCCGCCGCACCAGGCGGCCTCCGCCGCGCTCGCCGGGCCGCTGCAGCTGCCATCCACCGCCCCGCCCTGGCTGCCGTGGCAGCCGCCGCACCAGGAGGCCTCCGCCGCGCTCGTCGGGTCGCTGCAGCTGCTATCCACCGCCATCACCGCCCCGCCCTGGCTGCCGTGGCAGCCGCCGCACCAGGCGGCCTCCGCCGCACTCGCCGAGCCGCTGCAGCTGCCATCCACCACCACCACTACCCCGTCCTGGCAGCCGCCGCTCCTGGCGGCCTCCGCCGCGCCCGGCGCTCCGCCGCCGCAGTCGCTACAGCTGGAGCTGCCATCCACCACCGCCCCGCCCTGGCTGCAGTGGCAGCCGCCGCTCCTGGCGGCCTCCGCCGCGCCCGACGCTCCGCCACAGCCGCCGCAGCTGCAGCAGCCACCGCCGGTCAGCTCCGGCCCCGCATCGACCGCGCCGGCGGGATTCCCGATCCACCATATCAAGTTCCCGCCGTCATCATCACCGCTTCCCCAGGGCGTCCTCATCCAGCAGATCAAATTTCCACCGTCGCCGTCATCGCTTCCGGCTTGGATCTCTACCCGCCACATGTCGGCGGCGGTGAGGCTGCAGGCTGCTGTGCGTGGCCTCCTAGCGCGTCGGCGTGTGCGGGAGATGCGTGGTATGCAGCTTCCACTCAACTTCGCTGCGCAAAGGACCTCGATCTCGCCATTCTCCATCGAAAGCCCTCCACTCTTCTTTGTGCGATGCAGACCAACAGCCGTCCAGCGGGGAGAAGGCATGGTGTCACCGGTAGGAGCGCACCGCGTAGCACTACTGCATTCCGCAGCTGGCCGCCGCGAGGGCGCCTCTGCTGGTCGCTCTTGCGACCACTTCCAGGTGGCCATACACATGCACTCCTTTGGTCCAGATGGTGTCCATGGGATCCAGGTGGCTGTACACATTCATGTCTGACGTGCGGATGGTGTCCACTTTTTGTTAAGGGTTCCAAAATAAAGCGTCCCAATCCATTTCAGGTTGAGAGTAATAAAACAAGCCGAGATGTAAAAGGCTTGTTTTTAGGTGTTAGGTTTCTGTTGCGTCGAGTCATGGTTATAAGTTGGTTAGGCTGCAGCTCGAGGACAAGCTGCATGTCCGGGTGGGGTGTAGTGTTAGAGTACGTCATGGGCCTGGGCTGGCGGTATAGCCCGCTAGTCTTAGGGTTAATTAGAGATAAGGGTGCTTGCTTAGGGGTCAAGTAAGCCTTGCTTGGGAGTCAAGTAAACCTCTCTATATAAAGAGAGGAGTTGTATCAATCTAATCAAGCAAGAATTAAGAAGGAAATCCCTTCCCTCTTGCTCGGCCGGGGGCCTTTAGCGCCCTTCTTCTAGCAGCGCCATAACAATGGACTAGGTGGTTGAGTGCTTCCATAATTGTACAGGTCAAATGCCATACAGGGTAAAAAAAAACATATTAGGTAACATGGCATGGGTGTCGTGATGTGCTTCTGTTGTGAGATGGAGAAACTGAGGAGATATCTTGTGTATATGGTATTTGCTCTTGCATTATTTTCTCCTTACCGCCTTCCATATTTTAGTCTGTTGCAAACATTTTCCATTTAACTTGTGTGTTTGCATCACTTGCTTCTTACTATGTAGAGGAACACTAAATGTTGCTGCTGAGAAGGAATGCAAACATGCATCCAAAATTAACTCTTGATTAAGAAACCAACTAATTAGTCTTAGGATGCATTTTCCCATATGGTCCAGCAAACTTATGGTGGCCATTAGCAATTTGAAGAGCTCGCTGCAATTATTTTAATGTAAGCAGTTCCCTCTCTGTGATTGTGTGCTTCTATGTCTTTCCTGCTCTATTCTCATTATTTAGCCCTGTAGTTTATTTCAATTTTTCTATCTTGATCCATAAAAATTAATAGTTAACCACAAGACCTTATTTTTGTGAGTGGAAGAATAGACGCAGACTTGCTCTTTTGTTGTTTTCGAAGGGTTACTAGAATATTGAAAGAGAGATACACATATTGGTTTCAGAGTTTTATTCTTCGTGTTCTGAATGAGCTGACAGGGAAGAAATCTTGGTTTCAAAGTCCTCTCTGTCAGTGGCCAGCTGAGTCAGGTCTACCTTTTTAACTTTGCTATCTGGTAGATATAGCTATTTGATTTTCCTATTCAATTAGGCAGTCTTTTGAAGAGGTTGAAATGAGTTATATTTTTGGCATGCTTGATGGCTATTTGTATGTTGGGTCATGTTAGTGGTGTTCATTATTTGTTCATGGGTCAGATTGTTTGTTTGCTCTTATGGTTTAGGCGTTTGTCCTGACAGTTTTGATATGTGTATACAGTCGTTTTGGAATAGGATATGATTCTTTTGGGGTTTTTTAGTCTATGCATCGGTTCTAAGAGTCTTGATATCTGGCTGTGTTGCTGTAGATTTGTATTTTTTCGCTTGGGATCCATCAATTCAGTCATGTTGGAGTAGGCTATATGATTTTGTAAGTTCTGACCACATATTTCCTTCTTGTTTTACAGTCTGTACGATCTCGAAGACTGCTTCTTCTTTGGTCTGTTCACCAAGGTTTGCTCCCTTGCTTTCTCACCGTTGATGCGTTAGCTTTGTTTCCGTTATACTCTTGTGATGCTCTGTGTCTGTGCTGATCTACCGCCAACAGAAGTACTCCCTCCGTCCTGAAATACTTGTCATCAAAATGAATAAAAGTTGATGTATCTAGATATATTTTAGTTCTAGATACATCCCTTTTTATCCATTTTGATGACAAGTATTTTGGGACGGAGGGAGTATATAAATAAGCTTTGTTTCCAACATCTGTGCCGATCCACACAACTGCTGGTCTCCAACTTATTTATTTTCTCACCCTCTGCATATGTGTATGTAGTCATGCAGACCTGTTTAAAATTGAACAAGGCTACCCCTTCAGCTGCAGCCGCAGGGTACTATGTCTGGACTTGGCTTTTGATTTCAATTTGTCTTGCTTTTTTGTACTAAATCTTTGACTCATGCTTTTGCTCTCTTAGTAGTAAATCGCCTTACAATACCCATGGTGCCAGACGTGTTTTATTTACCACTTATGCCAAGAAGATAAATGCAGAAGCTGAGCCTGTAGTTCCAGCTGAGGAACATCCAAGGTTAGGCTCCTATTTTCCATTTGTTTCCTGTATGCACTCGTGTTTCTTTGATGTACCTGAATTTCTCTTTGTTGTGTTAGGTTGATAGTGACACTGCAGATGGAGCTTCTCTGGCCGCTATCGAATACATCGCTGATCAGCTTAACCAGACAGAGACAAAGTGCTACTGCCTCCGTCCCAAAATAAGTGTCTCAACCTTAGTACAACTTTGTACTAAAGTTAGTATAAAGTTGAGACACTTATTTTGGGACGGAGGGAATATTATGTAGGCATGGTTTAAAAACTAGAGTCTTTGTCTGGTCGAGGAGCCTTGCCAAAGCGTTTGTGGAATCTCTCAGTGGTACGAAGCAAATTCTATGTATGTATCACCCAGGAAGCAGATGATGATTATATAGAAGCAGAGAATCAGCCTTGCCAAAACGCTTGTCGAATCTCAGCTGGAGTAGCCTTGCCAAACTCTATGTGTTGTGTTCTTTACATGTTTTCGTTTTACATTCCCTGGCGTAAAATTTCCTTATCAGTCAAGTAAAGCTTTCTTTGCGATTTTTGTGAACGCAAGTTTTCTTTCATGAAGTTCACTTATAGTCACTCACTAGGCTTGGTTTCAGTTGATGATAGACTCCCTGTCGTGGGCTCTCCTGAATCAACAAATGATGTGGTGGTGATACACTCACCCCCAATATCTCTCGGATCTAATCAAGTCAATGTAAGAGCATCTCCACCCGCGCCCCTAACAGGGCCCCAGGCCACTTTTTCCACGCCGGCGCCGAAAAAACGCCCCAGTCGCGCCCCTAAGACCCCGAAATTCGCCGGCTCGGCTCATTTTTCGGCCCGACGGTCGCAGGCCGAATCCGGCACACTGGGGGTCGCTTGGGGGCTCTGGCGCAAGTGGAAAGCGTGTCTGGCCCACGCTGTCAGGGGAAAACGTGAACCAACCGTCCATTTTCCCCCGTCCCCCCGTGCGTTTGGCCGTCGGACTGCCGATCCCGATGCTGCCCGCTGATACGTCTTCGTCGTATTTATAATTTTTGATTGTTTCATGCCAATATTATACAACTTTCATATAGTTTTGGCAATTTTTTATACTATTTTTGGGACTAACATATTGATCCAGTGCCCAGTGCCAGTTCATGTTTGTTGCATGTTTTTTGTTTCGCAGAATATCCATATCAAACGGAGTTCAAACGGGATAAAAACGGACGGAGATTTTTTTGGAATATATGTGAATTTTGGGAAGCAGAACCAGCGTGAGATGATGCCTGAGTGGACCACGAGGGTGGGGGCACGCCCAGGGGGGGCAAGCGCGCCTTGGGCCCTCGTGGCCACTCCGTAAGGCGGTTGATGCCCTTCTTTCACCGCAAGAAAGTTAATATCCGGATAAAAACCGTGTCCAAAAATCAGCTCAATCGGAGTTACGGATCTCCGGGAATTTAAGAAACGGTGAAAGGCTAGAATCTGGGAACGCGGAAACAGAGAGAGACAGAGAGACAGATCCAATCTCGGAGGGGCTCTCGTCCCTCCCACGCCATGGAGACCATGGACCAGAGGGGAAACCCTTCTCCCATCTAGGGAGAACGTCAAGGAAGAAGAAGAAGGAGGGGGGCTCTCTCCCCATCGCTTCCGGTGGCACTGGAGTGCCGCCGGGGCCATCATCGTCACCGCAATCTATACCAACAACTTCACCGCCATCATCACAAACTCTCCCCCCCCCTCTATGCAGCGGTGTAACCCCTCTTCTACCCGCTGTAATCTCTACTTAAACATGGTGCTCAACGCTATATATATTATTTCCCAATGATGTATGGCTATCCTATGTTGTTTGAGTAGATCCGTTTTGTCCTATGGGTTAATTGATGATCGTGATTGGTTTGAGTTGCATGTTTTATTATTGGTGTTGTCCTATGGTGCTCTCCGTGTCGCGCAAGCGTGAGGGATCCCCGCTGTAGGGTTTGCAATATGTTCATGATTTGCTTATGGTGGGTGGCGTGAGTGACAGAAGCACAAACCCGAGTAAGTAGGTTGTTTGCGTATGGGAATAAAGAGGACTTGATACTTTAATGCTATGGTTGGGTTTTACCTTAATGATCTTTAGTAGTTGCGGATGCTTGCTAGAGTTCCAATCATAAGTGCATATGATCCAAGAAGAGAAAGTATGTTAGCTTATGCCTCTCCCTCACATAAGATTGCAATAGTGATTACCGGTCTAGTTATCGATTGCCTAAGGACAAATGACTTTCTCGTGACAAAAAGCTCTCTACTAAAACTAATTTAGTTGTGTCTTTATCTTAACAGCCCCTAGTTTTATTTCTGTGCTCTTTATATTCTTGCAAACCTATCCTACAAAAACCACAAAGTACTTCTAGTTTCATACTTGTTCTAGGTAAAGTAAACGTCAAGCGTGCGTAGAGTTGTATCGGTGGTCGATAGAACTTGAGGGAATATTTGTTCTACCTTTAGCTCATCGTTGGGTTCAACACTCTTATTTATCGAAAGAGGCTACAACTGACCCCCTACACTTGTGGGTTATCAAGACCTTTTTCTGGCGCTGTTGCTGGGGGGCAATAGCGTGGGGTGAATATTCTCGTGTGTGCTTGTTTGCTTTATCAGTAAGTAGATTTTATTTGTTGTTTTAAGTTGTTCCATATCTTTAGTTATGGGTAGGAAACGCAAAATACCAAAAAATAGTGGTACCTACTGAACCAATGGTTGAAGAACCACTCAAAATCTATCGCACTCCTGAAGCTTTTTACTTGGATCATCTTCGATCCCTATGTGCTCGCGCTGAAACCCCAACTAGCTTAGTTGAGGGCAAATATTTAGATGATCATGCTTGTTATGTGCGACACCGCATATCTGAAAAAGAGAAACTTTAACTTGATCAAATTCATCGTTTGCAGTGTTATGCTTGGAATTTATGTGAAATACATGATTGTACTTGTTGTTCTAAAGACCCTAAGAAACACCTTCCTTACCAATGTAAGTTTAGTGATGATGGAATCGTATCTTCGTATACTAAGGGTGTTTATGATTACTATGATGTTCAACAAATTGAAGAATTTGTTGCTTTTAGGGGTACTTGTGAAATTGCTTCCTTTATTGAAGAATGTGATACTACTCTCTACAAATCTGAAAATTTGGCCATACTTAAATATTGCTATGATAATTATGCTTCTAATCCTTATATTAAACCATATATTGAGGACTCCTCCGCTGTCCAAGAAGAGACTAATATTTTTGCAGGAGTCTATGGAAGAAGAAATTAATGACATTGTGAGCTCATTGGATGAAAAAGATGAGGAGGAGAGCGAAGAACAAAAGGAGGAAGAGCGGATTGATCACCCGTGCATACCTTCTAATGAGAGTAACTCTTTACCACATACACTGTTTAATTTCCCTTAGGGCTTACCGAAGGATGAATGCTATGATGATTGCTATGATCCCTTGGATTCGTTTGAAATATACCTTTTCGATGAAATTGATGCTTGCTATGCTTGTGGTCAAGATGCCAATATGAATTATGCTTATGGAGATGAACTTGCTATAGTTCCTTATGTTAAACATGAGATAGTTGCTATTGCACCCACACATGATAGTCCTATTATCTTTTTGAATTCTCCAAACTACACTATATTGGAGTAGTTTGCACTTATTAAGGATTATATTGATGGGTTGCCTTTTTTCATTACACATGATGATTTTGATGAATATAATATGCATGTGCTTGCTGCTCCTACTTGCAATTATTACGAGAGAGGAACTACATCTCCGCCTCTCTATGTTTCCAACACGATAAAATTGCAAGAAACTGCTTATACTATGCATTGGCCTTTACTTGATGTGCATGAATTGTTCTCGTATGACATGCCTATGCATAGGAAGAGAGTTACACTTCGTTGTTGCATGACACATATCACTTTGTGCTCACTACTAAATGCCAAATCATTGCTAATTAAAATTGGCTTTGATATACCTTAGGATCCGGGTGGATCCATTACTTGATCACTATATGCCTAGCTTAATGGCTTTAAAGAAAGCGTTGCCAGGGAGACAACCCGGAAGTTTTAGAGAGTCATTTATTTCTGTTGTGTGCTTTTATAAAGTTTAAAAAAAGAGAGAGAAACCTACAACTTTTAAAAAAGAAAAATGAAAGTAAGAAGGACGAGCACCGTTGAAATGGGGGAGCTCCTTGAACTTTGTTCATGCCCATGGAAACTTTGCAAATCTTGAATTACAGAAAATTTTCAACAAAAATAATTATCCCCTTGTACAATTCCATTGTATTATAAAAATAATGTGCCAAGAGTTTCCTTTAGGATGATTAAACTGCTTGTTGGTTTGTGCGGTGCAAAAACAGAAACTTTGGCTGTAGTGCGCGATTATTCGTTTTTTACGAATGTCGAAAGGATCTGAAACTTTTTGCAAAGTCTTGCTATACAATTTTTTGATTTGTCCTAATTTTTGCATAATTTTTAGGGTTACAAAAGTATGATTAATGTTCAGATTACTATAGACTGTCATGTTTTCACAGATTGCTGTTATAGCTTCATTATTTGCATATGTTTGAATTCTTGTTGAAGCCTCCTTGACTTGGGGCCATAAAATTGTGATAGCATACTGTGGGTAATGTTTGTTCATAATTATACAATAAGGTTAGAGCAGTACATGATGGGATTTTATTGATCATATGCACTAACCCCACCACTAAAATTTTGGTTAAGTTTTGTGTGGATGAAGTGTTCGAAGATCGAGGAGGTCTCGATATGAGGAGAAGGAGGAGAGGCAAGAGCTCAATCTTGGGGATGCCCGAGACACCCAAGTAAATATTCAAGGAGACTCAAGCGTCTAAGCTTGGGGATGCCCCGGAAGGCATCCCATTTTTTTTCAACAAGTATCGGTATGTTTTCGGATTCATTTCGTTCACATGTTATGCGTAAACTCTTGGAGCGTCGTGTGCTTTTTATTTTTCCTTTTAATAAATGCACCATTCTGGTATGAGATAGTCCTTGGTTGATTTATAGAATGCTCTTTGCACTTCATTTATATCTTTTGAGTATGGCTTTATAGAATGCTTCATGTGCTTCACTTATATCATTTGAAGTTTGGATTGCTTGTTTCTCTTCACATAGAAAACCGCCATTTATAGAATGCTCTTTTGCTTCACTTATATTTGTTAGAGGGTGGGCATATATTTTGTAGAAAGAATTTAAACTCTCTTGCTTCACTTATTTCTATTAAGAGAGTTGACAGGAATTGGTCATTCACATGGTTAGTCATAAAATCCTACATAAACTTGTAGATCGCTGAATATGATATGTTTGATTCCTTGCAATAGTTTTGCAATATAAATATGGTGATATTAGAGTCATGCTAGTGGGTAGTTGTGGATTGTAGAAATACTTGTGTTGAGGTTTGTGATTCCCGAAGCATGCACGTAAGGTGAACCGTTATGTGACGAAGTTGGAACATGATTTATTTTATGATTGTCATCCTTTGTGTGGAGGTCGGGATCGCGCGATGGTTAACTCCTACCAACCCTTCCCCTAGGAGCATGCGTGTAGTACTTTGTTTCGATGGCTAATAAATTTTTGCAATAAGTATGTGACACTACAGGAAACAGGTAATTTGCTGTCTGCCACGGCGGACGGCAAAGGCATGAACGACGGACGGCAAAAGGCCCCGGCAAAGTAAGGTCCGGCAAACAGCTACTGTGCCATTTGCTTTGGACGGCTGACGGCAAAGGGGCCTTTGCCATCAGCAGCGGACGGCAAAGAAAGCAGACGGCAATAAATGCGTTGTTACTCCGTTAGGTGGTTAACGGCAGGCCTTTGCCGTCAGCCGCTGACGGCAAATTTTGACCTGCCTTTGCCGTCCGTCGAATGATATCAGCTGGACGTCACTACACGGCAGGCCTTTGCCGTCCGTAGCTGTAGGCAAAGTTTTCCTTCGTTGTCGTCTGCCGCTGACGGCAAAGCCTTTGCCGTCAGCCACTATAGGCAAGCTGACCAAATTGGTCAGCCTCCCAGGAAGCACAGTTGCCTGCCACGTGGCCTTTTTGCCGTCCGCTACTGATGGCAAAGAGCCCTTTGCCGTCGGTGGCCGACGGCGAAGAGCCTACATATTGGCTCTTTTTCTGTTTTTTTAATCCAACAATTTTCACAGCAAATATATATGACATATATAGATATATTTCACAGGGCTATTTAAAAGCAATCATATCACATATCCAGCACATAAGTTTCATCCATTCATACATAAGCAAGTTCCATCCATACACATTGTTCCATCCATATACATATTACAATGCAAAGTTTCATCAAGATAGCAAGTTCCATCATAGCAAGCTATATACAATGCAAAGTTTCATCAAAGAAAAAGCAAGCACTCCATCATAGCAAGCTAGCTTCCATGAAGTGAATGAAATCTGCAAAATGGCAAATAAGAAAGTTAGAAATAGGTGACTAGAACAAGAAGTATATGTCATTTATTAGCTAACTTAGGTGAAATGGAACATATATGAGCTAACTAAGTTGAAATGGGTCGTTTATGAGCTAACTAAGGTGAAATGGATCGTTTTTGAGCTAACTAAGGTGCAATGGATCATTTTTTAGCTAACTTAGGTGAAATGGATCATTTATGAGCTAACTTAGTTGAAATGGGTCGTTTATGAGCTAACTAATGTGAAATGGATCGTTTTTTAGCTAACTAAGGTGAAATGGATCGTTTTTGAGCTAACTTAGGTCAAATGGATCATTTAAGAGCTAATTTAGGTGAAATGGATCGTTTTTAGCTAAGTTAGGTGAAATGGATCGTTTAGGAGCTACTCTAGGTAAATTGGGTCATTTTAGAGCTAACTTCGATAAACTGGATCATTTATAAGCTAACCTAGGTAAGATGGGTCATTTTGGAGCTAACCTAGGTGAAATGGGTAATTTATAAGCTAACATAGGTAAGATGGGTCATTTTCGAGCTAACCTAGGTGAAATGGGTCATTTTGGAGCTAACCGAGGTGAAATGGGTCATTTTGGAGCTAACCTAGGTGAAATGGGTCATTTTAAAGCTAACGTAGGTAAAATGGATCATTTAGGAGCTAATCTAGGTAAAATGGGTCATTTTAGAGCTAACTTGGATAAATTGGATCATTTATAAGCTAACTAAGGTAAAATGGGTCATTTTAGAGCTAACTTAGGTAAAATGGATCGTTTATGAGCTAACTAAGCTAATTATGCAATTTTTGACATAAGTAAGCTAAGTACAGATCATTTTAGAGCTAACTTAGGTTAAATGGCTGGTTTTGGAGGTCAATAAGCTTATTAAGTCATTTTGGAGGAAAGAAGCTAACTCTTGGTCATTATGGTAAGCATATTGGAGGAAATAAAGCTAAGTCTAGGTCTTTATGCATTTGTTAAGCAAAACACTAGAGAAACTTACCGTGATCATGGAGGTGTAGGCGGAGCGGTCCCAGGAGCAATCTCTGGCTTCGGCAGAGCGATCTGACCGGACTTCTCGCACACAAACTGCACATCTCCAATGGCTATCGAGCCATGGGACCTCCCGCCACCAGATATCATCACCTGCTCTGGATCAATGGGACCCTGGCTCGGGTTAAAGTCCTCCCCTTTCCTCGCCTTCTCCTTGAATTTCTTGTAAGAGGCAGTGTGGGCCATGGCATACAGGTCGTACACCTCTGGCACCTTATCCGTCTTATTGTAGCATGCCTAAAAGAGAGAAACAAAGTAAATTACTCCCTCTGTCCCATAATGTAAGACGTTTTTTGACAGTACACTAGTGCCAAAAAATGTCCTACATTATGGGACGGAGGGAGTAGTAATTAAAGGGCTCAAGCTAGCATGATGAATGAATTGCACGAATCATGAAGCAAACCACATACCCAGTTCCGCCCGAACTGATATAAGCTGGAGCTGCCTTGATGGTGTGGCACACCTTCCATTTGGGCACGTTTTTCCTTGGCCTTAGTCGGCTCCCCGCCATTATCAGCATGGCCACTCGGCCCCTGATGCTGATTCTGCCAGGTACCCCATCCAGACATGTGCTCCTCCAGGGTCTCAGAGCGCTCCCAACCAGCGCCCCCCATCTTTCAACACCTGCCATGACAAAGAGTAAACAAAAGTAGTACAACATAAAAAAAATACCGACATGAATAATGATATGTATATCACTTAAGTGTATCATCATCAAGTACAACATAAAAAAATTGAATACCTGACACTACTAATAATCTTGATCAGTATCATCAATAAATGCATAATCATCATCATCACTATAATCAATGACGGGCTCATAGGGTTCAGTGGAATCAACATGTGCAAGGCCACCTTGACGTAATCGGTCAAGCATTGACAGGTCATCCGCAACAGTAACCTCTTCTTGTTCCGGCTCTTCTTATTCCTCTGTGACGCCCCCGATTTGTCCGTACACTAATCATGCACGCAAATGTGTACGACCAAGATCAGGGACTCACTGGAAGATATCACAACACAACTCTAGACACAAATTAAAATAATACAAGCTTTATATTACAAGCCAGGGGCCTCGAGGGCTCGAATACAAAAGCTCGAAAACACAAGAGTTAGCGGAAGCAATAATATCTGAGTACAGACATAAGTTAAACAAGTGTGCCATAAGATGGCTAGCACAAAAGTAGTAACGATCGAAGAGGCAAGGCCTCCTGCCTGGGACCTCCTAACTACTCCTCGAAGCCGAACTCCATGTAGAAACATCCTCGGGATCTTCTGGCTCCTGGACTCCACCACCTGGTTGCATCATCCGAGAAGAAAGGAAGAAAGGGGGAAAAGGGGGAGCAAAGCAACTGTGAGTACTCATCCAAAGTACTCGCAAGCAAGGATCTATACTACACATGCAATGGTATCTGTGTAAAAGGGTAATATATGTGGGTTAAACTGCAGAATGCCGGAATAAGAGGGGGATAGCTAATCCAAACGAAGACTACGCTTCTCGCAACGTCCATCTTGCAGCAGAAGAAGAGAGTAGCTAGAAGTAACAAGTATCCTCGCTTCTGGCAGCCTCCGGCTTGAAGCAGTAGAAGGGAATAGATGGTAAGTTCACCAAGTAACATCGTATAGCATAAACCTACCCGGTGATCCTCCCCTCGTCACCCTATGAGAGAGCAATCACCGAGTTATATCTGGCACTTGTAAGGGTGTGTTTTATTAAGTATCCGGTTCTAGTTGTCATGAGGTCAGAGTACAACTCCGGGTCGTCCTTTTACCGAGGGACACGGCTATTCGAATAGATTAACTTCCCTGCAGGGGTGCACCACATAACCCAGCACGCTTGATCCCATTTGGCCGGACACACTTTCCAGGGTCATGCCCGGCCTCGGAAGATCAACACGTCGCAGCCCTACCTAAGCACAGCAGAGAGGTCAGCACGCCGGTCTAAGTCCTAGGCGCGCAGGGGTCCGGGCCCATCGCCCAACGCACACCTGCACGTTGCGTACGCGGCCGGTAAGCAGACCTAGCCTCTCCTAATACCAGAGTAGGCTTTCCAGTCCAATCCGGCGCGCGCCGCTAAGTCGCTGACGTCAAAAAGGCTTCGGCTGATACCACGACGTCGAGTACCCATAACTATTCCCACGTAGCTGGTTAGTGCGTATAGACCAAATGGCCAGACTCAGATCAAATACCAAGATCCCGTTAAACGTGTTATTATGAAATAATCGCGGACAACGACCAGGGCCAGGCCCACCTGTCTCCTAGGTGGTCGCAACCTGCCCTGTCGCTCCGCCACAAAGTAACCATCAGGGGGCTGTCGGGAACCCAGGCCCACCACTACCTGGGTGGAACCACCTGCCCCTTCAGCCCCCATCTCCGAATCATCATCATGTGTATGTAAAGTATGTATATAGTATATACCCGTGATCACACCCAAGTGATCACGGCCCGATAGAATAGCAGGGCAGACGGACAAGGGTGTAGGGCCACTGATGGAGTACTAGCATCCTATACTAAGCATTAGGATGGCAGGTAAAGTATCAACAGTTGTAGCAACAATGACAGGCTATGCAGCAGAATAGGATTATCGAAAGCAGTAACATGCTACACTACTCTAATGCAAGCAGTAGAGAGAAGAATAGGCGATATCTGGTGATCAAGGGGGGGGGGGCTTGCCTGGAAGCTCTGCTGACGAAAGGAATCTTCGGAATCGTAGCCGTAGTCGAACACCGAAGCATCAATGGTCTCGAGGTCTATCACAGTATCGGAGTCTACCGAAAATAAGCAACGAAGGGGAAACAAATAAATAACAGAGCAAACAATAGCATCATAAAACATAACATGGCAAAAGGCGGTGCTACGTGTGACCTAACGCGGTGCTCGGTGATACAGGCGAAGAGGAAAAACATCCGGGAAAGTATTCCCGGTGTTAGGCATTTTTGGGCAGATGAAACGGAGGTGGAATGTTGCATGTTCGCTATGCTAGGGACACGTGGTGGATGAACGGAATACGTATTCGAATTCGTCTCGTCGTTCTGAGCAACTTTCATATATAAATTATTTTCATCCGAGTTACGGATTATTTTATATTAAATTTCAAAGTTTTAAATCATTTTTTGGAATTATTATTAATTCGAAAATGAAATAGCTAAAAGCTTTTGTCACCTAGTGTGTTGTCAGCCACAGTCAATGACATGTGGGGCCAAGTCAAAGTCAACAGCACAGTCAGCTATTGACTGAGTCAACCAGTGAATAGTGCAGGGGTCCCGCGTGTCATAGGCCTAAGCATTTTAATTTATCTGATCATTTTAACTTACAGTAGGGGCCACATGTCATAGGGCCTAGACTAACTAGACATGATTAATTAGTTAACTAAGTGATTAGGTTAATTAAACCGATTTAATTATGTTAATTAACTAATTAATTAATATTAATATTAATATTATTTTAAATCTTTTTTTAAACGTTCCAGGGCGGGGCCCCACTTGTCACTGGCCCAAGGCCTTAGCAGGCGCTGGGTTAGCGGGCAACCGGTCGATGCAACGCGGTTGCGGGCATGGGCGCTCGACCCGGGCACGTCCAGGGGCGCAGCCGGCCGGCAGCGTCAGCCCAGCGCGGCCGTGTGGCCAAGGTAGGGCGCTGGCAGACGAGGGCGAGCAGGGGGAGCGGCGCGCAGCAGGGAGCGGCGATGGTCGGGGCGACAGAGGCGAGGAGCGCCGACGGTTAAGTGTGTGCGCTGGCTGGAGCCAGGCAGCAGCAGTAGCAGCTGCAGTGGGGGAGCAAGCAGCAAGGCGCGACGCCGGTAGCAACAGTAGGGGGAGGTCCGGGCCGGCGCGGGCGGCGTGCACGGCGGTGACTGCGAGGCGGGGGGGGAGAAGGAGTGGGGGCGCTCACGTGCGCTTGCAGGGGAGAGGAGGAGGCCGGCGGGGAGGGGGACGAGGAAGTGGACGATCCGAGCGATGATGAAGCTCGGCGATGGCAGGGCCTTCGGGCGGCGTTGGTGGCGCACGGCGGAGGGAGGAGTTGCGGGCGGGAGGCGGTGGCCCTTTGCGCGGGCGCGCTCCAGTTCGAGTGAAGGAGCGAGAGGAGGGGAGCGGGGCGATTGGGAAGCGAGATGGGGATCGAGCCCCCTCCTCGTGACGGCGCTGGAAGGAGGGGGTGGGGATCGGAGCAAGCTAGGGTTGCGGGATGGGGTGGCCTAATAGGCCAGGGGCGGGGTGGGCCGGCTGGGCCGGCCTGGTTGGCTCGGTGGCCAGCTGGGCCACGGCCCGGGAGGGGGGGGTTCTTTTCTGCTTTCTTTTTACTTATTTTCTGTTTTGCCTTTTTTTTCCTTTTATTACTTTTACTGATTTAGTTTGTTTCCTATTAATTTTAGTTTTAGTAAAATATACTCATAGCCTCTAAATTAGTATTTCAACTTAGTCCATAGTCAACAAGAGTCTAGTCCTCAATAAATTAGTTTGACGTTTTATTAATTACAAAAGGTATTTAAATAATTGTTTTTACTATTGTTTTATATATCTTATAGTATTTAAGAATTTTAAAAAGGTGTGGTTTCCCCACCATAATTACTTATGCAATATAAGGTTCACTCCGAACATTTTAGTATTAATATTTGAAAACTTTTATTGTTTGTCTCTAACTTAAATTTAAATTTAAACTTGGTTTCGAACTGACACGAGTTTATCCACAGTAGTCGAGGTGACGTGGCATCATTAGCGGAGTTTTACTGTAGCTTGACTACCCAGTCGTCACAATTCTCCTCCACTACAAGAAATCTCGTCCCGAGATTTAAGCGATGGAGCACGGGGAAAAAGTGGTGGTAGCGAAAAGCTAACGAGTCTTCTCGGTCTTCGCTGCCCTTTCGGAGAGGTTGATCCCTTGCGTTGATGTCTTCATTTTTCTGCTTCAAGTCTTCGTGATCACGTCGTCAACCTTTCTTCGGGATCTCCATCGTCCTACGAACGCGACCAGGGGTAAAACTTTGGTGGAACGTACCTCCACGAAGTAAGTGCACCTAACAGTGAATCCAGAAAGTGATACACGAAGTACCCTACGCGTAGTATTTCAGCGAATGCATTGAGCACAATAAGCGATGGTACCAAGGTTTCAAACGGGTAGGCAATCATTCGATGCCCAGACAGAAGCTGGAATGGGGGCTTGAACAACGAGGATAACATGGTGTTTGATTCCAGGATGAATAATGGTATAGTATTTAGCTCGTGAATCACAGACGAAGCCAGGTGCAAAGGATACTTTTAGAATCCGGGTTGTAAAAAAGAGTCAGGTTTCGATCCAGTGGACCTGTGGGTTATGGGCCCACCATGTGGGTTGTAAATAGGAAGGGTGGTGACATCTTGCATAGCCGCGACAGGGAGGCATGTCAGTGGATAGCTTGTCAGCTATGTCAGCAACAATGTCGGTACCAAGGACGGGGAACGAAGAGAACCATTTTCTTGCTCGTTGAACGAGGCGGACCGGTAGGCAAGGTTCTCGTCCAGCGGCAGTACCGGGACATTATCACTAATAGAATCAAGGTCTTACTATCAGAGTTGTACACCAAGGTGTTTACATAATCAGAAAACTATTACTGCTTAGATTACATGTAGATCAAAGAGAGGTTAAACAAACAAATGGCAAGGAAAATTGTGATTACACACAATTATTAGGAGTATATCCTTCCCATTGACAAGCAGAACATGACATACAGGGTAGGAGGGCAAGTACCCAACCATTCAGATAAAGAGGCAAGGATTAAACAAGATGTTACCCATACAACGGTGTTTGGAAAACTGACCAAGAAACATTTAGCACTGGGCTTCGAATGCCCTTGTCGAAAATCGGAGTACCACAGACATGCTTCGAGATAGCATTGGTATGGTCTTGAAGCAAAGGTCGGACTTGGATACACAAGGGATTCATCAGGAACAACTTATAGAATAAGTCTTACAATTTCCTCCTGGAAGAATAGTTATCCTTGCAAAAGAAAATATAATGATAGGTCCTTCAGTCAGGGTGCTAGGCATGACATCACATTACCAGGTCAACAAAGGACCAACATTATAACTACTGGAAAGTTGTCCCAACCATCATATCTGACCGAGATTCAGATCCGATTGGTGTCATGATACCTCAGACTCAGGATGTTCAACAAGAAACGGTGCAACATTAATCAACGAAATGACATTGCAAGATTCTCGGGAATGAACTACGGGAGCGGGTTCCCGAAACAATAGTTCATCGTTAAACCAAGGAGAGGATGAGGAGGTGGCTGATGGGCTCAGCGACAATTCATCGAGAATTCCAAACAGATGGATTTCCACAATAGTGTGAACAAGAGGATGACACTAGTCAATTCAATTGATATAATGTGGTATGCTCGAGGAAAACATACACCATTAATCATTAGTTGAAAGGTGTACCCGAAATATGACCTTAGGCAGCAAGATCAATGTTAGAGTGATGATTCAATAACCAACAGTCTAGGAACGAACCGTCGATTGTTAACTTCAGAGTAATAGGGTTGCTAGAAGTGCAGAACTCAAGCAACATTGGTAGCATATTGGTATCCCGGTTAAAAACAACACGGGGACCAAGGAAGAATGGTGATGGTGAGAAGTATCATCATACCGAGAATTTCAAAGAGGTGGAGCAGTCTCGCAACATTCTTGACATAAAAGATGGTAATACTTCAAGATAGAACATATTACAAGTTGGAGAGTAAGTTTTTAATCATAACGTGGACAAGCTCGCGATGAAAGGAAGTCAATGGTGTTGTCGATGATAATAAAAATCATCGAGGGCAAGGAGAGTATTCCTTATCATGAGCACAGTTGACATCTTGGAAGAAGTCAAAGTGTTGAAAGTGATCCGACACATTTGCCGGGAGGTTTCAAGAGGATGCAATCAAACAACAACGGCAACAAGCAAGGGAATGACGAAGTAGCAAGTTATAGGATCAATATATAAGATGCAAGCTCGGAACCAAAGTTGCCTTTCAAGACAAGAAACCTGATGTTGAAAGCCCGACGTAAGTCGTGCTCTCACAGAAGAATTCGTGCACCAGAGAAAGACGAGGTAGCACAGTCAAAGATATTGAGACCGGGATGTACCCGTTAGTCTAGGAATAAACCAGTTTGAGTTTAAAATATTCCCGGTAAAATCTACTAGGGGTGTTGAATTTTTAGAGCAGATTTGATTTACTAAACGGTGTCCTCGGTTGACGGCAACCTAGAACCCGTAGAGTGTTTACGACAAGCAAATGTATTACTTCATCAAAAGTTCAAAAGGTGTAGTGCAAAGGCATGATATCCTCGAGATACCAGGGGGGTAATACTCGAAGGTAGAACATGATAGAAGTAGAACCGGGTCACTGACCTATGACAGTAGATACTTTAACCTTGTCAAAAATTGACGAGGCCTGGAAGGGGTTCATTCCAGATATATTGAATAAGGATAGCATTGTCGGAACCATAACTGCAAGGGATCAAATTTATTGACATCGAAAGAATTATTTAGATGAAAAATCATCTTGCAAGAAGCTTCCGAGACGGTCTACATCGTTTCCATGGGCATGAACAAAAGCTCAAGGTCGACTCCCATTTCTCCAATGCATACGTTTCATTTACCTCTTGCTTTAATAAAATTATAGTGTTGGAATTTTAACTGGTACAACACCGGAAGGGTATGACTTGTGAAAACTTTCGGGTTCTCACGGATTAGGGGAAGGCATAGGTTCAACCCATCGGGCATCTTAGTAACATATACCACAAGTTTCAAAAGTAAATACACCAAGCTCGAAAGCAGAGCATGGTTGGCCAAGCAGAGGATACATTTTACCGAAGGTATTATGTATCAGGGACAGAACTTCTCGAGGTTATTGAATATGAAAGACACTGTCGGCTAACAATCCGACAATGGATCGGGCGATCCACAACGGAGCTGATGTGAGTATCGGTACTCACTCAGAGGAAAAGAATGCAGAGGCATTAGTTTCAAGAATCATCTTATTAGTCTGATGCTTAAATAGAAAGAAATTATGGTTTCCAAAACGAAGGATCAGAAGCAGACGCTCTGATCCAGGATGGATAAGTTGAAAACACTTAGTTGGACAATCAATAAAGGTTTGAATTGCCGAGAACCAACTCATGTCCGGAATGACGTCTGAGTCGGAAAGATAATTTCAAAAAGGATAACCCGATGACTGCGTGCATACGCACACATTGAATCAATTGGCTCAAAATGGCTAAGACAAGGGATGCTAACGAAGACTACTAGTCACATGGAATTAACCATAATGCAAGCCGGCAAGAATTTCAAGAGTAACAGGCTGCAGATTTTTTTTTGAAAGATCGAAAAGCATTCTGAAGGATTTTTTTTTTGAGACACATGATCAATTGAGAAGAACGGATCCTCAATAAAGGTAAGGAAATAACCGTAAGGGTTTTCATGCGAGATAAAACTGCAAGACAGTAAAATCAAAGGATTCTCAGGACAACGGAGAATATTTCGAGGCATCTTGTAACAATAAGAGCGACGAGGAATGATCATGAGAACGGCAAGTGCATGCAGATATCCATAGGGATATATCGGTGGCAGTGAATTGCAAAGGCGATGAACACAAGTTCTCGGGTTAACAACGGGGAGTGTCTTCAGGGTCTTCTGGTGCAGCAGACGGTCATCGATCATAAGGCACTCTCCGGGTGAAAGTGATAACGAGATCCTAATGTTAGATTTAGCAAAATTCATTTATCCCGAATAGAAGAGAGATAAGAGTCCCAGAGTATAGACGAGGAGTAAAAGATCCTAATACCACCCATTGGTGTTGCGGGCCCGTAAGCCACACAATAAGTTAGTAAAATTTGTTTTTCAAATACTAGACTCAACTTCGGCCAAGGAGTTGGAAAGGGGATTCCTACAGGCAGTCGGCTCTGATACCAACTTGTGACGCCCCCGATTTGTCCGTACACTAATCATGCACGCAAATGTGTACGACCAAGATCAGGGACTCACTGGAAGATATCACAACACAACTCTAGACACAAATTAAAATAATACAAGCTTTATATTACAAGCCAGGGGCCTCGAGGGCTCGAATACAAAAACTCGAAAACACAAGAGTTAGCGGAAGCAATAATATCCGAGTACAGACATAAGTTAAACAAGTTTGCCATAAGATGGCTAGCACAAAAGTAGTAACGATCGAAGAGGCAAGGCCTCCTGCCTGGGACCTCCTAACTACTCCTCGAAGCCGAACTCCACGTAGAAACATCCTCGGGATCTTCTGGCTCCTGGACTCCACCACCTGGTTGCATCATCTGAGAAGAAAGGAAGAAAGGGGGAAAAGGGGGAGCAAAGCAACCGTGAGTACTCATCCAAAGTACTCGCAAGCAAGGATCTATACTACACATGCAATGGTATCTGTGTAAAAGGGTAATATATGTGGGTTAAACTGCAGAATGCCGGAATAAGAGGGGGATAGCTAATCCAAACGAAGACTACGCTTCTCGCAACGTCCATCTTGCAGCAGAAGAAGAGAGTAGCTAGAAGTAACAAGTATCCTCGCTTCTGGCAGCCTCCGGCTTGAAGCAGTAGAAGGGAATAGATGGTAAGTTCACCAAGTAACATCGTATAGCATAAACCTACCCGGTGATCCTCCCCTCGTCACCCTATGAGAGAGCAATCACCGAGTTATATCTGGCACTTGTAAGGGTGTGTTTTATTAAGTATCCGGTTCTAGTTGTCATGAGGTCAGAGTACAACTCCGGGTCGTCCTTTTACCGAGGGACACGGCTATTCGAATAGATTAACTTCCCTGCAGGGGTGCACCACATAACCCAGCACGCTTGATCCCATTTGGCCGGACACACTTTCCAGGGTCATGCCCGGCCTCGGAAGATCAACACGTCGCAGCCCTACCTAAGCACAGCAGAGAGGTCAGCACGCCGGTCTAAGTCCTAGGCGCGCAGGGGTCCGGGCCCATCGCCCAACGCACACCTGCACGTTGCGTACGCGGCCGGTAAGCAGACCTAGCCTCTCCTAATACCAGAGTAGGCTTTCCAGTCCAATCCGACGCGCGCCGCTAAGTCGCTGACGTCAAAAAGGCTTCGGCTGATACCACGACGTCGAGTACCCATAACTATTCCCACGTAGCTGGTTAGTGCGTATAGACCAAATGGCCAGACTCAGATCAAATACCAAGATCCCGTTAAACGTGTTATTATGAAATAATCGCGGACAACGACCAGGGCCAGGCCCACCTGTCTCCTAGGTGGTCGCAACCTGCCCTGTCGCTCCGCCACAAAGTAACCATCAGGGGGCTGTCGGGAACCCAGGCCCACCACTACCTGGGTGGAACCACCTGCCCCTTCAGCCCCCATCTCTGAATCATCATCATGTGTATGTAAAGTATGTATATAGTATATACCCGTGATCACACCCAAGTGATCACGGCCCGATAGAATAGCAGGGCAGACGGACAAGGGTGTAAGGCCACTGATGGAGTACTAGCATCCTATACTAAGCATTAGGATGGCAGGTAAAGTATCAACAGTTGTAGCAACAATGACAGGCTATGCAGCAGAATAGGATTATCAAAAGTAGTAACATGCTACACTACTCTAATGCAAGCAGTAAAGAGAAGAATAGGCAATATCTGGTGATCAAGGGGGGGGGGGCTTGCCTGGAAGCTCTGCTGACGAAAGGAATCTTCGGAATCGTAGCCGTAGTCGAACACCGAAGCATCAATGGTCTCGAGGTCTATCACAGTATCGGAGTCTACCGAAAATAAGCAACGAAGGGGAAACAAATAAATAACAGAGCAAACAATAGCATCATAAAACATAACATGGCAAAAGGCGGTGCTACGTGTGACCTAACGCGGTGCTCGGTGATACAGGCGAAGAGGAAAAACATCCGAGAAAGTATTCCTGGTGTTAGGCATTTTTGGGCAGATGAAACGGAGGTGGAATGTTGCATGTTCGCTATGCTAGGGACACGTGGTGGATGAACGGAATACGTATTCGAATTCGTCTCGTCGTTCTGAGCAACTTTCATATATAAATTATTTTCATTCGAGTTACGGATTATTTTATATTAAATTTCAAAGTTTTAAATCATTTTTTGGAATTATTATTAATTCGAAAATGAAATAGCTAAAAGCTTTTGTCACCTAGTGTGTTGTCAGCCACAGTCAATGACATATGGGGCCAAGTCAAAGTCAACAACACAGTCAGCTATTGACTGAGTCAACCAGTGAATAGTGCAGGGGTCCCGCGTGTCATGGGCCTAAGCATTTTAATTTATCTGATCATTTTAACTTACAGTAGGGGCCACATGTCATAGGGCCTAGACTAACTAGACATGATTAATTAGTTAACTAAGTGATTAGGTTAATTAAACCGATTTAATTATGTTAATTAACTAATTAATTAATATTAATATTAATATTATTTTAAATCTTTTTTTAAACGTTCCAGGGCGGGGCCCCACTTGTCACTGGCCCAAGGCCTTAGCAGGCGCTGGGTTAGCGGGCAAGCGGTCGATGCAACGCGGTTGCGGGCATGGGCGCTCGACCCGGGCACGTCCAGGGGCGCAGCCGGCCGGCAGCGGCAGCCCAGCGCGGCCGTGTGGCCAAGGTAGGGCGCTGGCAGACGAGGGCGAGCAGGGGGAGCGGCGCGCAGCAGGGAGCGGCGATGGTCGGGGCGACAGAGGCGAGGAGCGCCGACGGTTAAGTGTGTGCGCTGGCTGGAGCCAGGCAGCAGCAGTAGCAGCTGCAGTGGGGGAGCAAGCAGCAAGGCGCGACGCCGGTAGCAATAGTAGGGGGAGGTCCGGGCCGGCGCGGGCGGCGTGCATGACGGTGACCGCGAGGCGGGGGGGAGAAGGAGTGGGGGCGCTCACGTGCGCTTGCAGGGGAGAGGAGGAGGCCGGCGGGGAGGGGGACGAGGAAGTGGACCATCCGGGCGATGATGAAGCTCGGCGATGGCAGGGCCTTCGGGCGGCGCTGGTGGCGCACGGCGGAGGGAGGAGTTGCGGGCGGGAGGCGGTGGCCCTTGGCGCGGGCGCGCTCCAGTTCGAGTGAAGGAGCGAGAGGAGGGGAGCGGGGCGAGTGGGAAGCGAGATGGGGATCGAGCCCCCTCCTCGTGACGGCGCTGGAAGGAGGGGGTGGGGATCGGAGCAAGCTAGGGTTGCGGGATGGGGTGGCCTAATAGGCCAGGGGCGGGGTGGGCCGGCTGGGTCGGCCTGGTTGGCTCGGTGGCCAGCTGGGCCACGGCCCGGGAGGGGGGGGGGTTCTTTTCTGCTTTCTTTTTACTTATTTTCTGTTTTGCCTTTTTTTTCCTTTTATTACTTTTACTGATTTAGTTTGTTTCCTATTAATTTTAGTTTTAGTAAAATATACTCGTAGCCTCTAAATTAGTATTTCAACTTAGTCCATAGTCAACAAGAGTCTAGTCCTCAATAAATTAGTTTGACGTTTTATTAATTACAAAAGGTATTTAAATAATTGTTTTTACTATTGTTTTATATATCTTATAGTATTTAAGAATTTTAAAAAGGTGTGGTTTCCCCACCATAATTACTTATGCAATATAAGGTTCACTCCGAACATTTTAGTATTAATATTTGAAAACTTTTATTGTTTGTCTCTAAGTTAAATTTGAAATTTAAACTTGGTTTCGAACTGACACGAGTTTATCCACAATAGTCGAGGTGACGTGGCATCATTAGCGGAGTTTTACTGTAGCTTGACTACTCGGGCGTCACATCCTCCTCTCGGG
The DNA here is from genome assembly GCA_902687465.1 of Secale cereale. Classification (NCBI taxonomy): domain Eukaryota; kingdom Viridiplantae; phylum Streptophyta; class Magnoliopsida; order Poales; family Poaceae; genus Secale; species Secale cereale. The sequence continues at coordinate 379,316,110 of LR738711.1, forward strand.
TGATGTCGGATTCACTGTCGCTGCCTACTTCAATGTTTTGGGGTGAAGTATAGCGGTTCTTGAAACGCTTTTTGGAAAGACGTGTCTCTTGGAAGATTTCTCCTTCATATGTGTCTGGGTTAATGTGAGGTTCATAATCCTCTTCCTTTGGGGGAGAAAGTCTAGCACGTGGCGGCACTTCATAAACGACATCCCAACCTTTCACATTTGGATTAGTTTGGCAGGCCCACGGTAGATAGAATACTTGGGTCGCCTGTTGAGCCGTAATATAGACATCGGGAACATCTAAATGGGTGCTTTGGTTGATTTCAACTAGCCCTATATGTTCATGAGTCCTTCTAGTCTCCTTCGGCTGAAACCAATAACATTTGAAGACTACGACATTCGGTGGGTTTTCACCATAGAATAGAAGTTCATAAATTGCTTCAACTCTCCCATAATACTCGGTACCTCCTTCGCCGATAGCAGATACACAACAATTTGTAGACTTTCGGTTGGCCATAGATAGCTCTTTGCCATAGGTACGAAAGCGATACCCGTTGATGTCGTATTTGTCAAATGAACGGACCTTATAGTCAAAACCATTAGCGACTTGGCTCAATTTGGCGTCCATAGACTCTGAAGTAGCCTACAAGTTTAATATGAAAGGATTGTTGCATTACGCACAAATTAGCGAATGAAATGAAATTGTCTAATAGAAATTACCGTTTGTTTGAACCAAGAGATGAAACCGGGATAGGCGCCGCCTCCTTGCTTTGTGAGAAGCTCGTACTCTTCGACGAAATCCTTTTGGATCACCGCTCCATACGAGAATATTGCGACGTATCGACTGTATGAAATATCCAGGAATAAGAGCACAGTTCAAAGGAAATAGAAGTTGCGAATCAATGTACCGAGAACTTACTCGATGTACGGCCGCACTTCCATCAGGTTGTTGAAGATATACAATGAAATGGTCCGCCATTCTTCGTTATCCAAAGATATTGGATTTGAAACACTGGCTGGTGCGAGATTCCCTTTGAATAGGCTGAGGTTGGAACCACCCTTTTTAGGCTCGTCAGCATTGTACCGAGGCTTCGGATTATGCAAATGACGATTTTTGGCTTCGTAGTGTGCTGTCACGAAGTTTGCCGCCTTCTTAGTGATGAATGCGTCAGCCATCGATGCTTCAATTCTACGTTTATTTTTACATTTTTCTCGAAGTGTCTTCTGCATCCTCTGAGTTGGGTAGCACCAACGATTTTGCATGGGCCCCCCAATCTTGCCTCGGTCGGGAGATGCAAAATCAAATGCTGCATTGGATTAAAGAAGCCCGGTGGAAAGATCTTCTCTAACTTGCAGATCAACTCCGGCGCCAACTCGTCCATTTCTTCTAGCACGCCAGGCGATAGTTCTTTCGCACAAAGAACACGGAAGAAATAGCTGAGTTCTGCTAGTACTAGCCATTCATCCTCAGGGATGAAGCCACGCAACATCACCGGCATTACCCGCTCAATCCATATGTGCCAATCATGACTCTTGAGACCAAATATCTTCAATTTATCAAGATTCGCTCCCCTCTTTAGATTCATTGCATACCCATCGGGGGAACATCAACTGCTGTTGCACCCACAAGATAATTTCCCTCATAGTTGGCCTTCCAAGATTGAACCATGTCTTTGGCTTCGTCCAGTTCTGCTTTCCTTTCGGTTCTTTCATGTTTTGTAACGGCCTATCACATAGCGCCTCCAGATCGACTCTAGCCTTAGTATTATCCTTTGACTTCCCATCTATGCCGAACAATGTACCAAAAAGTGCCTCGGCGATATTCTTCTCAGTGTGCATCACGTCGATGTTGTGTGGGCAAAGGAGGTCTTTGAAGTAAGGCAGATCCCATAAGCATGTTTTGTGAGTCCAGGCGTGCTTAGAATTATACCCCTTGAAGTACCCTGGACGCTCTGGATCTGGCTCGAGAGCGTTTAACTGATCCAGGGTCTGTTGGCCTGTCAATGCAGGTGGTGCAGAGTTTTTGACAACTCTACCTCTGATGAAGTTCTTCTTGTCTTTCCTGAACTTATGGCGAGGATCCAGGAACTGTCTATACATGTCGAAGCAAGAAAACTTGCGACCGGCCTGAAGCCAACGAAACTCAAGAGCTCCCTTGCATGTGGGGCACGGGAACCTTCCATGCACACACCAGCCAACGAATAGCGCATACGCCGGCAAGTCATGCGTCGAGTACATGTACCAGACACGCATTATGAAGTTCTGTTTGCTATAGGCGTCGTATGTCTTGAACCCATTATCACAGGCTTCTTGCAATTCGTCCTTAAGCGGCTGCATGTACACATTCATATTTTTTCCAGGATAGTTGGGCCCTGGAATTATCAACGTCAGGAAAATATTCTTTCTTTGCATAATCGGTCCGGGGGGGGGGATTGAGTGGAAAGGCAAATACGGGTCAACAACTGTATTGGGCTACCGTCAAACCAAACACACTGAACCCATCCGTGCTGACGCCGACTCGAGGATGCCTCGGATCTGCCGCTTTATCATCATGTAATTCATCAAACTTTTTCCACACAACACCATCTGGTGTGTACCATCATCAGATTCCCATCTGCATCTAGTTCGGTTCTTTTGCCTGTTTTGTGCCATGTCATCTCTCTGGCCGTCTCTTCGACCATGAAAAGACGTTGAAGTCTTGGTACGATTGGCATATACCGAAGAACACTAACGGGGATTTTGGTCTGTGTCTTCTCACCCATACCATTGTCTACCACAATATACCTGGATGACTTGCAAATGGGACAATAGTTCAAGTCTGCATAGTCAAGCCTAAATAAGGCACATCCTTTCTCACAGGCATGTATCTTCTCATAGGGCATCTTCAGTGCACGGAGGATTTTGTCCGACTGGTACAGGTTTGCAGGCATTACATGGCCTTTGGGTAGAAAGCGTCCAAAATACTATCATAATTGCGTCATAGCATTCTCTGCCCAAGTTGAACTAAGCCTTCAGAGCCATTACTTGTGAGATGGCATCCAACTGACAAAGCTCAGTGTGCTCGTGGAGCGGACGCTTTGAAGACTCCAACATTTCATTGAAGGCCTTTGCAGATTCCTCCATCTCCTCGTCCCAATCCCGAGCATCATCATAGTCTTGCACCATGTTTTCCATCCCGGTACCATGCTCGTTGGTGCGACGACGATCCACCTCAGCTCGGTCACGTTGGGCAGACTCACCATGAAATGTCCACACCGTATAATCGGGCGTAAAACCACTCTTCTGCAGGTGTTTGCCCATTTAAGCCTGTGTCCTCTTTTCCCAATTGCCGCACCGGAAACAGGGGCACCAGGTTTTCCTCTGGCCATTTGCAAATGCGGCTTGCACAAACCCCTTGCTTTTTGTGAACCATTCAGCGCTCCATTTGTTCTGACCAGTGTGACCGGTATACATCCACGCACGATCACTCATCTTGACTTTCAGAGCTACTGGACACATAACAATTATATATGTAATTCACCATGTATATATTCATCAATTGATCTACTTTGTCAATTTTATTACGTCCATGCAACCTACACTCTAATAGGTAATGATAGGTCCTAATCCCACCCGAGTATGTGTAGATTGGGTTCATTTTCCCATGCTATGCTCCGGATCCGACGCAAAATTTCGGCAGCACCTCCCCGCTATTCTCCTGATACACGTCTCTGCAATAAACAAAGAGGATGTGTACCCGAAGAACAACAGGGGAGGCACTGACGAAATTTATGCGTCGGATCCGGAGCAAAGCATATGGGAAAACGAACCCAATCTACACATACTCGGGTTGTCCATGGATAGCGTTGGACAATTCGAAAGAATCGAGGTTATAAATATGCAAATGCATGCATATTTATAACTATGACGATTTCGAACGGGAGACACATATTGGTTACGCATACTGATGATTCAAGACACATATATAGCTAGCTATCAAGTTTCATCGGAATAGAGCAAATAATTAATGGGGGAGGAGGACATGTCATTTGTGCTCACCCACGAACGAAGGGGCAGAGCTCGTCAAACGCACGGCGAGGTCGTCGAACACCAAACCTCGCAGCGATGAAACAACTGCACATTTAAAACTACCCGATCAACACAATTATATATGATGTTCTTCATAACAAAATCGAAAAATATATGACCTAACTAATAATTCACAAATATATGACCCCGTCGGCCTCTAGAAGGCCAAAGAACACCTTTTCGGGAGGTGTCGGGGGTCGGGGTCGGGTGTCGGGGTGTCGGGGTGTGGTGTCGGGGTCGGGGTGTGGTGTCAGGGTGT